>OZ010584.1:114862856-114917856 GCA_963932145.1 Acanthosepion lycidas | reverse complement strand
GATTAACAACAAACTGCATGTTTCTTTTGTGATCAATAAAAAATGATGGATGGAAAGTTCTCACTCATCTACCGTATTCAGCAGTTATCACCATTTTGGATTAATAGTTTATCTTGTATTTACAGAATTCTAGGCAGGCTTGATTTCTTTGGGAATGATATTAGAATAACACCGAACTTATACTAGGAGCGAACCGCCAGTATAGGGATAGAAAATGCATTCAGGAAATACACAAAAATAGAAAGGGGCGTAAGACAAGGATGTGTCGTCTCACCGGACTTGTTCAGCCTTCACGGTGAGGTGATCCTGATAAAATTAAGTCTTGCTAAAATTTATTATTAGCAGTCACAATATAAGATATACAGATGACATGGTGTTTAGACGTTGAAAGGAAACTTACAGAATGTAGCAAAGGAAAGCAAGCACTAAAATTAGAAGCACTAAAATCAAGAAAGTACAAAAATATGAGGACGGAAAATGCGACATAAAAATGTGAAAAGCTAAGCAAAGTATTAAGAAGCGGGAAAAGTTTGTTTCGGTGGCACGCCTATTGCATAGATCAGCGAAAGGCTTGCGATGCCTCCCCCACCCCGAGAGAGAGAGGTTGGAGGGTGAAGTGTTAGTGGCTTTACTGCCTTGCATGGAGTGAATGCCATTAAAAAAAATCCAAACGCTGAGTGATTGCCAACAATTGCTCTACAGCTGGCACCTTATCTGAGTATTTATAAAGATTTTACTAGCACAAGGATGTGCGTGGTGGTATAATGGATAATCGGCTCGGAGTGAGAAATCGGAGATCCGAGTTCGAATTCCAGTCGGGTTCGTTGGATTCACTTACGCACAAATATCCTATGGGTTAAATAACAGAAAAAAATGAATTCTTTAGCCTTGGTTGGCAACCAGTTTACCGCACAATGAAATGGTAACTTATTGCGGGGAAAAATCTTCTTCGTCAGTCATGTATCGAAAGATACATGATCGCCCAAGCGTGTAACACCTATGGCACTTAACTGACTGATACTGGCACAAGGCCGAATTCGAGATCGATACTTATTTTAACAAATCCTCGAAAAGTAAGTATTTAAAACTACAATAATGCACCAGAATTAAAAATCACTAGCAATAGCCTTCGAGATTAACTGGTTTTTAACATCGCTTTTCGACAGGCATTGAAGAAAAACATGGATATTTAGAATAACTCTTTTTTTATCTGCAGGGGATGTGCCAAGACCCCAGACAGATGCCTGAAATGTCACATCGTACAGGACCTAGAAATATGCAATGAGTTTTCCCAATATACATGCATAGGTATGATGAAGTTTATAAATTTGTCACAATAAGAGATTAATAAAAAACTATTTATGAATTAGAACAGTTATAACAATATACTATAATAAAAGTTGTGACTGATACAGCATTCGTTCTTATCTAGATCTTAGACCCGATAAAAGATAACAGCAGTAATTAATGGGAAAATAGAAACATTAAAACAAAAGCCTGCCATAAAGATTATGTGATACAAGAATCGTTCTTACCATATCAATCGCAATAGGAATATTTCGTTAGAAACAAATTGCTTTAATTTGTTTTTTACGGCTTATCAATCTTTTGCATGTTAAATAAAGCCACAAAAAGTTTCTAGATTGTAAACATTTTTTGAGATAATAATGACTTATTGATATAAGTTCTATCAATTAACACATAGCTGGGTGTGCGTGGGGAGGGGAGAAGAGATGGATTCATACCTTTTCCAAGGATATTTGCGTGTGAGTGAATGTAATAAACCCAACTGGAATTAGAACTCAGTACTCCGATTTTCAACTCCAAAACGTTATCCATTGCACCATCCGCTCATCCAAGCTTACATCACCTGTTATCCTTAAGCAATCACCTATCTAGGTACAGACCAGGCTCGACGTTGTTTAGCTTCGTTGGTTGTGATATGGTCGTAAGCCCATTAGAAATATCTAGGAATTGTTTTAATAGAGGAAGTAAAAAAACACCGAAATCCGAAGGTGCATCGGGATAGCAGAAGATGCCTTACAAAAGCTATGCACAGTATTAAGAAACATGAAAATTTCGCTAGAAACAAAGAAAAGTGTACTAAACTCTTATGTAATATCGGTTCTCTGAAATAGCAGTGGATGCTGGACAATCTTTCCTCACAGATGAAGGAGAGACACAAGAAAAGTCAAGAACTTCTGTAAAAGATTTACCTTTTCTCTTATCTTTTGGAATCATTATTAAGTAAAAAAACTATGAATTATTTATTTCCGGGTTAACCGCGGATAATGGGTACCACTTGCCTTGATTTAGTCTAACATTAAGGCCACCTAGTGAAGGTGTAAATCATGCGCTAATCATCGATCTCGGGTCATTGCTTAATAAGATTTACTGGCAGACAAGACAGGTGTACAAAATTATTATGTCCATCGGCCATAAGAGCACTAGTTTACCTGTCCTCGAAGCGACCTCTTCTCTTCCATTTGACTTGCTTTCTCATTGCAATGGAAAGATAAGCTGTGAGCATTAATGATCGTGTATTAAACGACATGCCTCAAAGGATACACCGAGTTCCATATTTATCAAGTTATCTTATAGTGTGAAATAAAGCTAGGAGGTTAATTTAAAGTTTGGATAAAACCAAGTCTTTAAAACAAAAAAGTTTTATTTGTTATTTAAATATCTAAAAATGCCTAGCATCTTTAGAGAAAAAAGTTTCAATATTTAATACAGAAAAGCCTGCTCCGTTTTGCGGTTACTTGCATAATTTTCAACGGCTTCAGCTTCAGTGGAATGGAGTCAAGATAATTGGCTTAGAACAACAGTGAAGAATAAGATGACCGACAGAATCAGTGTACATAGTACATCCTTTGTGCGAATTAATTGAAACAACCGCTTTAGTTTCCTTTCTTTCATCATACGGTCAGTTTTAGACCCACTGGAGTGACAGTGTGTAATCGGTTTCTATTTTTCCTCAGATTGGGTCATTTGTAGTGGTGTGCAGTAATATGAATCTGTTTTCGGTGTGTATGATGAAATTTGTTTGACATTGAAAAATATTGCGTGATTGCATCAGATTATAATCACGCCCAGACACTGTTGTCTCAGCTGTCGATTAGTTGTCCGACGACCATTGTCTGCGATGGACGTTACTCAAAGGAGGCGTTCGAAAATTGTAACGCTGCACAAACACACTGGCAAACCTTACCAGTGAGCAAATCAAAGTACTATAGACTGGCCCGGAAACTCTCCTGATTTAAATCCAATCGAGAATCTGTGATCAGTCTGCAAGAAACGACTTCCTGGAATGGACATACGAAATACTAACATTTATACTGGATCATGTTTCATTGGAAAAATACGAAAAAAAAAAGTGAATAATAACGGAATTATTCATTTTGTTTCAATTAATTTGCACAAGGGTGTAGGCTCTGATAACCCTCTCAGTATGTCTAGCATAAAAGGAATAGCATTTGGAGGATTGTAATTAAGAATGAATGGATATTTAAAAAGAAAACTATTAGAGTATAGTCAAGAGTCACATAGTCTAGTGAATTAAAACACGCTAGTTAGAATATATCTGGTTTCCTGGCATTCGTAATAACCAGGATTGGAAACGTCATATAACCTGGTTTAGTATCTGTCTATATTTCTGAGATGAGGTATTATGTACATTATTTACATTATTAGGACTATTGTCCTCATCTTTCTCGCCATATTTATTACAACGTTTCGGCCGTTGTACGCTCCGGCCTTCTTCAGTATCTGTTTATATTTTGAGATGAGGTATTATGTACACTATTTACATTATTCGAAATATTGTCATCATCTTGTCGCCATATTTATTACAACGTTTCGGCCGTTGTATGTTCCGGCTTTTTTCAGTATCTGTCTATATTTCTGGTATGAGGTATTATGTACATTATTTACATTATTCGGACTATTGTCCTCATCGTTATCGCCATATTTATTACAACGTTTCGGCTGTTGTACGCTCCGGCCTTCTTCAGGTGGTTGGGATGTCGAACTGAACCCTTTAATTCGCTCACTGGGGTAGACTGTTCTAGTTCCACGTACCATTTTTAATGGATGTCAGTTATTAGTTATCTCCTGCTAATTTCGCTCTGAACGTTCTCCACTGCCTTAACCGGGTACTGAACACACACTCTTTGGGTCCTGTCACTGGATCTAACACCTTTATCCACTGTGCCATGTGTCCTTGAGAGGGAAATTAACAGGAGATAACTGATAACTGATCTACAACTTTCTATTCTTTGTAGCTCTAATTAATGTCTGTTTTCTCACTATTCCTCCCAGTCCCTTTTTTGCCATTCGTTTACGCAAACACATTAGGTACGTAATCAGCTTCCTATCCTCTGTTTATATCTCTTTATTTCGTCCACCGGGGTAGATTGTTCTAGTTCCACGTGCCATGCCTCTTCGACCGACTAGAAGTGTTGTGACTTCAATACCAAACTTGGAGAGTTGAGTTAAAGGGAAATAACTGAGACATCCGGAAGTGGCATGGCACGTGGAACTAGAGCAATCAACCTCAGCGGACGAAATAAAGGATTGGGTTCGAAATTCCAATCACCTGAAGAAGGCCGGAGCGTACAATGGCCGAAACTTTGTGAATATGATAATGAAAATGAAGGTAACAGTCCGAGTAATATATATAATGTAAGTAAGCTTCCTATCCTTTGTAAATGTTTGTTTCTATTTGTTGTGAGAGAGAATATTTCCGTACATGTTTGGACTCGGCCGTCGGATGAAAGACATAAAATTACACCTACATCAAGAGGAGTAGCAGGAGCAGCAGTAGCCTTTGCTGAAAACATTTAGTCACTCACAGCTAAACATTCTCTTCCTTAGTTTCTATTCTACATTATATTTCCCTGTACCAAAAGTTAATAAACTTGTTAAACCAATCCGGTTTTTCTAGTGTTGTTTTTGATAACTCACTTACAACACTATTCCTCCCAATCTCCCTTCATTTACACAAACATATTAGGTCAGATGTAGCACAAGGCCGAATTTAACGCTGGGTATCCGAGCCCGTAAAAATGCGGTCGGGTAAATGTCTACCACCCTAGGCTCGTCTGGTTTCCTCTCTGCCCGAAGGCAGAGAGTTTGCCAGTACAACCGAAAAAGATTTCAGCTAGACACAACCATATTAGGTTACTCATTGTTTCCTTCTGCATCTCTTGACTTCAGTATTTCCTGCGATTCTGTTTGATTCTCTTTTGTTTTCATTTTCCTTAAAACTTCCTCGTTGCTCACAGGACCCGTCCATGTTAATCTTAACATTCTTCTGTTGAACCACATCCCTGTTGTCTCAAATACGAGTCGAAACAGAAAGGTCTTATCTTTTTACTGTCGTAATAGTTAGATGTAACCGTAATTTCTATTCTAATAGTTTCTTTTCACGCACTTCTCATCTGTGAAACTCTTTTTGTATTTCTTGCTTTTCTGCCACCTACGATCTTCATAAATGCAACGTCAATCACCATTTTTGTCTCTCTTTATCCTGTTCTTTTTATTGTTTTTACTTCTCACTAAAGTTTTCTCATTTTCATCCACTCCGAGTAATCCCTTGCGTCTTAGTGGCATTATTGCCTTGCTTGGGGTGAAATGGTTAATATATAATTCCTACTGAAAAAAAATCGGAGATTATAAATAAGATTATGTAATAAAAGATATTAAATATCGTTGCGAGGGCATCTAGGAGAAAATTGCTGCCTTATAAAAAGAAAGACTTTTAAAAATAAAGAATAAAAGTTGCATTTACTTTGCTAAATTTAAATTTCCGACAAATTTCCGTGAATCAGTTTATATGGTTCTTTATTTGAAATCGTCTTTTCTTGTTATCATTTATAAAAATCATCAACTGATTTGATTAAATTTCAGCCAGTTGTGGCCAATTATTTAATTTCAGCCATTACCGATAACCATGAACTAAAGAAAGGCCTCAATTACTAAAAATATAATTCATATGAAATAAAATATCGTTGCTGAGTTGGGAATTCGGATATAGAAATTTTAAAGATCACACTGTTTCGGTTTTCGGCTACTTCTTTGGAAGAACTTTGCTTCGTTTATACGACCTGTTCAAAACACTTCTATTTCAATAAGTAAGAGAAAGACTCATTTAAAATCAAAATTTCTTCCTCTTTTTCCCCGCACTGTAATATTTCCTTCTGTTTCAGCCAGAAGACAAATTGATTATTTAGTGTCAGGTGAAACGAATATGCTAGATATCTTTGAGTATCCTATAGAGAAAGTTTCCTTCACAGTACGTCGCAGAAGATACTTTTGGCTCAGGCTAATTGATTTTATGCATCGCTCCTTGCGCCCTGTTTCATCTTCAAATTGCACTTAATCAGCATGTCACTTGCTCTTGATAGCATTGGGCCTATAGATGTGGAGTTAGAGATATTTAGCCATAAACTAAATAATAATAATAATAATAATAATAATGATGGTGATGGTGATGATGATGATGATGATGATGATGTTGTTGTTGTTGTTGTTCTTGTTCTTCTTGTTCTTCTTCCCTTCAGGAGGTTGGCGATCATGATTCTTCATAACTTCCTGTTCTTTGTAGCTCTTTGTAGCTCTTAATAAATTTGATATTTTTGTCATTCCTCTTAAACTCTGTTCCATCATCCATTTAGTCAAGCTAACGAAGTATGTTTTGTGTTATTTTCCTCTGTCCATCTAGTCTTCAGTCTGTCCTGTGAATATCACATTTTCCAAGCCCTCTTTCCACATTATGTGCATTAGACATTTCAAATGCCTCTTCCTTTTGTTAAGTATAAGCTTCCCTTTTGTTTCCATTTCCTCTAAAACGTCGTTGCTCATATGTACGATCCATTGTATCCTCAGCATCTTTCTGTAGAACCACATTTCTGTTGCTTGAAGTCTCTTCATTAACTGTGAGAATATTGTCCAGCATTCTCTGCTATATAGGCGGACTGATATTACGTAATGGTTCAGTACTTTTTCTTGGCTTTTAACGATTTTTTTGCTTCTTAATACTCTGTTTAGCTTTTTGGAATGCTTCTTTGGCCATCACAATGTCTTCGAATTTCAGTCTCTCACTCTTCGTCCTCTGTTAGGACACATTTAACAAGCAATATATAGAACAAATGGAACTCTCTTTAGCCGTATCTAGTTTAAACTATGTATAATTACTGTTGCTTGTATTTTTTCGTTATTTAGGTTTCAGTATTTCCTTCTCTCTCATTTAATAATTTACAATCGACGTTCCAAAACTACTACCCGTTCTGGGTATGACGATAAACTACATCCACGTCCTGGGTAAGACGATAGACTACGTCCAGCAGCAAGGCCTCTGATCAGGAGGTTTTGAGGAGCATGGAACCATCTCTTAATTGCTGATGTTCCCAGGTCCGCTCTAACCCGGGGTGGTAACACCTGTTAGGGTCCCAGCTACGGGCAAATAGTTAACCCTGAAATTGGGGTAAAACACTATGAAAGTGTAAAAAGAGGTTTTAATACCAGAAATACTTTAAAAAATTATTATCGGTAATTAATTTTTGAATAAAAAAACCTATTACCAGATATACATTTTTGAAAAATATATATTACCAACAAGGATTTTAAAAAATAAATATTACTAGCAATACATTTTTGAAAAAAGATATTACCAGCAATATATTTTTGAAGGAAAAATATTACCAGAAATAGATTTTTGACAAAACAAAATATTACCAGCAATAAAAAATTTTCGACATTAAATAACCCATTGAGGTTGTTATGCCGTAAAACAAAATAAACTAAACCAAACCAAACCAACCTAAACCAAACCAAAAGTACTACACCCTATTTATTTCCGCTAAATCAATAAGAGATGCAGGGAGAACAATTTTTAAACTACAAAACACTTTCCTCCCATAGTCACTATCATCTCATCTGCATTTTCCCCAAGCGTGGACCCAGAGCATTCATGTAACAATATTAAAAATTTGTCGCAGCGGATGTGACCGATAGCAGCAAAGACAGTATTGTTCTGAAAATATCGATCTTTCATCGGCCCGAACAGATAAAAGTTGGAAGGCTCGAAATCTGGACTATACTGTTTTTGGGGTGAGACAATACAGTTAATATTTACAACTACAGCCATGGTCCTCAAACTGGTAACTTAACTTAATAATAAATAAATAATTAAAAATGATGGCTTACTGGGGGTCAATTTTAACATTTACTTCGCGAAGCTCAACATCTGTCTTTGATATCCGTAAGCCATCACGACAAAACAGGAAGCGTTATTTTCAAAGAAAAACACGTATTTTAATCTTTAAGTGGTTATCGATTTTCAGAGACATTTTAAAGCATATTTATTTTTCATTTTCGCTCGTTTATTTCTTGAAACAGTTTTCGAATCAAAGGAAAAACAGGAAATATTTTTCAGCTTTTGCTCTTGGTGTTTTTTCAGAACGAAATGAAATTCTTGCAGAAAAAATCTTTCAGCTTCTCAAGAAACAATACATGGTTTGAATTCTGATAACAGGAACATATTGATATTCCTTTCCTGGAAAAAAATTTCATTTTTTTTTTCTTTATAAAGATTTCCTCTTTTTGTCAATCGATGGTACAATTAGTTTAATCATTACTGCCGAAGAGACGGCAGAGATGACGTTTAACTTTTTCCTAAGAAATTTTACGAGCTTATTAAGATCATTAATTTCACACTTTTCGACACTTTAACTAGTTTTTCGACCATCCTCTTTATTAAGACCCCCATTTATTGCATCTTAAGAAAAATTCCGACCCCGCCCCGATTATTAACTTCCTTGTATTAGGCACGAAAAAATGATAGTATTTCGTTGTCAACAATAAATAAAAGCTGTCGAGATTGAAGACTGGTTTTTAATACCGTGTTTACCGGTGTATAAGTCGATTTAGAAAGAAAAAATATTTCCTGAAGATGGCATTTGTCTTCACATGAGGTGGGGGAGGGGGCAAAAGATGATACAAGATCAGATTTAATGTGAAGTGTCAAAAGCGTACTTATGTATGAGTAGAGGCAACACACGTCCAGCTCTATACAGTCTGTGCCTCAAATGCATCAGGGTGTGCAGTATCTTCCCCGTTCGTGCAGTAGGGAGGTGCTCCTCCAGAGTTAACACCTCCAGGAACTAGGCACACTTGCTTCAATTTTCTGTCATGTCTTGCTTGAAGAGAAAATGTAATTGATCCCAGCTCCAAACGGCTGAAAATAGGGGTTGGCCAAGATACATATCAGTTACATTTGGCGTGTATTTAAAAAAAAAATGCTATGTTCCTTCGGGACGTGGGTGATCATGACTCTCCACGAATCATCTTTCTTCAATATCCGTGTATTGCCATCACTTCTCAGGAAAGATAGTGAAGTAGTTCCCCGTTGTCTTCTCGACGGTTTGGAATTCAGTATATTCCATCTCTTAGATGTTTGCCACTCAAAGCTAGAGAGGCCAACCTACCTTGCTATTTATTAGGTTGGTGCAAAAATAATGACGTAATAATTAATATACATTTGAAAATTCTTAATTATGATATATATATATAGGTAAACCTTATTTTACACAATTTTAGTGGATATTTCTATATTCCCTTTTATTCTTATTAATTTAAACGTTATATTTTAGTGGACACACGTGTTTGAGTAGACGCCCTGTTTTTAAACATTATGAATTACATTTACTGTTCTATGCATTTGAGAATATTAATAAAGAAACTGTACCCCCCAACAAGGTTCGAACTTGACCCTCTTTTCTTTATTAAGACTGCACAGGCGGATATATTTAATCCACAGTTGTAGAAAAAAAAGAAGAAAAAAAAAGTGTCTACTTAAACCTGTGCGTCCGTTAAATATCGCATTTAAAGTAATAAGAAATAATGTTGAATTAAAAATAAAATCTATTCCTTCCTTTAATTTTTTTAATCATTTACCTCACCCCCAAGCAAGGCAATAAAGACACTAAGACACAAGGGGTTACTGAGTGTGAGAGAATATGAGAAATAAAACAAACACTATTAAGGACGGAGAACAATAAAAGAGTGAGAATTAAGACGAGAGTAGAAAACGATTGACATTATCTTCAAAATTTTATATGGGAATGTTGATTAGGAAGCAAGAAGCCCGAAGTGAGTTCCACAAGCGAGAAGTGCAAGTGAAGAAACTATTAGCATAGGAAATACGGTTACATCTAGCAATTTCAACGGTAAAAGGATGAGACCTTACCGCCAATCTAGTACTGCGCTTAAATTCGTGATGTTTAGGCACCATAGAGGAAAGTTCATCCAAACAATTACCATGAAAGTATCTATAGAAAAAGCACACGGAAGTTACATTATGTCAGTGGGAAAATGACAGAATCTGAGATGCCAGGTCAGGACCATTAACATAGAAGATTCTTCTTTGGATTTCATCAAGAATATGTAAATATATAGCAGGATCATCTATCCAGATGTGGCAGTAATATTCAAAGCAAGGACGAATGGTAGACTTATAAATATGTAAGATACACCCTGGCGAGAGAAATTGTCTATCACGACATCATAAACTAATTTTACTAGCAGCACATTTAGCAATGGATTTAAAAAAAATCCTTCCACCGCATGTCAGCGAAAAGCTTTAGCCCAAGAAGGTGTTAGGAGTCATTCTCCTGGAGGTTAGCATCAGCCATGCTGATAGAAAGCAAAAATGGTTCTCTAAGAAGATTAAAAGAGAGATATCTCTTTTTGGATTATATCTATTTTGATATATTTCCTTATATTTCCTTTGTGCAAAAGACGAACTGTAGACAGGAACTGGCCGTTTCGAATTGTTATTGCTTACTGGAGTTAATATATTTCTGGTATAAATTACGATTGTGACGTCCGAGATGTTGAGAGATGTTTTTTTTAGGATCCAGTAACTCATAGTGGAAATTACTTGTCATACTCCACTAATTGCATAGCGAAACCTGCCGTGGATAAAGTTTCGCTTTCGGTGTTAGGATCAGTTTGAAATCGAATGGTTATTGAATTTTGTATTTGTTATTAACGTACAATCGACAATTGCCCTCAATTCTCTGATGACGGGTCATGGAAACACACGTTAGATTTCTTTTCAATTTGTTTGAAATGATTGTCTATATTAAGAGGAATTTTATCATTCGATGAAGCATTCACAACAATTATTAATTTTCAGTTCGTATTTCATCTTAATTAGAAGAATGGCTTCATGCAAATGAATCCTTTAGGTCTTCAAGAAGAAAATCCTTCATCAGATCTTATCCTCCGGCGCTACAGAATCGCAAAAAATATTGCCAAATAATAAAAACCACATCGCATGAACATTTTCACCAGTAACATTGTACCGTTCTATATCGCACACACATACATACATACATACATACATACATACATACATACATACATTAATACAAATCACATACAACGACAAGCATTCATTGGTTAATTAATCATCACTACGTTATTATAGACAATTTACAAATCGCAGAAATGCGACAATTTTGTAATCGCTCTATTTCCATGTAGTTTATTTTGTGCACTTTTGTGAGAAACGGGTCACTGAAGTTTTCTTAAGTCTCCTCAAAACTCGCTCGCTGATTGGTCAATGCCAACCAATCAGATGGACTGCACGTGAAGAATAACTTTTCCCGCGCTTCGATCTGGAGCCTTATAGTCACTTTTTCTGTCATGTCTTGCTTGAAGAGAAAATGTAATTGATCCCAGCTCCAAACGGCTGAAAATAGGGGTTGGCCAAGATACATATCAATTACATTTGGTGTGTATTTAAAAAAAAAATGCTATGTTCCTTCGGGACGTGGGTGATCATGACTCTCCACTCTTTTTATTATTTGGCAACCTTTTCTTACTTGAATGCATGCTTTCGTTCACATCGTTGTTTGATATTGTACATATTGTTAAATAGACAACAACACAAAGAAAATATGTTTAATCTTACACACTACAGTAAATGAAAACGAAAAAAGTTTTTTAGGTATGAAAACGTAGGTGTTACTGGAAAATATTCTGATGTACAAATGACACATACGATGTCTGTTAAGAACATGATTCCTACTTCTCTCATTAAATGCCAGTATGGAAAAGTTATTTGGGAAGCCTATAGTAATTAAATCTTATATTTATTTTTCAACCAATACAATCTCACCATAATAAACAATAATTACAAGGACAAATACCGCCAAAATAATTGCGGACGTAGTTGTAGACCTACCACGTTATTTTTTAAACCATTTCGAAAATAACAATAACACCTTTCACCTCTCCAGCAAATTCGATAAAAAAAAAAGATTTTCGCGAGCAAGTGTGAAATTATTTTCTAACTAATGAAAACCTTGTATTCAAAATTTCACACTTTTATGTGAAATTAGATTTTGAATCTCCTTACGGATATAAAAATACAAGCACACTTTTCGAGGTTCACAGCCATTTCAGGGGTCAGCTTGATCGTCACACACACACACACACACACACACACACACACACACACACACACACACACACAAGGTGTTTACTCTGTCCCCTCACTCGGACGAGATGTGACACAAGGTCTATTTTTAGGTGGGGACCCGAGCGTGTACGCCCGGGACAGGAACAAAAATTCCCCTCAACCCCCGCAACCGATCCCTCTCTCTGCTGCAATGGGAGAGCGCGCTCTCGAGCAGCTGTTCCCCAGAGATGGGCACCTCTTCAGTATTATTTTCCCAGTTGCCCTTATGTCCTTTGACAGAGATGCCTCTGAGCGCACTCTGTCCAAGGACAGAGTTGCAACTGAGAGATGATGAGTAGACGTGAAATTATTCAAAAAGAGTAATTTACACACACGCACACAAGGTAAGATAGTACTGCTAGCAGACACCGATTAAGGCCTTGTCCACGTACACAATAGAAGGGATTAACCAGCAACCGCCTACTAAGTCAACGAACTCACAAACACATAGGCTGACCGTCATAAAGTAAGTTTGTTCCCAAATTTTAACATCGCACTCAGAACACTTAATTATATTATAAAACAAACTTCACTCACAGGAAAATTGAATATTTTATTGTTATTGTATGTTTCTGAAAAGAATCTATAAATATTATTTCAACTGATGTTCTACTACTTATCTTTCAGAAAATAACCTTTTTATGTTTCATTTAAAAGATGTGTTGTTGTTAAATGTTTGGAATCGCAACACTCAGATAGCAACAAAAAGCATGGGTAGATGGCTCTCAACAAGCCAATTCTAGAAAAATCGATATAGATCTGGTTGTGGGAAAAGTTAAGTTGATTGTTTTTGTTTAGCGGCATATCAACACCTCTATGGGTTATTTAATACCAAAATCTAAATTCTGTACGCAGTTTTATTTGTCTATATTTCTGAGATGAGGTATTATGTACACTATTTACATTATTCGGATTATTGTCCTTATCTTTGTCGCCGTATTTATTACAACGTTTCGGCCGTTGTAAGGCTCCGGCCTTCTTCAGCAAGTTGGAATGTCAAACTGAAGCGTTTATTTCGATCGCTTGGGTAGACTGTTGTAGTTCCATGTCTAATTTATGCCAGTTATCAGTTATCTCCTGTTAATTTACCTCTCCAAGTTCTCCACTGCCTTAACCGGGTATTGAACTCACACTCACACTCTGGGTACTGTCACTGGATCTAACTAACGCCTTTGTCCACTGTGCTATGTGTCCTTGAGGACATCTGTGTATGAATTTCTGGGTATGATAAACCTAATGTCTTCAGCAACCATTTTTATAATACCCAGAAATTGATACACAGATGTCCTCCATTGGGATTTTAGCATGAAACAAACTGTCGAAGTGTTGACTTCAATGTTCACTTTTATATTAGGTTGGTGCAAAAATAATGACGTAATAATGTCGTTTTTTGACGTTAAAAAATACGTCAAAAAACGACATTATTACGTCATTATTTTTGCACCAACCTAATATACATCTGTATACTCTCGACTCTCCCGTTTAATTCGACGTATGAGGGTCAAGCAGATCAGTTCCTAGGAAACCGACAGCCCGACAACAGCACATGAGATTTGGTTATAGTGGTGAAGGTTTCGTGCAGTGCCGCAAGGTCCCCAAATGACCCTCCGCAGGTTTTGAATTCATAGTTGTTGTTCTCCTAGACCAGTTGCCATACAAGGCTATAGAACCCGGTCTGTCCTACTATTTACCGATAGCTGGAGGAGAGAAGAGGATTTCGTAAGTGAATGTAATTGATTCGAGTGGAATTCGAACTCGGCTCCCCGATTCCTCAATCCAAGCCACCGTGCCTCCTATATATAGCGTTGTTGAAAAGGAGGTTAGTAAACAGCCTCATAACACCAAAGACTCTCTTAAAGCCGCAATAGTTCGAGTAATGTCTGATATAAATAAGGATCAACAAATCAGAGCTTGCAGCCGATTTCGACCTCGTGTAGAGGCTGTTGATACTAGGGGTGTTTTTATTGAATAAAATTAAATAACAGTTAGCTAAAGTTCATGTTTACTTGTTTGTAATCAAATATAATTATATTCATTTATTCATTTAAGTTTTTTTTACTAATCCATAAAATCTGTCCTCAAATACCAGCCGCACCCTGTATATTTATTCAAATAGGATAGAATATTATTTATTATACGATATCTCTTTTTTTAACACCAGGCGAAAACTTTTAATATCTAAAGATCAGAGTTGTTCTTAGCATTTCCCATCATACACAAATTTCAAACTCGCAAGATTCTTATCAAAGTTCAGGGCAAACTTATTTTTTTGGCTTTTGAGAGTTGTGTTAGGCGTGAAGGAACAGCGAAAGAAGCTTTTCGTTAATGTTTTACTCAGTTAAGAGTTCGAAAACTAACAGAACTCCATCTGTTTTCTTCCTACCTATGGGTAAATAGCAGAGTAGACTATGCTGTATAGCATTCATAGTGTATCTAGTTTAGTATGAGGACAGATCGAAATTTGGAAGTGTGGAAAAAGCAACAAGAATCTACTCCACTATACTCCACAAGTCATAGTTGTTCACAGATATTAAAGAAGAGGAAACTTTGGAGAGCTATGCCCACTTCAATCATGAAGGGAAATTGCATTATAAAAGTTGGGAAAGGCATGAAACCATCTCTCCCAACAGAGTAATGATTACTAATTGCTTATGTGACCATATAAACCAGTACAACCTGTCGTGTATTACTCATAGAGGAAATGGGAACAGCTTTGTAAATCCTTGAAGGACCCGGCATCTTCGATATTCGGTTAGATCAAAGGTTAATTTAATTTTTGAACCCGAATCAATGAAATGCTAGATTAATGGTTTAACCTTATTTGATCAGTGAAAATATAAATCAGTCCAATTTCAAGAATAAGAAATATGGAACCCTTATTGTTTCTAGGATATATCCTTTGAGAATTTGTTCAGTTTCTGTGATTACATGACGACAAAACATTTGCTTTCTTCAATGTAACCATCTAAGAAGCTGTACGCAACTAGTACTTCTACAAACACCACTAACACAATAGTAATCCAGGAAGACATAAGCTGAAATTGTAACCAGATTAACCAGAAGTTAGAGTTAATCTCTACGAACAAATCTATTGTACCGTTGCGGAATGGGCTTTGCTTGACCAAATATAGTGCCGCTACTTCTCTAGGAAGTTTTTCTGACAAGGTTATGTTATCTTGATTACTTCGAACAGGAAATAGGCAAGATTAGCGATGCGTAAAAGAATTTTTCAATGCATTGTGATTGAGAAGTAGCTGAAAGAGATCGATAGAATGTAGCACAGTGGTGACTGTTTAGTTCGTGATAAAGTTGCAAATGGAAGGGCTTGAGAAGTGTCGAAAGTTTAGATGACAGAATGCCTTGTTTCTTTGTCTGCAATTCCTTTGTGAATTCACAAAGTAAAGAAGGCTTCATTGAGAGGGAATATGAAAGAGGATATCTCAAGAATTTGCAAACAATCTAAGGAATGTGTGACTGAATGGATTGATAGATTAATAGAAAAGACAGAAAGAAAAAAAAAAAAAAAGAAATGTGATAAAATGGAACGAAGTTATAAAGCAGAAAGAGCGGGGAAAGAGATTGATAAAAAAAAAAACAGATCGATTTAAATAGTAATTTCAATTAGTCTGGAACAAAGACTAGGACGCAGGTACATTTTGGCAACTACCTATATCTATAAAACCTTTGTTTTATTTTACATTTGAGGGTAAGCAAAATAAGTATTGGTATTTGAGGGGTAACGAGCCCACGTCTCTACCGAATGTGACACAAGGGTGAGCTTAAATGTGTGCTTACTGGCAATACCGTGGGAAAAATTGTACACTCTCCCTCAGCACTTAAACATTTGGGTGACGTCTCAGGTGACGGGTAATGACACCATCTCTCTACCGAAGGCTAGGTACTGCCTTGAGGGGTATCCTCACCCCAGGACTTGAACTTGATATTATTTTGAAACAACCCAGACGAAGCCAGGTAAGTAGGTATTTACCCGTCTCCTCATGTCGATGTGATGTAACACAAGATCGGGTTTAATGTTGGGTGCGCGAGCGAGTAACCCCGGGCCAGGGACAAAAATTGCACAGCCCCACAACCATCGGTAGCGCAGGCATCGATATGGATACCAATCCCCATTCTCTAGTGCAATAATGGGGGTGGGGGCTGTTGTGATCATCTGTTTCCCTGGACCGGGCACCTCTCAGTATTTTTCCCAGCTACATCTCTATCCGTGGACAGAGACTCAACTGAGTTGCAGTCTACCCGAAGAAAAAGACGCAACTGACAGATGATTACACTACCTGACCTGTGCCAAGTTACTATTAGTAATCAAAATAGATATCAAGTTGTTCGGAAAATAATTACGATTTTATCAAAAGTGTATAAGAACAAGCAAAAGTTACACTATTTACATTATTCGGACTATTGTCCTCATCTTTGTCGCCATATTTATTACAACGTTTCCGCCGTTGTACGCTCCGGCCTTTTTCAGGTGGCTGGAATGTTGAACTGAACCCTCTATTTTGCTCACTGGGGTAGACTGTTCTAGTCCAAGGTGCCATGTTTAATGGATGTCAGTTGCTGTTAATTCCCCTCTCCAAGTTCTCGACTGCCTTAACCGTTTCCAAATGTTTAAGTGCTGAGGGAGAGTGTGCAATTTTTCCCACGGTATAAAGATTTCTTCAAGATCTTTGAGGAAATTAATGCCTTAAATTAAACAACATTTAATGGTTACTCGTCAAGGGTTGCAGGATGATTTATGGGTATAAGGAAAAATCGTATTGGGAAAGAGTATTATGGACAGACGAAACCAAAATTGAGTTGTTTGGACGTAACTCTAGAAATCATGTATGGAAGAAAGATGGCGAAACAAAAGAACGCAGTTCAAACAGTGAAATTTGGTGGTGAAAGCATCATGGTTTGGGTATGGTTTTCTTCAAAAGGTACTGACAATATTTCAGTAATAGATGGTAGAATGAATGCCACAGCATATCAAAATAAGTTGGAAGGAAATTTAATGATTTCGGTTGAAAATCTTGAACTTCCTTCTGATTGGATCTTTCAACAAGATAATGATCCTAAGCACTCTGCAAAATCTACGAAGAAATGGTTTGCTAAAAATAATGTAAATATCAAGAAATGGTCGAATCAGTCCCCAGATTTAAACCCGATCGCGAATCTGTGGTGTTATTTGAAAATTCGAATCCAGTCGGGAGTTCAAACAAACATCCCGGATCTGAAGACCATATGCGAAGAAGAATGGAACAAAATACCAACTAAAATTTGCAAATCATTAATTGAGAACCACAAGAAGAGGTTGGTTGCTGTAGAAGTGAATAATGGAGATTCTACAAAGAATTAAATGAAAATTATATCTTCTTTTTTTATATTGTGCGAATACTTTTCCCTCCATTAAAATCGATAAATGGGATTTATTTCTATTGTATCAATTTTTTTTCTATTTTCTATGCATATTCATTTATTGTGTATCTGTGTACAGTTAATTATATGAAAAGTAGGTTTATTCATTAGTTGAAAAACAATAAATTAAAAATTTGTATCTTCATGAACATTTGTTCCCACACTATATATATATATATATATATATATATATATATATATATATATATATACACACACACTGATATGCATAATTCACCACCTCACCTGCAATAAATCCCGATGACAAGTATGTAAACATCATCACTGATTGCATTTTCACACAATATTCAAACCACCGGCTCTGACTTCTTTTTAGCCTCCTCCGTTCTGCTTTTTACCCTTTCCTCACCTCCCTATACCCAGTCTTTTCTTTTCCATTACTTACACTCTCTGTAGCCCCTTACGTACTAGTGGCATTCCCTCCTTGCTTGGGGTGAATTGCTTATATATATATATATATATATATATATATATATATATATATATATATATATATTGAACAATAAAAATTAAAAAATTAAAATCCTCAGACACACTGGGTTGTAGATTAATATTCTTTCGTTTTTTTATTATTATTCCATTTATATATATATATATATATATATATATATATATATATATATATATATATATATTTCATTACGTGCGAATACCACTTGGGAAAGGATAAAAATGAACACGCTACCACCCCTTGTCTGAATGATTGGATCTCTCTATATCCTTGGAAACAGTGAATTATGAATTTTTCTGTGCCTTTAAAACTCAGTAATTTTAAAAATTATGTTACTCCAAAATTCGCTTGAGGATGAAATGGAACAAATGTTTTTAATTTAATTACAAAATTAAATTCGAAACTTTTAGCTTCCATTTTTGAAACATAGTTATTACTGTGTAGCGGAAAAAACCTATTTTGAATCAGTTAATTGATAATATTAATGGTCTGTAAATTCACATTGAGCACTCTTTTGTAAAAATAAAAATATCAATAAGAACACCGGGTTATATATCTTACTGTTCTTTCTTTATATATATATATATATATACTTTTCTAAGGGGTATTAGCTTAGCACGTAATAGAAATTCGAACTCGGCTCTCCGATTCCTCAGTCCGAGGCTCTATCCACTACTCCACCGTGCCTCCCAATCCGCTTCTCCCTCCAGCTATCGGTAAATGGCTAAATAGTAGGACAGACTGGGTTCTATAACCTTGGATGGCAACTGTTCTAGAAGAAGAACAACTCTGAATTCAAAACCTGTGGAGGTTCGTTTAGGGACCTCATAGCACGTAGTGTACCAGCTCTCTGTATTCGGCCCTTCAAAAAGTGTGGTTGGTTCTGCACAAAATCTTCACCACTATAATCAAATCATATGTGCTGGTGTCTGGGCTGTCGGTTCCTAGCTGCTTGACCCTCATACGCCGAATACAACGGAAGAGTCCACCATATATATATATATATATATATATATATATATATATATATATATATATATATATATATATTAGGTTGGTGCAAAAATAATGACGTGATAATGTCGTTTTTTGACGTAACGTCAAAAAACGACATTATTACGTCATTATTTTTGCACCAACCTAATATATATATATATATATATATATATATATATATATATATATATATATATGTGTGTGTGTGTGTGTGTCAAGTAGACCGATGTTTAACAATGATTTTGACAATGTAAATTGATATTTAGATGTCTGAAAAGACGGCAATTGGTTCATTAATTAATTTGTTAGTACCGACTTTGTTTTGTTTTTAAAGGCAATTAGTTTATTTGTCCCAGATATTGATCATTGTAAAAGAAGTATCATGGCATATTCCCACTACTTAAATTAAAAACTGTGCTTGAAAAACATACCACAGATTGACCCAAACATTGTGAGTGAATTTGTGTAAACGGAACTATGTGAGGCCGTCGGTAGTTATGCTAGCATGAAGTCACAAGTCATCGTGACAGAGGTTTCGATTGTAAGGACTGTTGATGACGCCAAATAATGCTCTCTCTTTCAGAATCTACAACTAATGTCCACTTCACATAGTTTTAGTATAAACCACAGGTGAGCTTTGATTCTGTTTAATTCACAACTCGGTATCTATGTTGATAACACAACTATTTACTCTTGTTTTAATAGTTAGTCTAATCGGTAAGATATGGTTAAATTGGCAGTGGATCTCCAAAAATGACCTAAAATCTGTTGTTCACTGGAGTAAGGAATTTTACCTGCCATTAGCATGGCTGATGCTAACCTCCAGGAGAGTGATTCCTTGCGCCTTCTCGGGTTAACATTTGCCGCTGACATGAAGTCGAAATATTATACTGAATCCATTGCTAGGTCAGTTGCTAAGAAATTTGGTTCTATTTTACTTATTTATAAGTCTACCGTTCGTCATTGCCTTGAATATTGCTGCCACATCTGGTCTGCTGTTCCTGCTGTATATTTAGAAATTCTTGATAAAATCCAAAGAATCTTTAATGTTAATGTTCTTGACCTGTTATCTCTCCTTCATCAAACATTTAAGAGACCCCTTTCTGCCTTCCATCAGCATGGATAATGCTAACCTCCAGGAAAGTGATACGTTGCATCTTCTTGGGGTACTATTTTCCGCTGACATGAAGTGGAAAGATTATACTGAAATCATTGCTAGGTCAGCTGCTAGGAAAGTTGGTTTTATTTTACTCATTTATAAGTCTACCATTCGTCTTTACTTTGAATATTGCTGCCACATCTGGTCTGCTGCTCCTGCTGTATAATTAGAGATTCTTAATAAAATCCAAAGAAGAATCTGCAATGTTAATTGTCCTGACCTGGTATCTCGCCTTCATTCATTTTCCCACCACCCTAATATAACTAACCTGTGCTTTTTCTTTAAATTACTTTCCTAGTAATTGTTTTTACGATCTTTGCTCTATGGTACTTTGACTTTGTGATTTTAAGTGCAGTACTAGACTGGTGGCAAGATCTCATCATTTTACAGTTGAAGTGCATAGATGTAACCATAAGTTCTATGCTAACTGCTTCTTCTATCGCACTTCTCGCTTCTAGCTACCCTGTCAACTTTGGTCTTCAAAAATTTGAATGTTATGTCAGTCGTCATCTTCTGTCTTAATTCTTGCTCTGCTCTTTTAATATACTCTCTCCTTAATAGTATTTTCTCATGATCTCTAACACTCGGTAACCCATTGCGTTTTAGTGGCTTTATTGCCTTGCTTTAGGATGAAAAATATTTTGTTTAGTTCATGCTACTGCACTTGGGAAAGGCATGAATCCAATTTCTTTCAGCTATTGCTTAAACAGTGGTTCATCATGGTCTCTCTTACTGCGAGGTGGAAACCAGAGTAGGAGAAGGAAAGCTACGCATTTTAAACCTGCCCGAAGAGAGACGTGCTTCAATCAAGCTGTCTTGCCCTAGACACATTACTGCTACAGTATATGTGGTGTCTCTAATGGTCTGGATTTCGGGATATGTGACCGTGATGTGCTGAAAGTGATTCTGCTGATCCTATAAAATCAAGACTGATGGTTGTGCTAAAACGAAAAAGACAAAAAGAAAAATAAGGCAAGTAGAAATTTTTGGTATATGTTTTAATGTCATCAAATTATTTATATATATAAATTTGCATATATATATATATATATATATATATATATATATATATATATATATATATATATATATATGTATATATGATTAACGATAATGACAATGATAAATAAGATAAAAATAAAATTTAATCACCGTTACCATGACCAACAAATATAATAATTTATCAATTTCAAGAACACGTTGGTAATATTTTAATGACGAAAACAATAATAATGATGGTGTCACTGGGGTGGTAATGGTTTTACAACTATACAAAAATGTTTTCTTTTTTTTTTACATTAAATAATAATTATTATTTGGAACGGCTCTGAAAGTCCTTGCGAAAATGACTGGTGGAATTGGAGATCCAAGGAAGAATTGAGATGTTCCGAACTGGAAGAATGCTGGACTAAAGACAAAATTTGTTGTCACTTTGTCTCTAACAAGAGCCAGCAGTTCTTGCTGGTGCAAAACTTCGTTAAACACACATTGATAACAATTAGAGATCGAAGAAAGAATTAAGACGATAGGGTAAGTTTTGGAGTTTTAACGAGACTTATTATTTGTTCTCCATCAAATGACAACGGATACTGCTGGTATGAAAAATTAATTAAACAAATAATGTTAATGGAGACCCAAGAGTGAATTGAGAAGATTTATATCATGTTAGTCGGTGGGAATAGTAAGGTATGGAGGGGGAGATTTAAGTGGTGATGAGACTTGGTCCCAAGAGCTGACGTAAATATACAGGTCATAAAATGATTCACTCAGATGTTTTAAAGGATGAAACAAAAAATAAGTCAGACAAAATTTAACAAAATACAACAAAATATAAATAATTTTTATGAAAAAAACAACATATATATATATATATATATATATATATATATATATATATATATATATATATATATATGTATTGTAAAGTGTCTATACATTGGTCGGAGTTTGTTATTTTTTATGATGATTTTAACTCTGTACAAGGCCCAGGCTAGAGGATTACAGTCAATCCCAGAAACGCGACAATACCACCAAGACGCCAGGGGCCACCAGAAGTGAAACAAAAGGAAAGGGATTTAGAAGGAACCGGAAATCCAATCTTAAACAGGAAACAAATGTTAAAACCTTTACTCCTGTTCAAAAGACTGAGGAGGAGTGTGAACCGGGCGATATAGGTGTGCGTGATGAAATGGTCCAGTGTCTTAAAAAATGGCATGGGTGTCTGAATTCCAGTTGAAAATGTGCATTTTCATTTTCTCGTGGTAAGATGTCACTTGTATTTGTGCTCTGTCCCGTCACTAGATACGAGGGGGTGGGGTATAAAAATTTATCGGTTTGAATAAGAAAGGATTGAAAGCAAAAAAAGAAGCTATTTGGCCATCTTGATCAGATTTTGGAAAGTAAATGTATCGAAAATCTTGTCAGCACTTCTTCTTCGTAACTTGAAAAAATATCCCGTCCCATGATATGTGATAGTGAAATCAGTCTCTCTTATATAGCAAGGCATAGCAACAAACAGCTGTTACACCTTTAGTTAACCTTGACTTAGTCATTCTTTTATTGTATGCATTTATCTGCATGGGTATGTATCTGTATGTGTGTGTACAGAAATTATTGTGAGTTGAGTGAATTTTTTACTTTTCATTATTAATTAAAAATATAAATAATTTATACAAAAGTGATAAAAATATAAAGAAAAAGAAAAAAAAATCTAAATGAAATTTGGCTAAACGATATAACCAATCGCTTACTAAATAGAAATTAAATTTAAAAGTTTAAAATTTTATAATCTCTTCTTCTTCGTGCGCATGTGCAGTTGCATTAACGTAAGCACAGTTTTGGTTCTAAGCACAGTTTTGAAATTCTAAAGGACGAAACGCATCACACGAAAAAAAATTACACTGTCATTAATTTTACTAACCATGTTATACTGTTTACCGTGCGACGATGGCCGATTGAGCTTCTCTAGGGAAATGATTACCCCCCCCCCAAAAAAAAACCCCAAATAAAACAGCGGCTCCTACTGCTATTAAGCATTAATCTTCAAGTAAATTGAATTGAGTTCTCCGAGACGCTGGTGTATTTCGTATAGAGAAAAATGTTAAAATTGCCTTCCTTTCTGCCGTGCGACGATGACCTGGGGGTAAGATATCTGACTGATGTCAAATCAGTCAGGTTTCAATCTCGGCTTGAAGGAATCGGACGTCTAGCCACACTGAGAGCTGTGATACAGCGAAACAGTCTGCCTGTGGATGACTATATATATATATATGTATATGAAATCCAAAATTCCCACATGAGTATAGGCTATACTTATATATAAGTTATAATATATTATATATATATATATATATATATATATATATGTGTGTGTGTGTGTGTGTGTGTGTGTAAGATGAGAAGGAATAGAGTACAATTCAAACGTTCGTAACATTTAATTTAAAAGATTAAATTTTAGATTAAATCGTAGGTCATATTCGATTGGTTGATCTGAGTAAATCCCACAAACCTTATAACCCCACTTTTTGTTTTCGTAAAAAGTGGTTGTATATTGTTTTTAAATCTAAATAAATCGTTCACTCGCCAATAATTTACAATCGCCTGATGAGATGCATTGATACACATCGAAACACGACTGCAATTATGTAGCCATTTTGACATGTTTTCGGTGTAATATCCTAAATTATATATATATATATATATATATATATATATATATATATATTGAATGTATATATCATTTTCCCAAATACCTATATGTACAAGTATATATTTCACATATATAAATAAGAAAAATAAGTCAGCTGTGATCATGTTGTTTTTCGTAATATTTCTGGTAATAGTCACCTGTGTGTACTAAGCTTTGGGTACTGTTACAAAGCCAATTAGCAGATGAGATTTGGGAGTGATAGTGTTCTATTTTTTTTTGTGAGAGAGAGAGAGAGAGAGAGAGAGAGAGAGAGAGAGAGAGAGAGAGAGAGCGCGCGCCTGTGTGACTTTTTTTTTTACTTGCACTCAAATATCGACTGACCAGTGGCATTCGTATGAAGTAATTACCTCAGCCCTGGATTACCTTATTTCGTTATGAAAAGTAACTGTGGAATTACCTGACAATATTAACTATCAAGGAAGTCTTTTCTCCTCTGTACATTAGTACTTGGCCGAATTTGAATATATTAGTTAATCAGTTCATTTATCAAGTTACCCAGTGTTTCCCATGACAGACTGCATATCCATCAAGAAATAATAAACCTACTTTATTTCTTTGGGGAAGACAGAATCCAGAAACGGATATGCAATGTGATAGGCCCTGACCTGGCATCTCGTCTACAGTCTCTACGTGCTGTGGCTTCTCTCTGTCTTTTCTAAAAATATTTTTATGGCAACTGTTCTGACGAGCTACTTTCACAGGTACCCCAACTGATGTCTTTAAGCGTGCTACTAGGTTGGCATCTTGGTCCCACCCTTTTACTGTCGAAACAGTTAACAGCCTCTTCTACTTCAACAGCTTCTTCTGTCGCACTTCCCGCCAGTGGAACTCCCTTCCGCTTACTTGCTTCCCTGATAACTATAATCTTCAAATATTCCATATAATATTCAAATATAATGTTAATCTTCTGATGCCTTGATCCTGATAACCGTCCTTCTCTATATCCTTTTCCCACCCCTCTTTACTCTTAATCTCCCTCTTTGTAACCCCTTGCGTGCTGGTGGCACTCTTGCCTTGCTTGAAATGCTTAAAAAAAAGAAGAAAAAAATGAAGCCATTTGTCACTTGCTGCCCCCCTGTATTTAGAGGTACCAACTCGTTTGTATATGCCTTACGAAATATATTCTCTTTGAAGATAAAAGGACCAGCTAAAAAAAAACAAAAAAAAAAAAAAACAACAACACTGAACGTCACTGGACTTGAGCCTAAATCGTTTGAAACACAAGCTCGTGACTATCAACTGGCGGTCTTCCATCACCATCGGAACCAAAAAGCATCGAAACAGCAGAAGAGAAAATGAAGAAGTCAAACGAAAAGAGAAAAAGGCTCAACAAAATCAATATCCTCCTACACCAATGTTACCATGCAGTCAATGCCATTGACCCTTCCAGGCAAGAATTGGTCTACTTAGTCATCAACGCCATCATCATAAACAAAGCAATCTGAAACGAAGAAATTAAATTCTTGGATATTTAAGTATAAAGGTGCCGACGACGAAATATGTCGACACACCTACTCATCTACCCACCTATACATAATGCGCACTTGAGCCTACGTATAAAAACAACACATTTAGTTCGAGATTTTTGTCTTACAACAAAATTGTCTAACAATTCCGTGTTGTATACAAAATCCATTTTTAAAAAAATTCTCAGAAAAATTGACGTTTTACGTTTTGGCTTAATATTATAACATATATTTGGTTACCTAGGGCTTGCTATGAGAAATCAGTGGTCCTTCGTACTGGGATCAATGTCTAATATCTGCCTTCGGGTGGACAAAGCACAGTTTATCTCTCAATTTTATGTTTTCGGAGAGAACACAACAAATAAGTGATGGATGCCTGTCCTGGGGATTCCAATCTTGCAGCAGCACATCCCTCATTGAAAGAGTGAGGGCTGGTGGATACCGACGTTAGTATCACAGTGCTTTCGAGGACTGAGTTATTTTTGTCTATGTACACGTATGGGCACCCCACATTAAAAATGACTTCATATCATACCCCGCGACTCTCAGGGAGCCGAGTAAATGGCATCAGGGGGTCTGCCCTAGAAAAAGGGAAAACAATCAACAGCTGGTGATGAATTGTCATATTTTTTATGGTGTAAACTGTATTTACTACAATATTTGTAAAAATTCAAGAAAGATCGTTGTACGCTAACTTCATCTATTTGACTGTTAAATGGCACAAACGCTTATTTCCAGCAACTAAAATGGACGGCATTGGAAAAAAGCACCAAATATATTCGTCTATAAGTCGATCACGTGTATAAATCGATACATGATTTGAGCAAAGAAACCATTTGTTTGTCTTATGGAACTTGTGATTTGCAAAACATGAACAGATCGACAGACCTTTCTGCACTGTATCCAATATCAGATTTGGTGAATGGAAGGGTCACTTAAATTAGAGCACTTCCTCCTAACATCCGCTCCGAGTCAATGAGAGTAGTCTCCTGGAAAAATCTGGTGGCACCAAGATGGTCTGTCAGCATTTTCTGTTAAACCTGCGGTTGTCAATACTGCAGGAAACGAGAGTCCTTTTAGCGGAATCTCTATATATCTGATTGCAGGTCAGATCTTTGGCAATTGATGTACGATATATGGCCAGCCTAGCATAGGTAAACCTAGGCACTATGAAATATTTATACATTTGTGTATGTCTATGCAGGTTTTCTATGTGATTATCTATATGCTTGCACATATTTTACATATATTTGTATAAACTTGTGTGCGTATATTTACAACAATTCACAAAATAGTACGCACAAACATCTGTATATAAAGGGTGAGATAGGTAAATTGTCGCCATTTTATATTTTTAATTTCGCATTGTTTTCTTTTATTTTGTTGACTGCAACGTTATAGTAGGGCACCGACCGTGAGTAAAAGAGCACCAAGATGCAATACAATCTGCCAGAAATTTGGAAACAGCATCCTCTACAGATTCGCATTCGCGCCGGAATCTCCAATTTGAGGTATCAATCTGATGACAGTCTAGAAGATTCGGAAAGAGTTGGATGAGTCTAATGGTGATTACGAATGTGTTTCGAGTGATCATTAGTGATGGCGATGTTATGCCTCCATCTTCCCGCAGGGTCTCAAACTCAACACGGAAGCCTACATCAAATGCCTTGAGGAGGTAATGTTGCCCTAGGTGCAAGAGAGTGGCTGCTGGAAGACACTATGTCCGGCAACAGGACTCTGCCATGGTTGTCAGACAATTTCTGCGACCACATCACCCCTTACATCTGGCCACCTAACTCCTCAGACCTCACCCCCCTTGATTATTATGTGTGGGACGCAGCTGATCGAGCGACCGACAACATTTCTTTAAACACTAATGATGAACTGAAGGCAAGGATTATGGCAACATTCACCCATATAAACAAGGAGACCACCCAGAAGAGTTGCAGGAGATTCCGAAATCGTCTGGAGATCGTGGTTGAAGCCAATTGAGATTTTATTGAATAGATTTACTCTTTAGTATTTCAAGATATTTTTGTGCAATTTTGTTAAATATATCTGTTAAAATAAGAAGTCAGTGTTGTTTTTAGTTTTGTGTAATTTAGACGACTATTCATTACACACTAAATATTTTTTTAAAATGATCAGTGGGAAATGTTATGAAGATATTTCTAACCTTAGGTCTCTGCTTGGGACCCGGAAGGTAATATGTATACAACAGAAATCAAAGGAAAAAAAAAAAAAAAAAATAATAATAATAATAATAATAATAATAATAATAATAATAATAATTTCTTATGGTTGCAAAATCAACTATTGATAAAAAAATGATTCTGGAAAATTGCAGGAAAAAGTTAGAAATCTCAGCACAGCTTGGATAGCTTATCGTAAAGCTTTTAATAGTATGCAATACTCATGGGCCCTTAAAAGGATTCGAAAATGTACGAAGTCTCTTCAGTGATAGTAAATTTCATTAAATATAAGATGATGCCATGGAAAAAACACATTCTATCTAAATCACTCATCTAATGCTTTGAATATCCGATGGGGAATTTTTTCAAAGAGACTCCTTGACACCCCCTCATGTTCTGTCCGTAATTCCCCTTTCATATAAACTAAAAAGTAATAACAATGGATACAAAATAAATTATTTTACATGAATGACCTCAAACTTTTGTTGCCAAAGATGACAATGAATTAAAAGATCTTAATATTGTAAAATGTATCAGTGACGACATCGGTATGGATTTCGGATTAGATAAATGTGCAAAAGTAATATACAAGAAAAAGAAGAATTACAGAAACACATTCAATAGATATTAATTTTGTCACGAAGATTCGGGAACTAGAACAAGATGAAGCCTATAAATATCTCGGTGTCATTGAAGGAGATGGAATGCAGTATACCGAAATGAAGGAGAAAGTAAGAAAAAGAATATGGCAGACGTGTGCGTCTGGTGTTATATCCCGAGCTGAATTCACAAATGAGAATATCAGCCATAAACACCTTGGCTGCCCCTGTGGTGCAATACAGTTTCAACATCCTTAATTGGACCTTAGCAGACATTAAGGACCTGTAATATGGGACCTTACAATATTTACAGACATTGTGATTAAAAGCCACAAAAACAAAATGTGCTTTCTTATTGACATTGCAATTGTTGCAGACTAAATTATCTTTGATGATCTTTAAAATATAAGGACATTGAAGTGGAAATCTCAAAATTGTGGTATATGAAGACATCAATAATTCCAATTTTGGGTTCGATTGGAAAAGATTCTTATATACTTATAAGAACGGATCTTTGGTAGCCTACGTCTTAAAGAAATATAAAAAAAATATTCTCACATGAACAGCTCACAACTTAACAAGGGCTTTATCTATGTAAAATAAGCGTTCTCTTGGCTTATTTTATTTTTTATGTTTTTTACAAAAATGTTAAATGGGAAATGTCATGACGCCATTTTTAAGCTTAGGTTTCTGGTTGGACCTAGAAAGAAACCAGCATACAACCAAAATTAAAAGGAAATACAACTACTACTACTACTACTAATACTACTACTAATAATAATAATTAAGCTAATCGCCCTGACATCGTGATTAAAGACCGCAAAGCCAAAATGTACCTCCGTATTGACATGACAGTCCCTACAGACTGCAATATATCTTTGAAGATCTTCAAAAAACTATCATTATACAAGGACCTTGAAATCGAAAATCTCAAAAATGTAACGCATGAGGATATTAACAATTCCAGTTGTAGTTGGAGCCCTCAGATTAATTGGAAACGTTTGAAGGAATCCCTGGTAACTCATGGCTTCAAAGAGATACAAAAGAATGCCCACACGTTACGAAGGTCTTTATGTAAAATATGTACGATTTTTTTCAAAACTGCTCAGTGGAAAATATCATGATGCCATTTCTAACCTTAGATCTCTGGTTGGGACCCGGAAAAGAAATGAGTATAGATCAGAAACCAAAGAAAATAATAATAATAATAATAATAATAATAATAATAATAATAATAATAATAATTACGATTTTGCCAGAGAATAAAGTGGGTTGTGGAATATGAAAATGACAGACGCGCTAGTGATTAACGGAATGCTGTGAACGTTCCTGAGGAGCCTAAATAATTGTTGGCGGAATTGGTCATCAGTGGAAGAATCGAGGCCACTGGGCATTGTTGAAAGCAGGGTGCTGAAAAGAGTTCGGGTCTACTGAAGAGATTTGTTCTCTAGTCAAAGTTACCATTTTAAATAAATAAGAGCAATCAAATACGCTTTGTCTTGGAGATCAAGACTGACCATTCAATCTAAACGAGATGATAAGAAATCATAACATCACAAAAACTACCAGAGCTTTCAGCAGGAACAGGAATTCCCCGACGCAAAACCCAGCAGCCACTCAGTGTAGTGAGGGGAGGAAGCACTAAATAAGGTGTGTGTGTTTGTGTGGTATGGACATAAGAGGAGGAAGTGGAAAATATGTGCATAATGGGGATAGATGAAGGTTGATCCTTAGCTTAAAGAAGCGTTCAAAAATGCGTTCATGCGGCTCACAAAATCGTGGTTCTTGGGAAGAAGCTGAGTTGGAACTTCATCCTTACAAATGGAATACGATGAAAATGAGGGTGATTCGAATCTGTGTACATGGCATGGCGTGTCTTAGCTGTAAAGGAACTGGTGGAAGCAAATAATGGAGCTCCTCGTGGAACAGAAATCATAGAATAGTCAATTCCCCAGGAACGGCACCAAAGACATGACTAAATGAGATTATATTCTGCAGACCATGGAAGTGTTGGGGATTGAGGGGATACTGGAATTCTGGGAAAATTGCTGGAGATCTGAAGGAATTTTCTGTCACACAATTCTCCGGCGATAAACACCGGACAATTCGCGTCAAAAAAAAGTAAAAAATACATGAAATAATAATAATAATAATAATAATAATAATAATAATAATAATAATAATAACAATAATAATAATAATTTGTGTGGTCAATAAAACTTGAAAGTAGAAATAAAAATCTTAAACACTCAAACATACACACCTACACACAGAGATACTCACATATATATTTTATAACTTTAAACGTTATTTTTAGTGGATTCTCGTATTTAAGTAGACGTTCCGTTTATTTATTAAACATTATATTTATTTGTTTTCGTCGACAGTAAATAAATATACTGTTTAATAAATAAACAGAGCGTCTACCCAAATACGTGTATCTACTAAAATAACGCTTAAAGTGATTAAAAATCTATCGGATTAATAAAATCAAATACTTTCTTTAGAAATATATATATATATATATATATATATATATATATATATATATATATTTTCATTGGGAAAATTGTGTCCATTGGGAAATATATATGATAAATGATAATTTGTAAAGAATTACTGTGATATATTTCACTGGAATTGTATTTTACCAATTTTAATTATATTTTAATTTTATATTTAGAATTTTATTTTACTAAAACAAAATTTCCATTACTCAGGCGAAACTTGACTTATGTTAAACAACTAAATATTTGCTTTTTACTTTTATACTGTGCCGTTACAAATATTAGATTTTGACTAATTTCAACTTTTTTCTTTGTTAAATATCCGACATTATTTCAGTACCAATTTAGTAAAAAAAGGTCCTTAGTGTAAATTAACTATGGGAAACTCACAACGAGGACCCAGACTAAGCGCGAGCAGCCCCAACAGTGATGCAAGCGATGAATAGGGCTACGCATGGCGGACATGCTACAGAAGATGCCACTCAAAATCATAACAGAGTCAGCAGCAGTCCGTTGAAAATTTACAACGTGATTTTGCATGTCTGATTCCGTATATGCCGCAGAGGAAGGTCAAGAAATCAAGTGTGTGGGTCACTTCTTGGCAAGTTGATGTCCACCTTAAATAAATGCAAGTAATCGACACTTTCTTCTACTTTGATTTTCTTTCACCTCCAACCAAATTTTTAAAATCCAAACGGCGATAGGGATTTGATGACGAGAACACGTTTTGGTGAAACTGGAAGCTTCTAGACTTGAATCTGCGCGCGTTGGCGGTGAATTTAGTCATCAACGTCAACATCATAAAGGAAGCGATCAGCAAAGAAGAAAATCAATTCTTGGATACGAGACAAGGCCGACGAAAACGACTGTCCTTTCTTACGAAATGAAGCCAACTGGGACACTTAAACCATAAAAATGAAGCAGACTGGGACACTTAAACCATAAAACTGAAGCAAACTGGGACACATAAACCATAAAAATGAAGCAAACTGGGACACATAAACCATAAAAATAAAGCAGACTGGGACACTTAAACCATAAAAATGAAGCAGACTGGGTCACTTAAACCATAAAAATGAGGCAGACTGGGACACTTAAACTATAAATATGAAGTAGACTGGGACACTTAAACCATAAAAATGAAACAGACTGGGGCATTTAAACAATAAAAAATGAAAAAGTTAAAATGAGTCAGACTGGGACACTTAAAACATAAAAATGAAGCAGACTGGGACACTTAAACTATAAAAATAAAGCAGACTGGGACACTTAAACTATAAAAATGAAGCAGACTGGGACACATAAACCATAAAAATAAAGCAGACTGGGACACTTAAACCATAAAAATGAAGCAGACTGGGTCACTTAAACCATAAAAATGAGGCAGACTGGGACACTTAAACTATAAAAATGAAGCAGACTGGGACACATAAACCATAAAAATAAAGCAGACTGGGACACTTAAACCATAAAAATAAAGCAGACTGGGACACATAAACCATAAAAATGAAGGAGAATGGGTCACTTAAACCATAAAAATGAGGCAGACTGGGACACTTAAAACATAAAAATGAAGCAGACTGGGTCACTTAAACCATAAAAATGAGGCAGACTGGGACACTTAAAACATAAAAATGAAGCAGACTGGGACACATAAACCATAAAAATAAAGCAGACTGGGACACTTAAACCATAAAAATAAAGCACACTGGGACACTTAAACCATAAAAAATGAAGCAGACTGGGATACTTAAACCATAAAAATGAGGCAGACTGGGACACTTAAACTATAAATATGAAGTAGACTGGGACACTTAAACCATAAAAAATGAAGCAGACTGGGATACTTAAACCCTAAAAATGAAACAGACTGGGGCATTTAAACAATAAAAAATGAAAAAGTTATGGGATACTTAAACAAAAAACAGAAACTGAAAAATTGTAGTTTATGTAAACCATAACAATGCAAAAATGTTTATGGGATACTTAAAAATGAAACACTGCGTTGCTAATACCATAAAAATTGAAACAGTCTGTGATATTTTAACAATAAAAATAAATAGTCTGTGAGGCTACTTAAAAACTTCTAAACAATACATTTGAAGTAAAAAAAAGCGTTGAACCGCTTAAAATTTAGAATCACGTTTTGTATTTTTCATATAGGTTTTCATTTTGTGAAAATCTTTTTCGATGACACCGGATCGTAGGCGAAACATATCAAGATAAATTTTTCCCCAAATTGTCTTACATATTTACGATTCCAATTTTACTCTCAAAGAATTCCATGTGATTTAAGAGATCGAAAAGTATTAATAATACATTTCCCATTGAACTTAGACATTCCTCCCTACAAAATGCATGTATACATCGATACATGTATACATATATACATACATCGCACACTCACGCACACGTACGCACAGATGTATGTGTGTATGCGTATAATATTGCACACATACGTAAATGACTATGGGTATTGATGAGTGCTCATGTAGATATTTGCTTAGTCTAGTCTGGCATGAGGCGAGAACAGAAGGGCGCCTGGGAAGTTCAAACTTATTGTACTAAATTGTACTAAAGTCAGATCTGTAACAGGAGGTTATTTGGTGCCACTCTACATATATCTGTTCGTTGATTGATAGGAATATAATATAGAATCATTTTCGCGCACCCACTGGCCTATATATATATATATATATATATATATATATATATATTGAGTAGAAAATAGTTATAATCATCGTCCCAAATCAACATAAATTACTAAATAAACGATCAAATCTCATCTGAAAATGTCGGCGCGAAAATAAATTTTTACTACGTTAAATCGAAAACTAAAATCGAATACCTCGTAAAATGCCATAATGAAAAATGCAACTCTCTAAAACGCAGATAATGTAACATATGTTAGAAAATACCAATACTTTAAATTAAAAAAAATCCCCAACCCTCGAAAAATGCACAACAAAACAAAATAAGTGAATAAACATATGAAATAAATAATAAAGAAATTAAAACACAACGAATGCACAAATAAACCACACGTTAATGGAATAATAATGATCAACAACAAATATTTAAGTAGTAGATAATAAATAAAGAGTAAAAATTAAACAACAATATAAAATAGCTATAAATAACCGCATTCATACCCAGTTATTTCATTTCAATAGACTCTAGAATATTTGAAAACATACCCGTTACGTCCAGCCAATAACTGTTAGGATAATACAATATACCGCATGATATTAACCAGCATATATAAATAGTTTAGTCAAAAAAACAAAAAACAAAAACAAACATGGCCTGAAGATTGCTTTCACGCATGAAACAGACTATAGCCAATCGGTTTTGATCTCAGTGTCCACATACGCTCTGTCTCTAATATTAAGCACTTTTAACCACGAATATAGTATACCGTAAAACTATATTTGTTTCATTACTCTCACACACACACACACACACACACACACACACACACACACACACACATATATATATATATATATATATATATTGAAAACCATTTTTTTTTGTAAAGTTGTCTTTAAAAATATACATTTTCATCCAACATCTTTTATTATTATTGTAAGAATTAGTTTAGTCCATGCATGTAGTTGAGAGGACATTCTCGTTTTTTAAACAGTGAAATTAATGCCCACTGGCCCCTAGATAACAGAAAGTGTTTTCAAAGAAATTATACCTCTCAGGAGGCATCGAGTCAGCATTTCCTTTACCCTGGAAAAACGACAGTGAAATCGGGCAAATCACGCGGGGTTAAAAGCTGTTTTCTAGGTTAAATCAAAGATTCCCAACGTGGGGTGCATGCCCCTCACTGGTGGGATATGGTAATATTTTGGTGTGGAATGTGTAGGATGTGTGCTCTTTCACTAACTATAATTTCATTTTGCATTATTATTTCATGATTATCAAAGTATATTATAGAATAAGATTTCATTCAAATATTTTATATTTCTGCCTTTCAGTTCCCTATTATATGTTTTGAAACTATATATATTTAATTGTCTTTTAGTTTTTTTTAATTTTTCTCTTTCATAGACGCCATGGTATTTGGAGGCTTGTTTAAAGACCAAGTTAATGGCCTTTTAAGCTTCCTTCGTGTGAAGTACAGTAAAACTTTGAATATATAACAATTCAATATTACAGGGCGGCAGCAGAATTTTAGAAATACCAAAGTGGGGCATGACCCAAAATCAGTTGGGAACCACTGGTTTAAAGGGAATAAAGGTTCGATCCTAACCGAGAAATACATTTTCTTTATTAAAACTTTCTGCTTTCTAGGCCTGTGGACATCCTTTTCACTGTTTACAAAAAATGAATTTCTACTAAAACGCGTTTATCGACTAAAAAGGTTGATAATGATAAAAAGTATATGTGTATTTATGCGTACTTATGGGCACGTTCGCATTCTAACCACGAGACCCGGGTTCGAATCTCACTGTTGTCGATTTGTCAGGAAGTAGACTTCCTGATGTTATCCCAGCGTGCGACACCTTTGGAAAATATCTGAAAACTAAACCATGGGTTGACCCTAGCCTTATGAATGAAATTAGGTAGCCGGAACCCTTGGAGGCCGTCGATAGCTGTGTCGAGGGCTTGAGCGTGCTGGTTTTGTTCAAATTGTTGATCACGCTAGATAACATGCTCTCTCTCCCAGAAACTGTAACTGAGGTCTGCACAGCATAGTTACAGTATAAGCCACAAGTGGGCTATATGGGTTTTCAACAAACACAAATGCGCCTGAGCAAGCGTCTGCAATATGGATTGACTAGTCAAAAAATACGGGTGGCCAGTATGCATTAGTTCTCCTTGAAAGCTTCACGTTAATACCCGGAAGAGCGATAACCGTGGACGTGAGAAACCTCATTTTCTGAAAAATTATTGTAAGAGAAAGATTTTATAAATTACATCCGACAATAGCGCAAAATGTTTCCGTATAAGGAAACGGCAAATATTATTATTACCATTATTAATTTTAATAAATAAACCCTAGAGCGATTCCTATCAGTGGTTATGCAACGAATTCGATTCTTACTGAGTGCTCCGCTATTGTTGCCTTGTGCCAGACTAGACTAATTTATATGCATTTGTGATGTTGGTTTAATAAATACATAAATCTTTTTTTGTATGTGTGTGCCGGTGTCTGTTCTGGTCTCGAAATTAGGCATTGATTTTCTGTCAATTGTTACTGCGTCTCAGCATTGCTCATCATTGGCTGCTGTTCGTAATATTTCGGTGACTTCTCGCCATAATTAGTATCTGCTTCCCCAACTCGGCAATCTTGAGTATGGATGGCGCTAAGCGACACAACTGTGCTGATGTCCGATGGGCGCGCGACGCCGTCGTAGCTACGGGAGCGTCCCCACTTCCTCTTCATTCTCGGTGGGAGGCAGCAGAGGCATCTGCTCCAGTTAATCTCGCTCAGACGTGATCTCTGCCATTTTTTGAGGATCTCGTGCTGAACCTGCAAGAAAGAAAATAAAAATCGAATTAATAATAATAATAATAATAATAATAGATGGGAAAATCAACCACATAATAGTGGAATGTTACTCAGAAAAACGTATAAAAATAAATGCAATATCAATCGTTATTTTCTGTTTTCATTGCTCTTTTATTGTTCTCGCTACTTAAATAATTTTTTTCTTTTTTCTGATTCTTTTCACACACGGTCACCCTTTGTTTCTTAGTGACTTTATTCTCTTGCTTGGAGTGAAATGATTAAAAAGAAAATACTTGAGTGGGTAGGAAATATAATCAAATGGGAACTGGGAAAAACGACTGTGATTTGATTTTTGATATAATGGTAGAAGCTTGGATCTTAAGAATGAAAAACACATAATTCAGTGAAGCTTTGAGATCCAAATGGATTACCTACTTCAACTCAGAAGAACACATACAATTATTAATATATGAAATAAAATATTAAAAAAAAAAAAAAATCAAGAGAAAAACTGAATAAATTACGGAACATGACAGTGACAGTTGTCCCAATCATGATTAGAGCATCGGGAACAATCCCGAGAAACCTAACGAAAAGAATAGAGAGACGAGAAATCCAATGAAAAGTCGATACCGTCCTGACATTTTTTTTTTCTTTTATTATCACTGAATTCTTATGAATTCTTGATAGTGGACATTTTCCCCCTTTGTTCTAACCATTATTTTTAAATTTAACTTTGTTCTTCTCTTAGACTTCCTGCCACCAAGACAAAAAGATAATTGTCCTTTGTTCCTATTTAGCTTATTGACACTAGGTGGGGGAGGTAAAGGTGGAGGAGGACGGGAGTAAGTGATTCATAACTATTCAAATGACGTTTGTATGAAGTTACTAAAAGAATAGAACAGGATTTGAACCTAACTCATCGAATTCGCTTCCTTTATATATATATATATATATATATATATATATATATATATATATATATATATATATATATATATATATATATATATATATATATATATATTAATCATTTCAATCCAAGCAAAGCGATAAAGTCATTAGAACGCAAAGGGGTCTACTGGGTTTGGTTTGGTTCGGTTTGGTTTGGTTTGTTTTACGGCATATTCACCTCAATGGGTTATTTAATGCCGACAAGATTTTTTATTGCTGATAATGTTTTTCTTCAAAAATCTATTTCTGGGAATATTTTTCCTTGAAGAAATCTATAGCTGGTCATATTTTTTCGAAAGAATGTATGGCTGTTTGTATTGCTGGTATTTTTTTTAAAGTATTGCTGATAATAATTTTTCCATCAAAAATTATTACTGGTAATAATTTTTTTATTACAAAGTATTTCTGGTATTAAAAACTATTTTTACACAAGTTTGGGTGTTAACTATTTGCCCATAGCTGGGACCCTAACAGGTGCTACCACCCCGGGTCACAGTGAACCTGGGAACACCAGCAATTAAGAGGTGGTTCCACGCTCCTCAAAACCTCCTGATCAGAGGCCTTGCTGCTGGACGTAGTTTATCGTCTTACCCAAGACACGGTCTACTGGGAGTGAAAGAGAATAAGAAGACTTCAGTGAAGAGAAAGGACAATAAAAAACAGAAGATGGCGATTGGTGTTTCTTTTACAGTTTTGAAGCTTGTAGGTGGCAGAGATAAAAAAAGACCTAAGAGAGTTTCGCAGGGGAACATTACGAGAAAAGAAACTATTCGAATAAAACTACATCTAACTTGGCAAAACGATGGGACCTAATTGCCAATCTAGCAGTACGCTTAAATTCATGCGACCGAGGTACCAAAGATAAAGGTCACTAGAACAATTGCCATGAAAATATTTATAGAAAAAACAGAGGGATGCCACGACATGGAAAAGAGACTGAAGTCGAGATGCCAGGTCAGGACCTATTATTAGCCGTTTCTCCATAAACAAAAATTTAAATTTATATACAGCGCAAATATAACGAAGAGCTTTATCTATGTAAAATCTATGTGATATTAGTTTTTTCTTACAAAAATGATCAATGGAAAATGTTTTCTAACCTTAGGTCTCTGGTTGGGACCCGGAAGGAAATGTATATCCAACAGAGATCAAAGGAAATAATAATAATAATAATAATAATAATAATAATAATAATAATAATAATAGTTTCAAGGTGGAAGCACTGTTTGGCAGAGCTCAGGCGCTGAAGAAGGTGTTGTGTCTGTAAGCTGTGTGCAGGAGTTGTGATATGATTAGCATCACTCGGCTGATGCATTTGAATGTTGGAGAAGATATAAAATAACAATAATTGACTCTAACTCTACAAATAAATAGTAAAATTACTAATCAGAATCTAGTCATCGAACAGAAAAACCTGAAATTCAGCTAAATCCGTGAATATTGTCGATTTAGCCGATCACCGAATGAAACTGAATAATAACTTTACGAAGATTTGAGGACATATACGATTTAGTTCTCAACAGTGTCGAATGTGAAAATAAGGAATATGACTTGTATGGAAAAAGAAATTAAAATATAGGTAATTTTTTTATTGTTTAATTATTACAAGGCTCAAGAATCTCCCAAGGTAGACGGTTATTAAATGTGGTTGGTATAATGGCGTAAAGAGAGGAGTAAGCGGTACATATTATAAGGATATGTATGATAGATAAATGTTGACCCTAGATTTGAAGACGTTAAGATTGGACTGATCAGGAAAGCATCTTCGTCGCAGTCTTTTCCACCGAATGACAGAAATATGTCTGAATGGAACATCGTCCTTACTAATGGAATATGAAAAGAATGAGGTCGACTCGACTATGTGTACGTGTCATGGTGGGTCCTAGCTGTAAAGATCTGAATTGGTCAAACTATGAGAATGTAGTTCGCCTGAACATTTACCATGAAAATAGCGAGATGATAGTAAACAAAAGGTTGCTAGTATCTCGCTATTTTGTGAGAAAGGGGTTGCAGAGTGGAAAATAATTAATGACCTACAATGCCGCGTAAACAAATTTGAACTTTGCTCAGGATTGTAAGAGCGGATTGGTCAGTTCCAGCTAAGATAGGGCAGCAATACTCTATTATTGGGACTGATTTGGCTCTTGTAGAGTATGACTTGGCTACTTTCTGGTATAGTGGGCTATGATAAGTTTTTAGCCACCCTTAATTTCCGCAATTTTGGCTTGTGTAATAACGTATCTTCTTTTTTTTTCAGACAGTACCGTGTTAGTATCAAGCTACTCTAATCTATGAACGATAGTTGACTTATATCTTGCAATGAAAGTTTGCGGAAGTAAGGACATTTGTGAATAATAGGATGGCATCAGTATGGAAGGTCAAATAGAAAAATTGCTAGGTTTGTCCAGGTTAATCATCAAACGGTTAATACTATTGTCAAGAAATTCAATGAAGAAGGCCATTGTCAACGTTCGGGAAGACCAAGCATCGTGTCTGAGTGAAGAAAAATGGTGTCATGGAAGTTATTAGAAACCATCGTCAGAGATGTTGTCAACAGAATGGAAATGTCGCCATATGCGGTGAGAAAGACTCTGAAAGAGCTAGGCTATCAGAGTTGCAAGAAAGAAGCCCTTGATTTCAAAGGTTAACAGGAACAGGTGTATGGACTGGGTGAGAGAATTCGAGAGCTAAGATTAAGCATTTTGGCAGTCTCTAATTTGGTCAGATGAAAGTAAATTCTGCTAGTATTCGAATTCCAGACAAGTTTATGTTTGGAGAAATCAGAATGAGACTGAATGTCTGCAGGCAACCGTGAAACATGGAGGGATTGGAATAATGGTGTGCGGCGCTGTCTGGTTTGGAGAGAAACCTGAGCTGATTCTTGTTGAGTGATTTAATGGTCCAAAATACTGTCAGATATTAGGGAAAGGACTACTACCACTATTTGAAACCAATCTGATTGACAAGAATGTCTACCTTTATCAAGAAGACGGAACGCCATATCCTGCGAGTAAAGTAGCAAAGGCCTAGAAAAATTGCAAGGAATCAAGTCACTGTGATGGGTAGCCTAAAGTCCTGACATGAATCCAATAGAGCCCGTTTGGGAGAACCTTGATCGAAAACTTTGAGAGTGTGCAACGAAAATCACATCAGTGGCAACCCTTAAAGAAACATTGCTAAAGGAGTGGCAAAATATGGATCAGTCGATTGTTGATAACTGGATCAAATCCATAAAAATCGAATACAAGCATTGAAATGAGTAAATATAGGACCTACTCTATACCACTTCCAAATACTGTTTATTTATGTTGATTAAGTAATTAAATTTTGAAATTGGATATAGTTTATTTCTCCTGACTAAAATTTTTTCTTAGCCCACTGTACAAGGAACTGACCATTTTCTCAGCATCTTTAGTGATTGATCTTATTTACAAATTTCAATGTCTAGAGTGAGTCGTTCAAGCTATGGAGTCATGGAACATACTTGACAGTACAAACATTCTTCAAGACTGGAGAAAATTCATGGTCGACTCGGCTACGATGAAGCGTTACTAACTTTGTTTCGGAGGTATTGAATGATACAAGCCGGTCTCAACCCATCATCGATCTATGAGGTTTCCGTCAGAGGAGTGATCAATTGCCAATCTCTGGTCATCTAGCGGCATCATCTTCATATATATTTGCTAATGATCTGAGAAAGCAGAAAGTGGGTAAGACTGAAGCAAAACCCTCATGATCTTCAGAGGACTAACCATTAACAAGGAACTTCATGGAAATATCTGATAGAAAGAATTTGATAATTGAGATAACTATTCCAGAGATTACATAGTTGGAGAGTTAGTGTAGAAACCTCTATGTCACGCATTATCAAAGGCCTTTCAGATATGTAAGGCGATTGATTTCTTGAATATATAATCAAACGTTTCTGTTGTAGTGTCATGATAGTTATGACATCAGCAGTCAACCAAAAGAAACGAAATATATATACAATATATCGCTCAGGAGATAGTGTAGGTGTTTCAACGACCTCAATTCAACCCGTACATTTTTTACTTTCCAAATGTGTAAGTAATCGTAAAGCAAACAAGAGAAACAACAAAAAAACTGTTTCTATAACGACAATCTTCATTTAATTGCATGAAATACAAAGCAATCAAGTGTGTAATTTTTATATAGTAAGAATTGTAATAATAGAGCAGGAGATTATCACCTTTAACTGTTGTTTGAATTATTAGGTTGGTGCAAAAATAATGACGTAATAATGTCGTTTTTTGACGTATTTCTTAACGTCAAAAAAACGACATTATTTCGTCATTATTTTTGCACCAACCTAATAGTTAAGACTAAGGAAGTTATATTTTTTACCTGGACTCACAGAAAAGATTTCAGTTCATGAAATAATAATAAGTTTCAACGGAAAGAATTTTCTTCGATAATGTGTTGTAGGTTGAAATTCGATGTAAGATGAGTTCAAAGAAACTTATTGAGAGAAAATGTAATCTTCACTTGATTATTGAAAAGTTGAATTAACTTGCCGCTTAAATTGTTCACCGAAGGGAGATGAATATGAGTGAGAGAATTCTGTAAAGCTGAGAAATATGTTGAATTGTGACTTATAGCTCCAGAAGAATTTGAAGTAATATTTCTCGCCGGTGAAAAACTGGTAAGAGTTATATTTGTTGCTAAAGAAAATTTCACTGGTTAGGTTGATCCAACTTTACGTACTTATTCACTTGCTGGGTGAACGACTTGAGTGAGAGAATTTTCGTAATGTTTGTTCTCATACTTAATATGTTCCGTGTTCTTGGAAATTGTTGAATGTGTCTTTGAGCGAATTCGTATATGCGAATTTTCCGTATGAACGTATGTGTCATAGCGTCTGGCCTTTAGGGACAAACGTAATTTCTCTAACCTTACATCTAATGTGTGTGAGGGAAGGCAAAAAAAGGAAGAGTTGAAGATGTCATTCGTATTTATAACCGACGTGGTTACGTGGTAGGCTCGAAACAGACAGATTTTTGGCGTTAAATTATTTTTAACCGTGCGGACGTAGTGAAAAACGTGATATTAGAATTAATTGACCAATCAGGAGTCAGAGAAATATCAATATATCTGTGATCCACTTTTTGCACAGATTTTTGTTGATTGTAGTACTGTTACGTAAGAAATGTAGTGGAATTTTTTTTTTAAACAATGGAATTAGATCCCAAATAAAATATTAAATTCAAGTAGAACACTAAAATAGTTTCTGCTGAAGTGATCATCAACATTCTCATTAATGATAGACTGGAAACGTTTGCTGATGACACTGAGGAGCGATATTGTACCGGAGATGAGCTTCCGACACATTCTTGTTAATAGGGCAACATTGGATACTTTATATGAAATCGTAATAAATTTAAACCTGTATGATTCGAAGAGGGGTAGAAAAGCTACCATGATGTAGTAACAATGGACATAATCTTAAAAACATATTCTACGTAGATGATAATGTGCTGACGGTATATTCAGAAAGAAAACTAAAATTTTATTAGACAATGTGGTGAGAGTAAGAAGAAAGGACTAGTTATTTAATGTAAAAAGACAAAATACATGGTCGTTGACAAAAGAGCCAGCCTAATTTGTGAGTTACACGTCGGGGACGTCAGAAGGGGCAAGAATTAATGAGAGAAATAAAATGCAGAAAGTTGTGGAGAGACATGATCGCCCGCGTCCCGAGGGCATATGAGACATAGAAGAGGTGAATAAAGGACAGAACAAGGAAACGGTGGGGTACAAAGGTATTTTAGAGCAATACAAACAGGAAACATTGGAGAGAAAAGATCGGCCAAGTTCTAAAAGGACCATTCAGTCAGTTATGTGCCATGCGTGATACACGCTTAAGCAATCATGTATCTTTCGATACATAATTGACGAGGCAGATTTTTCCCGCAGTAGGTTGCCATTTCTTTCTGTGGTCGACCAGTTGCTATCCAAGGCTTTCGAACCCGATCTGTCCTGCTATTTTCCCATAGCTGGTGGGAGAAGATGAGGCTTCACACCTTTCCCAAGGGTATTAGCACGTAAGTGAATGTAATGGATTTGACTAGAATTTGAACTCGGCTCTCCGAATCCTCAATCCGAGCCGCTATCCATTACCCCACCGTACCTCTAAAAGGATACGTCGCATAACAGAAATAAATCGACGACAAGAAAAGGAGATGGAGGAATGGAAAGGATTAAAATTGACTCAGAGCAACAAAAGAAAGGAAGTTGTGAAGAGACATGATCACCTACGTCTTCAATCGATATGACACATAAAATAAGTGAAGGGATGAATAAACAATGACATGAAGGCATAGAAAATGACCAAATGTTACTTAGAGTAATAAACGAGGAAGTTGTGGGGAGCCATGATCGTTCATGCGGACATAGCGCATAAAAGAAGCTGAATAAATTCGATTACGAGGAGGAAAGAAGTAGATATGGTTGGGTTAGATCGACGATTCACTGGGAAATATTTTTATTTGTAAGCAGAAACGCGAAACTGTTTTCAAATCGAATAGAAAATGGAGCTGGTATAGCATTTTTAAATCCAAGAGTTTCAAATTCTTCAGAACATGGATCCATCCGATAATTTATGTCAATTGGTCCAACAGACTATCGAGGGATGAATGAAAGATTAATAAACCGAAGTGTTTTGACAATGAGGGAAAAATGATGGAATATAAGTGACGATAGTACCGATCATTATGAGAGAACTTGGAATGGTCCAAATGATTCTTACAAAAAGAAAGAAAGAATCTCACAGTTGTTGAAATCTGTTTTAATATTGACGGGAGTAGTGGTGAAGAGTTGATTAGACTTTTTGATCCTTCAGCAAAAGTCACTAGGCATGACAGATGATAAAATTTATTTATAATCCACACATAAAATTCATATCCTCTCTTTCCAGTCTCGACAGTGTTCAAAAAACATTTACGCACCTTGAACGCAATGAATTATTTCACCCCTTAGAAATCCGCTCCCACAAATCTATCGCGATTTCCATGGCAAATGTTCTGACGAACTACATACCCTGGTTTTACCAGTTTAGAGATTTTACCGCTAAGACCCGCAATGCCATCTACAGATAGGTGAAACTTGCTCATTTTGTTCATATTCCATTTGTAAGAAAGAAGTTCCATTCGGAAAGTTTGTTCCCAAAAGCTGATGCTTTATGGAACAGACTTCCGATAGGATGTTTCTCCAAATACAACAATTTTTATCCCCTCCTGTTACGTTAAAAAACAACCTTAATTAGTAATCCTCTACATTGAGTGGCTCTTAGGCCTTGTATTGTGTGAATATTTAATGAAAAAGATGGATGAATTCTATAGATCCATATAATGGACTTTTCTGGTAAAGTTATGAAGTCAATTTCATTCTTTGTTTCTACACATGGGTTTTTTTCTCTAGTCCATTTTTATCTATTTTATTTCTCTATTACCTATGTTTCTCTAGTCCATTTTTACCTATTTTTTCTCTAGTCAATTTTTTCTCTAGTCCATTTTTACCTATTTTTTCTCTAGTCAATTTTTTCTCTAGTCCATTTTTACCTATTTTTTCTCTAGTCCATTTATACCTATTCCCGCGTGAAAAAATATATATTCTGCTGCTATTTCGAGTCTTTCTGGTATGAGACTGGTGTTTCTCTTGATAATTCTAAAATGTTATTGTCTAGATTCTCCGTTTTTTCTTGTTCCTTCTTTTCTATCAAAATGCTGTACTTTGTTTTCTCTCCGTCTATAAACGCTTCTGATGTCATCGTAAAATGTCCTGAACGTCCCTCATTTGAACTTTTCAAAGTTCGTGCAGGTACCCGGATTATTTTCGAATAAAACTGATTACTATCCAAGCTGCCCTGTCAGGGGTAGAAACTTTCTATCATATCGGCTTCAGTCTGTTTTCTACCGCCGTAATGTAGTTGTAGTTTTCCTGTGCCTTTTCTATAAATAATTTCATGGTTAATTCTTCTGATAGACTTTGCCCTTTTATTACCTCGACGTTATGAATTTAAACTAGATTGGCAGCATCGTCTCATCATTTTACAGTCGAAATGGATAGATGTAACCGTAAGTTCTATGCTAATGGTTTCTTCTCGCGCCGTTCTTCCTTTTAGAACTCTCTTTGGATTTCTTGCTTTCCAGTCAACTTTGATCTTCAAAAATTAAAATGTGATGTCAATCATTATCTTCTGTCTTCATAATTAATGTTCTTTCTCCTTAATGTTTTCCTTTTCTTCTATTCTTTCACACTTAATGACCTCTGCGTCTTAGTGGCCTTATTGCCTTCCTTATGGGGAAATAATTAAAAACATATTGTCTGTCGTCGCCATATCACAATTGGCTAAACATCTTAAGCTGCCAGCATTGTTAGCCTCATTCACCTTACAAGCAGGAATTTCTTACAAAGAGCTTACCAAGTACCAAGTGATGTTAGTCAATTCAATTATTACTTGGTCGAGATTGGAGTCTTTAGCTATGATTTGAAATTATGTATAATTTATCATTTTTCTAATTTAGCTTAATATCCAAGTCCTTGTACCATGTTCTGTCAGCTTGGATGTGCGGGTGGTGTAATGGATAATGGCTTGCAATTGTTAATAAGAGAGCCGAGTTCCAATTCCCTTTCGGGTTCCTTATATTCACTTACGTGCAAATAACTTTGGGAAAGGATAGAATCTACCTCTTCTTCCCCAGCTATGGGTTAATTACTAAGACTTGTATCACTAAACCATTATCTACAAAAATATTACACTCTAAAATATTTTTTGGCTTTAAAGGGTTGATAATCTGTAAAAAACGAATCAAACATTCTGACTCTTTAATGTTTTTTCTTTTTCTTCTTATATTATTATTTTCTTATATTATTTCCATTGTTATATTTTTTCATACTCAGTAACGACTTGCGTCTTTGTGGCTTTATTGCCTTGCTTGAGATGAAATGATTAAAAAATATTTCTCCCGCAATGTTACGATTGGCTAAGACTAACATTTCGTCTTATAAAGCAGAAGTTTCTTACAAATAGCTAAGTACCAAGTGATGTTAACCAATTCAATTAATGGGTAGTCGAGATTGTAGTATTCAGCTATGATTTAAAATTTATATGTGTATGTTTTATTTTTTTAAATTTAGTTAAGTATTCAAGTCCTTGTCATGATGAGAGAATTTCTTCTCGCTTTCAGCAGAAAACTGCATACATGCATATGAAGCAATGTAGGGAACTTTTTTTAGATGATGTTCCAAAATTACGGGAAATATTAAGTTTTGTCGTCATTTTCGTTTTTAGAAAGAAAGTGGTAATGATAGTTGCTCGGATTGAGGAATCGGAGAGCAGAGTTCGAATTCCAGTCGAATCCATAACGTGCTAATACCCTTCTCCTCACCAGCTATGCAGGACAGACCAAGTTCTATAGCATTGGATGGCAACTGGTCTACGGCAGAAAGAAATGGAAACCTACTGCGGGAAAAAATCTGCGTCGTCAGTCATGTATCGAAAGATACATGATCGCCGCCTAAGCATGTATCACGCATGGTACATAACTGACTGACACTCAGACTATTGTCTCATCTTTGGCCTCATTATCACAACGTTTCGACTGTTTTGTCCTCCGGCCTTCATTGAATGTCTGCCAATCCGGAAACGAGAATTTCGAAATGAACCCTTTATTTACTCTTCTGGGGTAGATTGTTCTCGTGCTGCTGATCATGGGACATCTCGTTAAATTATATTATTTTCTATTTATTTACTGCTCACCCCGTTTCCATTGAATCCAAGTACACACTGGTCAATCGATGGATTAAGTTCACAATTACTCTGTCGCCGTTACATCACAAAGCTTTAATCCAGTAAGCTATTATCTCGTAGGATAATCTTGTGTGGAGAACTTGGAGACTTAAACCTAACTGACCTGCTGGGAATGCTGTTGCTGCTGCTTGTCACACTCATCAAGACTTCTCTTTTCTACTGCTGCTACTGTTAAAGCCTTGCTGCCATTTCTTCCTTTATTAACCACTATCGTATTTATTTTTATACTAGGATTACTAAGGAAGTCATAATTTCAAATATGCGCTGATTCTTTTCAATTCTCTATTTTTTATACTTCATTCCACAGGGCTTGATGGTTACCATTTTCCCTCCATACATGATCAGTCATAACTGATTTCATTTCTCACCCCTTAATCTGGTTTTCCGATGTTTAGTATTTGAAGAATTTGTTACCACTGATCTTATTCAGCATTACATGAGAAATCAGTAGTCCCTTAGTACCCACTGCATTCCATCTCGGTGTGTTAAGACATGGGTGTTCACAACTTTGAAAGGCACTGTATTAGAAATTCAAGCCAGTAGAAGGTGGGATGACTCAGAGAGTTGTTTATGAGCTAGAGCCTGCAGGAGAAGGTAACAGATGCTCACCCCGGAGGCCATGGTCGACAGGATTAATTTGTGTAGTACGAGAAGAACTTCCAAGTCGGACAAGTTACATGCGTCTAAGATTTGAGGTAAAGTATCAAAATAGAATCGAGAAAGATGTGGCTTAATATTATGATAACAAAGTGAAGAGGTAGATGTGAAAAAGTTGTTAGGAGGACGAGTTTAAAACGTAAACAAAGATGAAATGTTCGATGATTTTTACACCATAAACAATGTTGAGTTTATTTTCTTCGTTATCTCGATTTGTTTTACGATGCGCTTGAATTTGAATTTGATCTGAGAGATAATTATAAGTTTTATCTTAGTTAAATTTCGGCTAATTTATATGTGCTATGTGTGCAAGTGGGATGGGAGGTTTTCTTTTTCAATGTTGGCAAGAAATTCTCCTAAACAATTTTCCGATTAAGACCTGCGTAAGGTACCATTCTAGCAAGGCTAGTAATTCTTACGATAAAACAACTAAATCATTATAATAAAATGATTAAATCCCAAACATATTAGTAGCAGAGAAAATATACCATTTGTGTCTACGGAATACAATATTCTATCACAGTTTATATCTCAGAGATGAGGTATTATGATTACTTGCATTATTTAGATTATTCGGACTGTTATTCTCATCTTCATTGCCATATTCACAACGTTTCGGCCGTTGTATGCCCCGTCCTTTACGTCTATGTCTGTCTATATGTCTGTCTATATCTCTGAGATGAGCTATTATGATTAATTGCATTATATACATTATTCGGACTGTTATCCTCATCTTCATGGCCATATTCACAACGTTTCGGCCGTTATACGCTCTGGCATTCTTCAGCTGATTGGATCTCTGAAATGAGGTATTATGATTACTTGCATTATTTACATTATTCGGACTGTTATGCTCATCGTCATTGCCATATTCACAACGTTTCGGCCTTTGTACGCTCCGGCTTTCTTCATGCGGCGTAATAAATGCTTCGATTCGAAATTCCAATCACACAAAGAAAGCCGGAGCGTGAAACAGCCGAAACGTTGTGAATATATCAATAAAGATGAGGATAACAGTTCGAGTAATGTAAATAATGCAATTAATATTCTCTTTAATAAAACGAAAAATTGTCAAATTCCTTTTCAAAATGACTTCGTATCATTTGAAAAAGGAAAAATAAAATATTTGTCTATATTTCTGACATGAAGTATCGTAATTTTGTCATCATCTTTATTGTCATATTCACGACGTTTCGTCTGTTGTACGCTTCGGCCTTCTTCAGGTGACTGGAATTTCGAACTGAACCCTTTACTTTGTCCACCGGGGTAGATTGTTCTACCTTCACGTGCCATGCCTCTTCCGGATGTCTCAGTTATCTCCCTTTAACTCAACTCGCCAAGTTTTTGTTCACCTCTGCAGGACACATGGCCCAGTAGACAAAAGCGTTGGTTGGATGCAGTGAGTTGAACCAAAGAGTTGTGAGTTCAATAACTGGCTACTGCGGTGGTGTTAAAAACTTGGCGAGTTGAGTTAAAGTTAAATAACTGAAATATCCAGAAGAGGCATGGCACGTGCAACTAGAGCAATCTACCCCGGTAGACGGAATAACGGTTTCAGTTCGAAATTCCATTCGCCTGAAGATGGCCGGTGTGCAAAACAGCTAAAACGTCGTGAACATGACAATAAAGATGGGGAAAATAGTCCGAAAATTGTAAATATATATTTTAAGTAAAAAAGAAAATATTTGTATAAATAAAATAGGAATTTCTTATTACCTTGAAGGCCCGTTTTCATTAAATGTAAGAAGTTTCAAGATATCTTTACCGAGCGGTTCCTGCATTTTCGTCTATCGCGATGAACGAGCATTTTCACCGGGCGGCCCCGTACCTTGAATGCTTCTTGGGACTTAAGCTCAACCCAGACCTCAAGTGGAACTCGTACATTTGATCGCTAAAGATACTGTCAAAATTATCGGTTCCCTGTAGCACTTCAGTAAGTACCATCTCCCCCTCGTGCTACCCTCTAGCTTTACAAGAGCCAGATTAGGCTGAAATTAGATTACTACTGTCACATATGAGCAGGAGTTTCCCAATTTCCTTTCCCATTCTCGATAGACTCCAAAAGTGTCTCCGCATCCTTGTGGGTGATTAATTGTTTTCCACCTTACAATACTTTTCTCACAGATGAAACCTCAGAAAACCCTCGTTGCTCTATTGCTATTTTCATGGGAAGTGTTCAAATGAACTACATGTCTTGTTTCCACCAGTCTTAACCTTTACAGATAAAATCCACCATGCCAAACATATTGTAGCGAAACACATCCTAATTCCCTTCGTAATCCATTTGTGAGGTTTTCGTTCCACTCCACCAGCTTCTTCTCACGAACCGCCGTTGCTCTGTGGAAACGATTCAAGATGCTTTTCCGATCGCTACAATCTTAACCTGTTCAAATCTAGGGTTAATCGTTATCTTTCCGATATATCCCCATAAACTGTGCCTCTATCTATGTAACCCTCTACCTCGAATGACTCTTGGGTCTTGTACAAGAGTGGCATTATTGTAAAAGAAGAAAAAAGTCGTGATGGGTATATCTCAAAGCGATGAAAGTTCTGATTTTCTGTCAATTCATGTGGAGTCTCTTTGTTTAATTGTTAACTTTCTTATCGCCAAATAACAAGTTATCGAAGTAGAAATTGAAAGATTCATTAAAAGAGCTAATGAAAATTAATTAATTAAAAGTTTTGTTTTAAGGATATTTAGATTCTTTTCAATTTATCATCAGTGATGGCAGCCGTGCCTATCCATCGAAGCCCTTTAAAAATATTTTCTTCTGAAACAAAGACAGAATGCATGGTTATCTGTAAAAGGATGAGCCCAAAATGCGATTTGCAGGTCGGGGACACTAAAATCAAACATGTGCGGAAGTTTAAGTATCTCGGAAGTATTCTGACGGAGGACGTTAGGTGCGACATTGGGGTCCAGATTGGGATGGCCAAGGATGCATTCCAGAAGCTGGATAATGTACTGCGAAACAGGAAGATTTCTATGGTGACAAAGGAAAGTGTACTGAGTTGCTACGTGACGTCTGTCCTCCTATACGGCAGCGAATGTTGGACGGTATCCTTAAGGATGAGGAAGAGACTCAAGGCGGCGGAGATGTGGTTCTACAGAAGGATGCTGAGGATATCATGAACCGAGCAACGATGAGGTCTTGGAAGGATGCAAACAAGGAGTAAACTTATACTTAACATAATGAAGAGGCAGATGAAATTTCTGGTACACGTGATAAGAAAGGAGAGCCTGGAGAATCTGATACTCACAGGTCGAATAAAGGGAAACAGAGACAGGGGAAAGCAACGTGGCAGACTTGGGCAGATGGATGGCGGAGCGTGATCTGGGGGAGTTGGCAGAAACACAAAACCTGTTGAGGATAGGGGGAAGTGGAGGGCCATGATTGCCTATGTCCTGAAAGGACACAGTGCATAAAAAGAAAGAAGAAACTTATTTTGTAAGTGTCAAAACCTGATCGGTCGTCACTCTAAAGGTTCGTCCGCTACGAACCTATAACAAATTTTCTTTTGAAGACTTAAATTTAGGCTGAAGAGAAACCAGAAATGGAATAACATATGTAGTGATTTTCTAAGCGTAGCTCAGATGCTGCACAAGGCCGAAAGTATGGGGTACCCAGTGAGGATCGAACTCACTAATCAGTCGTTATAGTTCTAGCGAGACAAGCTTGCTAACCATTACACCACCCTAGAGGTGCCCATGGAATATCATATGCAAAGTAAGAACATATACTGCTTATATTTTATAACTAAATTTCAGAAATACCAAGCGAGATTTGAACTCCGATCGAATTCTTATGAGAACAAGTCAGGTAACAAACCCGATAGTATTTAAGAGATTCAGGCTGTCGAATGAGATACAGATCATTATATCGATTGTTCTCTTCATTTTTGTCATTCTATTTTTGTTGACTTGTATTTCTTCCAGTAGTGGGTCGTCAAGTGTTTCACGGCATTTCGTAATGCACCGCTTTATTGAACACAGAATAGTTCTATGATAAGTACAAGCAAAAACATAATTCAAGTTATACTGGAAAAATTTAATAAACCAAAGTCACTAGACAGTGTAACAAGACTGTGATTAGATTAGGACATCATAATTCGTGCTTTACCGACCACGGCCGTCCTGGGTATGATGATAAACTACATCCGCATCCAGGGTAAGATGATAAACCACGTTCAACAGCAAGGCCTCTGATCAGGATGTTTTGAGGAGCGTCGAATCACCTCTTAATTGCTGGTGTTCCCAGGTCCACCCTGACCCTGGAGTGGTAGCTCCTGTTAGGGTCCCAGCTATGGACAAATAGTTAACACGGAAACTGACGTAAAAAGCATTATGAAAGTGTAAAAATGGGTTTTAATACCAGAGATACCCTGTAAAAGAATTGTTACCAGAAATACATTTTTGAAGAAAAAAAAAAAAAAAAAAAAACTATTACAAGCAATATATTTTTGAAAAAGATATTACCAGCAATACATGTTTTAAAATAATATTACTAGCTTTACATTTTTGAGGAAAAAAGAATTACCAGAAATGGATTTTTGACAAAACAAAATATTACAAGGAAAAAAAAAAGTTGCCGGCATTAAATAACCCAATGAGGTTGATATGTCGTAAAACACAACAAACCAAACGAAACCAAACCAACCGCGGTTCCAATTTACTGCAGTACCTCAATCAGCAAGACATACGTTTTCAAAACTTTATTAAAGTAAAACTAATTCGAAAAATATATTTGTAAAGAAGAAAATATAAATAATAATAATAATAATAATAATAATAATAATAATAATAATAATAATAATAAGTGCGGTGAAGAATGATGCCGTGACTTGCTGATACTCTTCACGACACCATTTCGTTTGTTTTCTCTTTATTTAGTTGATTTGGCATTGAATCATTTGGCCCACAGTTGAGAATAGTCCGGGTTTGGTGACCAAGTGTCCCTTCATTGTTGGAAGAGTTTGTTCCAGTGACATATTTTTCTGCCACAGAATAAAAGGAGAAGGCAAGAAAAAGAGAAGGTAAGCGTGTGCGTCTGGTACTGAATACCGAGCTGAATTACAAAAACAACCCAGAATATCAGCTATAAACACCTTGGCTGTCCCTGTGGTGCAACACAGTTTCAACATCCTTAACTGGACCATAGCTGACATCAAACGAATAGATGCCAAAACGAGAAAGCTTCTCACTTGCTCCCGCATGCATCATCCCAACGGAAAGAAATGAGTAAACACCAGAAATCAAAGGAAATAATAATAATAATAATAATAATAATGATAATAATGATAATCTTTTGAAAATAATAATAAATAACATGATAATAATAAAAAATAATAATAATAAAAAATAATGATAATAAAAAATTAATAATAATCTTTTGAAAAGTTTTTTTTATCAGATGCTAAAGATAAAAGCACAAGTTTAATAAAAATTCACATTCACATTCTGCTAAAAAAGTTTTGTTCATAGACTCTTTTGTTATTTCCTTTTTACAGTTGGTTTGCAGCGTAACTTACGTTCCTTCTGTCGTCAAATTGGTTAAATCGACAATTATTAAGTTATCTAGCTGATTTTCTTGTCTTTACATACGTTCACTAGATTAGTGATCGGCGACTGACCCATTCTTAAAACTCGACTATTGGTTCTTTCCTGTGTACCAATTAAACAATTGTTCCCAGCGGCCGCTACGTGATCTAACTCCATATTTATCAACCTATGTTCTAATCATATATTTTTTAATCGACTTCACCCCAAGCAAGGCAGTAAAGCCGCAGATAGCGATTGACATTAACATTTCAACTTTTGCAGATTAAAATTGGCTGGAAAGCATGGAGCCAGAAGTGATTTCTACAAGCGAGGAGTGCGAGAAAAGATACTGTTAGCTTAGAATTTACGATTACATCTAGCCAGCTCAACGGTAAACTGGTGAGACCTAGTCGCCAATCTAGTACTGCGCTTAAATTCGAAGAGTCTAAGAACCATAGGGAAGAGCGATATTTATTTCCGCTTCAATACAGAAAATGTGGCACAAGGTCAAAAATGAGGGATTGGGAAAAGGACGGTCTCCTTCTGTCTTAACGTTAAACTTAGCTAGCCACAAACACTGATCGAAACATACAACAATATTCCTTACACCAAAACAACGCAATCTTACCTACCTTTCTTACTACAATCACCATAATACCTCATTGTCTCTATGAAAATCCTAACTAGACCCCATTTGTACAATTCAATGTCTGTGGGGGGAGGGGAATAAAACAATTATTTAAAAACTAGTCTCAGTGAGTATTTAAATATAAGAACAAAACTATTTACAAGAAACCAAATAAAATAATGTTAGTAATTAATCCTCCCACAATCCATAAATGTGGTAGAAACATCAGTTAACTGGACGAAATCAATGCGAGACTTTAATAATATAAAACATTCATTCATCCCATGCTTGCACTGAAAGACACACTCATTCAAACACGACAACAAATACGAAAATCACAACCGAAACGAAAGGCGCTCCGCAATCCACCAAAGATGAGGTCAATAGTCCGAATAATGTAAATAATGTACATAATACCTCATCTCAGAAATATAGACAGATACTGAAAGGCCGAAACGTTGTAATCAATATGACGACAAAAATGAGGACAATAGTCCGAATAATATAAATAATGTACATAATACCTCATCTCAGAAATATAGACAGATACTGAAAGGCCGAAACGTTGTAATAAATATGGCGACAAAAATGAGGATAATAGTCCGAATAATGTAAAGAGTGTACAGTATGATTTCTCTTCGACTCTCCCTGCTACCAATTCTCTACTCAGCATGACATTGCGTGGCTGGTAATACGAACGGGCAGCATCGGAACTTCTCGAGTGACCCTATGTCTCTCTCCATTGGCGGACCAGAATTGATTTCTTCAATCACAACCATAAATGTTAATATTTTGGTATTTTCTTTTTCTTTCTTTCTTTCTTTTACTTTCTTTCTTTTTCTTTCTTTCTTTCTTTCTTTCTTTCTTTCTTTCTTTCATTCTTTC
>OZ010584.1:114707856-114860356 GCA_963932145.1 Acanthosepion lycidas | reverse complement strand
TTGTCTAAATTATTTAATGAGACATTATGTTTCCATCGCTACACAGGAATTGCCATGTTTCAAAAACAGAAACTAAATTATTGAATTTGAAGTTTTTAGTTTCTGTTTTTGAAATATGGTAATTCCTGTGTAGCAATGGACCCATATTTTTAAATTAATAAATTTATAATACATATATATATATATATATATATATATATATATATATATATATATATATATATATAATTACGAGGAGGGAAAAGTTTCTTTTGTCGCCTGAAGAATAGCGACAGTTTTCATACATTTTCTGTTTGGTATTTGCTTAAATGCTATTTTCAACCTATTTTATTATTGCCACTAAAAAGTATTCAACCTTTTCAATGTACGACTCGCAGAATGGATTTCCTTCAGGTCATGATGCCAATATCATCTTGATGTAGTTATTCAGAATCCGTTAAAACGCCAATTTACATCCATTTCTCTGCAACACTTAGAAATGAAAGGAAATCTCGAAATTCGTTATGGTAAAAAAAGGTCCGAAGAATTGATAAAAAAAAGAAATAGCTGCAGTTTGTTTAACGATTTTTTTTTTTTACAATATTTTAACCTTGCCAGTAAGTTTTGGAGAATTATTTTACTGAAAGATCGATTAAGCGTTGGCGTACATATAGTAATCGTTGTGAAAGGGTGTTTCGCTTTCGTATCGGCCTCAATAACAATCTGTGACTCTGTTACAGGGGCAGAAAATTCTGTGAAATCGCTGTTCACGAAAACTGTCTAAGATTAAATAACATACGGATTTATGCTATATTGGTCATTTGTCGAGTCAGAGATTTCAAGGGTTGACATTTTATATCGGACATATGTTGTGTCGGATATTTCAAGACATGATATTCATCAACCTTGAAAATTTCGTACTTATAACGTTGAATATCTTGCGTTTTGTATACAGACGAAAAGCATTTTGTAGCTTCTAATATTTCTTTTTATGTGCCATGTCACTTCAAGATGTGGGCTGTTATGATCTTCCACAATTTCCTATTCTTTGTAGCCGTAAGCAATATTTATCCGTTACTATCACTGATATTCTTTGTTGTTCCATCCATTTGCACAAATTCCTTAAGTAGTTTACTCACTGTTTTCTTCTCTACCTCTTGCCTTCAATATGTCCTGTGTGTGTTAAATTCTCACTAAGCTGACAATAATACAATGTTAATGTGCCAGTTTTTTCTCGTTTACCACTCATCCTACCACTCTCCCACCATTAATTCGCTTTGCTAGTTTTCTTCTGTTAAACTAAATATTTTTCTCTGTCGAGAAGAAATAAATGATTAAGCACGAAATATTTCAATTTCTTTACTAAAATTAGTTTTACAGAATTACAGCATTCAATCTGCGGTGAAAATCTTATAATCTACAGTGATAATCTATAGTGGAAATGTGATAATCTACAGTGACAATCAGTAATTAGTAATTCATTGAACCCCCTTAAACGAAATAAGTCTATTATGGGTATAATATTTTGGCTCTAATAAACAGGTGTGTGAACTTGTTTTATTCAAATGCTTTAATACTGGAAATAGAATCGATATACTGGCATTATTTACATTATTCTCGCTGTTATCCCCATCTTCATTGCCATATTCACAACGTTTCAGCCGTTGTTCGGCCTTCTTCTTGATTGGAATTTCGAACCAAACCCGTTTTTCGTTCATCAGTTTAGATTGTTCTAGTTCCGTGTACCGTGTCTTAATCCACATGGCCCAGTGGATAAAGACGTTGGTTAGAACCAGTGACTAGACCTAAAGAGTTTAGAGTTCATTACCAAGCCACAGCAGTGATGAACCAAAACTTGGAGAGTTGGCTGAAAGGGAAATATCTCAGACATCTGGAAGAGGGCGTACAACAGCCGAAACGTTGTGAATATGGCAATGAAGATGAGGATAACAGTTCGAATAATGTAAATAATGCAAGTAATCATAATATCTTATCCTGAGATATAGACAGACATAGACATAAAGGCTGGAGCGTACAGCGGCCGCCAAAACGTTGTGAATATGGTAATGAAGATGTGGATAACGGTTCGAATAAATTAAATAATGCAAGTAATCAAAATACCTTATCTCAGAGGTATAGACAGAAAATCGATATATTTTTCTAGTTTATAGAATGTTATATACTGAGAAAATATTACAAAAAGAGACTAGAATTAGCAAAAGCAAGTGTACTAAACGATTTTAAGTGCTGATTTGATCGAAATATTTGGTGCACTTAAAATAAAAGATGAGATAATATAACAACATTAGGCAATGCATTATACCGACCGTTTCAATATGGCGTCTAACAAATGATCAATAAGACAATAACGTATTTAAATGTTTTGTAATTTTTGGGAAAGAAAACGCAGCTTAAATCAATGAATGAACCCACGAAGGTAATATATGAAAATATATACGTGAGTAACGTTAGATCTCCGTTATCTAAGTTTTTTTTTCTGGTTATAATTCTCTTGTTAACTCTCGTGAGATATGACGTTACATTTTATCATTTCGGTTGTAAGTTCCTAATAACATTTAGATTTTATATCCATGGAACTGTGTAATTTGTTTGAAATGTTAGCTCACACTTGGGATAGGAGAAAACACTCACTACAGATTGAACAAAGAGCCTTAATGCAATAAAGAAGTGAGAAAGTCACCTAAGGATAAATAAAATCGAAATTAGATTCATTTTTTTTTTTACTTATTAAATAATCAAATTGCATTCCTCGTTTGCGGAAATCTTTTTAAAGAAAATATCAACTATCAATAATATGAAACACGTCATTTTTTAACATAAATTATTTCGCTGGAGAAGTGATTTAAAGGACATTTTCATTTTTTAAAAAACAGTTTTATAATATAAATAAAAAGGAAATGAACTCAAGAAAATTTCACTGTGACGGCTAAACTTAGCCTCAACATAGGTCATTGATTGCGATGTTTTATCGAAACTGTTTTCTTCATTCGTAGTAGCCATAGTATCAAATGATTCGCTTACATTAGGAATGTCCAAAATTCGACCGGCTGGCCAATTACAGCTCGCTGTCAAATTTCATAAGGCCCCCATCCTCTGCCATAGAAAGTATTACTTATGGTCCACCAGTGTTGTCAACCAGAATATCTAAAATACACACATAAGAAACGCAATTTCATGTTTTGCCAAAAGATGGCAGCAGTACTGTGTGGCCGCCCTCTGGCGGTGTGACTCTGACTTTGGTATTTTCCGGCTAATTTCTAAAATCGCTACCTTTGAAGCAGACACTGCCTTTGAATCAGACACTGCCTTTGAATCAGACACTACCTTTGAAACAGACCTGGCCTATATATTGCAGTTCAGGTCTCAGTATCACCTTTCAAATTAGTGCAGGCAAGTTTTTTGTTTTTGTCATCTGAGATGAATAAATTCTAAAATCTTAGTGAATTAAATTTCTTTTGTGTTGGTCAAAATCAGTTATTAATATATTTGGTTTGGTTTGGTTTATTTTGTTTAACGGCATATCAACCTCAATGGGTTATTTAATGCCAACAACATTTTTAGGATAGATTCGTATGAATAGAGTATATATTCTTTGGTTTAGATTGGTTTGGTTTATTTTACGTCATATCAACCTCAATGGGTTATTTAATGGTGACAAAAATTTTTATTGCTGGTAATATTTTGTTTTGTCAAACATCTGTTTCTGGTAATATATTTCCTTCAAAATTGTATTGCTGGTAATAATTTTTATTCAAAAAAGTATTGCTGGTAATAGTTAACTATTTGCCCATAGCTGGGACCCTAACAGGTGCTACAACCCTGGTTCAGGGTTGATCTGGGAACAACAGCAATTAAGAGGTGGTTCCAAGCTCCTCAAAACCCCCTGATCAGAGCCCTTGCTGCCTGACGTAGTTTAACGTCTTACACAGGAAGCGGATGTAGTTTAACGTCTTACCCAGGATGATATTAACATATTTGGACACTTGTGTCTATTTTTGAATCAGATGAATGTTGGTGTTACTTTCCTATTCATATGTTTTTAACTTAAAAGTTGACAGAAAACATTAATTACCGATAATATGTAATGTTTAAGATTAACCTGAGATATATTATAGCTTCCTGGAAGTTCTATTTTACTAAGACATATTTTACTTCTTTACTTTTTATGAGCTTCAGATATCACAAGTTGGGTGATATTGGTATGACCTGTTTACATTTATTTGTCATCGATGCGAAGAAATGGAAATCTGCCATTTGCAAAATAAAATAAAATAAAATAAAATAAATAAATAAAAAAACAATTCCATAATGGTTCAAAGAATGCCAAACAATGGTTGGCCCTCACGCATATTCACCCCCATCAATTCACCTGGCCCTCATCATTCACCTGGCTCTCTTTGAAAAAAGTTTGAACACTCCTAGCTTACTTAGATATAACATTTATCAATCAGGCTTAAGATATTAAAGTGAACTTGTGCCTAGATATCTATTTACCTAATCACCTGCACTGTTATTGATATTCATCGTCACGCATCACTGATTTTACTGTCACACGTTACGTTACGTTTTACTGTGAAAGTTTAACCTATCCTCTTAATTGGAATGAAATAATATTCTATTAACATTTTCATCAGACATTATTTCTTATTCCGTTATTTTTAGTGGATACACGTGTTTGATTACACATTCCCGTTTCTTTTAAACAGTGAAATTAACGTTTATCGGCCTAGAGATAAAAAGTCTTACTAAAAAAGAAAAAATGTCCCTCCCGCTAGGAAACGGACCCTTTTTAATCTGACAATCCACTTTTTATACAAATTTGCCACACCACCAGCATAACACGGTTCATCTACTCTATTTAATAAATGAAGATCTCTTGTTGGGAAATTTTCTGACGGAAGTCACGTTTTCATTAATAAGACTTTAAATCTCTACGCAGGTGGACATTAATTTTTCTCTGTAAAATCACTGGAGGGCGACTCAAATACGTGAACACACTAAATATATTGTTAATAATAATAAATAATACTCACTGTTAAACCTTCATTAAAAAATAATTGATTTCTTGCAACCTGTATTTAGCCACTGAGAACTTTAGGTACCTTAACTAGCAAGAAACATAAAGGACACATGGCACAGTGGATAAAGGCGTTAGTCAGATCCAGTGACACGAACCAAAGAGTGTGAGTTCAATACCCGGTTACGGTTGTAATAAATATGGCGACAAAGATGAGGACAATAGTCCAAATAGTGTACATAACACCTCATCCCAGAAATATAAAAAGAAAAATCAAAAAAGGAATAAATTTAGTGACTCCCTTGAAAACTTAAAGAATATTTTTCTAAGTAAATATATAAAATTTTGAATTAGGAATTATAATTTCTATTTTTTTAGCAATCATAATTTCTATTTTTTTAGCAATTATAATTTCAAGTTTTTTAGCAATTATAATTTCTATTTTTACATTATTCGGACTATTGTCCTCATCTTTGTTGCCATATTTATTACCACGTTTGAAGGACACAGGGCACAACGGATAAAGGCGTTAGTTAGATCCAGTGACAGGCCCCAAAGAGTGTGAGTTCAATACCCGGTTAAGGCAGTGGAGAACAGGAGATAAGTGATAACTGACATCCATTAAAACATGGCACGTGGAACTAGAACAGTGTACCCCAGTGAGGGAAATAAAGGGTTCAGTTCAACATTCCAACCAACTGAAGAAGGCTGGAGCGTACAACGGCCGAAACGTTGTAATAAATACGGCGACAAAAATGAGGACAATAGTCCGAATAATGTAAATAGTGTTTAAAAGGTCACCTGCATTTTTCATGTGTGACGAAGTAATTGCGCCGAGGAGTGAGGTAAAGATTTTGCTTAGTATGCCGGTAAGTTTGTGTGAGGTGCTGCCTATCCCTCATATGATAGATCTCATTGGTATGTCCGGTTTGTGTGTTTTTCGTAGTTCATATAGTGTTGGAGTTTTGAGGTGTTGTTCAATGAGTTTGAGGCAAGAGGTGTTTTCATCTTTTAGTAATTTTTTGATATCGCTTATAAATATTTGTATCTCTTTCGTGACTTTGTTTTCATTTATTTTTTCGTAGACAAGACCTCTTATTTTCTGTTGTTAGATGCGTTCATCCATGATTATGATTCCTCCGCCCTTATCGGAAGGGGTTGTTAAGATTAAATTTTATATAATTATAGGTTTCCACCTAAGAGCATTAAAAATATGTATCCCCTAATACATACCCAACGAAGACACACACAGAGAAAATACATTAAAAAACTCTAATACTCTAAACACTTCATCCACAACGCAATGAATGGTTTTCGCAACGAAGATCTTAATTTCCACAATAAATACAAATGACTGTTCTTACATCACTTTCATTTCGAGGATTGGGCTTGTTTCTTTTCCTACATCTTTCCTAAGAAGATGATTTTTTAACCAACACAAAAGAACGTAGCAGATGAGTAAAACTGATACCCGGCATTGATGCCTTCCAGAAGACCAGAGAATACTACAAATCATATGTGGACGGTTAAGAATTGACATTTTGAGCAGAGAACTAAGATGCTTTGACCCAAAAGCAGATGTGCGAGATTAGCCTTGATTAAAATAAACCAGCAAGTGTTGGATCCCATGAGGTGATTGATTAGGGACAGATCAGAAAGTTTGAGAACTTTTCAGGAGAGACATGTACTCATTTCAAAACAATACAAAACTCCTTCAAAGTAGAAACTTCTGATTTCATTGCTCGTATTGTAGCCCCATACCACTTCTGATAGTATTCCTTGTAACCATAATCCTAAGTGAAAGTATCCAGGTTACTCGTTTTATCTCCTGTCGCTTCCTCAAAACGTTAACAAAACGGTAATGAGAATTCTTTATCCTTTCATGATTTTATGATAAATTCAATCTACACAAAAACTCCACAGAAACCGACTAAATGTGATTCTTTCATTTTGGGGTGCTTTGAGAAGGCTGTCAAAAAATCGAAAAGTCCTACTTTGAAGGAGATCAAAGCTTTGCATTGTTTTGAAATAGATAAATACCTCGCTTTAAATTTTCGAATTTATGGCGTCTACCATGTAATCTAGTAGGTAAGGGTATTGTTTCATGTTATTGTATAATTCTGTTCTGTTCGTCGCAAGATTTGATCTCTTTTCCTGAGTTAGCCATTTTAGATCTTGCTTGGTAGAGAGGAGCAACTTCTGTTCAAAAAAGCGAGGAGGCATGTGAACTGGGCGATAGGTGAACCTTTAAATAATTCTAAAGCAACTAGAATAAATGCGATGATTGTTAAATTTATAAAGGTTTCCTTATTTGTTACTTATTTCATCATTTATCTGAATGTAAATAATGATAATTTCTCATTCAGACAGAAATTATATTATATTGATGTTGTAATAGGAGAGATCTATGGTAGAAAGGCTTATTCTCACATTTGCATTTCACCCATTATGGACACTATTATAGCCGTGATATAATAACACAGACGGAACGTAATGGCTGAAAGAAAAAGGAATGACAAATATGCTTTGTTCTTTTATATCACTAAGACAATTTTTTTAAGCGTTTCATCCCAAGCAAGGCGGGACGCCACTAGCACGCAAGGGGTTTCAGAGAGTTGGAGCGAGAACAAATAGGAGTAATAGAGTAAAGGGTGAAGAGAAGGATAGGGGATAGATCAAGGCATCTGGAGACGTCGATTGACACTACATTTGAATAGTTGGAGATTATAGTTATCCGGGAAACAGGAAAAAGGAAGGGAGTTTCAGAGGCGAGAAGTGCAAGACATGAAGCTATTGGAGTAGAAGAGATGGCTACATTTAACAGTTTCGACAGTGAAAGGTTGTGAGCGAGATGCCAGCCTAGTAGACCGCTTAAATTCATGAAGTCTGGGAACCAGCAAAAGCAGCTCATCGGAACAGTTACCATGAAACTATTTGTAAAAAAGACAAACGGAGGCGACGGTACGTCTATGAGAGATCAACTGCAGACAAGATGCCAGATCAGGGCCAATTACATTGCATATCCGTCTCTGGATTTTATCAAGGACAAACAGAAGGGGCTCCAGACCATATATGGCAGCAATATTCAATATGCAACGGCCAATGGTTGATTTGTAGATTTGAAGGATCGATTCTGGGGAGAAAGATTTCCTGGTGCGGTACAGGGAGCCAACTTTCCTTGCGGTGGTCGAAGCAATTGACTCACTGTATTTGTTCTATCTCAATGTGAGACCGAGTAGCCGCAAATAGTTGCTCTCGAGAAGTTGAGCGTCAGACATTCTAATGGGGGACAGGGAAGGATCTCTGTGGTGATTAATAGAGAGCAGTTTTGTTTTTGAGGCGTTAAAGTTAACCAGCCAATTCCTGCCCCAGTCCACAACCGACTGGAGGTCCTTTTCGAGACGAACGGCCAGGTTAGTTTTGTCAGCGACACAAGATTTGCTTTTGAGGCAGGAGTAAATAGTAGTGTCGTTCGCGTAGATGCCTACTTGAGAATTGTCCCACGCATACAATAATATATCACATATAGCTGCACAGCAAAGCAGAGTGTAAGAAGAAACAAAAAGAAAGGGTCTCACATATAACATGGAGATACTCCTGTATCTAGAAAAGTCATGTTCAGGACGACGGAATCAAAAAGACCGGATTCATCTATTTCCTAGGCGAGGACATAATCCAAGAACGGGAAACAGCGAGTTTTACTTTTTCGCAAATTGAAGACTGCAAGCTGGAGTTTCATTCTATATCTGAGAAAGATATAATCCCAAGGAGAAACGGCACCATGGACTTGTAAGCTGCAGGGAGGCTGATTCAGCATCTTTCTGGGCCATGTGGTGGGGTGGTTTAAAGAAAGAAAATTTTCTGTTTTGCCTTCTGTAAACAAACTGAATTTGAATGCCGCTTTCGTCAAAGTTTGGAGTGCCGTCACTAAGCGGCTGTCATGTAACCAAAATAACTTATCTCCACCAAAGCACGATAAGTGTCTTCTGTATCCCTACAATATTTTAGGTCAGACATACATTAAAGTTCAGACGCTAAATATGACGGCAATGTTCAGAAATGGGATTATTTAAATATGAAGTTAGTCATAGAAAATGTAAATTAACAACAGTATTGTTCCAAAACATTTTATTCTCTGATTAAATTTGCATTTAAATAAAACATAAAGTAAAACAGAATAATAAAGTTCAATTTCAAGATCAAGTTTAAGAATTGTGTTGAACATTCACAAGTGGAAAAAAAAATGTAACTTTGACGTTTAAGAAATATCACCCAATTGCTTAATCAGTATCATCAAAATTGAGGTAACAACGTCGCCTTTTTGTTATTTCAGATGTACTTGCATTTCCCAAAAGAATATGACGTCACAGTGAGATGACCCGCGGAAATGCACACAATGCTTTTTGTAACGATGGCATCAGATAATTCTTATGCACAAGCGTTGGAAATAAACATTGAAAGAAAGAAATATTTTGCAGAAGCTTAAATAAAAGTTAAGTTTACAATCATATGCTTCAAAGAAAGATGTTTTAATTGGACTTGCATTTTTCATGTGAACCTTTGACTTTGCTTCAAAAGAATTCAAAGAAAAATAGAATAACGTTTTTATTTTTTATATCAACTTAATAGATATATACAGAGTGCAATGGGTTAATTGTCGCCATTTTATATTTTTAATTTCGCACATGCGCGTTGTTTGTTTTGTATTTTAATGACTGTACAGTAGAGTAGGGTCAGTTATGCACCTTCTGCGAGAAAAAAGATCATCAAGACACAATTCAATCTGCCAGAAATTTGGAAATGGCATGCCGTACTACTTGACATTCGCGCCGGAACGAACATTTCAGAGTATTTGGGTGTCAATCCGAGAACAATGCAGAGGATTTAGAAAAAGTTGGATGAGTCTAACGATGATTACCATGATGTTTGGAGTGATCACTAGTGATGGCGACGACGTTATGCCTCCATTCATCTTACCACGGGGCCTCAAGACTCAACATGGAGGGGCCTACATCAAGTGGCTTTCAGGAGGTATTGCTACCCTTCGTCAAGAGGATAGCTGCTAGGAGACTCTATGTCTGGCAACAGGACGCTGTACCATGTCACACAAACAGAAGAACACGGTCATGACAGTCGGACAATTTCTGCAGCCATACACCCTTTATATCTGCCTACATTATCCCACCTCCCCGGACTGCAACTCCCTTGATTATTATATATGTGGCGCAGTTGATCGAGAGACCAACAAAATTCCTTGTAACACCAAACATGAACTAAAAGCTAGGGTTATGGCAGCATTCACCAACTTAAAAAAGGAGACCGTCCAGAAGAGTTGGAGGAGATTCCACAGTCGTCTGGAGGGCGTGGTTGAAGCTAATGGCGATTTTATTGAATAAATATAGTCTTTAATATTTCAAGACATTTTTGTGCAATCTTGTTAATATATATCTGTTAAAATGAGATGTCAGCGTTATTTTCCTTTTTGCGTAATTTAGACGACAATTTATCCATCACACTCTGTATATATATATATATATATATATATATATATATATATATATATATATATATATATATATCAATATATAGGAAAACTATCATTATGACAAAGTGGGAAAAGTTTTCGCGTGGGGCGAAATTATATATATTTAATTGTTCTTGATATATAAAAATGTAATGTATGTACCGTTCCATCGCATATATATATATATATATATATATATATATATATATATATATATAAAATTTCAAAAGCTATTTATAGTGGATGCCTACATTTGAAAAAGACGGTCTGTTTTTATTTATAATTGCGTAATACATCTAACGGGGTGTGTAATTTGAAAACTGGAGAAATCTTTTGAAGTAATAATGTCTGAGTGAAAATAAATCTACTACTTATATATATATATATATATATATATATATATATATATATATATATGTATATATATATATATATATATATATATATATATATATATATATATATATATATATATATATATATATATATTAATTAACAAATACTCTAATAAACTTTGTTACACCGAAAATTAACCCCCGTGAAAATGGCTAAAGTATTAGTCGAAAGTGCTCAGTACACTGCACTCCATGATTAATTCAATTTTCAAAACAGGAAAATTGAAAGCCCATCTATTAGTTTGGTTAAAAAATAATGAACATATGTTACTATGCATGAAAACGACATTATTTTTGCACCAACCTAATAAAAAGAAATTGAATAAAAATGAAAAAAAAATTGTCTTATTCAAAGAAACATAATTAGTTATAGCTTCCCAAATATATAATATTCACACACGCACACAAACCACACACGCACACACGCATGTAAAGTCACGCACACATACACACACTCAGTTTCAAGAACGTATTTAGATTATTTTTTGGTATTTCGGATTGTTTTCTAAGCTTCCGGCACATTTTTAAATATAAATGATCCCCAAACATAGAAAAAACAAAAAAACATTCATTGGTCTTTAAGCAAAATAATATATATATATATATATATATATATATATATATATATATTCAATTGTATGGATATGAGTTTGTAACCTAGGGTTTCATGCTTTTGCGATCATCAGACAAACTCTGATGACTGCAAAAGCGTGAAACGTAGGGTCACGAACTAAAATCGATACAACTGAATATGTTAGCTCTATCACAGATATTGAGCACTTTCTACTAAGTAACGCGCATAATATATATATATATATATATATATATATATATATATATATTATGGACACAAAGTTTGTAAAAACCCCTCGTTTACTTTTCCTTAAAGAACTCAACAATACAAAACAAACACCAGTTAACAATTGTTTTATATATATATATATATATATATATATATATATATATATATATATATATATATGTATGCGTGAATACATATGTAAAAATTTATGAGAGAGTATATCTGTAAAAGGACAATATGAAAAAATGTTAAACGGTAAACTACCTTAGACAACGCGTTTCGTCTCTGAGGGGCTTTATCGTAGCAAATGTAAGGATTTTTTAGTGGCACGTATTTATATACAAGAGCAAAAATGTTATTGGTTTTTCAAAGTTTTTTGCCTGACATTCCCTCTGATCTGATGAATCTCAATGGACACTCATATCACCCCTGGTCAAAATCTTAAGACCAGATATAAAAGGGTATATATATATATATATATATATATATATATATATATATATATATATATATATATATATATATATAAAATACGGTTACTTTAGTCAAAATATATTTTCAATGTTTGTTTGAATTAAACAATTAAAAGCTTAAAATGTTCATTCTTGTTTGTTGATAAACAATATTTTCTAATTAAATGTAAATGTTTCGCAAATATATTTTGATTAATGTAACACTATTTTATATATATATTAACCCTTTTGTATCTCGTCTTAAGATTTGATCGGGGGTGTACTACAGATTTAGCACTTTTGCTCTTGTATATAACTACTTGACACAAAAAAAGATCCTTACATTTTTCAGAGGACGAAACGCGTCGGCTAAGATAAGTTTTTCTTTCGTTTTTTTCATATATATATATATATATATATATATATATATATATATATATATATATATGCATGTTTCGTTAAAGACAACAGACTATTAATCATTTTATTTAATTTGTCTTGTGTTTTTCTGGACACAGTGTGTGTAAAAACTGGCCCAAAGTTTTTCATCTCGTTTTCTTTCCTTAAAGATCTCAACAATTCAAAACAGACACTAGTTAACAACGGTTTTCCTAACTACATCATCAACCACCAGATTAGATTATTTCTTCCCAAAATAATTAATAACGATACTGAGCACACAGACAAAAACAGTAACATTAACATCAACAAAAGCCAAATACACATCAGCTATAAGTAAGATGAATCTTCATTTAGAAATATCAACGAAATACACTATCCCATTTGGCCCGAACGAGAAAATTGATTATCTACTACAAGAAATTTAAAACAGCTGACGTTTTTATAAAAAATAACAATACACCAACAAAATCAAAACTACAAAGAACGAACATTATTTATGAGTTCAAATTCCCCTTATAGAACGGTGTTCCTGATCAAAGCAAACACATAAATAATTATATCGGCCACACTACTGGATGACTATACAGACGACTTACGTTTCACCTATCCGACCACCGCTCCATTAGAACTCATTTAATTACACACGAAAACTACAAGACTCCATCCGAAACATACTAGTAGAAAATACAAGTATAAACAATTTACATGTGGACGTAGAAAAATATTAAAAATAATTAAAGCCTTAATAATAAAAAAGGAAAAAAAATCAACACTCAGTAACATTAATTTTGAACAAGGCCACGATGTGCTGACCGTGTTTGGAAAATAAAACATCCCTATAAATCTACATACATAAATAACACAACCCAATCAGTAAAAAGTAAAAATAAAATCATCCTTGATAATTACTAAAAGTATAGCTGAAATGCAGATCAGTGTTCATAAAAGAAAAATTAAATGAAAAGATTAATCGCAGGACCTTGCCAGTCGTCTTTAACAAAACATGTATAAAAGAGGGATTGCTGACTAAATAATATATATATATATATATATATATATATATATATATATATATATATATATATATATATATATATACTGGCTACTGAAAAACTGAGGGGGTTGAAAAAAAGCATAATTCAATTTTTCCTTTTCTTTTTTTTAAGAGCATCCCTTGCAGATTAAAATGGCCAATGATGTTCAGCAAAGAGTAAAATTTGAGTTTTTCTATTCCAATGAAAGACCACTTATTCAAACTCAGAGAAAATAACAGCAACATTTTAATGGATCAGTTGGCGATATTCCTAGAAGACGTCATAAGCGGACTGTGTGCACTTATGCAGCGGTGGAAGTTGTACAGAAGAGTGTCCTTGAAGATTCATCGCTCTGCTCAACAAGGCATCGGCAGATCATCGCTTCAGAAGATTCTGAAACTTGATTTAAAAGTGTTTCCATACAAGATTCAAATGGTCCAAACTTTATTAGCCCAAAATACTCAGCACACCATTCGATTTCATTATATATATATATATATATATATCCAGGCAAAATGAGAATAAATGGAGTATAATCCACTGGACGTAACATTTAATTTAAAAGAGGGTTCTATACTGAGTAGAGCTTGTTTTGCATCGTCCCAGGAGACAAATTTGTGGTGTTGAAAAATGATTGAAATCATGTAGCGATTTTTAACATGTTTTTATTTTAATATCCTAAAATAAATAATATATATATATGTATGTGTGTATGTGTGTCTGTGTGCGTATATAATATAATATAATATAATATAAAATATTTACAGATGCTAAAAAACCTTCCATCCACCTAAGATATGTTGATGATATCTTTATGTTAGTTAAAAATACAGATGAAATACTTCAACTTCAAAAACATTTCCAAGATAATTCTGTCCTTAATTTCACATATGAACTCAATACTAATAACAAAATTCCCTTTCTTGACATATTGATATAAAAAAATAATAACAAATTTACTATTTCGCCATACAAAAAACCTATCAGCATAAATTCATGTACACTTAACTACAAAAGCGAATGTCCATATTACTAAAAAATAGCAATTATAAAAAATCTAATACATCGTGCAGAAACTAATTCATCTACAAAACAGATATTTTACAGTGAACAAAATAATATAAAACAAACACTTATTAATAATAGCTTTCCAAACTATATAGTTGATGAACAAATATAATTCTTTCTATGAAGTCTTAATACTAAGCAAATAGAACATAATACTGCTTTAACTAATCCCAAGCATATTAAACTCTTATATCGTAGTCAAATGTATACTAAAAATATACTAAAAAATTAGTAAATACTAATATATCTACAACAGATTCTAGAAAAAAAATTAGGTTAATCATATACTAAACTAAATCTAGTATATCCAACTTAATTATTCGCAATGATTCTCCCCCCACGTCCCCGTTAGCGATTTACAAAAAACCAACATAGTTTACAAATTCAAGTGCCCTTTGGGAGATTGTATCTCCAATGGGTTAAATAATATTATTTTGGTCACACCACAAACTCGTTTTCACAACCCTTGACTCTACATTTGAAAGATAACTCTAACATTTTTAGGCATTTAAAACAATATGCCTGGCCGCGTACACAATTCGGGAAAATCTTTGTTGAAAACACAATTATACTTAAACATGAAAAAAATAAACAAAAACTAAACATTCTTGAAGCTATATACATAATACAGTTGAAACCTAACCAGAACAAAATAAACTACGAAATCTCCACAAATATTCTTAAATGCCTATAATTGATAACAGAGGTCATTGGTTTATACCAACGGCTTCACATACTTAATACTTCTCGTTTTCACTCTCGCGTGGTAATGTGTGACGTCACGAGCCGCGACGCGATTTTCGCTTCTGTATCTCGTATACACGAGTTTGTCGTTGCTTTGAAATTTTTCATGCAACAAAAACAGACTATGCTTATTGTTTCGTCCGTGTATTGCTTGATATATTGAAAAGTAATTGTCATCTTTGATAATGACTTATGTAAGTTATCAGACAATATGAAATGAACTTATCTATATTATTTAATGAAACATGCATCAATGAATATATATATATATAATAACAATATAATTTTATTGTAAGGTACATTTATGTGCAAATGTATTCAATATAAGTTATTGAACGTGCGTAAATATAAAAGTGGAAACTGGATTCAGCACAGAGTGGCTACAGTCTTTTTCAGTCAGAGTCTTAATTGCAAACGATCGCTGCAAATGACTTGAAATATTCGTGTGAGTCTCAATCAATGAACAATAAGAAAAGCGTATTACTCTAGATGCAAAAATAAGATAAACGGAACGAAATTTAATAAAAAAGAGAGCATAGTCGATAGTTAGGTACATAGAAGCCTTCCAAATTGAGACAAAAGTGGAACTTGACATTTTCAGCGCCAATATATTACTATATACAGAACTAAACATTATCGCTGGAAAACAGCTGTTAATCATAGTAGTGTGCAGAGAATAAAAAGAAGACAAAGCGGGAATATCAAAAAGAGGTACAGTATGTTATTATTCAGATAGATTGGCGCTTAATTGATAAAAAACAAACATATTAGGACTCCTTGGCGCTGATCTTATTAACGCAATGAATCGACCGAGCAGGAAGTTATTGGTTATACCCAGGTTCAACACCTACGGAAGCGAAGTTATCATTTTTTAGGAATATGTTCAAATGAGGGGATTTGGAATGAAATAAAAAATAAACGCAAAAAATATAAATGAAAATATAAAAATGGAAACTGAAGTTTTCCATCATGGACGGCAAACACTGGAAGCAAAGAGGAAAATAAACGAGAAAAGAAAAGAAAATAATTCCTCACATGTATTTAGTGTGAACAGGCAAATTTCTGTAATATAAATAGTAAATGTTTGAACAAAGTGGATGCTCTTAAATTCGCATTTCATCTGTATCATATGTAACACTGATTTGGAAAGTATGCACTTCGACACCGTTGAAGTCAGTAAGGACACTAAGGAGATCATCTGCAACGTGTGTGTTCGGCATTATGGCCTTTGATCGGGAGATTGAAGGTTTTGAGAAGCGTGGAACCAACTCTTAATTACTGTTGTTCCCAGGTCCACCTTAAACCGGGATGGTATCATCTGTTAGGGTCTCAACTATGCAAAAATTGTGAACCCCCCAAACAAGAAGAAAATACTATGAAAGTATAAATATATATATATTTTATATATAAAAACTATCCACAAGACATATCTATAATAAAATTACTTTCAATAGCTATTTACTGTAAAATTACCCTCTATGCCTATTTATAATAAAATTACCAAAAATACATTTTGAAAGCAAATTTTATAGTAGAAATACCAACAATTCATTTTATAGCTCTTGTGAAAGATCTATTACAGAATATTACTTGCGGGGTTACAGCTTTTACAATGTTTCCATTTCGGTCTATTTAGCAATACTTTTCAGTTAATCCTCGTATTAAAATCGACGCTACTATTTATTAGTATAATTTTGTATTTTTTTGATAATGGAATACATTTAGATTTGCTGGGTATATTCTCATCTTTAGTCGCAATAGATCCTATTATTTCGGTTAAGTGTCTTCTGGTAATCTTCAGGTGTCTATTATTATTATTATTATTATTATTATTATTATTATTATTATTATTACTTTGTTTTCTGGCGTTTACACATTTCTTTCCGGGTCCCGCCCAGGGACCTAAGATTAGAAATGGCATCATGACACTTTCCACTGACAAAAACAAAAAAAATTACATAGATAAAGCCCTTCGTAAAGTGTGGGCTGTACATGTCGGAAGAATTTTTGCATCTCTTTGAGGTATGGACTTCCAGGAATCCCTTCAGTTAGTCTACTGGAATCTTTTCCAACCAATCCTAGGGCTCCAACTACAACAGGGATTGTTGATGTTCTCATGTGCCACATTTTTGAGATTTCTGTTTCAAGGTCCTTGTACTTTGACACCTTTTTGAATATCTTCAAAGATACATTGCCGTCTGCGGGGACTGCCATATCAATAAGGAGGTATTTTGTTTTTGTTTGTGATCTCTAATAACAATGTCTGGGCGGTTGGCTTTGATTGTTCTGTTTGTGTGTATTGTGCAGTCCCATAGAATTGTAACAGGTCCTATCAGCGTAACCGAATCTGGGTGGTGTTCATACCAGTTTCTTTCAGTTTCCTTTCCGTAGAAGTTGCAGATTTTCCAGTGCAGATATTGGCCCACTCTGTCATGCCGGGTTTTATACTAAGTGGGTGCCAATATCGTGCAACCTGATACAAGATGATAAATTGTTTCTGGATATTTATCACAGAGTCTGCATTTTGGCCTAACACAATGTTTTAGTATATGTGCTTGATAGCAAGCATTGGTCCTGCGCAGCAAGGATAAAACCTTCAGTTTCAGCTTTCAACCTTGCACTACGTAGCCACTGATGGTTACGGGTTTTGTCTACATAAGCTTGTTTGGTACGGGCAGAGTATTGGCCATGAAAGTAGTTTTTCTTTGTCATTGTATCTGTACCTGTTCGGTAGCATTTGTTTTTGCTTTCTTTTTAAAGTTTTTTGTAGCTTCAGCCAGTGTACTGTGCTTTACTTGCATTTCTGCATTCATTTGAAACTCCATTTTTGAACTTGTTGGCGCCCATTTGAAATATTTTATTATTATTATTTTCATTATTATAAATCATGGCAGGACTCCTAGTTTCTTTAAGATCGTCTCTCTGTAAACGTTAAGTCAGAAGTGACAACGTTTTTCTATTGCAATGGAGGAACGAGATTTTAAGAAGCGAATGAGTCGGAATAACACGCAAAAAACAAATTTACCGGGAAATTCTGTCGGAGGTCTTCCAATATTGCTATCAGATTTCTTAAAGAAAATTGCCCCGAACAGAATGCTTAAACAAATTTGAAGATATATGAACCCAGATTTGAAAGTTGAGTGAAACATGGAGACTTTGAGTTGTACTTACAGCATTAGAATTTATTTAGACAAAAGTCTTCAAGAAAAATACCTACGACAAAATGGAAGATTTATACAAGTTCACAAATAGCCGTTGTTTCGATTATTAGTGTTAAGTCTATTGGCTGTTTATAGAGGGTTGTCATAAAGTGGATAGTTCCCTGTCCCAGGGCTCCGTCTCTATGCTGGTGGTATCATGGCTACCACTAGCTTTGACCGACTCTAAACAGCTTGAACCAGCTATGACCAACTATGACTAGCTTAGACCAACCCTGACCAGCTTGGACAAGCTATGACCAGCTAAGACCAGCTTAGACCAGCGGCCCGAGTGAAAACAGTCGGGTCTCCACTTTAAAAACTGACCTTGTTTCACAAACTGACTCAGAGGGCGAGGGGTCAAATAAATATCCATAAAGTGGATTAGGGCGAAAGCGATTGCGTCACGGAAGACTGTATGTCTTTTAGCGATGGAATTTTGTTTTATGTGTATCGCTGGCCACTTGTATTCGAAGATACACATGTACTAAGGCGACTAGCCAATAACCCAATTGCAGACGCTTGATCAGACGCATTTGTGTTTATTCAACACCCACAGAGACAAACTGTGGTTTATACTGCAACTATGCTGAGCAGACCTCAGTTACAGTTTCTGGGAGAGAGCGTGTTATATAGCGCGATCAACAATTTGAACAAGACCAGCATGCACAATCCCTCGGCCACGATGACTGGTGACTTCGTGCTAGAACAGCTATCAACGACCTCCAATTCACTCAATTTCACACACAAAGCTTGGCTAAAACCGTAGTATGGTTTTCCGGTACATTTTAAAGGTGCCGCATGCTGGGATCAACTCGTCCAGTCCGATAACATCAACCCATGTGTACGGTGCGGATAAACGGCATAATGTTCGGTACTGGTCGCAAAACAATCCATTTTTTATGCACCCTACCAAACAGAAAGGAACGCAACAAATTATGGTGTTGTCTGCATTGTACAAGGCGCATGTCCTGTGACCGTTTTTCTTTGATGGTAACTAGTGAACCATAACTTACTATATCGAGAGACCAGTTAATGACCCAGACTGAAATGTTTCGTGAAGACCTTGAGTGGTTCCAACAGGCTGAACCCCCGGCCCATTACGCCATAGTGGTAAGAGATTGGCTGAATGACAGTTCCCAAATTGTATTGGAAAAGGTATCCTTGTGAAATGGGCTCCTCGCTCACCAGATAGTAGTCTTCTCGACTTCTTTTTCTGGAGTATGCTGAAGATGAAGATGTACACGTGTATTCCTGAGTTCACGGTCACCCTGTATAAATGGTGTATGTTGAGCAATATTTATAAAAGAAATACGTCAAACTCGCTGTATAGAAAGTCGGTACTTTCTGGTACGGTATAAATATTTTTATCAGAAAGAAAGTCTCTGTTCGTTAGAATATGAAACAGAAAACAATCAACTGAAATCAGATAAAAGCGACTGAATAATATTAATTTTTGCTGTATGCATCTGTGTATTGAAAAGCCTTTCAAATTATTTGAGTCTTCATTAAAAAAAGACATACAAGTACGTATTTTTCAGAAATTAACAACTTTTACTGTTGAACTGAATGATTCAAAGAATTTAGATTTGGAGAAAAGCAAAAACGATGATCCATGGGTTTTAAATTGGAGCTTTTAGTACCTTATTGCTCCCCTCACACAGATTTTCCTTCATTCATGTATTTTTCCACAGAAATTTTACTCCTTGAATCAAATTAAAATTGTACTTTTGGGAGCAATTTTGTGTACTTGTTTAATTTTGTATAATTAACTTGTTTTATCCTCTATAAGAAACTTGTTTAATCTTCCATAATAAATAAGTTATAAGTGCTATGCATGACATTATTTTCATTTTTAAAAAGAATGAAATATGCCTTCCGCACATATACGACCATGGCTCTCCACAGCTTTAATATGCAAGAATAGCCATGCTACTTCTTTGGAAAGATTGTGGAGTGGTTTTCAGTTACTTTTCCCATGGTATTAGTTTTCTTAAACTGGCTGCTACTCAAGGTAAGGGATTCCAGTCCACCGTGATATTTAACAAATAAGTACATGGAAGAGACGCATTCGTCCTTTTCCAAATAATGTGAAATGAATGCAACAGCAACCACTGGGATTTTGAATTCGGCCAGCTGACTCTGCTTTCAACAATTCTTGCACATCTAGAATAAAAATGTGTTAAATCAAACACCATATGCCTCTATTAGAAATAACTTGTTAACTAGAGTAAATTAATCAAAACTAAATGATATTTAATACTGCGCCGGAGGACAGACATTTTTCGGACACCCAAGCTGGTAAATGTTGTTATTACTGTTTATTATAAACAGAGAATTTATTTAAATACTTGTATCTATGAAAATAGCGTATAAATAATAAATATATTAAAATAATTGTCGGATTTGTCCATTTCATAATATATTATGTCATTTGTTTACGTTAAGCTACGCTTTGAGCAGATATGAGCGTTTGAGAGGAATCATGAGAAGATTGTAGTTCAAAAACAGTAATTTAGCCTTACTGACCAGACGCGTCCTCTGAAGGTAAATGGTATAGCGCGTTTGACTATTTTTCGGTTCCGTGTAGGACGCAGGTTCGATTCCTGTCGGAGGACACAATTTTTTTTCCTACAGAGGAAGCGTTTGGTTAGCAAGATTCCATTAATGCTTTTACTTGCTAACCAGACGCTTCTTCTGCAGCTAAATGGTATAGCACGTCAGGCCAGTGGAGGTTACAGGTTCGAGTCCTGTCGGAGGACTCATATTTTCTCTGTAATTTCTCGGATATTCAGGCCAGTAAATGTTGTTAATTCTGTTTATTATAAACAGAACATTTACTTAAATATTTGTATCGATAAAAATAACGTATAAGCAAAAAATATATTAAACTAATTGTCCATTTCATAATATATAATGATACTTAATTCAAATCATTAGACACTTTTCTATTTAATATTAGCAGAAATGAATCCCAAAATAAATTCAAATTTATTTTAGACACACATTTACCAAACATGATCTACGCATTCACTATTTTTTTTCTGATTTTGTAATTTAATATTTTATTATTAATTTTTGAGTAGCCATTATTATTTTTATTTTAACGCATTTAGCTCATCTATTCTTTTCAGTTAAATTAATCGTCAGGAACAGATTATATCAGACTGGTTGACAATGTATGTCAAACTTTTTTGTTGACAGGAAAGTTTCTTATGGAAAAGTAATTTGCCGAGGTATTTGTTGAGACCTTTTGTCAAACACAATAGTATTTTGATGAAAATACATTTCGTTTCAGGTGATAAGATTGAATTCCGAGAGAAATGGGCCAATGCCTTTTCCAAATACCTAACTGCGAGACAGACACAAAGAAGCAGATGTCGGGATTCCCTAATACGAAAGTGGGTGCTGGAAAGTTCATAGGCTGACTGTAAAATATTGTATGAATTAATTTCAACTCTTCTTATAAATAAATGCATCATTTCTTTCCTGGTAAACTGACAACTGACTGTTCAATGAAAACTGTTCATCCTGCGATACTGCTACACAGCCAAGCGTTTTTCATGTTGGGGAACAGATGATAGTCAAATCAGGAGAATAGGTAGGGGTGATCAACCAGTTCAAAGCCACATTCACGCACAGGAGTCATTGAAATCAATGCATTGCCCTGTTGAAACCCGACCCCTTTCGTTAGTTTTCCTGGTTTTGATAGCCTTTTGTAACTGCATCTGCAAGTCGGCAGTCTTCTCTATTGATGATGTAGCCCCTTTTGAAGATAATAAAACAAACACAGTGTCTTTTGCACCCCACCAAAACTGAAGCGAACATCTTCTCTGCAGATGAAACTACGTTGGCTTTCTTTAAATTATCAGCTCGTCTCGTAATATCCAAATTTAGAGTTAGAAAATAAAGGTTAAACTTTAATTTTTAGAAATTATTCCTTAACATAGGTTCCATCTTTATTAACAATTTCATTCCAATCATTCAGGAGCTTCTAAATAACATTTCTGCAAAGTCTTTTGATCCGCCCGAAAATGGAGAACTGTTGTTATATGTGGGCGGCAACAGCCCAGTCTTCACTTTCCAGTCTTGATAGAGTTCAAAAGTATTTCCTACTCATTGTTGAAAAACAATTAATTTTCACCTTCCAGCCCCTCTCTCACAAACGGGATGTGGCAAGTCTGTCACTGCTATGTCGCTAATTCTATGGAAAGTGCTCGGACGAACTACATTTCTTGGTTTCACCAGTTCAGAGCAGGTTAGGAGGGGTGTTTCCACTGGAGAGATTGTCTCTGGCTCAAAGCGATAAACGCACACTCATTATTGATTATGAAACGTTCAAGGAAACCAGCTGGATTTCTCTCGAACAATGTCAGATTTTTCCGTGATATGATCAGACTGATGTACTTTTGATCAGGTGTAAGATGTGTCAGAAAACTTTGTCATGTCACGTTCATTGTGCAGAATATTCTCACCTCTCTCGGGATATGCTAACAACATTGGCTATTTGATTTATAGTTAATCGTCTGTAATCTATCACCATGTGGTTAGAACGATCAGTTTTCCTCGGTGGTGGCAACTGTAGGACGTCCAGACAATGGGTCATCTTCAAGACCCCCCTCAATTAATCTGCCCAATATACTGTTGATAAAGCTGGAGCCTCATCCCCTAATGTAGCAAGCATGTCGGCATGAATGTCCCTGTTTCTGCACATACTTGATAACATCACAATACCAAATTTTGTCCATTTTCAAGTTAGATGCCTGAACAGTCAGATATCAGTTTACCTGGAAATAAACAATGCCGTTATTAATAAGAAGAGTTGAAATTAATGCATGTAAGATTTCACAGCCGTAGCATTACTCCTTCATTTCAGCCCACGGTCGTAGATTCACCAAGTGTCATGATCTCTGCTTCCTTTGGTCTCATCTGTTGTGACAAAAGCAACAAAAGAGCCCCAAAGGAAATAGCTAATAATCGATAATATGAATGAATAAAATATCGATTTCTTTACAAAATAGGTAAACAATCTCTAGTCAAAAAGTTGTTCGAAAAATTCTGACTACCGTTGGCTTGTCCGCTTATGAAAAGTTATGTTGGGACAAAATAGATGTGGATATTTTGTATACAATTTGGTGAAAACGAACCTTGAACCCCGACAAAGAGACGTACCAGGAAACGCACTTTCTTACTTACTTTCTTTCTTTCTTTCTTTCTTTCTTTCTTTCTTTCTTTCTTCTGTGTGTGCGTGTCTGTGTCATTATCCGAATTTGGCTAACGAATACCATTCATACAAGCATCCTGCATGCAGAAGACATAAAATCTCCAAGTGAAATGTCAATACATATATATATATATATATATATATATATATATATATATATATATATATATATATATATATATATATCAAAGGCTCAAACACTAATATTCCATGGTTATAATTTATTACATTGGAGTCGTAATCACGATCCAAATCATCTGACCTACAAATTCAAAAATAGATCGGAATATATATATATATATATATATATATATATATATATATATATATATATATATATATATATATATATGAAATGCGAGTATTTCGGCAGCATATTTTTATTAGGAAATGTTTCGTTAAATAATTTAGACATTTTCTGTCTACTTATTCTCGATATGATCCTTTTATATTCGCGGATAAGCGTTTTTGTGAGGTTATTAAAAGACGAGAGGAAAAAAACACGTTGGCTCGTATTGTATTTATTTCCGAGTACTTTAGACATATTCGTAATTCATTTTATTGAGGTTTGGTCTCAATTTTATCTCTATAAATAGCTTCGAGAATTTTTATGAAATAAAAAAAATTAAATAAAAAATTTTAAATATAAAAAAATTAAATATAAAAAACTAAATAAAATTAATTTAAAATATAAAAGCGAATGTCCAGATTACTATAAAATTGCTATTATAAAAAAACTAATAAACTGTGCAAAAATTAATTCATCCACAAAACAGATCTTCCACAGCGAACTTAAAAATATTAAACAAACATTCATCAATAGTAATGTAGTGTGATTAGGTAGTAATAACACCATACGAAAATATACACTTTCGTCTTTATTAAGTGAGTGACAAAAAAACAAAACAAAAAAAACTCCCCCTCTCTTCTATATATTTCATTTCCTTTCCTTTCTTCTATTGTTCCTATCCTCGGTAACGGACATGAATCCGGACTTTATATGGTTCAATGAACGTCATAAAAATCAATCAATAACAACACGTCCTGTCAAAAATCAACCGGGAAACACGGATGTGTCCGCCCCAATAAAAATAAGAAAACCACGTACGAGACTAGAGACACCGCAGTGGAGAGGATTTGATTCGAGGTAGCAGTTCGAGACTCAAGCGTTGGTGATTCATCGGCTGTGAGGTTGACCTGACGTACAACTCCAGAAGAGAAAGAAGAAGAAAGGATGAATGCAACGAATTAATTTCCGTCAACCAGAAGGAACACAACAACCCTTTATGAACTCTCAAATCATAAAAAAGAACTATGACGATAGTCAGCCAAAATTAATAATAACTAATACATCCACCACAGACCCTAGTAAAAAAAAATAAAACTTATTATATACTACACTAAATCCACTCTTCCCCGGCCACTTGCTTTTTGCAGAAAACCTACATCGTTTATAAATTTAAATGTCCTCGGGGAGATTGCATTTTCAACGGTAAAAATAATTTCTATATTGGACACAGTAAAACTACGCTTTCACGTAGACTAAGCCTTCACCTGAGTAACACGTGCAATATTTCTAAACATTTACAAAAACATACCTGTCCACACTCGCAATTCAAAAAAATATCTCCATACTTTTCGACAAAAAGAATAAACAAAAACTAAAATTCTAGAAGCTATTTTATATAAAGAATTGAAACAGAACCCCATTAAAATTAATTGCAAATACTTCACAAACATTTTAAAATGTGTACAATAGATAGTCTTTGAATGTTAGCGATTTTCATTAATAGTTTTTCCTTTATCTAGAAACTACTCAAGTCCAGAATTTTTCTACAGCATACCTAGTTACCTCCCCTTAAACAGTGTTTACGTCACCCAAGCCAAGACACAGCGATCCTGACTCCCTGTATAAAAATGGTAATTTTCGGATGAGCACAACAATTTTTGTCCTTCACAACTTTGAACACTAAATACTTACTCTATAATTAACAATGTCCCGATGATGACATTATGCTATGTCGAAAGTACTCGGAAATAAATACAATATGAGCCAACACGGTGTTTTCCTCTCGTCTTTTAATAACCGCACAAAAAACCTTATCCGCGAATATGATCCTATGGAAAATAAGCAGACAGACCATGTCTAAATTATTTAACGAAACCTGTTTTCATCTATCTATCTATCTATCTATCTATCTATCTATCTATCTATCTATCTATCTATCTATTAGGTTGGTGCAAAAATAATGACGTAATAATGTCGTTTTTTGACGTTAAAAAATACGTCAAAAAACATCTATCTATCTATCTATCTATCTATCTCTTTCTCTCTCTCTCTCTCTATATATATATATATATATATATATATATATATATATATATATATATTTATATATATATTAGTGGATACTCATATTTGAGTGGAACGCCTCGTTTTTTAAATACTGTGTATTACGTCTACTGGCCTGCGCGTTCTTGAAAACTTCGGCCACAGAGAGCATTACATATTGGGTTGGCTCTATTTACCTATTTAAAGAATGCACATTCACTCGTTCAGATATTCTTGAACGTCCATATCTACTAGATTTCGCATCCCAACCTGTGCGCTGTCAGTGAGAGAATGATCTAAAGTACGCTGGTTCATTTTCAATCACTGATTTTTAATCTAGACACGAACTTATATCTGTAATAAATGCCAATGTCAGTGTGTCACACTTTTTCAATTAAAGGGACACAACTCTCTAACTTTCAATAGCTCATGTTACAGAAATTTTGGATTCTCAAGTTTTTCATTACTGCGATTGTTTTCCGTGATTTTTTACGTGATTTAGTGTGACGAATTTTTTGTACGAGAACCATTTTTATAACTTGGAAATAAATTTGGGAATAATTGAAATTAATTGCGAATTCCAGCAAAAGTTACCCATGAAATGATAAATAATTGTTTATACTGAAAGTAAGGATCTACGTACATCAAAATTAAATGGCTGCAGAAAAATTACCGTTGAACTTTTAAAAGGTAAGCTTAAATATTAATACAATAGTTAAATGCTGCGATCAATTTTGAGTTCTTCTGTAGTTTATTGTTGTCTATCGCATATGGCAGCAGTCTGCCTTGCAAAAAGAAATCTCCGTCAATAGAGGACCAGATTGCAATCAAAAGAGCCAAGGCTAAGACTAGGAAAAGAAAATCCCGTGCAAATGAAAACCCAGATCAAACCACAGCCAGAAGAGCTTCCAATGCTGAGAAAATGCAAAGCCTTAGAAAATCTCAAACTCCTGAACAAGCCTAAGGTCCAATCAAGAGCCCTCCGCAGTAGCTAACTTAAATTCTGCCCAATAGGGCAGCTTTTAAGCTAGTCTATCACATATTCTAAATTCAAGGCCAACATAATTTCGATATTTATTAGATTTAGTTTGGCTCAAAGTCAAATAAAGCCTAACTCTGTAAGTAAGGTCCATTTACATGACTTGAAGATCATCATACATAATATTGGCGTTTTGTCTCTGTTTGATCACCAATTTTTATTGCTAATTGGGAGTAGATATCTATCATCACTGAACAAGCAGATGTCTTTTTTTTCAATTTTCTCTTAGTCCGGTATTAGGATGCATTAAAAAAAAAAAAAATCAGGAATTTTGAGGACTGTTGTGCATTAATAATTAAATCGAGGTAGGCTGGTCTGCTTTGAAAATCAGAATTCAAAACTTAATTTCTTTTTTTACTTTGGCTCACAACCCGACATGAGTGAGAAATAAAAACTCACCCTGCTATTAAGCGCTACGATGCAATTACAGGTATTTCAACCGCACGCCATAAATCAGCATATTTAAAATTATCAAAAAGGTTCTGGATCCAATAATTTAGGATAAGAGTTTAACTACCTTCATGGTCATTTATCTTGTTTTTTTTTTATACAGAAAAATTAATTTATAAATACATGAAAAACAAAACAACATTGATGTCGAGTCATGGTCAGCAGGGGTCTCGTAGAGATCACATAAATAACAGCGTGAATGTGCTAATATATGTGCGCGTGTTTATCTTGTATCAAAGTTCGGGTGTTGTTACGGGTGCGCCGTATAGGTGTACGTGTGTGCTTGCTCAAGAGTCTGAGTCAGAGATTGCGTCTGTGTCTGGAAGTGCGGATGCGTCTGAGGACGGCTAAAACTGCCGACACGGGACGTCGGCCTCTCCTCAGCTGCCGGGTGCGACGAATTCCGCTTCCCCCCGTGCATGATACGATACCGCTGCCAACTTTTGCACAGTTCGTGCTGCACCTGTCAAAGAAAAACAAATTAAATAGTTTGTCTTTTGTGCCTATTTAACAGTCTGGGTGAATGCAGTCGGGTAGGTAATGGATCCTTATAAAAAAAAAAATAAATGACATTTTCTATATTAAATTCCATGGTACTCGAAAGTAACTTTATAACTTTTCATCATACACTTACGCAAAGTTGTATGCTCAGAAAAGACTTACTAATATCTGAAAACAGTTATCTCCCTTGGATTCTATTAAAAAAAAATCATCTCAACTGTGCGTTAAAGGTGTTCTAGTATAGAGATTTCAGATGTGTCTAGATCGCTTATACATTTTGACATGAGATAACAAATTAAGAGATTAAATTATTAAGTTAACCCCTTGTGCAAAGTAATTGAAACAACTGCTTTAGTTTCCTTTCTTTCAACATACGGCCAGATTTAGTTCCACTGGAGTGACAGGGTGTAATCGTTTTCTATTTTTCCTCAGATTAGGTCATTTGCAATGGTGTGCAGTAATATGAATCTATTTTCGGGGTGTATGATGAAATTTGTTCGGCCTTGAAAAATATTGCGGCATCTGTGATTGCATCAGATTTTCATCACGCTGAGACATTACTGTATCGACTCGATTAGTTGTCCTACGGCCATTGTCTGCGATGGACGTTACTCCAGTCAGCGTACGAAAATTGTAACGCTGGCAAGTCTTACCAGTGAGCAAATCAAAGTACTATGAACTGGCCCCAAAACTCTCCTGGTTTAAATCCAATTAAGAATCTGTGGTTAATTTGCAAGCAACGACTTCGTGGAATGGTCATACGAAGTACTAACATGTGCACTGGGGCATGTAATAATGGAAAAATAGTTTTATTTCAATTAATTTGCACAGAGGTGTAATTAAGCGATGAAATGTTTATATTTTGTAACATGTTTTAGAAAATATAAATTGTTATTCAGAAGACATGCATATTTGTCCGAAGTACCGAGATCAACGTTCGAACCTTTGTAAAAGTTAAGATTTCGAATGCTGATTTTAAAAGCAAACTATCTCCACGTGGTGCAACATTTATTTTTCTTCTTTGGTCTTATGTTTTGTAAATATCTACAAACTGAGGATCTTTTGTGCTTGAAACACTGCATATCGAGAGCAAAATAGCTAAAATTTATAATAATATCGTTTTCCAGTAAAACACAGCAGGGCTGACCGAAATCATTATTAATTTGTTTAAGAGTCTCCCATAAACTTATTTCAACTACTTTTATTCGCAATAATATATATATATATATATATATATATATATATATATATATATATATATATATATATATATATATATAAGCATGCATAAATACACCCTTGTGCAAATTAATTGAAATAACCGCCTTTAGTTTTCTTCCTTTCACCAGATTGACAGGGTTTCAATTTCTATTTCCCCCTTAGATTAGGGTCATTTGCAGTAGTGTGCAGTAATATGAATCTATTTTCGGCAGGGTATAATAAATTTGTTTGACCTTGAAAATATTGCGACATCTGTGATTGCAATTGATTTTATCACACACAGACACTATTGCCTCGATCGTCGATTAGTTGTCCTACAGCCATTTTCTGCGATGGACATTAATCCAAGGTTTTTTTTACGAAAATTGTAACGCTGCACGAACACACTGACAAGCCTTACCAGTGAGCAGATCAAAGTTCTATAGATTGGCCCAGAAACTCTCCTGATTTAAATCCAATCGAGAATTTGTGGTCAATCTGCAAATAACGACTTCATAGAATTGACATACGAAGTACTAACATTCGCACTGGGTCATGTTTCATTGGAAAAATACGAAAAAAAGTAAATAATAACTAATTTTCAATTAATTTGAACAAGGGCGTAAATGAAGAAGGACGTAGAGCAACACGGCCACAGCGTTGTGATAATAACAACAACGACGAAGTCCAAGTGTAAGTAATGTAAGTAACGAAAACGAGGAAGTATTTTTCAAATTTTTAGTTAACTTTTATAAGAGTACGTATGTGAAAACCCACTAAATGTAAGTATTGTCCAGTTCTTTTTAGTTCAAGTGTTTTCCTCTATACATCTTAGCCATTATTAAGATAGGGGAAAACTTATGGACGACATACATTCATATGGACCCTCGTCTGACAAAGACAGCAATTTACTATTTTGCCTTTACTGACCAATCAGGTTCAGATATAGTTATAAATCAATTGAATTTGACATTCACGGTGTATTATTTCTAGTAGTAGAAGACATAAGTTTTAATTGCTATTAATTTCATACTTGCTTGTCATTCATTTTATTTTGGTTGCAATAAAAACGCTAAAATATAGTAAAAGTTAAACTTGTTTATAAATATTACTATTAACAAACTTATTACTCAATCGACTTTTGGCATAGAATTATTATAGAACCATAATAAGTACAACGATATTGTATAACAACTGGAAAATTTATTTAAAATAAATTCAAATTTTTAGTCCGAGTAAATTTGTTTATCATTCAAATTTTTACGCTCGGTGTGGGGATGGGATTGTTGAAAAAGAACTGGGAAAAAGGAAGAAAGAAGAAAGTTTGTTGGTTATAGAGGTGGTGGGATGATGTCCGCCTGTGTGCAACGATTACTTTCGTGTACTTACAGCGAGTAGGCATGCAGTTTGCTGACTGTAAATTGCTGGTATCTTAAAACGCTATGCAACGGAGTAGATTTGAAAGTAAGCAATGGGTTTGAAAGTAAGCAATAGATTTGAAAATGATTTCATCCCAAGCAAAGCAGTAAAACCACTAAAACGCAACCTATTAATAAGCAAGAATATGAGAAAAATATACTCTTAAGAAGAGATGACAATAAAAGAACAAGAATTCAGAAGACGGAAGATAACGATTGACATTATATTTAATTTTTTAAGATCAAAGTTGACTGGGAAACAAGAAGCCGGAAGAGAGTTCCACAATCAAGAAGTACGATAGAAGAAAGCATAAAAATTACGGTTATATTTTATATATATATATATATATATATATATATATATATATATATATATATATATATATATATATATACTTTAGAATAGTGTAACCTTGCTGGCAATCTAGTACTGCGTTTTAATTCATAAAGTGTAGCTACCACAGACAAAAATTCACCAGAACAATTACCATGAGAATATTTACGGAAAAGGCAGACAGAAGCTACATTACGGCGGCGGTAAAGTGACTGAAGCCAAGATACTAGGTTACGACCAATAATATTGCAGATTCTTCTTTTGATTTTATCAAGACACTTTAAATATATAGTAAAAGCACCAGATCATATGTGGCAGCAATATTCAAAGCAAGGGTGAATGGTAGACTTAGAAATATGTAAATATGATTGTTTTTTAAACAAAAATAATACCTTTGTCATTGACTGTAATTATGAGTACGTAACACTTTCATAGTATGTAATATGTAATGTAGTAGACAATATTTAGGGTTCTATTTGTTAATTACATCATATTCTTAAATATTATTCCTGTTTGTCTCTTTCCTCGTACCCACAGGTACACGTTTAATCTTTCATTGTATCTTGCAATAAAATCTAAAAAGTGGTAGACATATTACTTAGACTATTATTGGATATTTAAATAATCATATTCTATAAGGTATTCTTAGTCTCTACACATAGGAAATCACATTAAATATATTTGTTTTACCTCCACAAATGAAACCTGGTTTTGTCAAAAGTTGAAAGAACTGTCTTCTTTTTCTAGGGTATGTTTGTACTCAACGAAACTCACAGATGCAACGCACTTGACTGAATGCAAAAAGAGTGAATGTGCTAAAATTGACGGCAATGTGGAATTATTGCATCGAGTTCACGTGAATCTTGCAAAGTGCATCAAACAAATGATGGAAAGCATATTGAAGATGTTATCACTGGTGAAAAATTTGTAAACTATGGACCATTGTCAACTTCCAACCTTATATATATATATATATATATATATATATTATAATTTGTTCATATAGACAAAAACATTTTACACACTACAAAGATGCAACTTCGTTTCAGTGCACTTCGCCTGGTGATATCCAAAATGATTATGAACAATTGTCCATAACCATTTTGGTTATCACCAGTCGACGTGCAACTAAATGCACTGAAACGAAGTTGCATCTTTGTAGTGAGTAAAATGTTTTTGTCTATATGAAAAATTATAATAAATAATTATTGCTATACTATCGGTATTGAGTCCTCTTTTGAATTAATGCTGTGAACGTTAGAGTTATTTAGGTTGGTGCAAAAATAATATCGGGTTTTTGACGTATTTTTAACGTCAAAAACCGACATTTTTGTTCTCATTACATTCAAATACATACACACACACACACACACACACACACACACACACACACATATATATATATATATATATATATATATAGACAGACATTTTTATTTTTTTTAACTTCGCTGAACAAATGTGGCTCTAATCTTTCCAAAACGCTTTTAATGTTCGAATTTTTCAACACTCAGTGGTATGAACTCTATGATTCCAAACTAGTTACGTTAGATATCTCTTCAATGGTCCGACGAAAGATGATCTTTTTTTTTTCCAAAGGTTTCGATATTTTGAAGCGATATTTCAACACCTATACTGATATTTAAACTAAAGATCCTTTCTTAAAATCTTTTCGGGGTATGAAGACAATTTCAGCAAAAATTTTCGACGAAGAAAAATATTCTTGCTCACTCTCAGATTTTTTTTTTTTTAATGAGCCACCATTTAAACTGTTAAACGTGATTGAAAACACCAGAAAACAGACCGACACAAAAAATCGATTAATCGAGGAGAAAATTGCGTGAGAGACTGGCTCAGAATTGTATTAATTCTAGAACCGAGTAGAGCAAATGTCCAACTACATCTTGTTCATGCGACACACTTGAATTTCTCGTATATAATTATATTAATCTAATATACTGGAAGTTTTTTTTTATATTTAATTGAAGATAAGCAACTTTAGCTCAGTGATAAGTGCTTGTCTAACAATTAGTGAGAGGTTCAAGTTTGCTTGAACAATTTCTTCAAAATTTAGAATATTTAAAACAAAATAAAATCTGCAATTTTAATAAATTAAAACAAAATAAAAACTTTTATAACACTTGTCGGATAATCATTAATGTTCATGATCTTCTACAGCAGGTTTGCAGAATTAAACCATGTGGGTGGGGGTCAAATTGTTCTCAGAAAAAAGCAGCTGTTGATCGCATGAGTAAATTTTTAAACTAAATTACTGAGTGAAAAAAATGGCGCAAATGCATTGATATATTAGGTTTGGTGCAAAAATAATGACGTAATAATGTCGTTTGTTGACGTTAAAAAATACGTCAAAAAACGACATTATTACGTCATTATTTTTTGCACCAACCTAATACATCGCAAAGGATGTATATCAAAGATATATAGCAAAGGTCTTTTAATCAAAGACAAATATTTCAGTTGAATAAAGTCATTAGGCCACAAAACTCACGATCAGTCACCAAATTTATTCTGATGATCACATAAATAATGTATAGCTGTCAACTCGTATTCGACGTCCACTAGGGCATGCTAGCCAATCCCTATTGCAGACGTTCGCAAATGTGCTGAGCAAACCTAAGTTACAGTTTCTGAGAAAGTACATGTTATCTAGCGTGATCAACAATTCAACAATTTGAACAAGGCCAGCACGCTCGAGCCCTCAGCCACGATGACTAGTGACTTGCTAGGTTTCGTCTACTCAATTTCATTCATTTCGTTGTATGGTTTTCGGGCACTTTCCAAAAGTGCCGCACGTTGGGTTTGACCCCCACCGATAACATTAGGAAATCGCCTTCCTGACAAATCGACCATGGTGAGATTCGAACCCGGGTCTTATGGTCAGAATACGAACGTTCTAACCACTCGGCCACGTGCCCATACATAAAAATTACTATTTGGCAGTGTGGGTAGTGTAATGGCGATCAGAGCAGAAAGTGAAATCAGCGAGATGAGGTCAAATACTGACCGAATTCACTTTTTTCCCTTCGCGCCAATCCACTTGGAAAAGGCATGAATCCATCTTCCTTTAGTTATGGGTTAAATAGCAGGACATACTGAGCTGTCATGCCTTGGTTAGTAACCAGTCTAGGAGAAAGAAAGAGAATTCTAAATTCAAAACCAACCTGGAGAGAGATGGGGTTCGTCAGGCTTCCTTGCCTTAAACACACTTACTGCACCTACGGCTGCAGTGTACAAGGAGATCTTACGGTTGTAATGTATTAAGTTACTCGTAACATGACGTGACGAGTGACTGATGATATTTTAGAAGAATATAAAGCGACACAGACATTGACTTAGTGGAAGCGTATAGGTTATGGCATACTCCAAAATGGATCTTCATTAATGAAAGGTTTGGTAAGGGTTTGGTAGGATTGTGTTGGCGCCGGTCACTGAGTTTTCTATCATTCAATATTACAATCCCTGCAGACATCTGCTGTCAGCCAGTAGAACATATAATGTTTTGAAAGAAAAGAGTTTAATCAATAGCAAAGATGTGGTAATGCTCCTATAAAGGAAACATCACACTTGAATAGATTGAATTTCTTGGCTGCGAAAAGATTTCCACAATCTCCTTAATTTCAAGATCTTCCTCCATCGATTCCGGTGTTTAAAGAAACATCTCGTCCGCCAAATAATATCGAACTTTAGTCGAGATCATAAAGTGCACAATCTCAGATTTTTTCAATGGCTGTGTAATATATGGCTCGGCAGAGCTAAATAACAGGTTTTGAATTCAGACTTTTCCTAGAGATTTCTACTAAACTGGTTGCCAGCTATGGCAGTCTGCCTTGCTATTTAACTCATAGATGCTTGAGAGAAGTGGTGGGCTTATAAATTTTCCAAGAGTCTTTGTGTGAAAGTGAATGCAACGAACTTGGACGGAATTCGAATTCGGTTTGACACTAAACGTTACGCCACCTGCACATACTCATTTTGATAGACTAGTTCTTAAAACACGTCATGAAGTGGAATCTTTTTTTAAAAATTATGGTTCATCCTGTACAAGGCCCGGGGCCACTCGAGGTAGAGAATTACGTTAAAGTGTAGTTTATATTGATAGGAGGGGAAGATAAAGGTTAATTCTAAACAGGTTAAGATTGTAGTGAAAGTGTTTCGCGGGAAGAAACTGTTTTAGTGGTACTTACTTCTCGCTGATGTAATACAGAGGGAATATAGCTGGTTTGCAAGTTTGTAAGTGTCATGGTGGGTCCTAGCCATGAAGATTAGACTTGGCAAAACCAAGAAATGTAGTTCGCCCGAGCACTTTCCATAGAAGTAGCGATAGAGAAGTGACAGACTCGCCTCATCCCGCCTGTGATGGAGGGGCTGGAATTCCTTTTCAACAATGAGTAGGAATCACTTTTGAACTCTATCAAGACTGGAAAGTGAAGACTGGGCTTTTGCCGCCCAAATATGGCAACAGTTCTCCATTTTCGGCCAGATCTGGCTATTATCGAAGTAGAGGACCTATTCCTTCTACATTGTTTTCTAACCACCTAAAGACTTTGCAGAAATGTTATTTAGAAACTCCTGAATGATTTGAATGAAGTTGATAATAAAGATGGAACCTATGTTAAGGAATAATTTCAAAAAGTTAAAGTTTGACCTTTATTTTCTGACACTAAATTTGGATATTACGAGACGAGCTGATGATTTAAAACGAGACTTTAATGGCGGCCACACTAAAACAAACTAATGAATATGAGAAAATAAAATCGTACGTTTTCATTTTTGTATTTATTATTAACGTATTTTTTGAATATATAAAAAAAAGAAAAACTTTGGTTGATCCAATAGTTTTATTATCCGATGCCCATATAAAAATCGACATTCCATAGATAATGAATCACACAACAAAATTACTGCTGCAAACACACAGACACAGACACAGAAACAGACATATATATATATATATATATATATATATATATATATATATATATATATATATATATAATTATTTAATCGAAAATTATAAAATAAATATGTTATAAAACCACTACAAAAATAGCCATTTTGTTTCAACACTTCCGGTGTTTTATCAAGTGATGGTGTTGAATGCAGAATAAAGGGTTTTAAAATGTTCAAATCAATCAAACACCCCTCGCTAAGGGAAACGCTGTTACATAAGCTGCAATGACTAATCAAAATACAAGTATACGAGAATTCAAAAAACTTGACGGTTATTGTTTTCAGATCGTTTCCAACATTTTCAATCAGTTTGTATTCAACATCATCACTTGAGAAGACACCAGAAGTGTTGAAACAAAATGGCTACTTTTGTAGTGATTTTATAACATATTTATGTTATAATTTTCGATTAAATAATTATATTTGCTCTACTCAGTATTGAGCACTCTTTTATGAATAGTATTTGTTGGTTATTGCAATTTATTCCGTATACACCAATCCTATACTTGTATATATATATATATATATATATATATATATATATATATATCAAAAGTCTTGTAATTTCTGCAGGTGCATCCTTTTCAGAAGTCTAGGATTTATTACTGATTTTTACACAGTAATTGTAGCCATCTTTTCGGAAGTCTTGTTGAAAGAATAAATATGTTTTATATCTGAAAAGCCATAAAACAAAACTATACTGATACTCTAAACCAGATGATAAACTTTAGAGGCTGAGGTTTTGATTATAATGTTACAGAATCAAATTTAGAAACAGACTTCCTGGTGCAAGGTCAAGCTTTGTATCATATCGTGAAGATTAAAACATTTGCTTACTAAAACGCAGAAGAAAACGAAAGAATCAGAGATTTTCAGATAGATAGATAGATAGATAGATAGATAGATAAATACAGAATTGTATAGATATAGATATATATATATATATGCCCAGGTGGGGATAGATAGGCAGATAGGTATAGACTGATATATATATATATATATATATATATATATATATATATATATATATATAGGTATAGACTGATATATATATATATATATATATATATATATATAGGTATAGACTGATATATATATATATATATATATATATATATATATATATATATATATATATGTCTAGAAAGAGAGAGAGAGAAAGAGGGAGAGAGAGATACGCAGACAGAACAATCAAACCTAATCACCCAGACATCATGATCAGAGACCGCAAAGACAAAATGTGTCTCCTTATCGACAGTCCCTGCAGATTGTAATCCATCTTTGAAGATTTTCAAAAAAAAAAAACAAAAAAAAACTATCAAAATACAAGGATCTTTAAATCGAAATCTTCAAAATATAGCATAAGAGGACATCTATAATTACAGTTGTAGTAGAGGTACTCGGATTGATTGGAAAGGATTCCAATAGACTCATTGATGGGATTCCTGGTAGCCTATGCCTTAAAGAAATAAAAAAAAATGTCCTCACCAGTACAGTTCACAATGTACGAAGGGCTTTATGTAAAATATGAGTGATTTTTTTCTTCAAAAATGCTCAGTGAAAAATATCATGATGCCATTTCTGAACTTAGGTCTCTGGACGGGACCCGGAAAGAAATGAGTATATCTCAGAAATCAAAGGAAATAAATAAATAAATAATAATAATAATAATAATGATAATAATAATAGGATAGTCATGATTATTTGCCCTTCACATTTGTTTAGAGTAACGGAATTGTGATAAGCAATTAATTCCAGGGAGCCTGGAATGCATCACAAACACACATACACACAAAGCTCCCCCCACGCACTCACGCACATTTACGTTTTAATTAAAAGAGAAAGTCAATTATGAAATTGGAAATGTGTAGAAAGTGCACTGATTTCCGCGTATTCTACGGTATATTTACATTCCGATCATATCACCAAAATAAAACCCGGAATGATCATTGGATTCTGTTTAAGAACACTCAGAATATGCAGCCCTCAGTATTTACAAAAAGAGGAGAAATATACTGAAAATACATTCAAGAACCTTCAATACCCTATTTCATTTTCAATGCGAAACAAAAGGCTCATAAAATATTCCAAAATAGAAGAGCTGTCCTTCCTGACAAACCCAACGAACCAAAAAATATATTATTCTACCCAATAACTCTATCACAACTATAACCGAAAAGAATTTATCTAAACTCAATATAGAATTTATCACAACTACATCTAAACCAATAAAAAGACTTAATCAATAGAAAACAAACCAACCAGCCGAAACTGGAAGTGCCAGAATGAATACAATGGAGCAACCTCAAGAAGTTTAAACAAGAGACTATATGAAGACAAAAGGGACATTTTAAATAACAACACACCAAACCCATTGGTTGTTCACCGTAACAAGACGGACCACAATTTTGACATAGGGAATGCTACTTTGATTAAAAGAGAAAATAATCCACTGAAACGAAAATATCTGGAAAGTGCTTTGATCGCTTGTTCAGTCACAATAAATTTGTGACAAGGCTCTTACAATATGTCACCATTCTGGGTAGATTTTATATTGTCACAGTGTAGGGTAGTCAGGGACAAAGATGATGAAGAGAAAAAGAAAAAGAATACAGATGTTTTCGGCCAGATTGAGAAAAAATAAATCTAAAAAATATTCCTTCTAAAATGTTGAAACTACCAGCGTCTCTCGTTTCGTGCGCATGTGTAGACGTAGCAACGTCAACAAATCCCAGTGCAATGAAATCCTAATGGATGAAACGCGTCACAAAAACAATTTTCAGTTTGTCATATATGTCTAAATGCTGTTTGTCGATACATAAAATTATACACAATTATATATCGTCATATGATATTTGTCTATATAATGAAATATATAATGAAATATATAATGAAATATATGATTTTCCAGTTGTCTGTAAAATTACAATCGTACACAATATATTATATTTAACGATCGGATCTCATTACTGTAGAGTAATGCGAAAATCCGTTTTCATGGTAACATGGAACAGCTAAAATCGGCATAAAACAGGCTAAAGTCACCATGAAACACCGCAATAGATAATTTTATCTATCTATCTATCTATCTATCTATCTATCTATCTATTTGTTATGTCAATACATTGTTAAATTATATATATATATCTATATATATATTGCGGGCTCTCCCGTCGTAGATCGATGCGGGCCGTTGACCCGCGCTTACCAGGGATCTTAAGCAAAGCTAGGAGGCGGAAAGAAGCGAGAACTCCCTGCTGAACCGCCTTCGCGGCGATACTCCCCCTACGACATTTGAGGGTCAGACCACTCATTTCCTAGGAATCGACAGCCAGACAACATGCACAAATGATTTAATCATAGTGGTGAAGGTTTTGTGCAGAATCAACTACACTTTTTGAAGAGGAATCCAGAGACTCTGTGCACTGTGTGCTACAAAGGTCCCCAAACTGACGTCTCCTCGGGATTTGAATTCAGTATTCCAGTCGAATCTGTTACATTCCAATAAGAATTCAGTTCGATATCCACTCTAATCCGTTACATTCACTTACGTGCTAATACCCATGGAAAAGGTATGAATCATCTTCTTCTCCCCCCACCCCCCGTCATCCAGTTATGGGTAAATACCAGGACAGACTGCGTTCTATAACCTTGTATGGCAACTGGTCTAGAAGGACAACTCTGTATTCAAAATCTGTGGAGGGTCGTTTGGGGGCCTTGTGGCACACGGTGCACCAGGTCTCTGTATTTGGACCTTCAAAAAGTGTGGTTGGTTCTGCAAAAAACCTTCACCACTATAATCAAATCATATGTGCAGGTTGTCTGGTTGTCGGTTCCTAAGAACTGAGTTACCTGACCCTCATACGTCGTAAAAGGGTCCTCGGTAGGTTAGGGTCAACAGCCCGAGTCTATCAACGACGGTAGAGTCCACGGCGACGTTTACAATATTTATTTCTGTAAAATTACAGAAAATGTGGCACAAGGCCTAAAAAAAGGTGATGGGGAAAAGGACGGTCTTCATCTGTGTTAATTTTAAACTTAGCTAGCCACAAGCACTGACCCAAGTATACAAACAATATTCCTAATACCAAAACACCACCTTCTTACTAGCCTTTCTTACTACATCCACCATAATACCTCTTTGTCTCAATGAAAATCCTAAATAGTCCCCATATGTACAAATCGTCATATGTAGGGGGGATAAAACAACAAATTAAAAGGATCCCCAATGAGTATATACAATATGAATTAACCTATTTACAAGAAACTAATCAAAATAATTGTTAGTAGTAAAACCCCCCACAATGTGGCAGAAACATCAGTTTTCTGGACGAAATCAATGCGGAACTATAAAATATAAAAAACATTCATTCATCCCTAACACTCACACAGTCACGCACTCATCCAAACACGACGGCGACGTTTATTCATTATTGGAGATAGAGTATTTACAGATATAGACATAGGGATGGTAAGTGTCAGTTTCAAGCCTCATGATTTTATTCACACTGATGATATTTTTCTAATTGATGTATACCTATGTATCTTTGTACTATGTATCTTCTCTGAGTATGTCTCTTCCCAAAATTTAATTATTTTATTTTTCCCTCGTGTGTACGGCAAACATATTAAGTACAAAACCACAATTACTGAAAACTTAGTACAAAACTAGAATTATGGATAAGCTAGCGATCGAAATCACAACGAAGAAGTAAGGGCAAAGTTTCGCCAACGATGTATATATGTAAACAATATTGCCTCTTAATTCATTTCCTTTCTCTATCCATCAGTGTATGTGCGCCATTACATACATATATACATACATATCATTTATGGACAGAGAATTCCAGCTATTTGTGTAGTAGTGGGTATGTTGTGTGAAATCCTATCCATACTGATTCATTGTAAACAAACAATAAACAGACCAAAACACATGAACAGAGGAAATTAAGTTCCGCCAGAAAAGCGAGCCTGCCTTTCAAATCTTGTAAATGTTTACTTGTGAACGTGTGGAATGGCTAACTCAACAGTCGATCCGTCAAAGACTCTGTCCTTATAGGTTTTGTTCAGTGTCAAACTTCAGAAATGGCGCCCTGACGTAAAATTTGTCAACATTTTAGTTGTAGTCGTTCAAAGTCTGGTATTTGGGGAAGTAGACAGGAGCTGGTTTCAGCTGAAGAAATGCACTAACATTTTATCATGAAAAATTTAACAATTTTGTGGGATTTAAATAAAATTTCGTTTGTTTGATACATAATCTAACGAGATATAAGGTATGAGATCACACGCACACACACACACATACATATACACAATATCTATCTATCTATCTATCTATCTATCTATCTAGCCAGGTCTTACTTTTGTCTTCATTCATATTGTCTTTTTACATATATATATATATTTTATTTACATCTGATAGTCCATCAAAGGACAAAACGCATCGATAAATTTTCCTTTTGCGTTTATTAATATTTTCCTTTTACCGATATATTTTTAGTTATATCTGAATTTTTAAGCAAACACACGGAGTAACATACTCACACGCATATATATATATATATATATATATATATATATATATATATATATATATATATATATATATATGTTCGGACAAAAGAAAAGTGAAAAAGAGAAATAAAAAGAGCTCTTGCAGTTTGCCAAGGAAGAAAAATGTCACCTCGCAGCAAAAGAACGTTTCAATGATGCTGAATGAAGTTTTGTAATTAGTATGATTATGAAAATGTCTCTAAAACAATGAAATACAATTTTCCTGTTATTTTTACAAACACTGAGGCATAACGCTTACGTATCATTTGGCAATGGTTATTTAGGAAAAAATCTCGTTTCCTGCAGAAAAGGCTGTAGATCATTTGATTAATTTGCTGTCTGAAACCATTTTTGGCAAGGTGGATAATAGTATTGCAGAATGGGATGAAGAATTGTGTTGGATGAAGATGACACTGTGTAACAAAAAAAAAAAAAAAAAAAAAATTGGTAAGTGTTATTTCCTAATTGCTTCTGTCTAGAAATCAAAGAAATGATTATATTTCCGTTCAAAATTTGCTTTTGTGACCTGAACGGAGGAAGAAAGAGAAATAGAGGCATGAAATCCCACGAATTTAGAGTGAACAAACTGACCACCTAACTGCTTCTTCTGCATGGTGGACCCTTCCAAATGTTGAGCTGGCAAGAATACGCATGATATCATATATCCAGACCTTCTGTCATTCATCGCTTCAGTGCTCTGAGCTCCCCGTACCCACATCTTCAAAGAGAGCGCAGCCCGTCTTCAGTAATTGAGTAGAGGATATGGAGGCAATGAGCCAGATTACAGTGGCGCAGCTGAGGATTGAAACCCATACTAACCCGACCAAAAAACCAAAAAACAAAAAAACAAAAAATACCCAAAACAACAACAACAAAAAACTCAACGTTCTGATCAGGGATCTTGAAAACGTCGAGACACAAGCAGTGGTATTTAGTAGATGAAAGTGTGCAAGTTACAGATCAGAGAAAGCGTTGCCAGTGTTTGTGAAGCTTTATCACTTGTCAACATGAGCTTTGCTTCTGCAACAATGTGATCGGTCTGTTCGATGCAATTCGAGTCATCTGTAACGGCAGTGAGTAGTGCCTCTTCATCGACTGCTCATTCAGGAAACTCAAAGCCATTCTACTTCATAACGGAAACATATATTTATCTTTTCCCTTGGCTCACTTGGCGCAGCTCAGAGAGGAATACTGCAGTGTCGAGATCTTGCTAGATGCCTTGAAATATGAAGAATTGGGTTGGGAGGTTATTGTGGACATCAAAATCGTGGCCTTTCTGATGGGTTTCCAAGGTTGCTTTAACAATTCGTATTATCTTTGCATTTGGAACAGCACGAACATCGCGGAACACTAACACAAGCGGGACTGCCGACAGCGGACTGAGTTCAATGTGGGGAGGAACAACATCAAAAATGAGCCACTGTTGGACTCTCGTAAAGTACTGTTTTCTCCACTGCACTTGAAACTGGGCTTTATGAAACAATTTGTCACAGCTCTAGATAAGAAGTCTGCAGTTTTCAAGTAACTTCAAGATTTTTTTTATAGTAAGCTGTTTTCGGAAAACATGTCAAAGACAGTGACTCCGTCGGACAACAAATAAAGATTATATAGTGCAAGGAATTCATTAAGAAGCTCATTAGCACGGAGAAAGCATCATGGAATAACTTTATCAAAGTTGTTCGACGTTTCCTGGGGAATCACAAGGCCGAAAACTATGTGAAGCTTGTGGGGCCCTTGTGGAAGAACTCCGGCAAAAGTCCACATCCTTGACGCTCATCTTGATAAATTTAAGAACATGTGGGTGTATTCAGAGAAGTAAGGCGAGCGCATCCACCTGGACATACTGGACTTTGAAAGTCGCTGCTAAGGATGGCATAACGAAAACATGGGGGGACACTATATTTGGGGCAGATTCGTGAACGTAATTTACAGTATTAACGCTAATTGCGAAAAACTATTCACTTCTAAATTTTTTATGGTCTCTCTAACGTAATTCTCAAATAAGTAAATGCTACTTTTGAACCATATATTGTTCCAATTATGCGTGAACGAGAATGTCCTCATTCGCCATGTTTCCAAATGGGAATAGGTAAATTTTAAGAAATATGATTATCCTGGTCACAAAAGCATTGTTTGAACGAAATAGTTGCCATTTTTTATACTTTCTAGGTATATGTGCGTATGTACACGTATAGCTGGCCACTCGTATTCCAGGATACCCGTCTACTAGGGCGGCTAGCCAATCCCAATTGCAGACGCTTGCTCAGGCACATTTGCGTTTATTCAACACCCACAGAGCGCACCTATATATACTGCAACTATGATGAGCTTAGGGAAAAAGCGTGCTATCTAACGGGATCAACAATTTGAACAAGGCCAGCATGCTCAACCTCTCGGCCACGATGACTTGTGACTTCATGCTAGCACACCCATCGACAACCTCCAAGTGTTTCGTTTACTCAGTTTCATGTTAACCTTAGATTAATTATTTTCAGTTGTATTTGTGATAGAGTTGGTAGGTCGAATAATATATTTTGATTCGTATTTAATAGCTGGCCACTTGTATTCGACGAAACACGTCTATCCTCGCTCAGCCACATTTGTGTTTGTTCAACACCCGCAAAGTCCACGTGTGGTTTATACTGCAACTATGCTAGGCAGGCCCTAGTTACAGTTTTTGGGAAAGAGTGTGTTATCTAGCGTGATTAACTATTTGAACAAAACCAGCAAGATAACTTGCGACTTCGTATAGACGGCCCCAAAGTTTCTGTCTGCTCAATTTCACTTACTAGGCTTGGGTCAACCCGTGGTATGATTTTTCAGTCGTTTTCCAAAGGTGCCGCACACTGGGTCTCAAAATGCTAACGTTCTAAGGGAAATATTTTTTTTTAATAAAAATAGATATTTTGAGAGAAGGTTCATTAGTATGTTTCTACTAAGATTGGAGGTATATTCTGAACGTTTCCTCAACACCGGTTGGCCAGCACCAAACTGAACGTAAAAACATTGATTTGCATAAAAAATCAGACACAGTGTAAATAGACGGCGTATACTCTAGCTATGCTGAAAGGTCGTATTGAATGTGCCGTGGCGGGACGACGGTGTTCGAATTGATTAAATGCTTAGTAGTGAAAGTAAAGTAGAATGCTACTCTCATATTTTTCAAGATTAAAAAAGAAAAGTTTATAATTTTTTTTTTTTTTTTATTAATGAAAAACTACATAATTAACTGTATCTATTTACACTATTTGCATTGTTCGAACTGTTGTCCTCATCTTCACTGTCATATTCCCGACGATTCGGCCGTTGTACCATCCGGCCTTCTTCAGGTGATATACGTTGGAATTTCGAACAGAACCCTTTATCTAATCCATTCTGGTCCCCAACGACACATGGCCCAGTGGATAAAGGCATTGGTTGGAGTAATCCAGTGACTCGGCCAAAAGAGTTGTGAGTTCAATATCTGGCCACAGTAGAAGTGAACAAAAACTTGAGTTACTAATGGGAAATGACTGAGACTGAGATATCTCGAAAAGGCATGGCATATGGAAATAGAACAATCTACTTTGTTCACATGGCCCAGTGGATAAAGACGTTGGTTAGATCCATTGATTAGACACAAAGAGTTGCGAGTTCAATGACAGGCCACAGCAGTGGTGAACCAAGCTTGGAGAGTAGAGTTAACGCAAAATAATTGAGACATCCGGAAGAGGCATGGCACGTGGAGCTAGAACAATCTACCCTGGTGGCCGAAATAAAGGGTTCAGTTCGAAAGCCGTAGCGTGCAACGGCCGAAACGCAATGAAGATGAGGATAACAGTCCGAATAATGTAATTAATGCAAGTAATTATAATACCTCATCTCAGTGATAGAGACAGAAATTCTACTGAATTTTGGTCATGACCGACATAGGTTAAGATCTGTTGGTTTATTTCCAGCGGCGAGAAGGTGTGAGTGGTAGGTACTCGTTGTTTCATACTAGATAAAACCATGTTAAGTCAGCAGTTGAAGCCAAAACAATTTCCGGTACTAAGTTACTTTATTGTAATAAGATGTTTTTCGTTTTTCCAAAAAAATAATAGAAAACCGGACTCTGGGGTACTTCCTGTATGCAAAGTAGGTATCTCAGATTTCTAGGGTTTTCCCATGACAATTCTCAAGGTAATTCTCATTCCAATGGACCCCAGTTATTGATTAACTCACCGTCCAGTACCTCAGTTACATGAGAATGAAGTTCACCTATTTATAGGTGTTTAAATGGCTGAATCGTTTACTTTTATTTGCATTAAAAAGGGGCACTTTTGTCAGTTGTAATAATGTGTGTATTTTTGTTTATCTTTCTAATAGTGGCGATAGAAAATAAGTAAAGTTTTTGTCATATGTTTTATTTTTAAGAAACTTCACTAAAATATTTATCAGTTTGGTAGACAAAGTAGGAAAAATCGATCGTGCCAAAATTGTTTTCGTATTGAACATTGCATTACTGAATATTGCTGCGTGTTCGGATAAACTTATTGTAGATGATAGAAAACAAATATATATGTTTTCTCGTCAGTGTTAACTTATGTCTTAAAAATAATTGTCGGACTTTGTCCATTTCATAATCTATGACGTCATTTGTTTACATTTGGACAGGCATTGAGCAAATATGAATGTACGTGAGAGATTCATGGATGATTGTAGTTTAAAAGCAGTAAAATCGACCTTGCTGACCGAACGATCCTGTCTGGCTCAATCGGTTAAGGCACGTCAGACTATGTGACAGTTTCGTATAGGTTACAGGTTCGATTCCTGTCGGAGGACAAATATTTTCTATAAAAATTTCTCGGGCATACAAGCCGGTAAATGTTATTAATACTGTTTATTATTAACAGAGCATTTACGTAAATATTTGTATCTATAAAAAAGAATGTATAAACATAAAAATGTCTTAAAAATATTTGTCGGACTTTGTCCATTACCAATATATATATTATGCTGCTATGTCTTATCCTAACTTTCAATATATATATATATATTGAAATTTAGGATAAGACATAGCGGCGACATTCTGCTTCATTCTTAAGCCTTTGAGCCCGCTTTACCGGTGGTAGAGAAAAATGACTTCATGCCCAGCTACTGGTTGAACGGTTGGTAAACACTTGTAACCATTTTTATATCTACCGTGAAGAACTACATACCAATTACTTGCGAATTTTGACTCAGGATCTCAGGCAGAAGGGTTAAAATTGTTTAGGAATGTAGGGCTCAAAGGTTTAAATGGAATCTTCAGGCCATGTGCATCGTGTTTTGGCTCGACTATTTATATGTGCTTGTTAATCGTGTATTATGGGTAGAGGGTCTATTATCCTAACGATCATTGTGTGGGTGGTAACGATATTTTAAATGAATCTATTGGCTATTGAATAGAAATCATTGTCGAGACAAATGTGGTTATTTGTAGCTATTTTAGAATGTTGCCTGTTAACTTTTTGCTCATTATTTGTTTTTGATTAATTAATTATTAATGATTATGATAACATTTATTTGTGCCTCTGTGCGTGTATTCGTGGTTTATTAATTTGTTTATTATTTATTGATTTAAATTATTTATTTTATTTATTTATTTATTGTGTTCGCTTTTCAGTTCCGATTCTAAGTAACGTAGTAAAAATTTGTTTTTGTGTTTGCATTTTGTGATCGTTTATTTAGTAGTTTGTGTTGGTATTCAAAAGGTTTTAGGATTTATTGCTGTAGGCTGATGCTAGTTTGGATAATAAAATAGAGCTTGCAACCAATAATGCACCATTGACCAGAATATATAAATACATGGCCTGAAGATTGCGTCTAAGCGTGAACAGACTGGTGTTGACCTCTGTGTCCACTTTTATATTTATTTTGGCTCTATCCCTGATATTGAGCACTTTTACGCATAAACATAGCATACCATAAAACTATAATTTTATCATATATATATATATATATATATATATATATATATATATATATATATAGAGAGAGAGAGAGAGAGAGAGAGAAAGAGGAGTAATAAAATCTTTATATATATATATGTGTGTATGTGTGTGTGTATCAGAAATACTTTTACAAAATTTTGGGCGGTTTCCTCATATGTAGGCAAGGACAAAATTTCTTATAATTATTTGTCCGCAAATTCTTCATTTTTGAGTTAAGTTTAAAGAAAGTTTACGGTAGATGGCGCTGTGTTGCCGCATAGACTAGGTTATATTTGTCATTCGGCTAGTCTGTCTTCCAAGTTTAACGTGTGTAGTAGTGAGTTAATTGAATAAGTGTTCCGTTTTATTCTTTATATGTGCATGGTTTTTACATACGGCCGCGTGAATGGTAATGGACGTGAGGCTGCACGGCTGTATCACATTGCGTTTCCAGACCGAAGGCAGCTGACTGATCCAACTTTTGCTGCTATTAATCGTCGCGTTGCAGGATCAGTGGCACCACAAATTATGGATTGTGGAAGAGCGACTGTACATTTAACAGCGTCTACCGTAAACTTTAAACACAAAAACGAAGGATTTGTAGACATATGTTTTTACAAAGTTTGTCATGGTATTTTTGATATAGCCTGTATATTTACATATAAAACCCATATCCCTTCATATTGTAGGATTCCTTCATTTCATTATCCGTGAATTACCATGCGAAAGATAGTGGAGTGTGTTCCCGTTGTCTTTGTTTTTGAAAGCGACCAAACATTTTTGGAGTCATGTTTTGGTTAGTTAAATTGAAAGCGAAACAGAGAGAGAGAGAGAGAGAGAGAGAGAGAGATAGAGAGAGAGAGAGAGAGACGGAGGAGAGAGAGAGAGGGAGGAGAGAGACGGAGGAGAGAGAGGGAGGAGAGAGATTATAAGCAAGAAAAAATATCAATTTTTTTAAATCATCGGCTCACTGATTTATTTATGCATGATCTGGAAAATATGGAAGCTTTGGGAAAACATGGCAGCATCGGGAAAAAAAACATGGAAGGACCGGAAAAACAAGGAAGATCTAGGCAAACATGGAAGGGTTGGAAAAATAAGGAGGGACTGAGCAAACAAGGAAGGATCGAGCTTAAACTTTGTGCTTTGGGTAAGTCAATAGGAATTAAACAAAAAGAAAAAAGGGTTTTACTGGCACATTTTAACAAGATCCAAAGAAGGGAAATAAAATGTTGCACCGATATACAAATTTTAAACAAGAAAATAAATACAAAATTTCACAAATATTTTAGCAAATACAAAATTTCACAAATATTTTAGCAATCTTAACGGACTACAGTATAACACGTTTCGTATTTAACGGACATTAAAACAGGGATCGGATTGTGTCGATGCCTTTGTTTATTTGTAAAATATTTTAAATTACATTTAATTCCTCCCACAATAATAAACAACTTTTTAAATTGTGTACGAAACGAATCGTATTTATAAGATCATAGATTTCATGATTGATTCAAACAATTAACAATTAACCTGATTAAAAGCAAACTTCAATTTATCTGACACTGAGCTTTCTGAAAGATTCCATCTTCGATCAGAAAAATGCCAGACCTCACATCTCTTTATATATCCAGTAACAATTGATACACTTGAATTGGGATATTCGACTCTACACGCTATACTCACCTGACCTTGAACCTTCAGATTCGATCCTTAAAAAATACTCTTTATGGTAAGAATTTCAGGTCTTTGGAAGCCTGTAAAAACCCTCAAACTAATTCATCACCAAGAAAGATGCCATGTTCTCAAACAATGGAATCATGAAGTTTCCTCAAAGAAAAGGAGTGGAACAAAACGGTATATATATGGTTGAATAAATCTATGTACAAATACGTAAATATTACTTTTGAAATTCACTTAAAAGCAATACGAACTTTTATAGCAACCCAATAATTTAACCTTTTGAAGTATATAGTACAGTACTGTATATTACAGGGTTTTTTTTTGCACAAAAAATGGTAAATAACTTCCTAGATTACATTTGAATTTTAATTTATTTTCGGCGTTGATGACCCATCTTCTTCCCTGTTAGTCCGTTAAATCGAAGGTTTACCGTACACTGAATCATTCATCAAAATTAGCAGTCAGTAACAAAAAAAAGCAGTAACAAAAAAAAAAAAAAAGGACTGTGCAAATAGTTTCACATCAAAGCAACACACGTAGATAGCAAAAATATACCAAGGAGTATCAAAAAGTATCGGTACTAGTGCTATAAATATGAAACTACACAACATATCAAATCGGCAGTTAAACATTTTCGAAGTACTTCCCTTCTGAAGGGTCGTTTTAATTGATGGAAGCATTCCTGGAACTCCTTCGTTTTGGAATAGTGAGCAGCTGCCTCGTCCCATTCCCGTTGAAATGATTCGATTTCATGAAGTCTTGTCCCTTACAAGTGGGTTTCGATTTTCGAAGAGGTAAAAATTGATATAGACGAAATCTGTGGAATATAGTGGTTATTAGATCTGGTGAATTTTGTGCTTGGCCAAAAACTACTGCGCATGTCATAATCCCTGATAGGATCTCTGTAGTGTGGTGAGACAAACACACTTTAAGCACTTTCCATTCCATTCAGTGCCATAAACAACGGAAGCGAGCGAGAACCTTATAACTTAACTTGCATGAGCTACAGTGTTTAAGTGCTATCTGTAGCTTCACTCTGCGAACTTTACCTCCGTTACCATAGCAACAGCCCAGATACTTTTTGATCAGACCATACACATTTTAAATACACACATTTTAATGACACACACACATATATATATACGTAAAATTTCCAAATTTTATGAGCTTTTAAGCACAAGCTCTTATCTGATTGTTGCTTTCGTTTTGCCGATATGTATTTTATACGCACACACACACATATATGTCATAATTAAGTAATTCATCGAGTCTAGAAGAATCTTTAACAGAATGAAGAGAGGTAATCTAGGATATACAGATAGAAATTATTAGGAGGATTCAGAATAATCATAATGAAGTAATTCATTGAGTCTTTCTTGAACCGGTTTCTAATGCTCTGGATAGAGCGTCTTGGGGATAGAAGACGTGGCTTGTGGGGGCACAGTCCGTTGGGTTAGGGAAACTGGGATGACTTAGACCATTGAATATGTGAAGAACTGCACTATATCGAGTCTAATTAGTTACCACTTCGTCTACATATCCAAATATGGGACGAAACGGCCGCGTCCAGCGCTTTTTGCATTCTGTTGAGGATTCTTCTAGACTTGATGAATTACTTAATTAGGATTAATTCAAATCCACCTAATAATCTCTCTCTCTCTCTCTCTCTCTCTCTATATATATATATATATATATATAATAAAAAGGCTTAAACACTAATATTCCATGGTCATAATTTATTCCATTGGAATCGTAAATACGATCCAATTCATCAGACCTACAAATTCAAAAAGAAAACAGAAAAAAACCCACTCCGGAAATAAAAATAGAATTTAGAGAGAGAGTAATTATGAGAGTGTGGGACGGATGTTAGTTTATAAGAGAGGGGTTTAACAGAGAGAGTTTTATTTCGGGCATGACATTTTAACGGAATGACTATTATGTTTATTTTGTTTATCTCTATATAGATCATTGTGTGTTTTTGTGATGCGCTATGGTTTTTTTTTTTTTTTTTTTTTTTTTTTTACGCCCAAATTGTTGAAATTTTACTTAGTTCTTAAATTCTAATTTATATGTATGTATTTGTACGTATTTGTATGAATGTGGGTATATGTGTATATATAAATTGTCGAAATTTTACTTATTTAGTTTTTAAATTCTAATTTATATGTATGTATTTGTATGTATGTGGGTATATATATATATATATATATATGTGTGTGTGTGTGTGTGTATATGTATGTATGTATGTATGTACTTGACTACGGGTATATGTAGGTATATATTTAGGGGTGTGTGTATTTGTATATATGTGTATGTATATGTATGGATATGTGTGTATGTGTATATATTCATGTATACGTATGTGGGTGTAGGTATATATAGGAGAATATATATGCAGGGATGTGTGTATATGTATATATATATGTATATATATGTATGTATATGTATGTGTGTGGGTGTGCGTATGTGTTGGTGTATATATGTACCCATATGCATGTATGTGTATATATATGTGTGTATGTGGGTATAGATGTGCGTGTATATGTGTATGTATGTATAGCTAAACGGATAGATATAGGGATACAGGGTTTTTTTTTTTTTTTTTTTTTTTTTTTAATTGGTTAGAAATGTAAGGTTTTAGGTATATATGTTTATGCGCATGTTCATATGTACAAGTGTGTGTAAATGGGTAAGGAGTGGATGCCTATGGATGTATGTGTGTATATGTAGGTATATGTGTGTACATTTTTGTATGTATATATATGTATATATATATATGCATATATATATATATATATATGTGTGTGTGTGCGTATATATATCTGGTTTTTGTATGTGTGTGTATGTATATATGTGTATGTGGGTGCATGTGTATTTATGTATATGTATGTGGAAAATGTATGTATAGGGTATAGGTGGATATACGTGTATATATGTGTGCGTATGTATATGTATGTATATGTATGTGTATGTGTGTATGTATTTATATGTGTTTGTGTGTGTACATGTATATGTGTGTATGTGTATATATATGTATATATGTGTGTGTGTGTGTGTGTGTGTGTGTAGTATATACATGTATGTATGGTTTTGCATGCGTTTTGAACATAAAAATATAGGTCCTCGCCAGATTAGATAATCTTCATATTTATTGTTTATAATATTTTATTTGTAACCTGCTGTCGATATTATTTTTGTCAAATTTTCTCAATTACACAGCGTCCCTTGCAATTTTAATTTCACCCGCCCCATCTTTCTTCCCCACCACTTCCTTCCTTACCTCCCCCTCCTTCTTTAAGATTTGATCGGCCATGGTGTGTGTATTGTCACGTCGATGTGTATCCTTATACTGTTTTAGACATCCGTCAACAGTCTTTTTCCCCCTTCCACTCACACCTAATTTTAAATAAAACTCTCTCTGTTAAACCCCTCTCTTATAAACTAACATCCGTCCCACACTCTCATAATTACTCTCTCTCTAAATTCTATTTTTATTTCCGGAGTGGGTTTTTTTCTGTTTTCTTTTTGAATTTGTAGGTCTGATGAATTGGATCGTATTTACGATTCCAATGGAATAAATTATGACCATGGAATATTAGTGTTTAAGCCTTTTTATTATATCCTTACTCTGTCCTGGACATTGAGTTCTACCTGGATTTTATCCTCTCGGAATTTTTTATTCTAAATATACATGTGTATATATGCACCTGTGGATTTTGCATATATATGTATATTTACCACTAATATTATCTATATATATATATATATATATGTAAAGAAACTAATGCTTTCAATTTAATTATTTAATTATTTAATTAATTAAATTATTTAATTATATAATTTAATTATATTAATTATAGAATTAAATTTGAAGTTTTCAGCTTCGGTTTATGAAACACGGCAATTCCTGTGTAGCGAAAAAAATATTTTAAATCAGTTACTTTATAATATTTATGCACTGTAAATTTAATTATATTAATTATAGAATTAAATTTGAAGTTTTTAGCTTCGGTTTTTGAAACATGGTAATTCTTGCGTAGCGAAGAAACCTTATATTAAATCAGTTAATCTATAATATTTATATTTACATTGAGCACTGTTTTGTATAAATAAAAATATCAATAAGAACACCGGATTATATATCTTACTGTTCTTTTTCATGAGAAGAATCGACGTTCGAAGAAAGCCCAGGAAGCCAAACACCTTAATCCAGAAGTTAATAAATATCAATTTCTACGTCTGGGAGGTTTAGTCTTGTGTTCTTCTTACTAATCTTTACGTACAAAATAAGTGAATCTAACATTCAAATTTTTGATTCTGTATTTTGATTGTAGATAAATTGCCGATGACGTCTTGATCGCTAGCCTGATGGAGTCATTTAAATCTGGCTATATTTCCATGTCGGCTGAACGCGATTACAATGGCATTTACCAATATTCTATAGAAAAGAAATAGAATTACTTTTAATTATTAACATTTTACGTATATTTCATTTAAACTCAAGGAAGATTCTCAAGATTAAATCTAAAAAATGCGTTTCCCTGGAGATTTATTCGTTATCTTCATTAACACTGTATACGAACGATGGGAGTGACAACAGAAATTAACTTGAAAATGAATATTAATTGCAATATTAACAATAATATATATTATTATAAGAGAAAGAAAATAACCAGGACGGAAATAAGGAGAGGAGAAAATCAATTAAATATATCTAATGAAAAAAAAATCAAGCTAGGAATTTATACAATGTTTTCACTTGTCAAAATATATACACAAAGACAACAGTTCAGAGACGGTAAGGGAAGATGACGCCGTAAACAACAAACTGCAAGCAAAACAAAGCCACCAAACATCTTTGTACCACAATAGAGAAAGAAAATATATGCAGAAGAAGAAGCTAAACATGCATTTGGCGGACGGCATTATTATGAGTATTTCACTTAAACTTGATTAAAAAAATTCATTGAAAGTATGAATATACCGATAATTAATATTGAAAATATAACTGAATATAATATAATATTATAATATTATATATAAATTTAATATAATATTATACAGGTAAAATGTTTTTTTTCTAAACGTTCTTTTGACAATTTCATTGTTTATTTTTATTCAATCTATGAGAGAAAAGACGTTCAATCTCCGAGACAAAAATGTTCAATCTTTGAAACAAAAGACGTTCAATCTCTGAGACAAAAAACGTTTAATCTTTGAGAGAAAAAAAATCGGTCAATCTCTGAGGTAAAAGACATTCAATCTATGAGAGAAAAGACGTTCAATCTCTGAGACAAAGGACGTTCTATCTCTGAGAGAAAAGATGTTCAATCTCTGAGACAAAAAAAATGTTCAATCTCTGAGACAGAAGATGTTTAATCTCTGAGAGAAAAGACGGTCAGTCTATTAGCGAAAAGTCGTTCAATCTTTAAGACAAAAGACGTTTAATAACTATTTTGTAGGAGATTTTGCTTCGTGAGGAATATTATTACGTATTTTCCTTCTGTTTGCTCTCAGTCGATGTTCGAGCTATGGGTGAAACAACATTTCGGTAGCTATTTTTCAAGGTGAGCAGAGCTACTCAAACTACGAATAGGAGACGTCAAAATCAAGCAAGTATAAAAATTTAATTATCCTTGACGGATAATTAAATTTTTATACTTTAACAGATGACGGAAAAAGTGACACATACATCCGAAGATATATTGTACTGAATTGCTATGTAATATCAATCTGCCTATGGCAGTGAATACTGGACATTCTCTAAATTCTCTGAGACCTAAAGTAACAGAGATACGGCGATACAAAAGGATTCTGATGATATCACTGTCATAAGCATTAACTTCCCTCGATTTAGACTCTTCCGGAATTATCAACCCTTTGCTGTAATATATATATATATATATATATATATATATATATATATATATATATATATATATATATATATATATACACTGCGTGCCAAATTATTATTGTAGATCAGTACTAAAATTTCAGGGATTGCGCAGGTCAGTGTTGCCAATCTCGTGTGAATTGATTAGACGGTTTCTGAAATATTAGAAAAAAGTTATCTCGATAATAATTTGGTACGCAGTGTATATATATATATATATATATATATATATATAATATATAATGCATGTTTCATTGAATAATATAGACAAGTTTTGTCTATTTATTTTAAGTAAGTTCCTTTCATATTGTCTGATAATCTTAATAATATTATCATTGAAAGACGAAAGGAAATCACCATATTGATACACGTTTAAATCCAATCTAAGCTTTCGGCTTACATAAGCCATTATCAAAGATGACAATTACTTTTCAATATATCAACCAATACACGGATGAAACAATAATGATAGCATGTTTTTGTTGCATGAAAAATTAATGCATTATCATGCATTAATGAAAAATTGCTGCCTAAATATACGCAATTATATATATATATATATAATAAATATAGTCTTAAGGTGTGCAATATTTATGGGATAAAGTGCTCAATATCAGAGATAGAGCGTGTGTATATATAAAGTGAACATTGAAGTGAACACTTATAGCAATACTTAACCCAAATATTAGGTTGGTGCAAAAATAATTTCGTTTTCTCACATAGTAACATATGTTAGAAAACGAAATTATTTTTGCACCAACCTAATAAATAAATAAATAAATAAATAGATAAACAAAATAACGACTTCCGGTAAAATAACGGCCAAAATAGACTACCCACAATGCACCACTGAACCGTATATATAAACAGCCGAGAAAAATAACAGCATGAAACAGACTGTCGCCTCTAAATGCCGAATTCAATATTCACTTATATATATATATATATATATATATATATATATATGTAGAAATATAGTCTTAAGGTGTGCTATATTTATGGAATAAAGTGCTCAATATCAGAGATAGAGCGCGTGTAAATATAAAAGTGAACATAGAAGTCAACACTGTTCACTTTTATATATATATATATATATATATATACACATACACTCTTTCACTTGCATTCGGTGTATTCTTATTTGCTCTTAGATCAGTTGTGGGCCACTTTATTAAATTCTTCTTCAAGGTACTTCTTTAGTTCTTTTGCTTATTACAATTTAATAAACAGAGTAGATTGAGGGTGTCAAGGTACGACGAAGACATGGGCACATTCCCTACTGCAAGTCTTTTCGCGTAGTCAAGCGTAGTCTTTTTCCTGACTGTAGTGTCTTTTCGCGTAGTCGAGCGAAATGAAAGATTCCGAGCTACTAGTGTCCATTAAGGTTTATGAGAAACGGAATATTTGTGTGATGTAGAAGTTTTGGAGAAAATGAGAATGACAAAGGCCGTTTTTGCTAAGGAGCAGAAAAACACAGCTGAAAATTCTGGGACACATTATGAGGAAAGAAGGTTTGGAGAATCTGAGACTAACAGGACATATTGAAGACAAGAGGGACAGATGGAGACAGCGAGTAATCTACTTAACGTACTTGTGCAAATGGATGACAGAACGAGGACTTTGAGATAAGAAAGGATAGGAAGTTTTAGAGAGCCATGATCACCCACATAAAAGAAAAAAGAGACGTCGGGAGATTAGTGCACCGTAATATTCCGATTGTAATTTTCCCCGATTTTGTTTTTATTTAGTAAATACTCCTTGGCGTTTGGATTTAAATCTTCCTTCATGTACAAAAAAGCTCAGAACCCAATTTAATTTTGATTCTATAGATTAGTATAGTTGATTGTGAACCTGGGTACCCAATGAGGATATAATACATTTATAGTCTTAATATTTCGTCATCCGAGCCCACTGTGCAGTGATGTTATCAGCGTAACATTAATATTCAACATCACTTTTAAAGCACATTTGTGGTAAAAATAATGTGAGAATGGGTGTAAGTGAAAAGAAGTGAGTGAGAAAGAGAGAGAGAGAGAGAGAGAGAGAGAGAGAGAGAGAGAGAGAGAGGGAGGGGGATTTATGGCTCTCTCATGAATCATTGATAGATGAAATGAGACACAGACCATAATTGTTTTTATTGTTTGCTATAATTTCCTGTTACATTGAAGACGTCTCGCCAATGATAATTAGACATGCATGACTGGGTAGGAACGGTGAGTCTAGTTACATGTATTTGATGTTTCGAGAAAAAAAAAAAAAGGTGTGACGTCATTCATTGATTCCATATGGGACTATTTGACGATTCGTCATTCTATGTCTGAACGTTACAGAACCACAATGATCGTGCGAAAAACATAAGAAACGAAGAGGCAAGAGAAATCCGTTTACCATTTCAATATCCCGATAATCCCGCCCCAGTATCAGAAAGGGATATAAAGTCGGCTGTCTGAGATTATATATATATATATATATATATGAGAGAGAGAGAGAGAGAGAGATTGATTTGGGTTAAAAAATCTCGTTTTTTTTAACTTTTGTACTACTTGTGGTAATGACCATTTTAATGTAGCAATTTCCGGGAGAAAACCCATTAATTTGGAAATTCTTGCAAAAATCAAATGTCTGATTTTAATGAAACTTTCAGGACATATACAGAATGAATTTATTTTTAAAAATTTTATTTTTAGAATATCTTGGTAAAAATATTTTTTGCATCTGAACACCCCCCACAAATTAATTTTATGAAATTTTCTAGAATTTCAAACATTTCGCAAATTGTTTTATATTACTTATAAGCAGAACTCCTTGGATAAATTAAATCTTCAAATTTTTTTTCACAACTACTACCAACTTTTTTAAAATCTGCTCTAAATCGTAAAATAAAAACTGCAATAAACTATCTAATTATCAAATTAGATAGGCTTTTATTTGCTTTTATAAATAATATACATTAATGAAATAAAGATTACCAAGTAGGTTATTAAGTTTTTACGTGAAGTCTATATTTACTAAGCGAAAATTAAAAGCTTAATAAAAATCATTCTACCAAACTTTTTACCACAATTAAAGATATTTTTTTTTGTTCGTCAAAATGCTATATGGTTAAAAGGCCAAGTGTTTTAAGACTTGTCTCCTCCTTAGGGAAAGCCCCCTGACATATAAAGGTCTGCGGCTTATGTCACTCTCAGTTATTAAAAATTAAATTGAGATAATAAAATTATCTCATTTATCAATTTAAGCAATTAATAAATTAGTGAGATATTTTAATTATTAATATAATAAAAAATTATTATTAGGTTGGTGCAAAAATAATGACGTAATAATGTCGTTTTTTGACGTTAAAAAATACGTCAAAAAACGACATTAAGTCATTATTTTTGCACCAACCTAATAGTTATTATCTCAGTTTTTAAATTAAAAAATTAATAACAATGTAATAATAATTAATAAAATTATTTATTATTAGCTTATCTATTAATTAAAGAAATATCATTATAGAGGAAACTCAACAATGTAAGGAATTTTTATAGTATTTTCAATTATTATAAGAAACAAACAAACAAAAAAAAAAGCCCACTATGTCAATTTTGGTGCATCGTACTAAACCTGTCAACACATTCAGCCATCAAATTATCGATGGAGACGTGAAAATAACAATACACTGAGATCAAGAAATGTTTGTCTAGAACATTTTATGCTATAAGTAAGTGATTTTTGTTTCAGAACAGATTAATTTAACTTTAAATTTGCTAATTTTACGAAATTAAAGTTTCAGAAATGTATATCTTATTTTTGGGGGATTATCAAAAAGGAAAAAAAAAAGTTTTGTCTAAATTTCTCTAGAATAGTTTAAAATGGCCGTTTCAATTGTTTTTTTTCGGAAGAATCGACTAAAAATCATTCAAATTTCTATTTGAAATACTCTACGGTATTTTTTTTTTAATGGAATTAGGAAATTTAATCCTTTAGCTTTCAATTGAACCTGGCGGAAAGCTTCGAAAAGGATTTTTCCTTCATGAAAAATACATTTAAACCTTAGGTATACTGAATTTTTGGAGGTACCTATTTTACAGTTGGACGAGACCAAAGTCGACCTATTTGGCAATAATTATAATACGTTGTGCGTAATACGAAACATTTTGAACGAAAAATAAAGGCAAAAAGGAGAGGATTCTTATTGTACACGTTTTCAGAAATTTTTACTCATCTTAAAAAGCTCTTATTTGAAACAGCAAAATAGCAAATACATTCAGTAGAACAGACAATAAAACACAAAATAGACAGGTGTCGATAGCAATTGTTTACAAAAGATATTTAATACGTCGGCAGAATTTGTTCTTTGGGAATTAGCCTAATTGAACGTCTTTTGTTACCAAGACAGGGAATTAACAGACAATGATTAAAAAAGTGAATAAAAGGAATTCGCACGATGTTTCAAGAAAAAAGTTTCTCCGAAAATAAATTTTGAAACGGAAATTAGGAGAAGAAAAACAAAATGGCTTAACATCCAGTTCATTTCTTTTCTTTAATATGGTAAAAAAATAAATTTTAGTGAAATATATACACGACAATGAGATTTGAATGGATAATATGCTACAAGTTTTCAAAAAAATATTGCAGAGGGATGGTTGTAGTACGGTGTGTGTGGGTCATATTATACTCAATGATTTAATAAGTTCTCTCTTTTTAGCTTCAGAAACACGGGGTCGTATTATACGCAAGGAAATACGGTAATGCTAGTTGGTGGAAACAGAACGAGGCTTATCATGTCAGGACCACCATACTCCAACCAGGCAGCATGTAGTAGCAGTAGTAGTAGTAGTATCATGTAGAGTTATTTTTTTAAACTTTGATTACAGTGGATATTCGCATCATCAAAATAAATATGAATTCGGTGAAGTTTCGCACAAGTCTGGTTTGGTTTGTTTTGTTTTGTTTTACAGCATGTTATGAATAATCAAGAGTGGTCTCCCCTTGTTTTGTTGCTCTCCTCTTTGAGAGAGCTATTTCTGTTTACTGAGACTATAAAAGGACACTATAAGTGAGCCTTGTATTCTCAGTTGAATAAAGTTTGGCGTCTGTCCCTGCATTGTCCCTGTAAGTTGGAAATTTGTTTGCCTTTGTGACCGTGTTTTGTTCTGCATTGTTATATTTTGTTGTATCGTTTTTTGGAACTTTTTTTCGTGTTTGTGTGCTGTGGTGAGGCGACTACCAAAATGCCCGGGTCTTCCCAGCCAATTGCCACTGAAATGAACACGCCATCTCCAAGTCCATCCGTTTGGGATAAAACAGTCAAAAAAAGATGCTGCCAATTATGACCGAATGGAAGAGGAATATCGCGATTTTATAAAGGGAAACGAGTTACTCACTGTCCCGGAGGCGTTAAACGCAGTGACTACTTGGACCATCTCCCTTCTAACATCGGATGTAAAAACCCGTAAATTGATCGGCGTCAGCGGGGAGGCCGTGGAAGAGGCACTGAAAAGCCTTTAAGTCCCAAAGATCTTGGCAAAACGCTCAAATACGATGTGGGATTTATTGCTAGCTTCAGAAAAAGAAGCAATGAATTGGCAGGCAACATTTTAGTCACAAAGACATTACGGTTGCAAACCGAATACATGGGTACCCATCGGACTAGCGTCACTTTACGCGGTACCTTATATGAGGAAGAAGAGGAAGAGGTGAAGATTAAAAAAAAGAAAAAATGCTGGCTTGAGTAGAGCGGAGAAATCTGGGGAAAATTACCAGAAAAAATCTGTCTACTTTGCCAGAAGAAACAATTGACCCTGGTGCCTCAGGTAAGACAAGAAGCTTCTCTGTCTCAACTGCTCATACATAAAAAAGGCTCTTTGGTCTGAATGGATGTAAACTGGAACCCAAAAAATGTCGAATAAAGAGGACAAACATTGTATCACCGAATTTGCTGATTTGTCTGGGCAGTTGAAACAGTTTCTTCGGGAACGAAGAGTCGCCACAAGCAGAACGACTCCTTAACATCCTCAGGTTAATGGCCAATGTGAACGCTACAACGGCACTATATGGAAAACTATACAACTAGCCGCCGCAAATCCCAAATGTCCGATCTGTCACTGGGACGATCTCCTGCCGGAATCTATATATGCTATCAGAACGCTTCTTTGTACAGCTACAAATGCTATGCCTCACAAGCGGTTCCTCACATTTCAACGAAGGAGTTCAGCGGGAACTTCGCTTCCTTCATGGCTCTTTAAACCTGGAACGGTTCTTCTGAGATGGTTCGTCCGTCATAAGAAAAATAACCCGTTGTGGAGTTATTTGAAGTTGAATAAAGCTTTCTTAAAGGCTATACCCGCGTACATTTGTCATTACACAGCATATCATCCTCAATGGGTCATTTAATGCTGACAAAATTTTTACAGTAGATTTGTATGAATAGAATAGGTATTCTTTGTAAGGAAACACTTTTTACATCCAGTTTCATTGATATATTTTTGTAAAGAGGTTTGTTGTTGAGAATCTGCTTTTATTGATGTATTTGTTTCAGATATAAGGTTTGTAAAAAAAAAAAAAAAAAAAAAATGATTTTGACATTCACATTTGGTTTATAATTTTTGGTAGAATCCTGCTGTTTGCAAAAATGATATTATATCATCCATTTTTATTTTCTCGAACAGTTTATACATATTGATTATATTATAATATTTTTGTCTTGAGAGAGTAAGAGTAAGATTTGAGCACTCAGTTAATATATGTTTAATAGTAGATGCTGTTTTACATGCTTGGAAAACTGGTTCTTTTTTGTTTAGTAAGTACGATTGGGTTATTCTCGTATGACTAATGCGTACCTGGTCCAGTACCATTTCTTCCTTATGAGACTTTCTGTGATCGGACTTCCATTCTGCAAATTTTGACTGGATTGCGAAGAGTTTATCTTGCTCTCATATTTTAACCCGTCTGTATAGATTGGTGCTTGGTTAGGGAGGTTTGCCAATATGACCTGAAACTTATCCTGGGATGTGAATGGGTGCATTCTTTGTTTGGGGAGATTATATAATTCTAGCAGAACTTCGGGTTGCATTATAGTTCATGGTGGAATACAGGCTGCAGTCATTTCTTGTATATTTGAAAGTGAGCAATGGGTTTCATCCTGAGTTCGTAGAATTGCATAGCATTAACTTTTTTGGCGGAACAGATTGCAGTAATTCGTTTCGATGTTACTGCTCTAAGCTGACATAATTTTATTTTTTACATAGTACTGTATGCTAGTTTAATGCACCGTAAATGTGGAGGTGTTTCATTAGCTTCTGTGTATAAACTCACCACCGAGTAAGTTCTAAAAGCCTCGAGTACTAACCTGAGGCCTTCATGATAAGTCCATTGGAAACATTTAGGTACGAATTTATGGTCGCCCCATATATGAAACTAGCATAATCCAATTTTGGGCGAAGTAATGGTTTGTATAATTTGATCAAGTTGATATAATTTGATCAAGTTGCAGGGCTTTGTTTCATTTTGTTTTCAAATATTTTAGATGGGGAATGAACGTTATTTTTTCATAAAAAATAATGCCTAGAAACTTGTATTGTTCCAATACTGGGATTTCTGCTCCGCCATTTTTTAAACATGGGTCATCGTGCAATTTTCTTAATTTGCAGAAATGTAGGTATTTGGTTTTCGGTTTCGAAATTTGATTCGTTTGGTATTTGATTTAAAGTTTAATTTTTGTTTTTCCGCTTTTTGTTTGAATTTCAGATATTGTTGGTTACCATTTTTGGCAGATGAGTTTTTGGCTAATTGATCAGCGTTATCCTTTTTGCTGATTATTTAACGAGAGATATTTTATAGAGTTAGCATGATATTTACCTGCTATTTTCCTTATCATTTCCCATACAGATTCTGTTTTTGTATCAGAATTATGTCTACTAACGTAATATTTTCAACATTCTTTTTTGCTTTCTTTATTTTCCGTGCTTTTGCTCTAAGTTGTTTAAATTGTAACAAATTAGAGGTTGAAGATTGTTTGTTGAAATCTCTCAAAGTTCTTCTGAGCCTGATAACTTTTTTTGTACTGAACTTTTTGGAATGCATTCCTTTGCTATAGATATATGGATTTCCGTAAACTGTCTTAAGTCCTTGATGTAGATAGTTTATCAGAACATTGGTTTTGAAATTCATCCCAGTTCGCTCCGTCTAATATCTAGCGGAGAAGAGAATTTTTATCATTATGTTCTGAATTTTGGAGAACAATTGGCAAGTGATCACTACCGCATATGTCCTCCAGAACATTCCAGATTGATGGATCACATATGGATAAATCTATTGCAGAGTAGTTGCCAGCATGCGGATTTATGTAAATCGGTGTAAATCTTTATAAATACATAATTCATTGTTGTTTATAACTGTTTCTAAATTCCTTCCCGTTTGGTTTCTGTTTTTATGATGTTATGACAGTTAAAGTTCCTTTAGTATCTGATGTGGGCCCAAAGTCGGGACCACAGAAGGGGAACACGGATTAGAGGTAAGAAAGATATATTAAAACAAAAGGTTACAAAGATAGTGTAAGTGTAAGCGGAGCTTACTATGTGCTAGTGTCCAATATTGGTAGTCGTACGCGGCTGATACTACGGTATTAGAATACTCTCTCTCTCTTATTATGTCGCATACTTTATATAGTCCTGGAAGAGTCTATGTTGTAGGTATAGTACGGTCTCACAATTGTATCGTAAAGAGTTCAGGGACTGTTATAATTTAATGAATTTCGGCTTCATGTACTTGTTCATTAGGTGGGATATATACCGAGCAAATGTTTATTGGTCACTTTAACAGCAGTCTCTTGTAAAGTAGTTGTTAAATTTATTTTTACTTTTGGTTCCATCATTCCAGATGCACAAGGACCAGTGAATATGTTTTATGGTTGTATAGATGTTATTCTTTTATATTAACTTTGTTCGCTTGCTTAAGAAATGAACTGCTTCTGTTATTAACAGAAGCAGTTCATTTATATTTGCCTTTATTTCACAGCAGTTCCATTGAATTATCTTATGCATAGCTGCTTAAACGTTTTCAGCCTTTTGCTTATGTAGTTTTGATTTCTTTTTCCTAGGTTTTCATTTTGGAGGGTTCTGGCTTTCCACATCCATCTTTTCTAGTTCCGTTAAATCGGTTTTGCGTAGGCATTTGATAGTTGCGGATTTCTGGATTTGTTTGGCTGATTCTGTTCTTTTGGAACATAAGTCTGTCCTGGGTTTTGGTGGACGGATAAGAGATCACTGTGACCTTCGTTTAGTAGAAGTAATTTGTGTTTAAGCTGTCCTTTTGCTGTTTGTTTTTTATTTATTATTTCAGCTTTTTCATTGTCCTTTTGCGGCTATTTCCTTGGAATAGAGACTTTTTAGGTAAGTTTGAAATTTGGGCCAGTCTTTTGGTCTTAAGTCTTCCCAAAGAGAGTTCTGCATTTATTAGGCTGACCGGCATTATTTGAGGTTTATTTTCCGTTATCTTTTCGTATGAATGGCCTTTCATGTAACCTTCTACTACTTGCCTGAAATCAAATGAGATCTTTCTTTTAAATTTAACTTCGACAATTTCCCTTTCATTTTTCCAGAAAAGCATGTTCTTGAGTATGCTGGATGGCTTTCCTGACAGCACATCTTATTTCATCACAGCATTCTTCTTCTGAACGGTCTAAATCCCTTTGGCTACATTTTTCACATGTTGGGCGACTCCTTCAGCTATCACTATGATAGCCAAATTTGTGGAACCTAAAGCATGTTATTGGATCAGTGATATATTGTTCCACTGCCTCAATATTATACTCTATTTTTTTTATTTTTTGGAGGATTTCAGGTGTGCTAAAAGTAAGAAGAGAGAAGAAGAAATAAGAGAGAGGAAGAGAGAAGAAATAAGAGAGATAAAGAAGAGAGAAGAAGAAATAAGAGAAAAGAAGAGATAAGAAAGAAGAAATAAGAGAAGAGAAACAATAAAGAAGAAGAAAGAAGAAGAGATAAGAAATAATAGAAGAAGAAGAAGAGAGAAGAAGGGAGAAGAATTAAGAGAGAAGAAAGAAGAGAGAAGAAGAAATGAGAGAAGAAGGGAGAAGAAATGAGAGAGAAGAAGACAGAAGAAATGTGAGAGAAGAAGAAGAAGAGAGAAGAAATAAAAGAAAAGAAGGGAGAAGAAATAAGAGAGACGAAAAAGAAATAAGAGAGAAGAAAGAAGTGAGTAGAAGAGAGAAGAGAGTTATAGAAGAAAGAAGAGAGAAGAGGAAGAGTTAAGAAGATAGAAGAGTGAAGATTATTATTATTATTATTATTATTATAACAATTTTGGGAATGGCAATCACTAGATTGGAACCTAATAAAAAATTATGGAAAGAGTTAGAGATATCCATTTTGGTTAGCGTCAACCTGCAGAGTTGAAAGGAATTTGCCCTGAAGAAAATATTGATTCACTGGCTGAACGAAGAGATTTATTTGCAGTTATTCTTGACAAAGATTATACAACCTAATATTAAGAATTTCTAACATGATACAGATACTTTTAATTATAACTCTAAATCTTCTTCTTCTTGCCATGTCTCTTCAAGACGTTGTAATTATGGCTCTCCAGTTTTCTGTTCTTTGTAGCTCTTATTAAGTTTTGTTTTACTTATTCCTTAACCTCACTTCGCCATCAATTTACTCAAGCTCAGTAGGTAGGTTATTCGTTGTTTTTGTCTGTTCTTCTTACCTTCTATACGCCTTATGAGTATTAAATTTACCAAGCTTACTTTTCTCATTATGCGCCCTAGAAATTCCAGCTATCTTTTTCTGATAAAAGTATAAATGTCCTTTTTGTTTACATTGTCTCTAGAACTTCGTCGTTGCTAACTTGTTCAGTCCATGGTATTCTCAACGTCTTAAATTGCATGATGTTTTCATTGCCTTTAATAGATCATTTTAAATATTAGATGATTGGATAACTTCCAGTAGATTTTGTATTTCTACTAAGTGGCATGTAAAATCGCATTTATTTTATTTTTTTTATTTTCAGTCTGAACAGGCAGACGAGAAGCCAATAGATTTTGACCAGAAAAATATATGAAACAAATGCCACATAAAAATTTAATTCCTCAATGAAATTATTATGTTTAAGAGGTGGACCCATAAAGGCAGCGAAGCCAATGCATTGTTTGTGTTTAAACTTAATACATATGGATTTTTATTACAAGAGGGCTACAGGCATATAAAAATCAAGCTAATTGTTACCGGAATGAGTTAGTTTAATATGTATCTGACAAATAAATGCTTACTATCGCAATAAAATTTAAATTTTTTTTCTGTTGTTGCTATGATTTTAATAAGTATTTATATTTTCAAAAGTCATATATAGAGATTAGTATTGACGTCAAATGTATTTTGTCTGTAGTGTTTGTAACTATTAATTTTACAAGTGCATTATCGAAATTCCTTTTTCACAGCCAATTCCAGCTGGAAATGTTTTTGTTACGAAAACAGTGTACAACAAACAAAAAAATGAAATAAGAAAGCCAAAAAGAAAGAAAAAAGCAAAAAGAAACAAAAAACACAACAGAAGTAAAAAAAACAACAAAAGAAATACAAAAATCCCCCCAAAAACAAAAAATCCAAGAAGAAACAAAAAAGTCAAAAAGAAAAAAACTCAAAAGAAACAAAAAAAAGCCAAAAAGAAACAAAAAGGTCCCCAAAAAGGAACAAAAAGGCCCCCTAAAACAAACAAACAAACAAAACAAAAAAAAAAACAGAAGTAGAAAACCCAAAAGAAACACAAAAATCCCAAAAGAAACAAAAAGGCCTAAAAGAAACATAAATGTCAAAAAGAAACCAAAAAGCCCCCCAAAAACAACTAGCCCAAAAGAAACAAAAAGGCCTAAAAGAAACAAAAATGTCAAAAAGAAACCAAAAAGCCCCCCAAAAACAACTAACCCAAAAGAAAAAAGCCCAAAAGAAACAAAAAGGCCTAAAAGAAACAAAAATGTCAAAAAGAAACCAAAAATCCCCCCAAAAACAACTAACCCAAAAGAAAAAAGCCCAAAAGAAACAAAAAGGCCAAAAAGAAACAAAAATGTCAAAAAGAAACAAAAATGCCAGAAGAAATAATAAATCCCAAAAGAAACAAAAAAAAAAAACAATTAAACTACTAAGTATGTCAATAATAATTGGAAATATTCAAAGATTAGCAGGTGAATGCCTTTCAATAAAGATTTAGTAAAATCATTTTGAGTGTTTGCGTAGACTGTTCTAAAAAATAATAAAAGGAACAAATCTTCTTTATAAATAAGAATTTAATATTATATGCAGAAATAATTAAAATTCCAATTTTGTTTCTTTTATTCGTTAAGTGAACGCGAAATTTAAAAGTGAATAATGTTTCCAAATATATTTCTTTCAGATTCTGAGCAGAAGTATTTAGCCGACGAAAAACAATCTTTCTAATGCCATTTTTGGCACAAAGTCAGGAAAGTTTCTTCTAAGTTTAATCAGCTTTTTCTTGCTTGTGCAACCGGACAACGTTACCACGACATTGATAAGCCCGAGGAAAAAAATCAGAAGTTTGGAAAATAAGTTCCACGAGAATTTAGATAAAGGAATATTTCACAATGCTTAAAACCTGCCTTCCTCGTCTAGCTCGACACAGAAAAAACGTTTAGGATGAGATAGGCAGTAATTAAAATGAATTTATGGCGAAAATTCAAATCAAAGAAAAGTTGCGGCTGGATTCAAACCGGTTTTAAATCCCAACCTACACGAAATATACTTGGGATTCAAATGAAATCACTGGAACATCACTCTACTATTACTACATAACTTTACATTTAGAAATTGGTTTTTCTGAAAACTGGAAAATAAAGAGAATTCTGTGAGCGAGGAAGCCTATTGGTGATTTTTCAGCATTAAAAATAATCATGGCGGCTGATATATCAAACATTTTTCAAGGAACAGAGTAGGTCTTAGGATAGAGCCTTGGAGAACACACGAACGCAGGTGTTCTCCTAGGCCCTACTCTGTTCCTTATCTTCATCAACGATCTTCTTGATGTCATAGGTTCTCAAGTAGGCATCTATACGGACGACATTACTATTTACTCCTGCCTCAAAAACAAATCTAGTGTCGCCGACAAAACTAACCTGTCCGTTTGTCTTGAAATGGACCTCCAATCGGTTGTGGTCTGGGGCCAGAATTGGCTGGTTAACTTTAATGCCTCAGAAACAAAACTGCTGTCTATTACTCACCAGAGAGAACCATCCCTGGCTCCCATTAGAATGTCTGACGCTCAACTCCACGAGAGCACCTCTTTGCGACTACTCGGTCTCGCATTGTCCGCTGACATGAGATGGAACAAATACATTGAATCAATAGCTTCGTCCACCGCTAGGAAAGTTGGCTCCCTATGCCACGCCAGGAAATTTTTCTCACCGGAGTCGACCCTTCAAATCTACAAGTCAACCATTCACCCTTGCATGGAGTATTGCTGCCATATATGGTCTGGAGCCCCTTCTAATTGTCTCAAGGTCCTTGATAAAATCCAAAGACTGATATGTAATGTAATTGGCCCTGATCTGGCATCTCGTCTGCAACTGCTCTCTTACAGACGTGCCGTTGCTTCCCTCTGTCTTTTATTTTACAATTCACGGTAATTGCTCCGATGAGCTGCTTTCGCTGGTTCCCAGACTTCATTGAAACTGTTAAATGTAGCCATCTCTTCTACTCCAATAGCTACATGTCTCGCACTTCTCGCCTGTGGAACTCTCTCCCCATTTCTTGTTTTCCTGATAGCTATAATCTCCAACTATTCAAATGTAACATCAATCGACGTCTCAAGATGCCCTGATATATCCCCTATCCTTCTCTTCATCCTTTCCTCTATCACTCCTATTTACTCTCGCTCCAACTCTTTGTAACCTCTTGCGTGCTAGTGGCTTCCCGTCTTGCTTGGGGTTGAATGCTTAAAAAAAAAAATACAGCCGATCATTTTTCGATCTGTGATTGTTCCCATAATTTTAAGATATCTATAATTCCTTCGAAGAATCTATTGAATGAAACCAGAATCATTCTCTTTGATGGAATACACACTTTGTGTGAAAATTATCGAGCATTTATTATTATTATTTGAGATTTGAGGCTCATTCAAACTCTCTGATGTTTCAGCCGGGCGATGATAGTCATATTTTAGCGTCTACCCAAAGATTAGATACACGTCAGTTTGGTTAATGCATAAGCCGTTCCAAGCAGCGATATCATTTGCACACTCTCAATGATTTCTGGTATCTACAAGATGTCTTGGAGAAAGTCACCAAGGTTTCAACTTCAATATGGCTGCGTCTTACTACATTTCTCCGATTTGCCCTACTAGGTTTTGGTGCTTCAGGATTTTCCACTGCTCCACCGTCATTATTTCAAAAGTACCGGAAACTGTATCAAGATCCGTTTATGTCTGCTCCTGAAAACAAGTGTGATGTCACTTCCGTTCGTCTCCCAAATGCACATACACAGCATGGTCTTCACTTGCTTATTCTCGGCTACTGACATTGGTGAATACAGGTGACATTTCTCCGCGCACTCGAGGGTTGCATACTTCTTGCATAGTTCCCAATGTATTTTAAGATTTATTTTGCCATGCTGTCGTCTGCATTCTATTGGCGTCAACTGAGTGTAGCCATTTATAAAGTGTTGCACTCATTCAGTATCTTCCCCACATTATTATCATATTAGAAATGTGTTATTATGTTACGCTCTGTCACTACCTCAGGTAAATAATAAACCATTCCGTTTTGGTTGCTAGCAAAGAAGAAAGACAATGATATATCAAAAACGTTGGTTGGTTTTAGCGAGAAAAAATAAGTTTACATAATAATCCGAAAGAAAAAAGGAAAAGGAAGATGGAGGAGGTGATAAATCTCTCAAGAGTTTAATGTCAGTTTCAATGAAATAGAAAATCTTGTTAATTTCATTTGTACCCTCTTCTTTAAATACCGAACCGCATTCATATTTATTGTGATTTTCTAGGCGTAGATTAGATGTAGCACAAGGCTGAGAGTATGGCACACTTAGTGAGAATCAAACTTCCTACTTAGTAGCAATTGTTCTAAAGATACAAGCTTTCTAATTATTACACCACATTGCATTCATTTTTATGATTGCTATTGCAATATTTTGTTAAAGGTAGTAAGTACAAATATGTAAAGATACCATAGGGTCATTTCTATGGGTATTTCATAGTTTTTCAATCATTAACTTAAAGAATTCAAATTTATCAAAAAACTTCAAATAGCATCACAGATTTTCACGTGTATTGCTAATTATTAACAGTATTTTCAGTAGAAAAATGAAAATTTGTACTGTGCAGTAAATTTTTTCTTGTAAAAAGCAAATCTAGACTTTGTTGAATAATATTTTATTCTGATTACAACCTGATATGCAATAATCTCTTTGGGTACGTGGCGGAGTGGTTACACCGCTCAAATCTCACCAGGGTCGATTTGTTAGGAAGGGTGATATCTTGATATTATCGGCCTGGGGAAGTGATAGCGTGCAGCACTTTTAGAATGGGCCTGAAAACCGTACCACGTGGTTTACTCAAACCTTGTGAGGAACTATATGCGAGCCATCGATGGTTGTACTGGTACAAAATTACAAGTCATCGTGACCGAGGGTTTCAAAGTACTGGCCTTGTTCTGACTATTGATCATACCAGATAATGCGCACCCTCCTAGAGACTGCAAGTTAAGCCCGCTTAGCATAGCTGCAGAATGAGGTTCTGCCTGCAAGTGGAATTGGATAGTCACCTTAGTAGACAGGCATCTTCGGATACTTGCAAAAAATATGTGTAAGGGTGTATGCGTATGTGTAATTGAAAGGGAAAGCAAAAGGTGAAATCTGGTAATTTTCCGGTAAATAATGGTTTGAAAATGGTTCAAAATTCGCATTGTCGATAAAACACATCATTCAAAGTCATCTCAGATAAAACGAACCCCTGGGTATGACTATGAACTGCATCCGGCAGCAAGGCCTTTGATGGGGAGGTTTTGAGGAGTATGGAACCACCTTTTAATTGCTGTTGTTCCCAGGTCCACCTTGACTCGGTGTGGTAGCACCTGTTAGGGGTCCCAGCTATAGGCAAATAGATAACCCGAAAATAGGTTCTAAACACTATGAGAGTATAAAGATAGATTTTTATCGTAAAAATATTAGCAATACATTTCTGAAAAAATATTTTTAGCAATATATTTTTTTTAAAAAATAATATTGTCAGCAATAAATTTGACTCTCGACAAAAATCACTGTTTACAAAAATACACCAATGAAACCTCTACAAACTGATTTCTTACGAAGAATACATATTCTATTCATTCGAACCTATCCTAAAAATCTTGTCAGCATTAAATAACACATTGAGGTTGATATGTCGTAAAATAAAATAAACCAAATCAAAATCCCAAACTCCGATAACAATTAACTTTATTTAAAATTAATTATTTTTCATACAAATTAAAATGACTGGTGTGAATGTAAATATTTGCAAAATAAGCACTCGCACGTGTGTGTGTGTGTGTGTGCTTGCGGACTTGTTAAGAAATGAAGCAGGCAGGCAGGCAGGCAATAAGACCGTGTTAATTGTGTCGATTAACAAGGACTTGCTTGCCTATAGCACACATTATCAATATGCAGCCTCTGCAGTTTCCTGCATCGCAGTTTTTTTTTTATCCAAAACCAAATGTAGAAAAATGATTTATTATTTGTTCAATGAAAATATTTGTCTTCCTTTTCGCTAAGTAAATTTAGAAAACGCAAACACAGGAGTTTGTGGCTGAAAAAAAAACTTAGGATAAAACAAAAATATATCTACAATGGCTTCATTTTAGAGCATTGAGTTAAGTATTGAAATTCTTTCGTTTCATTTGATATACGTATTCTTTAAACCATACAGAGATTAAAACACATATTTAGCATGTTTTAAACTCATATGTCATTTAACGTGTATGGTTTAGGCTATAGTAATATTATATTAATTAAAAATGGCGCAATCAAATAGTTTACGGACACTCCTAAATAGCTCGCATTTTTATTTAGATAAACAAATACACACAAAAAAAATGAAAGACAAAAAACAAAAAAGACACCCCCCCAAAAAAAAAACAAAACAAAAATAAACAGCAGCAACAACAAAATAATCTAGACATATTGGGCTTTAACTTCCATTAACGACCTTCCTGATGGGATCAGCTGTCGACTTGGTATCTATGCTCATAACACAACTGTTTACTCTTCGATAAGCTCAAATTGGTCGCTGATCTAAAAACGACCTATTGTCTGTTATTAGGGGCAAAGTATGACTTTCAACACCTACGAAACGAAACTGCTCCCTATTAATCATAAGGAAGATCCCCTTCTACCTTCCACCACCATGGCTGATACTAACTAGTGACTCATTGCACCTTTTGGGCTAACGTTCTCAGTTGACATGAAATGAGGAGACTATATTAAATCCATTGCTAGGTTACCTGCTGAGAAAGTTGGTCCACTGTGTCGTGTTAGATAATTTATTCCTCCCGAACTTCTCTTAGATATCTGTAAATCGATCAATCATCCATGCTTAGAATATTGCTATCACATATGATCTGGTGCTTTTGATATATATTTAGAGATTCTTGATAAAATCCAAAGAATCAGCAGAACTAACGTCTCAGCTTGTTATTTTCCACGCCGCTGTAAAGTTGTCTCCCTGTGCCTTTTCTATAAATACGTTTATGGTAACTGTAGAACCAGAACCAACTGCCCAATTGGAGCTATCTGTAATTCTGAAAATGTGGTATGCCAAGGTATCATTTTTTCCGAAAGAAAATATCAATGATAAAATAGTATACATAAGAATATCTGCTGGAAGTTGGAAACAGAGACTATGCAATCACCAGAATCCCTTCTCCAATACTTCTTCAAGACACCAAATTGCTCTATCTAATCATTATTGGAAACGTAAAGATAGAGGCTTCACCCCACAAATCAAATGGGATACCATCTGTCAGTCTCAGACTTCCAACAACTTCCGAGATAGATGCAGTCTATGCAGATTAGTTAATGTTATGGTCCAGGTTAGGACCAAGGAAGAACAACACGAACACAAGAGTAGAAATAACGAAGGTATATTACACGAAATAATAATACAAGATGTGGAAGGTGTTAGTATGACTGTCAGTCTGGTTTGGAGTGAATTACTATCAGCTCGATTCGAGTCGACCCTCTCTCTTGAAAGGCGTAGTATACATAGTGTTAGGAAGAGTTAATTCTGTAGTTATAGGTAAGGACCCATGGCAGTTAATTTAATAGTTAAATATAAAAATGCTGACTAATTATTGAATCAAAGAAACAAATTTATTTTCAAGTGTAGACATAAAAGAAAATTAAAAATTTCCTAAAACATTGACATTAGGGGATATACACTATTGATATGGTTACTAATATATGTGTGATCGTGTATTTATATGTATGTATGTGCATATATATATATATATATATATATATATATATATATATATATATATATATATATACACACACACAAACAAATAAAAACAAATCGCATTTTTAGTGCGGCTTCCATCCCAATAACCGTTACATATAACGTCACTGTACTTAATGGTGTAATGATTAGCTAGCTTGTCTCCCCAGATCAGTAGTGAGTACTGAGTAGTGAGTTCAATCCTCACTGAAGTCTCCTTAATCTCGGGTTTGCGCCATAACTAAGCTATGCTTAGTAAATTAGTTTTTGGTTAAGGGTAAAAACAACGTATGTCTGTTATATTATTAATGAGGTTTTGTCTATAAGTATATCAAGGCTATTCAATTTTGAATCTGCTATTTACCATTTTGAATTTCACTATCCCATTTGGAATTTGCAATGACCTATTTTGATTTTGACTATTCCATTTTGAACTTGGCTATTTCATTATAAACTTGCTTAATCCCAAAATGACGTTGATTTCTCCCAAATTGAACTTGAAATGGTATAGAACTATTAACGTTACTCTAGGGTGTACCATTGACTGATTATAAAGGCAGTCTTATTTCTGACAATTGGGAAGCATGCAAGTGACCTGGCTTGAAGATGAACTTGTAGCAGCAAAAGCAATGTCGACCAAATACATTAATCCACCATTGTTAGTACAAGTAAAGTTTGCAGTATTCTGAAAAGAAATGGTATATTGGAAAATAATTGACTCGCTGGAAAAGTGGAAAATGGCTTCTGCTATCAACGTTACGATAACAGGATAAGCTAAGGAATCAATATATTGAGCCAGACCAGGAAGACAGTTTAGAAGTAGCATTTGCTAAATCTGACTCCATCTATGGAAAACGTTTTAGTATTGCTGGAGTAGGAAAATTTGAAAATTATGTTAAATCTGAAAATGCGCAAAATAACGATTAATGTATTGATTTTGGCCAACTTGTGAACGAATATCCAACAGATAAAGATGTTATTTTAACCAAAACCCTGTTGGTATATTTAGTGCTAAATAGCATCAACATTTTGGGAGAGAATAAAAGACTGGAAAAAGTGATGCTGGCGAAAATGACTCTATATTCTATGTGAACGCAATCAAATATATTAATAAAGAATTTCAACTTTCAAACAAGGCTGCAATAATTCAAATGGAAAAGGACCCTGACATCTTTAATTGAAGAGATGAAGGGATTAATATTTGTGATAGTGCAGAGAATAAGAAAAATGTCATGTGAGAGAATCTTATTCTTTTGCGCCTGTATGTGTGTGTATGAGTGCGTGCGTGTGTGTGTGTTTGGAATTATTAACTAAATTATCTCTGTAAAACCTATCCACGAGACGACTCCGTTAACCATTATCCCAAAGAATATGTGTGAATTGCGTGTATGTCTGTATTGCGTGTATTTATGTATGTGTTTGCGTGGACAAAATACATTTGAATTAAAAATAATGAAAATACTTCATAAAATTGTTTTAGTTGTTCCAACGAAAAAAACAAAAAACAACAAAGAACACAATAAATACATCAGTATGGAGATCAATTGATTTCAATGAGAGATCAATAGGTTTCAATGAGAGATCAAAAAGTTTCAATGAGAGATCAACCGATTTCAATAAGAGATCAATTGATTTGAATGAGAGCAACAGGTTTCAATGAGAGAAAAACTGATTTCAATGAGGGATCAACTGTTTTCAAGGAGAGATAAACTGATTAGTAGGAGAACAATTGATTTCAATGAGTGATCAACAGATTTCAATGAGGGATCAATTGATTTCAATGAGAGATCAAATGATCAATAAGAGGCCGATTTCAAACTTTGTTCGAAGATATTTCTTGATATTCCTTTTATTACTGCTAATATTTTATTTACTTGTTTATTCAAATATTTTCGACTTCCTATCACCGTATATATGAATATACATACGCGTATATATCCATATTTGCACATTCCTAAATATGTCTTTTATTTTAACACTGCTATGTAGACCCATACACATAGTATCCTTTATTCAATGTTTATTCACATGCATCTTGTACTCTCATGCTCATTACTGTAAGGGAATTGTATTTAATTGCATTTGTAATCGATTAAAGCTCCGAGACTGAAAAACACAACAGGAAACCCATGACAATAAAATTAAAATAAAGTTTGGCAGTTCGCATTCTGTTTTAATAAATTACAAGGAACAGATGTATTGATAGGTAAACATGGCTTCTGCATAAAGGCCCTTAAACATAGAAATGAGAGTCGCTCATTGAGAAAAAAAGACAAAAGACAAAGCAGAGACAAGAAAAAACAGATGGTCTAATATTATTATTTTTGACTATTTCATTTTCATTTTACATGCTTCATTACAACTCAGATAGTCACTCTCTTCATCAAAAATGGTTGAAAATACATTAATAAAAAAATTCGAGAGAATATCAGTGTTTTCGTTTTTTAAAACTAAAAATTATTTTCTGTACAAGACTGATTTCTTTCTCTGCTTTCCACTTCATTTAAAAGGAAATAAAATTATAATATTGGATAAGTCGTGTTTCAACAAATTATCTTCCTTCGGAAATAATCCTACGTTATTGTGTTTTTGGAAAGGGGCTATGCTTGTGGATTAGATATTTGCATATTTCCGAATGGTGTCATTAGACAGTGTTCGACACGAGGTAAAAAAAAAAGGCTTTTAATGCTACTTTTATTATCAGATCGACCCTCCCCATTTGGGTACGTACACAACTTCTCTCCAAAATCTTCTCAGTGTTAAGTGGCAAAGTTAATGAGAATATATAGGGAAGATAACGGTTAACCCTAGACTTGAACAAATTACGATTGTAGTAACCGGGGAAGCATCCTCGTCGGAGTCGATACCACAATGTAACGGTTTGTGGGAAGAAGCTGTTCGAGTGGACATTTCATCAATGGAATACTAAGAAAATGAAGGTGGTTTACTACAATATTCGTAACATGGGACGTCTTAGCGGTGAAGGTTATATCTGGTAGAACTAAGGAATTTATCTGAACACCTTCTATGGAAATAGCAATAGAGTAGCGAGAGACTTGCGACTTTTCGTCTGTGGGAAAGTGGTTGTAGGGTGGAAAACTATTAATCGCCCACAAGGACCTAGAGACGCTTTCGGACTCAAGAATTCAGTCTTTTCTAATTGAAGCAGTGGGGGCAGCTCTTGTCCATGTGTGGCAGTAGTTCTGCATTTTCGACTTGAACTGGCTCTTGTAAAGGTAGAGAATAGGAGGAATTAGTATTTACTGGATCGGTATAGGGGACCAACCACTTTTCCAGTATCTTTAGCGATAGATCGTATGTAGGAGTTCCTCTTGAGGATTGAGTTTAGCTTGGGTCCCAACAAGCACATAATGGTTATACATAGACCAGAGGATAGATCAGCTGCCTGGTTCTGGTCATCTAGAGTTATATCTTTCTATCATCATTAGTGATATTTCCAAAAAATTGGAGTGTATTCTGAGATAGATTATTAATAAAAAAGTAGAAATAGAGTTGGACCAAGAACCGAACCTTAGAGGATTGGCCATCAACAACTACTTTCCATTAGCAAAGACTTTGTAATTGAGATGACTCTTCTGGTGTTTCTATAGCTGGAGAGATTGTGCAGCATGTCACACTTTGTGAAAGGCCTTTGAAATATCTAATGCGATCATCACTGGGACGGATTTATTGTCTCTAGTGACGTGATTAATGACAGAATATCAGCATTGGACCGAGCAGTGGACGTGCGAAGGATTTCCCATTCAAACAGCGGTTGAGTAGTTTTACTTCCGATCGGGGACAACTTATGTTCATCTTCTTTAAGGACAACCATTGGGATTTTATCTGAATCGGTAGTCTTAAAGTCAGGACTTTTAATAATTTTTGAGACTTCCCGTGCTGTGATAAAATTATTACTAACTTTATGCTCTGTGAGAGGGGGGAAGTCGCGAAGAGGATGGCTTTAATCTAACCTGCAGTTAACGGCAAAAATCGAAGTGAAGAGCTTTGCCTTGTCTGTCGAGGATGAGATGACTTCAGAGTAATTTATGATATTAGGCATTGACTATTTCTGTCTATTGAGAATTTGGTTGGAGATTTTTTAAAGCTTAGACACAATGAACTATTAAACGAATTATCCCCCACCCCAAAAAATGTCGATTCTTTATAAATTATTTTCGTAACGTTATGATTGTAAAGAGTAATAAGCAGTCAAGATTAAATCTCTAATACGTAAAATTATTGTTTGTGTAGCTTCGGACTTCGTCAGTAAATATCATCCTAAGGGTATGTAGCGATGGAGTCTTTCTCGGAACCAGGATCTTCTAGAATGGATCTGAGTAATTCTCTGTTTTTTTCCTTCTCGAGCGAGGTTGTTCTATATATTCCCGTCATCCGGTTGTCTTTAGTGTGCATACCTTAAGCACAACTGAGTCGATCACATGTTTACATGTGGGGGGCAAACACTCACATCCTGCAAGGCGCGAATCTGCATCTGGTGGATAGGAGGATACCTTCCAGGTCAACCCTCTGTTGCACCTGGCCCCCTTTGATGGTCTGATGTGACACTGGTGTACTACTTTGGTATTGAAAGTTTACTTTAGTATCTTTTAGGGTGAGCCCAGTACGTATTGTGGTCATCATCTATTAGAACAAAGGTACCTTATTGGCATTAAATTTGATTCAGACTATTTGGTATTTCCTGCTGTGACTCAAGTACTAATTTGCGATACAAATTATTCAGCATTTTATCAGAATATCTACCACCACTTAGCAAATTTATATCCTAATCGTCATCGTTCCTCGAGGTGTTGTTATTTTATTTTCCTTCATTGTAATAACACATTTTTGCTGTATATGAAGTGCCAACAGTGGCGAAATAGTAATGTAGATTTTGTGACCTGTCATGGTAGTTAGAATATTAAAACTGTCAGAATTATTGGATGGCGACAAAACAAATGTCAGCAGAAGCTAATTTGGAAGGCATATGAGACCACCGGATTTCTTAAACCTTAAGATCTTAATTTTCTGATAACTGAAAGAATTCCAAAGTTTACAACTTTTCAGTATAAAGTTAAACTTTCCATGGTTTTATTTGGAAAAAAAATATAAATATAACTTTATGGCTTCTGCACTTAAAGGAATCAAGACAAAAGAATTTCCGGATTATGGAGATTTAAACGAATCGAGAGAGAAGAGTTACCGGGCTATGGAGATTCAAAGGAATCAAGAGAGAAGAGTTTCCGGACTATGGAGATTTAAAGGAATCAAGAGAAGAGTTTACTGGTTTATGGAGATTTAAGGGAATCAAGAAGAATTTTCGGATTATGGAGATTTAAAGTAATCGAGAGTGAAGAGTTTCCGGATTATAGAGATTTAAAGTGTTCAAGAGAGAAGAGTTTCCGGATTATGCAGATGTAAAGTAATCACGAGAGAAGAGTTTCTGGATTATGGAGATTTAAAGGTATGAAGAGAAAATTGTTTGGGGATTATGGAGATTTAATGGAATCAAGAGAGAAGAGTTTCCTGGTTTATGGAGATTTAAGGGAATCAAGAACGAAGAATTTTCGGATTATGGAGATTAAAAGGAATGAAGAGAGAAGAATTTCCGAATTATGGAGATTATAAGGAATCAAAAGAGAAGGGTTTCCGGATTATGGAAATTTGAGGTAATCAAGAGACAAGAGTTTCCGGACTATGGAGATTTAAAGGAATCAAGAGAAAAGAGTTTCGGGATTATGGCGATTTAAAGGAATCAAGAGGGAAGAGTTTCCAGATAATGGAGATTTAAACGAATCAAGATAAAATGTTTCGGGATTATTTAGATTTAAAGTATTCAAGATAGAAGGGTTTTCGGATTATGCAGATGCTAAGTAATCATGAGAGAAGAGTTTCTGGAATATGGACATTTAAAGGAATCAAGAGAAAAGAGTTTCGGGATTATGGAGATTTAATGTAATCAAGAGAGAAGAGTTTCCAGATGATGGAGATTTAAAGGAATCAAGAGAGAAGAATTTCCATATTATGGAGATTATAAGGAATCAAAAGAGAAGAATTTCCGGATTATGGAAATTTAAATGAATCAAGGGAGAAGAGTTTCTGGACTATGGAGATTTAAAGGAATCAAGAGAAAAGAGTTTCGGGATTATGGAGATTTAAAGGAATCAAGAGAAAAAGTTTCGGTATTATTTAGATTTAAAGGAATCAAGAGAGAAGAGTTCTCGGATTATGCAGATTTAAAGGAATCAAGATGGCTCAGAATTGTTAATCAGAGAGCTGAGTTTCAATTCGGGTCACATTAAGTATACGCACAAATACTCTTGGGAGAGGTATGAATCTATCTTTTCTCCTCCCAGCTATGGGTTAATTAGTAAGACCTGTATCTCTAAATCACTATTATCACCAATAAAATCATAAAATCTAAAATATTATCTGGCTTTAAATAACCCGAAGAGGGTTGTTAAGCTGTAGAATCAATCAAATCTTTATATTCGCTAAAGCTAACTGTGTTCACATATATCTGTGTCCTTCATTGACAGATCACTTCCAGCCCGTATCGTGATTCGATTTCAGTTTGCATCAATGTAAACAGAATTGAGAATGTCCCGGTGTACGCTAAACAATGAAACTAAAGGAAAGATATCACACGGGGACAAAAGTTTCGAATAGATATATTGCCTTGGCAAGAAAAAACATATCTGTTGGTTCTTATAAACAGAGTTCTTTATTCGTGTAATTCACCTGGAGTCATTTTGGGGTAAATAAATTATAGTTGGAACATCTCGGCTGCTACTTTTTCCTTAATTATGATGCGGCCTTACTATATAAACCCATGATCAGAATTCCCCACCTTCCGTCCGAATATCACTTGATCTCGAAAGATTTTATATATATGTTTATTTCCTCTTCCGTATGTGTCAGTAGTGAGTGCTTGGTTTGAAACTATAACATCTCGATTTTGCTGTTGATTGTCATAAAACTGTCGGTTGCTCTCAGCCCTGATAAATCATTTAAAGTCCATTTGATTACGTTGGAGTCCTAATAAATCATATAGTGACACATTGTACACCCTATATGCCACAGCTAAAATTTTCAACGTAACAAAACCGAGCATTTTAGGGAAACATAAATGATTAACATTGCGATTGTTGACAATAATTCCCGGCATTTAATCACTGATATAATAGCTAAAAGCATTTGTTTAAATTTTTATAATCAGCATAAGTTTTCAGTACTTTTCCTAATATTTTCACAACGCATGCGCACAGCTATTGAGTGTCATATGTTAAATTACGTTTTTCGCTTACTTCAGTGCATGCGCACAAGCAGCTTTTTATATTTTCATCATAGAATATAATGATATTAGCTTTAGTCTGGTACAAGATCACAAGTAAAGGGATTTCGGTAACGATCGAACTTCTACGTTAGTAATGGCCTACAAACAATTTTTAACCAAGATATAGTAAATAACTCAGGTAATTTTGAAATTTAGCTTAGTATGGCACAAGGCCATAAATATGAAGCGCTTAATTCGGTTTAAATTAAATACGATAGAAAAAAATCTGCGAAATCAACTTGTCAAAGTTTGGTTCATTGTAATTAATATTTACTAACCTTAACTTGGTCTGGGAAAAATTTACAGCTATTGGTCCCCAATGAGGACCGATCATATGAACTAACGAATAAATTAAAATACTTATCCAATTATTATCACTTTAAATCACTAACAAAAGTACCTAGCATTACCCGGATTTCTAAATATAAGAAATGAATTCATTATGCTTTGTATGAATTAATTAAGAAGACACTGACGTTATATGCTTGATCAAAATTGGTTGATAAATTTGTTTTTACGGTTTATCGACCCTTTTCAAGTCAGAAAAATATTTTTTAGATAGTAAGAATTCTTTGGAGATTTTACTGATTCAAGTACTATTAATTAACCCATAGTCGGGCGGAGCAAAGGAAGATTCATACTTTCCCCAATGGTATTTGAGGGTAAGTGAATATAACGAATCCAACTGGAATTGGAACTCAGTGCTGCAATTTTCAACTCAGAGCAGTTATCTATTACACCACCCGCACATCCAAGCTTACAGCTTCTGGTATTCTCCAGTAGTCACTCATCTAGGTAGTGAACAAGCCCGATTTTGCATAACTTTGGTGATCGTAGGAGAACCGTTGTATCAACGTGATATGGCCGTAAGCTGCTTGATTCAAGAATCAGATTTATTTCTATAGTACAGTTATTCTATGTTCAATTTCTTTTTCTTCAAGACAATTTGTTATGGTTGATCCATACGCCGGTGTATCTAAAGTGTTTAGCGTTTACTAATATAATGGAGTGATTATGACCAGACCGAGGAGATTTTCAGTTTAAATTCAATCATTACTTAGAGACACTATGTGAGTTTTCATTTTACTAAATAAAGGTGATAAGGTTGCGTAACCAATTAATATATAGCCGCGTTGTATTTTATGTGACAGACTAGATATTTTAAAATATGTATTACTATTTATGTTAGGTCACTTTACGAGTGCTAGCTAACTCAGTTCGGCAACCATACTTCTCTGGTAAGAAGGATGGGTGGACAGTAGCAGAATTAAAAAAAAGATCTGTAAACTAGGATCTCTCTCTCTCTATCTCTCTCTCTCTCTCTCTATATATATATATATATATATACAACCACTGCGGTGATGACCAGACATCGGTAGGCGGATGAAGGGGAGGAGCTTACAATTTGGAGAACACCGACCTTGGTTTGACCAGGTTAGACAGGGACTACGTCAGGTTTTCTAACACAGGAGACGCTATACAGGAATAACCGGTAACGGTTATATTTCATACTTGAGATATAACCGTTATCACCTATCCTTTAACCGTCAGAATGAAACAATAGACCTTGCTACACATAATGCACCATTAAACGGCATCTATAAAAAGTTGAGTCAAAACATAACAAACGTGGCCTGAAGATTGCGTTCAAGTATGTAACAGATATGCTCTATCCTGATATTGATAATTTTTATCCATAAATATAGCATAATTTAAAGCACTATATATATATATATATATATATATATATATATATATATATGTATTATGTAAACTTCGGATAATTTACCTAACATGTTCTTTCCTATTTTTGTATATATTTACACACACATACACACACACACTTATATATACATATATATATATATATATATATATATATATATATATATATATATATATATGAATGATGAAATGGAGTAAGTCCGATAATTATTAATATATTTTCTGTTTATATGTTATTTTTAATAGATACAATTTATTTTATTTTTCATTTACCGGCCTGAATGTTCGAGGGATTTCGTAAAAAGTATGTGTTCTCTAACAGGAATCAAACCTGTGTCCTATACTGAAATTTCATTTGATCTGACGTGCTATACCATTTAGCTATAGAGAAGCGTCAGGCTAGCAAAGTCTAAATTAATGTTTTTAAACACGCATGTATATATTTAAAAGGACAATATAAAAAAAGACAAGAAAAACTTATATTAGCCGAATTATACCAAAATAAAATCCTTACATTTGGCTTGATAAAGTAAAATTAGTCAGAAGACGAAACGGGTAGGCTAAGATATATTTTCATCTTCTCTTTACTCACACACGCGCATGTATAAGTTTCACACAATCTGTACTGATGGTAATAACAGAGTTAAAATTGATGCTAATAATTTTATGAAACGGCGTGGAACAATGTGTATGTTTATTATATATATATATATATATATATATATATATATATATATATATATATATATATATATATACAAGTATAGGATTGTTGTATACGGAATAAATTCCAATAACCAACAAATACTATTGTTAAAAAAGTGCTCAATACAGAGTAGATATAATTTATTCGAAAATTATAAGATAAATATGTCATAAAATCACTACAAAATAGCCATTCTGGTGTCTTATCAAGTGATGTTATTGAATCTACATTCAGTACCATCATGTTATTATTTTCGAATCAATTACACACACACACACTTATATATATATATATATATATATATATATACAAACACACAGATAAAGAAAAAGAAAAGGCATATTAAGAATCTACAGTTCTTAACATATATATATATATATATATATATATATATATATATATATATATATATATATAAGGAAGAGGTTATCGTAGTTTCAACGAGAGAAAAGTGTGTATATCAAAAAGAAGAGAAATACTGCAAACGTTTTTGGTTGTAATGTTGATTTTTTTTTTAATATTATGTTTTATTTTCCATAATTTTACTAAACGTATCTTCGTTTTAATATATATATATATATATATATATATATATTTGAAAAAGATATATTGTTTTTTAAATGTCACGTCACTTCAGGATAAAGGGGATAATGGATCTTCACAAAGTGAATTGCCATTTTTTAGATAATATTGTGGAGTTGCTTCCAATGGCCATCTCCATTGATTTTGATTCGTGTTTAGACTTTTTCTAAATTGGCTTCCATACAAGGCTATAGATTTCAGTGTGTCCTTCGATTTCAGCCTTTACTGGCGGCGGAGTGACAAGAAATGGGTTCATGCCTTTCCTTAGGACATTGTCGTGAACGGAACGCTGAAGATTAGCGATTCTAGACAATCTTTGTTGAAGATCCATTATAGTTTACTTTTATCTCCGTAAAGTCTTAGCAATTTATGTTACAAACTTCGCTCGATATATTCTGTTCATTATTAATAAGAAACTTGGCAACTCACTCGGAAGCAATTTTCGCAATTAGTTTTTTATTGTTTATGGAAATCAAATCCTCTTTTTATTTATAAAAATAAAAAAAACAAAAATAACATTTCAGCGATTTTTTTCTTCTTTTTCTATGTAAATTAGTAATATTTCCCAATTTTGTTCGTCGTGTTAGAGACGTAAATACACAATTCCCTCTGATTTTTATTTACTTAGCTTAGCTTATTTGGCCACCTAGTGAGGATCGAATTCACTACTCAGAAATAAGTGCCAAATAACCGGTAAACTTCCGTTGGGAGAGACCGAAGAATTTCAATTAGGTTGGATTGCTTTTGAAGAGGTTACGTGTCCTTCCTTCCTTCCTTCCTTCCTTCCTTCCTTCCTTCCTTCCTTCCTGTCTTCTTTCTTTCTTTCTTTCTTTCTTTCTTTCTTTCTTTCTCACCTTTAGTTTTTTTATATCCGTTGAATTTTTAATTTAAAATTTTTAAAAATTTAATTTAATTTCTTTCTCTTTAATTGAAATCTATATCTTACGAGTTATATTTGCCTTGACTGATATCCTAAACAGAATTTTTATTTTTTTAAGGGAATAATACACCCATGAACAAATCTAGTTAAGGTGACTATAAATCTGTTTTCAATTAAAATTATCCGTGGAAAATGAACTTGATGGTGGTGCCCATAATACTGTGTCCACTTGGATCTCAATGCCTGGCAAGGAAAGTGAAGTTAGTGGAGCTCGAAGGAAGACTTGGGAATATCCTGAATATCACAACGATGTTGAATAGTGACTTCGATATTCCGAAAATGAAAATGAGTCATTATCAAGGCTATGTTCAGGAAACTAAGGTTAGCATCTCTCTCTCTCTCACTCCCTCTCTCTCACTCCCCCTCTCTCTCTCTCTGTATATATATATATATATATATATATATATATATATATATATATATATATATATATATATACCGGCTATAACAGCAAATTGTCTAAATCGTGTAACAGCATGCGATAAGTGTCCGTCCCATAAAATGTTTAATATCTAAAAAAAAAAAAACATAAGAATCACTGAAAACATAAGAATCACTGAAAACCCTTCAAGTTAGTTAAAATCATTTTGTTTCAACCTTACTATGTCTTCCCAACTGAGCAATGGCCAAAAGAAAAAGATCATTCAGGCTTTCAGTAATGGCACCAAAATTCATACACTGGTTTCCATATTCAATGTTTATTCAAGAACCATCAAGGGAACCTTATTAGCAATAGTCTTGATTATATTTTCCCATTCTTATACACGTTAATCCCTCATTCTTTCTTCTCACTGGATCCATTCTGCATTTGGGTTATATTTCTTTGGACAGCTCCAAATATCCTCCCCAAATTTCTGCACTTTTTAATAGGTAGTGGTTTTGTGACATCTATAACCGTTTTTTCAATTTCCTCTTAAAATTACAGGTGCGTTTGGAATATCTTATTTTGGCTATAGGAGCCGACAACGCTTTCGCATCGTCTTGTTCTCTGTGCCCTTAACTGTTTCCTTGATTGGTGGAATTTCATTTCGCAATTTGATTTTATATCTCCGCTTGATCTTCCTGCATTTGCGTGTTGAGATATTTAGGTTTCTTGAGATCTCATCTAGCACCAATAACTTACATTTGATTTCCTTTATTTCTCTCTTCAGTTTTGCCTTCCAAACTGGCCTTTTTTGTCTGTTGTTTAATTGTTTTATTGCCTTGACCTCAAGATTCCCAGTAGCTGCTAAATCTCTCGTGTATATGACATTATTTACTTCTGGGATGTTTCCTAGTGGTTTGTCCGTTAACAGTGTTTCCAGTGCAGTCTTGTACATTTGCACACTATGTTTATTGGACTTTGTCATATGTGTGCGCTGGTCTCTGTCTGACATTTTTTCTGCTGAGTATTTGAATAATTTGGTTTGTCGCTTCAGTGATTTCACCTTTGTTGTTTTCAAGAAATTCTGTCCTAATGTCGTTTCACTCATCTTTAGTGACATAATCTGGATAACTGCAGTTTATTTCTTAGGTAGATTCTTCTGTTTTATTTCCTGAGAGATTATTATTTCGTATCTCATTTATTTTAGTTTCTTCCTCATCCTCTGTCATATTATTTAATTCCAATCTTATCTCTTTATTGTTTGAGTGATGGGTTATTGTATTCTATCTTATATTTAGTTTTATCTGATCTATTTCACCATTTGAGAGACTTTTATTTCGCACGATGTCCCTGCGGACATTGGCAAGTAAGTTTGGGTTGAGACAGAGTCTTATAGCAATTCCTACCATAGTTCTCTATATTTGGTATGTCAGGTCCGTGATGTTCTTTTATGAAGTTTTGAGTACGCTAAAAAAGAATGTCATGACTTGTTGATACTCTTCGCGAGTCCATTTTGTTCGCTTTCCTTTTATTAATTGTTTTGTTTGGTTTGGTTTATTTTGTTTAACAGCACATCAACCTCAATGGGTTATTTAATGCCGACAACATGTTTAGGATAGATTCGTATGCATAGAATATGTATTCTTTGGTTTAGATTGGTTTGATTTATTTTGTTTTACGGCATATCAACCTCAATTGACCACTTAATGCCGACAAAATTCTTTATTGATGGTAATATTTTGTTTTGTCAAAAATCTGTTTCTCGTAATATATTTCCTTCAAAATTGTATTGCTGGTAATAATTTCTTTTCAAAAAAAGTATTGCTGGTAATAGTTAATTATTTGCCCATAGCTAGGACCCTAACAGGTCACTCCGGGTCAGGGTGGACCTGGGAACACCAGCAATTAAGAGGTAGTTCCACGCTCCTCAAAACCTCCTGATCAGAGGCCTTGCTGCTGGACATAGTTTAACGTTTTACGCAGGACGAAATTGTTTTGGCATCGAGTCACTTAGGAACAAGGTCCGGGTTTAGTGACCAGGCGTTTCATCGCTGTTGAAAGAGTTTGTTCCAATGACAGATTTTTCGTCCCTAATCGCGGCCCTTGTTAATCTGGGTGACGGCCGATCCAGTATATTACTATTATTTGTTGTTGTTATTGTAGGAGTAGAATTTACGTTTATGAAGTCATAAAAAACAAATAAGTTAATCACTGGCTAACAAGTTAACCAGTGGTTTGTGATTTTCGCCCTGACCATCCCATACCCATTAAATGCCAGTACAAGGCCTCGCTTTGGAACGGTATACATGTTGGTCTCGTTAACTCACATAGTGATTTGGTTCCTCACAAGTGACATATAAGGAACAAAGTGAACGTGAGAATAATTAGACGCAAAACTAGTTGAAGATATAGTGAGACTTTGAAATCTTAACAAAAGGCAAATATCAGTTCAACAAATGGATCTAGAAGTCTTTGAAAATGAAGTTAATTTTTCAGAATTTTATATATTTGCTCGATATAGGATTTTTTCTACTCTTAGAAAGCTGTAAAATGTTAAATATCGTGGATAAACAGTGCGCCATCTCTTAACTTGTGCTTCTGAGATCGGTTAATATTCAATAGATTTGGAAATGACGTCATATTTGAGACTTTAGAATGGTATTGTCTTCGAATGTAGGTCGCTGGAAATATCGATGACATTGTTTATTGTGATTTTATGTTGAGCTAACCAAGTGATAAAAATGAGGCGAACAATGTACAAAATTCTTTCTTTCAATTTAGCGCAAAATTCGTGACAGAAAATTCACATAATATTTTAGGAAGACTGCAGCCTATTTTAGGATACAGGATAAAGTTGGTCTATTATTTTTTGTTCACCACTTGGAAATTCTCGCAAACGGAAGACACAGGTGTTGAAAGGCGTCTCGCTTCCTATACAGAACACTCAACTTCCGTTATGCAATATATCTTTATTATTTGATATCAAGAGCTATCTTAGATGATGAGAACAGTGACGAGAGTGTCTGCTTATTGTCAACGTTACCAATGTAATCTCTCTACATCCATGCGTACATCTGACTGGAACATTCTCCATCATATAATGATCGTCAATCATCAATCTTTCACAAGACATAAAATCGACATTTGATTATTATTATATGATGTATTCAAAACGACCACGAAGAGTTGTTTTAACATACTAAGCTTATTATTTATATCCGGATTAGTATACTTATTTAGGCTATACTCGCATAGTTTCGGCTTTTGTACCCTCCTATCTTCTTCAGGTGTAAGTAACTATATCAGAATTTTGAATCGAACCCTTTATGCAATCCACGAGAATAGACTGTTCTCGTCTATTCGATATTTTACATTGAAAATACGCTGTGTGATTTTTGCACTAACCGACTCGATTGAGCGTTTACGGTAACATCACGTGAAAACACAAGTTTCTGTACGATCACCGAAGTTAAGCACCGTCAAGCCTGGTCTGTACCTAGATGAGTGACCGCTTCGAAATACCAGGTTCTCTAAGCTTGGAAGTTTGGATGGTGTAATAGATAATAGCTCAGAATTGTTAATCGAAAAGTCGAGTTCCAAGTCCACCTGGGTTCGTTATATTAACTTTGGCGCCAATTCCCTTGGGAGGGGTATGAATCCATCTCTTATCCCTCAGCTATGGGTTAATTAGCAAGACTTGTATCACTAAATCATTATTACCGCCCCACTAATTCTTACAATCTAAAAATGTTTTCTGGATTTAAATAACATTACAGAGGTCTTCGTAAGCCATAAAAAAAGAATCGATTTTCATATATTCTTATAATTTCTTATAGAGGTATGGAGCCACCTCTTCTCCTCTCGCTATAGATTAATTAGTAAAACGTGTATCGCTAAATCATTATCTTCCCCCACCAAAGAAAAGAAAAAATTCTTACAATCTAAGAATATTTCTGGCTTTAAATAATCTGCAAAGACTTGCTAAGCCGTAGAAAACGAATCAATGAGTCAATAAGAAAAGGACGGCAGATAGGCTTTAAATAAGAATTTAGGGCACGTATTTTTGTGACAATTCTTGTTGTCAATTTTTAAATGTTAGACCTAATGTCTTTATTTAGGTTCAAGTATTTCCGAATGTTCTTTCTTTCTTAATCAGAGGCTGTCAGATGATGTTCATCTTTATGCTAGGTCCACTGAGTAGGTTGTCAGAAACTAACGTGTCCGTCAATTCACCAAGTCGGACTTAAATGTCATTGTCTTTATCTTCATTGTGTTAACTTTCTTCCACAGGGGTTGATGATTGTCATTTTCTCGCCATACCTGACCAGCCATTGCTGATTACTACATCTCTTTAGGAGGCGGCTCTTTTGGGATGAAATACAGACAGTTCTTGGTCATGTTCTATTGAGAGGGTTTTGATTCTGTCGAGATATCTACAAAGGTTTGAATGATTTTGATGTGTAAGGATCATAAATCCTCTGATCTTATGTACTCTTTATGTTTTATAAACAGATTGCAACAGATCTTTTTAATTGCTGTCCTCAACTCTCCTCTCCCTGCTCGTGGAAGCTAAGAGGAATCTCGTTACCTTGAAGAGTGTTTCTCCTGCTGATCACACACACACACACACACACACACACACACACACACACACACACACACACACACACATACACACACACACAATTTTATTAATGAACAATTAAAATATGCGTTGTTTTAGTTATACGGTGATTGTCTAGATGACAATGGTTATCAGCGCGAAAATCAAACTTGAAGGTCGAAATCAAATTTCGACTGAAGCTGTTTCCTTCATTTTGCATTAATGCTCTTTAGAAAGACATGAATCTATCTTATCTTCTAACTATGCTTTAAATATCAAAGTAAAACGCCCTTCCTTGGTTGGCAACCAGACTAGGAGAAGGAAAACTTTGACTTCAAAACTGTGGAACAAGCAACATGAAATAAATCTAATATCTTCTCCAGGAACAATCATGGTTATTTATAATTTACATATATAAACGAGGGAGAAGCTGTGGATAGCCATGACCGTCCACATTCTGAAAAGAAATGACATTTAAAGAAAAAAGATACACGGCTGGAACAATAAATATTAATCTGATCGTTAGATTTTGTTCTAAAATTTATACTGCATAACTGGGTTAAGTGAATTGGCAACGAAAGAGATTATGCTTCAGTATAAATTTCATAATAAATATTTGCTGAAATCTGAAAGTAAATGAATTTTGTTAATTAATTGTTAATTAATCAAAATAAAATTATTATTAAATAAGAACTTTAAAAAATAATAAAAAAATGAAACTTATTAAAAGGGAACTAAAACAAATTAAGTAAACTTTTAGACAAAAAATAATTTAAAATCAATTCTTCCCTATTATCGATTTAATAACCAATAAACTACTGCTACCCACAATACTGGTTCACATCTGAAGAATGTATTGAATGTCCCCTGTCGTGGTTTCTAGTTGTTAAAATTATCTTAGGTATCATGTGAAGGCAACGGTATACCTACATTATCTTAATGGACAAAATAAAATCCCCATCTGTCTATATGTATCATGGCAGCTTTGGAATTTCACATAGACAAAATGACACTTTAAAAGCTACCCACAACAGATCTACAGAAGATAAATGCTGATTTAAGGGGTGACTAAATGAGTCAGCAATAATCAACTAAAGATTCATTTTATTCTGGCCATAGCGGAGAAATGAAGAAAACTTGCAGCCCAAATTAATGAATACGATTATTTTTGGTTCTTCTGTTTGGAATTAAAGCACAGTCTATAGAAAAATCATACAGATGCATGCTTGAATTTCTCATCCACCATATTTTGATCTTGTCTTGAAATCAGAACGCTACAAACATCACTTGATTCTATCCCTTTTGCGTGTGAACACTATTCTTAGCTTGTGTACTTTTACTTTATTTCTGTTGCCTTGCCTACTATTGTCTTGCATATATATATATATATATATTATGAAATGGACCAAGTTTATACGTTATTTTTATAGATACACAGGGTATTTACTTAAAAAATATTTTCTATAAAAATAACGTATAAATAATATATATATATATATATATATATATATATATGTATTATATATATTGAATAAATTATAAACATTGCTTATTTCTATCATATTCCTTTCATATTCAGAAATATTTTTCCGTATATTACAATTAAATAAGACAAGAAATTCAATGTAACAGTGAGAATCACTTTTATTTCCCGAGTACTTTTCATCTCTTTCTGAGATCATCATCAATGGTACAACTGGAAAGGCAAAAACTATGTGTAGCTATCCATTACTGAATTTTTTCTTTTCCGTTTAAATGCTATGGCTGATAGTTATACTTCAGCGTTCATTAGAACCTAAATAGTTATCCATTATGGATCTTTTTCCTTTTATGTTGGAATGTCTTGGTCAAGCGCGCATTAAAGCGTGAAAACTGTTCTTTTTATAGTCATTTTAGAACATTATTACAGTATTCATCACTGATTCTATTCCGTTTCGGCTTCAATTTTTTAATGAAGATTGCTTCGAGGATCTGTAGTTTTAATTTGTTGTTTTATTGGTGTAGAATAGTTGTGTTATCAATCAGTATTTTTCTATACTCTGAATGTGGACAGGAATGGTGGTGTAAATGTCTTGCAATGGACGAATGGTCAGACATGTGAAGAGTAAATCTGTGAGAACATGGTACAGGCACTTGCTGAGGACCCTCCTTCCTATGTAACTGTGAAGAAGTGGGCTGCGAAATTCAAGCGGGGCAGGAACAGCACAATAGATGACTCTCGTTAAGGTTGTTCAAAAACCTTAACCATTGACTTCACCGAGTGGTTTTGGATAACCGACGTCTGACGATCGATAGACATAAGTTCTAGTTCGGTCCATCCTGTTTTAACTGACATCTTGGGAATAAGCAAACCATCTTGGGAATATGCAAACCATCTTGGGAATGAGCACACCTGCAAGATGGATCCCAAGTATGCTGACTTCAGAGTAGAAGCTGAAAAAGGGTTGATATTTCTGCCTGACCCTGAGAATTTCCACCGCAGATTAGTAACTGAAGACGAAACCTGGGTTCACCACTTCGAAACTGAATCAAAAACAAACAATGGAAGAAGTCTGGTTCTCCACTCGCCGGAAAAGTTCAAGCAAGGAGCGTCTTTTAGCAAAGTGATAGTTTATTATGATTACACTTTCAAAAAACAGAAACTATCCGGACAAGGAGAAAACTATTAATGGACAGTACTATGGATCAGAATTAAGATAATTGAAGAAATCAATCAAGTCGAAACGCAGAGGGAAGATGGGGTGGTAGGTGTGTTCTTGCTCCAGCATAAGGCGCCCGTTTACACTGGTCAAGTTGTCATCCTGGGCAAGACGTTAAACTACATCCGCGTCCTGGGCAAGACGTTAAACTACATCCGCGTCCTGGGCAAGACGTTAAACTACATCCGCGTCCTGGGCAAGACGTTAAACTACATCCGCGTCCTGGGCAAGACGTTAAACTACATCCGCGTCCTGGGCAAGACGTTAAACTATACCCGCGTCATGGGTAAGACGTTAAACTACGTCCAGCAGCAAGGTCCCTGATCAGGAGATTTTGAGGAGCGTGGAACCACTTCTTAATTGCTGGTGTTCCCAGGTCCACCTTGACCCTAAGTGGGCAAATAGTTAATTATTACCAGCAATACTTTTTTGAAAAATTATTACCAACAATACAATTTTGAAGGAAATATATTACAGAAACAGATTTTTGACAAAACAAAATATTACTAGCAATAAAATTTTTTGTCAGCATTAAATAACCCATTGAGACTGATATGCTGTAAAACAAAATAAACCAAACCAATCTAAAGCAAAGAATATATAATCTATTCATACGAATCTATCCTAAAAATGTTGTCGGCATTAAATAACCCATTGAAGTTGATATGCCATAAAACAAAATAAACCAAACCAATCTAAAGCAAAGAATACATATTCTATTCATACGAATCTATCCTAAAAATGTTGTCGGCATTAAAAACCCATTCAGGTTGATATGCCGTAAAACAAACTAAACCAAACTGGTCTGGTTCCTATAGTTGAAGCAGCCAACTGTGACTTCGAATTGCTAACTCATCCCCTTACTCACCAGACTTAAATCCATCTGATTTCTTCCTGTTTTTTAAACTCAAATCCTACCTGCGTGGTTTTGGAAACAATAATGAGATCATATGTGCTGTGGAGGAGTTTTTGGAAGTGCAGGACTCCAATTTCTTCCATGATGGGATTGCAATGCTTAAGCATCGTTGGACCAAATCTAGTTTCCCCAAATACGTTTGGGCGAGGCTTAGAAATTTTTAAACGAACATCGCATTTTCTAACGCTTAATTCTTCATTTGATTTTGTTTCGCGTTACGATGTCTCCAGCCATCATCCTTATTGTTATTACGCATCTTCTTCATCCATGTAAAATAGCGGGAAAATTTCACGTTCCATACACGTGTCCCGTAACTTTCATTACATCCGCTATATTCTACACTTCTTTGCGCTTCTTGCCCGCCTCGACTGTTCCTTAAAGACAACACTTTCATTTACCGCAGTCTTTTTTTTAAAACAAATCTTATAATGGGATGTGTCTATCGATATTCTATTGACTTATTGACAATCTAGTGTCCATCATTCCCTATGGTACCAACGGACGACAAGCAAGTGATATAAAAGTGGATATATATATATATATATATATATATATATATATATATATATATATTGTAACAGTCCGGTGAGCAGATGCGTTCTTGTCTTACACCCCTTTCTATTTTTGTATATTTACTGAACTCATTGCAGGCGGTTTTCAGCCAGTCGTACGTCCAGGATTATTCTAATCCCCCCCCCAAAAAAAAACTGTTAAAGGTCAATACAGTGTACACTGTATGTGTACTCGGAGTTAGTAGATATTCTGATAAAATGTTCATAGTCTATACACATTTTGTTACTGTAGCATACCTACGGACGATAATGGGTATGTCCCCATTTGCATAAATACAGTAGTAAATACTGTATGTTGGTCTGTAGTTGGAGATTCGTTTCCAGCTCCGCTGGTCAAACTCTGGGCATAGAGTAACATCAGACGAAGCTATGTCGAATGGCAGAATCTCGTCTCGGGAAACAGCTACCCGTTTTATACAGGGTCTACGGAGAATTTTTTGCCGAGCCTACGGGCTCGGATACCCCACATTAAATTCGGCCTTGTGCTACATCTGACCACGTGGGGCGGTTAGTAGATATCCTAGAGTTGGAGATTCATTGTGGAATTCACTTGACTCACTTCTAGCAGTTGACTACTTCTTTTACCCGCCGGTGAGGATGAAGTAAAAAGACACTATCCAAAAACTTTAAAATTAAGAGACAATCTCATCAAATAACATGTGTCTTTTTGAAAAAATGTATCATTGGAATAGATTAGATTAATAAGAACGGTAACGTATTTGTAATTTACCGTACTTCCCTGCGTTGAAAACGGATTGGCTTCAATTGATACATGTCAAAATGAACAAATTTAAATTTCTTTAAAAGTTATCCATCAAAAATATAATTATTTTAATTTTCGACGACATCAGTCCGACGGAATATCAAATTATTGATTCCACGTTTAAAAATGTTGACAAACCAAGTTTCTTGGATTCAGTTTCGCACAAATATCCTTGGGAAAGGTATGAATCGACCTCATCCCCAACTAGCTCTGGGTTAAATGATAATCCAGACTGGGCTCCATAGCCATATTCTCATATTTTGCTCATTATAATGCAAGCCCCAATTTCAGATGTTAAGATGAAGCTATGGTCAATGACAACCACAGAGACAATTGTTTATGGTTTATACTGCATCTATGTTTATCACCGTTCCCGGGAGAGAGCGCACAGTCTAGCGTTATCATTAGTTCGAGAAGACCAATACGCTCGAAAGCTCAGCCAATCATTGACGTCTTTCGAACAGTTTTATCTACCCAGTTTTAATGGCAACGTTTGGGTCAACCTGTGGTATTGTTTCTGGATATGTTCGAACGATGGCGCACGCTGCGATCGTATTACCAGGATATTTTCTTTCAAAAATCAGCCCATTGACAAATTGACCGGAGTGAGATTCAAATCCGGGTCGCATGGTTCAGAAACTTACGTTGATTCAACTCCATATAGAAGTGGAAACAGCACAATACCATCGTAGACACGTGGTTTTGTATCTTTTTTGTTCTCTCCAGCACATTTATCTCGTGCACGAAAGGCTACGTCTTTTTTTTAGCCAATCTGTTATATATTTATCTATCTAGCTTGATAAGCAATGTAATATTTGACCTTGAAGATATGGGATTAGTTTGCAATGGTTAATTTGTGATGAGAGTAGTGTTTCTGACATCGGGAAAGAAGGTAAGTGCTTGGATTGGTAATTTAGTATGCAGTGAGACTTGCATGCTGAACATAGTGTGATTATTGGCGTGCCATAAAACTTATGAGAAAAACATAACAAAAGTGAAAGAAACGAAAGTGAAAAACAAATAAAAAAAACAACAAAAGAACAGTCATACAGAAAGAGACCAATAACAACATCAAAAATATAAAAGAACATAAAATATATTATAAATGAGCAACTTACCTCGCTGTTCAGAAAACAAAAAAGAAGTGCCACAAAAAAGCCCTGGAAGAAAGCAAAGTTGAATAAATTAAAACAAACCCAGCTCCGAATATATATATATATATATATATATATATATATATATAACATTAAATGTTATTTGTAATGTATAAAAATGATACACTCTGAGTGTTTTCGGCTAGACTTTAGCCATTTTCAAGGATTAAATGTTTTAACTGTGAAATAAGAAACATGGACACAATATATTGACCGTGCTTTGAAAAATGAAAACATTTTATAAAACATACATACAACAAAGTATTTCTTATTTAACAGTTAAAATATTTAATCCTTGAAAATGGCTAAATGTATAGCCAAAAGCACTCGGATAAAAAGAACATTCGGACAGTTTTTATATAATTTATTATCCGAAAAGAAAAAAAAGTTATTAGATCGCATGAGAAATTGTATAAAAAACTAAATAAAAGCACCTTGTCTGTTGTATTCATTGAGTTGTGCATGAAAGAAGGATTGTTGCCTAAACACACACACACACGCATATATATATATATATATATATATATATATATATATAAATTAATTAAATAAATAATCGTACGTTTACATGACAATAATTTATTTCCCCAGAAAATATATTTTCTGAGGAAATAAATTATAATGGAAACTTAAGGTTGTCTATTTTTTATTTATTTAATTAATATTTGCTTCGGTTTTACATTGAGGTCTTTGGATCACATCATCTTTGGAATTATCCAGACGGATTACCAAATCCTTCATTACCTTAATATATATATATATATATATATATATATATATATATATATATATACCTCGAAATTTAATTTACCTTTTATTTTTACAGTAATATTATACAAAATATTCAATAATACTTGCTAACAATTTGGGTCATGTGTGAATATTCATCGACCGAACGGTTAGCGTGAATATTTTCTTAAATAGTTTTTCAAGGAAATTAGACTTTTCCCATCCATTAAGTGTTATCGATCTTTTTTGGACGGATGAGAGTTATCTTTCCATTCTTTTGTTTTTGGTAGTGTATCAAGTTCACATCTTGATTATATCATTCTTTGCTCTTCTAGTTACATGCACTAAACAATTTTGTTGTGGCTGCCGGAAGTTTTCAAGTGATATTGTTTTTATTATTTGATAAAACTCTATGTGATTTTGTAGTGTGGATCTATGAAGTCTAATGAGCGATTGCTTTATTTAAGACATAAAGGATTCATTCGATTGAAGCCATTTTTAATAACTTATCTGAGTTGTGTACAAATCATAGTTTCGGCATTTCTGACGGCATATGACATATGACATATATATGTTAGAAGATGGCTAGAGTTTTCAGGTCAGTATTTTTGCTTTGTATCTTACGGCATTGGACAAATTAGCCCTAGCGGAATCGGTGTTTAATTTACTTATCTTCTATAATAAATTTTTATAACTGATCCATCGGTCGAAATATTTGAGATGTTTAGAATTTAGTATTGAATTTTTATGATAGATTCAGGGTAAATACTATTCTTACTTTCCAAAACAGAATATGGAATTGGAATATTCCAAATCATAGTTTTTAATTTTGAAAAGTTTATCTAAGGTCCTACTTCTTGGAACACGTGTTATCGAATGTCGATTATTTTGTTCAAGACTATAACAATCAGATTATCTCAAAAAAAATTTTTGTGTGAGATCATAATCAGAAAATATCTCATCAGTCGCTCCAAGACAATCATTACTTTCACTATTTGGATCATTATTTTATTCGCTGCCAGATTAAGAATATGTAGGACAAATAAATTTCTCGACAGATATTACGTCAATCGTTTCTAAATGGTTAAAATCATTGGAAAGAGATTTCTTGGTATGGTACGTTAAAATACACACAAACACACATAGGCACGCACGCACGCACGCAAACACATGCATACGTCAAATATTTCGACTTATAGTATTTTTTAGTTGCACAAGATCTCTGCGACCGATAGGAGGGGACTATGTCAGGTATCAGATGTTGTTCAAAACGATTTGGTCAATTTTAGCTTAAAAGATCCACAAGGTTTTGAAAAGTCAGGACACACACGCACAGACACACATATGCACACAGAGAGCAGTGTATACAAAGCACGTTTCACACAAGATTTTGTTTTATATACTGTGTGTTTTGCTGTTTAAGACACTGAGACTATATCTTTTCTGATATGTGTGCGTCTTGTACACCGATAATATATTTTATCATAGTACCCGTCAAAATCGACATTATTTACGTATGGTTCAGAACTTCCATAGGGAACTGAATATATGTCCACGCTTCCTAGGATCAGTGTAGTATCTGTGATCTCTAAGCACTGACGGAAAATACAACTGCAGCGTCTGAATGTGTTTCAATTTACTTAAGATTAAATGTATGTATAATATAGTAAATTACAATTTATACAATTTATACAATAAATAGGTGGACTAGCTTAACGAGTTACGTCCTATCATTACTTATGTCTATTCGGTGGGTGTGCGGGTGGTGTAATAGGATAGCGGTGGAGGGTATTATCATGCTGAATACCGTCCTGGGTATGACGATAAACTATATCCGCGTTCTGGGTAAGACAATAAACTACGTTCAACAGCAAGGCCTCTGATCAGGAGGTTTTGAGCAGCGTGGAACCGCCTCTTAATTGCTGGTGTTCCCAGGTCCACCGTGACCCGGCGTGGTAGAACCTGTTAAGGTCCCAGCTATGGGTAAATAGTTAACCCCCAAACTGGAGTCAAAAAACTATGAAAATGTAAAAAATAGGTTTTAATACCAGAAATACTTTGTAAAAAATTATTACCAGTATTATTAAAAAAAAAAAAAAAAAAATTACCAGTAATAAAAAAATTGTCGGCATTAAATAATCCATTGAGATTGATATGTCATAAAACAAAACAAAACAATCATGCTGAATAGCACATCACCTTCATGTTGCAGGAATGGCAGTAGAACACGTTGATCCATAATGTGAATGTACATGATACAGTTCAGCGTTCCCACGATAAATGCCAAAGGCGAACGTGCCTTGCAACTTACACCATGATGCCATGGATTGAGCTTGCGATTCGTAGGTAAACACATTTCGGAAGCTGTTTCTATTCAGATGTGTCCGTCGCATATGTGAATGACCATCACTTGCATGAAGGCATAACCTGCTCTTAATTCTAAATACTAAAAACGCTGGCGCTCTGTCGACACCCACTGGAGACGTGCACGATGATGTGGCATTAGAAGATGTCTGTAATCCTGCTGGAAGGAAACGATGCTCAGCTGTCCATGTTGATATTTCTAAAGCAACATCTGTTCTGATCTGTGCTGTGGGGACGCCATGACGTCTGCCACAACTACCATTACTATGTGTCTATTGTTGGTGAACTTCTGTGTTACAGTAGTTATTTGAACTGTTGCTAACATCGAAGTGATATCAGCGCGGCCTTGTGAGTGATGAATTGTTTTCCACCCTACAACCCATTTCCCCACAGGCGAAATGTTGCTAGCCTCTCGCTACTACATTGTTGTTTCCATGGTTGGTGGTCAGATGAGTTACATTCTAATTTCAACTAGTTTCGACCTTCACGGCTAGGACCCGTCTTTCTACGTACACAAAATCGACTCATCCACATTCCCTTCGGCTTCCATTTGTAAGGAAGAAGTTCTTACGGAACAATAGCTAAGTGGATTAAAGCCTTTGTTCGCGAATTTGGTGATTTATTAATATTTGTGAGTTCAAACCCTGGCCTGGGCAGTGTGTACTTGGACTCAGAGCAATAACTGAGCAGTACAAAAAATAAATAGACGAGATATCTCGAGACAAGGGCAGTGGAACGAGAACAGTCTACTTCCGTAGATTAAATAAAGGGTTCAGTTCGGAATTCCCTGTAGGGTACTCGGATCGATATAAACCCGATAACGGCAGGAGAGCACAACGATCCAAACGTGATAATAATAATAAAAATGAGGACAATAGTCCGAATGTAAATAGTATAAATGATAATAGCTCGTTATTCCAGAAATTCATACAGAAGTTCCTCTCATACAGCTTCTTTTCTCAGAACTGTTATACTGAGGAAAAGGTTCGTGAAAGGGTATTTTCTCGGTCACTAAAAGTCTTAACTACATCAAATTAAGGGTCAACCATTGTCTCTACTCCATATCCTTATAAGCATTTCTTACTCCCTCCTTGTACGCCAATGCAGATTTATTCGGAAATGATCTAGCTTGAATAGTGTACTGATGGTGTACTATTATAAATGTTACTACTGTTGCAACCTAGGGACGGTTACTGAATAGAATAATCAAACGGAGGTTGGTAATGAACGATAATACTTAGGACAAGAACAACACGTATAAGATTCGCTAGCGGCGCGTAGAAGAAGTTGTCAACTGCTAGAAGTGAGTCAAATGAATTCCACAATGAATTTCCAACTGCAGGATATCTACCAACCGCCCCACACAGTCAGATATGGCAGAAGGCCGAATTTAATGTAGGGTATCCGAGCCCGTAGACTCGACCAAAAATTCCCCGTAGACCCCGTATCAAACGGGGTCGGGTAGCTGTTTACCGAAACGATAGACTGACCTTCGACATAGCTTTGTTTGGAGATTCTTTCTGCTCGGAGACAGAGAGTTTGACCAGCACAGCGGGAGACGAATCTTCAACTGCAGTATATCTACCAACCGCCCCACGCGGTCAGATGTGGCACAAGACCGAAATTAATGTGAGGTATCCGAGCCTGTAGACTCGGACAAAAATTCCTCGTAGATACCGTATAAAACGGAGTCGGGTAGCTGTTTCCTGATACGAGAGTCTGCCCTTCGACATAGCCACGTCTGGGGATCCGCTCTGTCCAGAGGCAGAGAGTTTGACTAGCACATCTAGTGACGAACCTCCAACTGCAGACCAACATACAGTATTTGCTACTGTTTTTATGTGGACGTACCCATTATCGTCCGTAGGTTTGCTACAGCAGTTTTTATCAGAATATCTACTAACTCCGAGTACACATACAGTATACACTGTATCAACCTTTAACTTTTTTTGGGGGAGGATATTAGAATAATCCTTGACGTACGACTGGCTGAAAACCGCCTGCAATGAATTTAGTAAATATGCAAAAATAGAAAGGGGTATAAGACAAGGACGCATCTTCTCAACGGACTGTGAAACGATTTTGAGAGAATTTGAATTTCTTCCAGAATTCATTATTGGCGGCGACAATCTTATGATATGCACAGAAAGGAAGTTATAAGAATTCATAGAGAAGGCAGTGAAAGAGAAGGGGGAGGAAGAATTAAATATCCATTGCAAGGAGACATAATGCATGATTGCCAGCAAAAGGAACAGCCAATCATACGAATTAAAAATTGGTGTTACCAAAATAAGGCAAGTAAAACAATTTAAATATCTGGGAAATCTTTTAATCTGAAGGTGCATATAAATAACGAAATTTGACTTCCAAAAGCTAAGTAAATTATTATGAAACAGGAAAATTCCAATATATTAAGAAACATAAAAAAGTTTCGTTAGAAACAAAGTGTACTGAACTGTTACGTAATATCTATCCTTTCATATGTCAGTGAGTACTGGATAATCTCTTCACAGATGAAGAAGAGACTGGAAGCAATGAAATGTTGTTCTACAGAAGGATGCTGAGAATAGCGTGGACTGAACATGTGAGCAAGGAATAAGATTTATAAAAAATGAAAACAAAAACGACAGATACTTAATATCAAAAAGAGACGGTTGGAATTTCTAAGGCACAGAAGGAAAGAAGGCTTAGAAAATTTGATACTCACAGGACGGATTGAAGGCAAAACAGACGAATGAAAACAGCGTATAATCTATCTAACGAGCTAGTGTAAATAGATGACAAACAAAAATTTCGGTGAGATAGCAAAAAGATAAAATTTATTGAGAACTATAAAGAACAGAAAATTGTAGCTAACCACCATTTAATAACGTCCTGAAGGAACACAACGCATCTTTACGGAGTTAGTGTATATCTAGATAGACATTTTCGTTTATATCTAATTTTACTACCGTATCTCTATCTATAAAAGGCAGGATGTGTGTGTGTGTGTGTGTAACGAATGCACGGCCCCCAATTTTCGACGGATTTGCAGCAAAATTTACATGCACATGCTCCAAGTTAGTGAGAAGGCCAAGACCGACTTTGCATTTTCCAACTCCCATCGATAGTAGAAATAATCGATTGTTTAATGCTTCTACGGCAGTTTTCATGTAGTTTGCGGCCATTTTCTATTGGCCAGAGTGAGAGCCTATAGCTGGCTGCCACGAATAGGCAGGAAGATTCTATTGGCCAAAGTGAAAGCCAACAGCTGACTGACACGAATGTTAACTAGCATGCTAGCATGCAGAAAAATTGATAGCTGCATTCGTCACAAGTGGGACAAATTTAAATCTTCTGGGCACTTTACTCCAATTGGCTCATTCGCTTGCTTAAACTCAACGTTGATTCTGATTCCGCAGAACTGAGTTGGGTGTGAAAAAGTATTTGTTGTTAACATTCTTTTTTCATTTGGTTTTTCCAGTTACGAGTCCTTTTTTAAAGCTGATCGTTTTGTGTTCATTTTGTTTAGTTCTTTTTTCGTAACAGATTTAATGTTTAGCATAGAGCTTAGAAAAAATTCGCAATGTAAGATAGGCAAGAAGTAAGACATGTAGCAACATCAGCACGACAAAGGGCACTCCTTTAAAGACAAGGAAGGGCAAAAATATTTTATGTCAAGTGATAGCGATTGCTGTATTTTTGAATCAAGCACAGGCAACGCCGGGCCATGCTGCTAGTGTATTAATAAAATGTAAGTCGGTCCCTACATTTGTGTGAATAATCTGCTAAGTTTGAATGTGTGCGTAACTAGCTTTGCAAACAAATTTTGGATTCTGTTCATGTCTAATGAATTCCATCCTCTTCCACTTGACATGTTATTTAAACAACGCCAACGCATCAACGGTTTTTGGAGGAATTCTCGAAAATAATGCCGCGAGCAGGAAGACCAACAGGCTTTCGTTACGAAAAATAGGATTTGATTCTTATGTATATAAAAAAAAAACAAATAATGAAAAAAAAAAGAAAAAAAATTAAAAAAGAAATAGAAAAAGAAAAACGAGGAAATTAAAAGAAAATAGAAAAAGAGAAGGAAAATAAAAAAAGAAGTAAAGAGAAAAGTAAAAAAAGAAAAAGTAATAAGAAAAATAAAGAAAAAGGAACAGAAGTAAAAAGAAGAAAGAAATAGAAAAATGTCTGCAAAGGAAATAATTTCAGTTTCATTTCTTTTCTTTTTCTTTCTTTCTTTTTTCTTTCTTTCTTTCTTTCTTTCTTACCTTTATTTATTTTTTTTTTACATTTGTTGAAATTTTGTTAATTCTATCATTTTTTAAATTTAATTCGATTTCTTTCTCTCGTTTTCTTTCGTCATTATTTTTGACGGGTAGTTTGTGTTTTCATGAAATTGGATGTTTACTAGTGACATAGGAATTTACTCCATTAACCTCCTGGCACTTTGAAAGCCATTATTACATACGACCGAACACCGCGTCTTGCTGACGTCACCACATTTGGTGGCAACTTTAACGCGCGCGTTTGTAGATATTTTATTAAACTTGCATTAGTCTGTCAGAAGGACCAGTGGAGGTAGAAATTAAATATAGGAAGATTATATTACGCAGATATTCTGACTGAGAAGGGTCTGACTTGAAAATCAGTATTCATGGCTTGAACACTGACCACAGGGACTAGAAGCAGATACCCAACCACCTCAGTATGTCCTACAAGCAAATACATACGACGGATGAAAATATGAAAACACGTCTACACAAATGGCTTCATGACACATAAACATTATACGTATAGATATAACCTTTAAATCGTTTATATGGCCTTGTTGGAGAAGACTTATTTTCTACAGTGGAGAGTTTTCGCCAGATATACAATTCCGTAAACTTATTGCTACGTCATCGCTATTACCATGGCAAATGCTTGAATGAGAGATTTTCTTTACATTATTTGGACTATTGTCCTCATCTTTGTCGCCATATTTATTAGATTTCGGCCGTTGTATCCTCCGGCTTTCTTCAGGTGGTTGGAATGTCGAACTGAATCCTTTATTTCGCTCACTGTACTGTTCTAGTTCCACGTGCCATGTCTAATGGATGTCAGTTATCAGTTATCTCCTGTTAATTCCCTCTGAAAGTTCTCCACTGCCTTAACCGGGTATTGAACTCACACTTTCACTTTCTCTTCAGTTAGTATTTATGAGAGGAGGAAGAGTTCCTTCTACTATAGGAGGGTTTATCACAAAAATATGTATGCTGGTATTTCTTCCTAACTAATAAAAATAGACAATTCTCAGTCTTATCCCCCATATTTTTTATCTTGATGTTAGAACAATATAACTACTTGACTGTATCCCTTTTGCGTGTGAACATAATTGTTATTTTGTGAAATTTTGCCTTATTACAAATCCCTTTATTTTCCTCGTTTAGACTTGCATAATATTAATATATTTACTGTTTATACGCTATTTTATAGATACAAATATTTAAGTAAATGGTCTTTTTATAATAAAAGTATTAAAAACATTTATCGGCCTGAATGTCGGAGAAATCTCAAAGAAAAATTTGTATTCTCCGACAGAAACCGGTCCTGCATCCTACACGGAGCCGCCATATAGCATGACGTGCTAAACCATTTAGCTACAGAGGAAGCATCTGGTTAATCAGGATAAATTACTATTTTTAAACTACAATCTTCCCATGATTCCTCTCGAACGCTCATATTTGCTGAAGGCGAATGTTAACGCAAACAAATGACATAATATATTACGAAATGGACAAAGTCCGACAATTATTTTAATATATTTTTTGTTTATACGTTATTTTTATAAATACAAATATTTAAGTAAATGCTCTGTTTATTATAAACAGTATTAACAACATCTACCGGCCTGGATGTCCGAGAAAATCAGACACTTCCTCTGTAGCAAAATAGTATAGCACGTCAGGCTAGATGACGGTACCGTGTATGATACAGATTCGATTCCAGTTGGAGGACACATGTTTTCTATGAAATGTCTTAGAAATTCAGGCCGGTAAATGTTGTTAATACAGTTAATTATAAACAAAGCATTTACTTAAATATTTATATCTATAAAAGTAACGTATAAACAATAAATATATTAAAATAATTGTAGAACTTCGTCCATTTCATAATATATGACGACACTTGCATTATATATATATGTATAAATACGACGTCTGATTAAAAGTATCTGGACTGTTGCTATGGTAGCAGAGCTACAGCACACAAATTGAAGCCACTTGGCACCGATTGACCTTGAAGTGAAGTTATAACGTTCTAGCTTACTTCCGTTGCTTGGAAGGAAAGTGTGTAGAGTGTGGTCGTATCACCAAACCACGCTCGTTCCATCAGTGACCATGGCTTGTGTAGCAGTTTTGGCCCAAGAACAACATTCTCCAGGTTCGGTAACCACCATATTCCCCATATCTCGCCTCTTGCTACTTTTTTTCTCTTTCTAAAAATCAACACAATATGTAATCAACAAGATTTCAAGACGTTGCCTAGGCAGCTGCTCGCTATTTCCAAAATGAAGTTCTAGGAATGATTCCATCAACGAAAACGACGGCGGATAAAGTGTATGGCTTTAGAAGGGGTTACTTTGAAGGAGATTAAATACCAAATTGATATGTGTTGTAGTTTACTATTTATAGCATAACTTCCAATATTTTTTGTTTAGATCTCATATATTATTTGCTTAGTATTATTTTTACCCTGTTTTCTTCCTTCCATTGCTTATTTCTTCTTGAGAATTTTGTCAATTACACTTAACCATGACTAATTATTCACGGTCATGATCACAGATCAGCGAGAAAAGTAAAACGACTTACCTGTAAAGAACTGAAGAACATTTCGAAATATAATTTAACCAGTTCTGTTTTCTCGTCCAAAACATCAGGTATGCCACCAAAAATTATATAGTGAATTCCAAATAAGGGTATAAGCACCAGAGTTGACTTGGCGAGTTTTCTGCAGGAGACAGAATTTTGTCAATTACACTTGAAAGAGAGAAAAAAATAACTAAAAATGAAATTTAAAGACGCCAGAACAAGGAACGCGATATTCATGCTTAGAATGTTATCAGAAAGAGCAATACACATTTTAAAACTTTAGGTTGAAAAGATAATTTTAAAGCAATTATTGAATTTTGTTTTGGCACGGCATTATTTCATATGACTATAAACGTTATTGTTTGTTAGTATACCGAAAGATTTCAGCAGATCTATTTTCATAGCACTGCCTAAGAAACCAGGCGCAAATGAATGTGAACTCCACCGAACAATCAGCTTGTTGCGGAATCTATGCTGAGTAAGATGTATCAGAAGGTGATTTTTTGTGAAGGCCAAGAATGTGCGTGATCGTAATGCATTTATCCACAACAAATAAATCAAACAAAAATAAATAGACAATTCAACTTCAAGAAATTACTGAAAACAACGTCCTTAGAGATTTCAACAATAACATGAATTTATATATATATATATATATATATATATATATATATATATATATATATATATATATATATATATATGGCATACACAAAGTGATAATAAGTTGTTTGTTAAATGTGGCAAGGTGAGATAAGTTTACAAAGATTGTCCATGCAGAAATTTAGTGAGTAAAAGTTGGTAGTTTAAGTTTATTTGTGGAATTAAAATAGTTTGATATCAGCAAGGAAAATTGTCAAATGAGTAAGTTCAAGTGATAGTGTTGATTTAAGTTATGAAGAGTTGTTCGCCTTTAACTGATAGGCTAAAGTTGATTGAATGGACAATAACTGTTTTGTAGTGATAATTTCACTTTTTAGTAAATTGTAAGTTAAGTTTTTTCACGCGGCAATTGTTGTGCGAGCTGTGTTGAGTCGTTGAGAGGTCAGTAGTGGTTATTGAGTTAGTGTGTCAGCACGCGTGGGGTCTGCTGGTATCTCTCGAAACTCAGTGTCTGACTAACTTGAATTAAGTCGAGCGATTCTTTTTATAGATTTTTGAGTTTCCAAATAGGCTCCAGAGATCTGCGCGGGAAAAAAGGTTTGACTCAAATTTTAGTGTCCTTTTAACCAATAAGGTTAATGAGCCACATAACAAAACTCATCATCCGTATTCTGATGAATAGAGCGCGCAGCAGAATCATGCCAGAAATAGGACAAGAACAGTGCGGGTTCGTTAAAAACACCGAAACAAGGAACGCGATATTCATGCTCAGAATTTTGTCAGAAAAAGCAATACAAATGCAGAAGTGTATCTATGTTTCATAGACTTTGTAAAGGCCTTCGACACAGTACGCCACAAGCATCAGATGGAACTGCTCAACAATCTTGATATACTTGGGAAAACTATTAGAATAATCAAGAGCCTATACTGCCAGAAAACGGCCTGTATACGGATAGAGAATGAGTCCAGCCGATATACAAAAATAGAAAGGGACGTAAGGCAAGGATGTGTCTTCTCAATGGACTTATTCAACCTATACAACGAGGCAATTCTCAGAGAATTGGAAATCCTACCAAGATTCATCATTGGAGGCCACAATCTTAACAACATAAGATACACAGATGACACAGGGCTGATATCAGACATGGAAAGGAAACTACAAAACCTACAAAAGGTAGCGTAGGAGAGCGAGAAGAAGGGACTAAGCATAAACTACAAGAAGACACAATTCATGATCATCAGTAAAAAGATGAGCCCGAAATGTGATTTACAGGTTGGGGATACTAAAATCAAGCAGGTGCAGAAATTTACAAATCTGGAATGTGTTCTGACAGAGGATGGTAAGTGTAATTCTGAGATCCGAAGACATAGTGGGATGGCCAAAGACTCAATCCAAAATCTAGGCAGAGTATTACGAGACAGGAGGATTTCGTTGGTAACAAAGAAAAAAGTAAGGAACTGATATATGATATCTGCCCTCATTTACGGCAGCGAAAGTTCGACGGTCTGCTCAAAGATGAAGAAGAGACTCGAGCTAATGGAGTTTCTACAGAAGGATGCTAAAAATACCGTGGACCGGAAATATTAGCAACGATGAGGTTTTGAAGAGGATGAAGCAAGGAGGAAGCTTATATTTAACATCACGAAGAGGCAACTGAAATTTCTGGGACACGTTATGAGAAAGGAAGCCTTGGAGAATCTGATACTCACAGGGCGGATAGAGGTAAAAAGGGGCAAGGGAAAGCAACACATAACATGACCAACGGGCTTAAGCAAGTGGATGACATGACAGGGTTTTGGAGAAGTAGCAAAAGGAGAAAACATTGAGAACTGCAGGGGATAGGGGGAAGTGGAGAGCCATGATCGCATACGCCATGAAGGGACACGGCAGATACATGAAACAAGATAAGTGTCGAGCGGGCCTACCAACTATTTTAGCAATGTCAGAATATTAGAAAGTGGACAGACAAATTTTCGTGATAAGATAAGCATCTTTCTGAATACCTGTAAAATAACTATAAAACTTTCTGAATACCTGTCAAATAATTATAAAGCTTTTTGAATACTTGTCAAATAATTATATGGCTTTCTGAATACCTGTCAAATAATTATAAATATTTCTGAATACATGTCAAATAACTATAAAGCTTTCTGAATACCTGACAGATTACTATAAAACTTTCTGAATACCTGTCAAATGATTATAAAACTTTATGAATACATTTCAAAGAACTATAAAGCTTTCTGAATAACTGTCAAATAACTGTGAAACTTTCTGAATACCTGTCAAATGAATATAAAGCTTTCTGAATACCTGTCAAATAACTATAAACCTTTCTGAATACCTGTCAAATGATTATAAAGCTTTCTGAATAACTGTCAAATAACTATAAACCTTTCTGAATACCTGTCAAATAATAATAAATCTTTTTGAATACGTCAAGTAAATATAAAGTTTTCTGAATATCTGTCAAATAACTATGAAACTTTCTAAATACCTGTAAAATAACTGAAAAACCTTCTGAATACCTGTCAAATAACCTATAAAGCTTTTTGAATAACTGTCAAATAACTATAAACATTTCTAAATACCTGTCAAATAATAATAAATCTTTCTGAATACCTGTTAAATAACTATAAAGCTTTCTGAATACCTGTCAAATAACTATGAAACTTTCTGAATACCTGTCAGATTACTATAAAACCTTCTGAATACCTGTCAAATAACTATAAAGTGTTTACGGTTTTAGTCGTAACATTTGTTTGAATTACAAGCCAGCAGTTTTATTTACTTAGGGAAGGGAAGGTATCTCCTCCTAATAATGGAGTGATTATTTTTTTTATTTTTATCTTAAATTAGGTAATTGGTTTTGAATATTGTTTTAAGTAGAAAGTTCTATAATTGACTTTTATAAATTTTTACACACCAAATCTTCATCACTTATGGGCACACACGATAACAAGAAATAATTTTTATTATATATTGGTTAAATTTGATTTTTCAAATTAAAAACTTCTATTTTGTTTTCATTTTTATTTATCCTATAAAAGCCAGAAAGAAATTTAAAGACAACATATAAGAAAATTAAAAAGTAAATGATATTTTTTAAATATTTTAAATGGACTGTTTGAAAATCTTAAGGAACCAATGCTTTGAAAATGTCTCCTAATGGATGATTAAAACGGATTTCCTGATTGATTTAATCAACGAAGACCAGATAAAAATTTGATGCCGACTGTTTAAATTAGTAATTAGTCGAAAACAAGTCATGTTCAAGAAGACAGAATGTCCAGCGAGATATGAAAGAATAAGTTTAATCTCTCTATATATAAAACAGAGTATGTCTGTGTGTCTGTCTGTGTGATACCTTTTCACTCGAGATCCATCCAACTGATTTTGAGCAAACTTTGCACATGCATTGTACAATGTAGGAGATAAGTTCTTAGTATAAAAATCGATAATTTTTAAAAAATCAATAATCGATAAAGTCGATCAAAAATCGATAAATTTAACTTTTTTCCTCCGATTTTGTTTATACTCGATATGTAGCGTACTTACATCAAAGCGAGCTCACGATACCTCGTTTTTATTTATACGCCACACGATTTCGACACAAATTTTAAACCAAAAACTCCATCAATTTTCAAGCAATCTAATACAAACTTCACTCAATTGTAACCAACAAGAAGTTGATTGTTTAACTGTCTTTTAACTTGATAATTGAGTCCACCCATATAGTGAAAACCCACGTAAATAGCGAAAATGGCGATTTTTATTGGTTTCTTTTTTATTTTTCGTTGAACTTTCAACCAATTTTCGTCAAACTTAACAATTGCTTTATAAATGTATCCTCGTTTACATCCCTGGTAGCACACTGACAAATTGAATTCCAAAAACCCCAAAATAATTGTGGTTTGAAGTCGGTCTGCATGTTGCCAGATTACTGCATTAATTCATGTTTTTAATGAACGTACTTTAAAATAATTGAAGAATATAGACTTTGTTACATCTAAACATGATGCTGTTTTTGCTCCATTCTAATTGAACGTTTTTTCTGATCGACCAGCTGGGTATGGCTGCTGGTAATTCCAATTGTTTCAAATTTTATCCTCTTCAAAGCAATATATACTTGATAATTGATTTTTAATAGTTGACTCTTCTGTAAAAACATGTCGTTCCTGAATTATTTTTTGCTTTATAAGATAACTGCATGATATCAATCGGGACTATAATTTAGTTCATAACTTTCGAACTCCGCAATGTATGATTGTCAGCAAGAGAAAACCTCTAGATGCGACCTACGAATGGGAAATGTCGAAATCAAATGAAATCAGATGAAAAGGGTACTTGAGGTAAATGAGATATTATTCTACAGTAAGATGCTGAGAATTTCTATGGGTAGAAAATGGCTGAAACTAGTGCGTTTTAAGAAAAATGGAAACAAATAGGATACTTTTCTTTAGAATCAGAAAGAGACAGCTGAAATTTATAGGACGCATAATGAGGAAAGAGCGATTCATGAATTTAACACCCATATGGCGGTTAGACCTTTCACCTCGCATCACTTCTTCTCGATCGCCTTACGAGAAGTTTGCAACTGAATAAAATTTGTTGACTGCTATAATTTCGTTCCAGGGTCTCGTTTTTTTGGCTGGGGGCGGGGCAATGAGCCGGTCAAATAATTAGTTTCCTTGTATTAAACTACAAACGTTCAATTGGAAAAAACTGCACCCTGCGAACGAACCTGATGTCTGTCTGAGCTGCAACGCTACATATTGCCTAAGGGGACGGACCACCCTGGAGGATAATTTCATGCCTCTGACCGAGAAGCGATATAAAATCTAAGATAAACTTAGGAGAAATTAATGAAACAAATTCGAAATTAAGATTGTTACGCCTACTGCTGCTAAAACCAATATGACGCCAAGAAAATGAAAGACCTTAGTCACAATTAAATCAACGCCCTTTACATTCTACTTCTAAAATAACAAAGTTCCTATCATTTGATACCTTGCTGTGATTTCATAAACCAAAACACATGTAGGATTTATTTTTCAAAATTTTGAAATTTATATTTGTAAAACGTTCGCATAGTTTTTTTTTTCGTATTGTCTTCTTTTGAATGCTGAAAATAGTTTCGAAACGATTCAAGAAAGCTATATCTTAAGTAAAAGGAATTTTGTGTAGTGTAGGAAGGAAATGTTTAAAATATAATATTATCTGGAAGGAAACATTGACATTTTCTAAATAATAAGCAGCATAAGACGAAAAACAAAATGAAGCACAAACATGCATTTTTTTCTTTTTGCAACAAACATTTCCAATAATTGCGTAACCCACACCAATTTTTGATTTTGGCAAAAAGCAATCGTAAAAATTATACTTATGAATTTCATTCTTCGAAGGAAGGGAAAATGTGTTTATATGGGATCTGAAAGATAAAAAAAAAATGGAATTATTCAATGAAATATTATCCGAAAGGAATGCCCCGAGAAACTGCACTCAACCACCCACGCACAAATTCAGACAATAGTAGACATTCATGTTTATTTAAGAAAAGGAGAAAAGAACGAAAGAAAATAAGAAAATGAAGAAAATAGGAAAATCTTGGGAGCGAAAAATCGTCGAGTTTGAAAGTCGTTTTTTAAGGGGAAAAAACATTTTCAGCGGATTACATAAACGGCATGAATAATTTATACAAAAAAATTGATTGATTATTTTAAAGTGTATAGAACTCGATAGATAGATAGATAGATAGATAGATAGATATGTGAATAGACGATAGATAGATAGATAGAGACAGGTGCACACACATATTAACAAAAAACGGGGAACTCACATATATTAACAAAAGGGAAAGCCTTAAAAAAACTGATAGATAAATATGAGGAAATTGAGACAGATTTGAATATATATATATATATATATATATATATATATATATATATATATATATATATATGCAGATATAAAGTCGAACGTCAAAAAACAACATTATTTTTGCACCAACCAAATAGATAGATGAAAATAAGAACCACATAGTGCAAAAACGATATCCAAACGCACTAACGCAACGCACACACACACAAACACGCTTTCTCTCTCTCACACACGCTCTCTCTCTCTTTATCTCTCTCTCATACACACGCACAAACACACACATACACAGGCCGAAATTATTCCTCTCTCTGTCTCTAACTATATTATATATGGCCTGAAAATTGCAGCCAAACATGAAAAATACTATCACCATTCGGTGTAGCTATATATATATATATATATATATATATATATATATATATACATCTAGTGAGCCAGACAAACCTAGCTAGGTTTCACCTAAACGGATCGTCAGGGAAAGTACTCGTTTCTCTTTGCCTCGTTAGACGTACTTTCCCTGACGATCCGTTTAGGTGAAACCTAGCTAGGTTTGTCTGGCTGACTAGGTGTATCTAGGTCTGCTCTACGGTTGTATTGAGCTCTTTTGTTAATTAGTTGTTTACTCGTATCGGGGTTTTTTCTGTAGGCTTCAAATCTGCATCTGTGCGATTTTTTTCGGCAGTAGTTCATGTTTGTAGCTTTTTCTTTATTTAAAACCTTTTTTTCCCTCGAGATTGATTTGATTATTGGCAAATCAAAAATTCGAGGGTTTTTTGAAACGAGTCTAGTTACCTATATTTGTATGTATATATATATATATATATATATATATATATATATATATATATATATATATATGTCTGATAGAATTAAGTTTTAAAAATTAGCAGATATAATATCTGTAATTTATTCAATCAAACATACCTAAAAGAGAATTAGCTGCCTAAATACACAAATTTTAATATACATATATATATATATATATTATATATATATATATATATATATATATATATATATATATATATGTATATATGGAAATGATGAGACAACACGGAAAAGCTTATAAACGACGCGTTTTGTCGACGTGACGTGTGTTGGGTTCGGCTTCTTTGGGTAGGAAAGAAAGACAAAATTCGATGTAAGGAAAATGCGTTGTGTTCGAATTTAATTTATTGCCCCTCTTATACTAAAAAAATCACTACGTATTTCCTTACATAGTTTTGTCTTACATTCCGACCGGAAGAAGCCGAGCACAACACACGTCACGTAGGTGAAACGCGTCGTTTATAAGCTTTCACACTTTTGATTCGGATACTATTATATATCCTACACAACGACACACACAGACAGACATATGCAAACAGGAGATAGGAGGTAAAATTTGTCTTCGTCATTCATATTGACATTCATCCATTCAACTATTGATTTCTTTTTCAAGATTGATTGTTCACTTTCAAAGATGCGAATAAATTTTTATTCGACACTTACGTTTACCTAAATTTCTGTGCCTCTGGAGAATTTGCAGCGTTCAACTTCGTAAACAAAACCCTCAAGACATTGACGAAGAAAATAAAGTTTAACTGCAAGAAGAAAAAAAGAATTAAAAAAATTTGTTTAACAAACATTCACAGACACTTATAAAAATGTAGAACTATCCAAAATTCTTTTAGAAAAATGCTAAGAAAATCTTCGAAATGCTTTTGACCATTACTCAGCTCTTTACTTCTTTAAGAATATTTTCTTATTTTGATGAAAATCAATGTCCAATCCAGTTTGCTCTTCCAGAAGAACAGAAACTAAGCAGACTATTCAAGATTGTGATTATAAGCAGTTTTTTTGGAAATGGTTTGCTAATTTTAAACTAGAGAAAAAGAATGTCCTAGAAAATTTGAAAACAGATCAATCGGATGATGTTTTAAAGAGGTTGAAACTTCAAAAAGCTCTATAGACTGGCGCTACAGAATCTTAGAGTAATTTATAAAATAATTAACTCCCAACTCATTTGAACGCTTTCAACAGCAGCAACAACAAAAATGGATAGCAAATAGAGTTAGAAGAGAAAATGATATTATCAAAACTGCGAGTTATCAAATACTAGCAGTAGAGCCCGGCGTTGCCCGGGGATGTAACAGTAAGAGATAGATCAAGTATGGACCATCATAAAGACTGAAAAATAAAATTGACAAAGATTATTGTTTAAGGTTGGCGGACACGCATTAGTTTTTTTTGTTTTTTTTTTTACGAATTGGTCAAACCCAAACTCAAACAAAAACATTGTTTTCAAGCGTTATGAGTCTACCGATTGAATAGAATTTTATTATAAACAATTGTCTTGTAAATGGAATTTTAAAAGCATTCTGAATGTAAAAATAAAGAAAAAAGTGTGCAAGACAATAAGAAACACTACCTGCCAAAAACGAAAAAAGTGAAGTTTTGTTGAAATCGGTTGAAAAATGTAAGAAATCCGATCCCATATATAAACGTACAGACATACACACAACCTGGGAAACTTCAATCAATATCGGAAAGATCTATGACATTTAGTGGATTTGGGGATCGAATTTCCTGAAAAAACTTGTTTAAATGAAAAAGAAACAAAAACTGTGCGTTCAATGAATGCTGAATATTTCGGTATGAAAACAAAGGATGATGCAACACACACACACGTACACACACACGCACACACACACACGCGCGCGCACACACACACACGTGTTATTATTTTCCCTCTTTCTTTCATTTCAGCCTTCCCTTCTCCCTTTATCCAACAATTTTTCTTAATCTCTCAATCTCTCTCTCAACTCGATATATATATATATATATATATATATATATATATATATATATATATATATATATATATATATATATATATATATATATATATATATATATATATATATATATATATATATATATATAGAGAGAGAGAGAGAGAGAGAGAGAGAGAGAGAGAGAGAGAGAGAAAGAAAGAAAGAAAGAAAAGCAAGCACGGTGGGGTAATGGATAGCGGTTTGGATTGAGGAATCGGAGGGCCGAGTTCGAATTACAGTCGAATCCATTACATTCACTTACGTGCTAATAGCATTGGTAAAGGTGTGAATCCTCTTCTTCTCCCTCCAGCTATGGATAAATAGCAGGATGGCAACTACGAGAAGGATAACTCTGAATTCAAAACCTGTAGAGGGTCGTTTGGGGACCTTGTGTCTCTGTATTCGGCCCTTCAAAAAGTGTGGATGGTCCTGCACGAAACCGTCACCACTATAATCAAATCTAATGTGCTGTTGTCGGGCTGTCGGAACTGATCTGCTTGACCCTCATACTTTGAATTCGATGGAAGAGTCGAGTATATATATATATATATGAAATTACAGAAAGATTAATAGTAAATCAATTCCTTAGCTTGAATCAGGCATTGGAACAGAAAAGATGTCTACTGTCTATTTTGCTGCCTCGGAACTCAGGTTTTAAATGTGACGGCTTAAACATAGGAGCGAGGAATAAAAATTATTTTATATTCCAGACTTTTAGATTATTATCTGATTCGATCCAAACAAAAAAACAAATAAAAAAAATCACATTTACATAAATAATTCTCAAGATGTTTTCACCCTAAGCAATAAAGATATTTATAAGTCTTTCCTATCATTGTATAAAAACTCACCATTAATTAGAAATTTAGTTCTTTACTGAAAAAATCCTTTCATGTATTGGTTGGTTAGTAGATTTTACGATATATTACCCCCAGTCGGTCTTTAAAATTTTCTTTCTGGGTCTGTCACTAGAAAAGTGGCATTTGTTTGTCAGTGATTTTATAGAAGTGATTGTCAGTGTCTCTCTTGGTTATAGCCAGCCATTAACAACAATGATAGTAATAACCTGTGATTTTCACTGTCATATCGTATGGATTTCACTCTCAAAGTATTTATATATACTTACTTTTTGGCTTGTTTGCTTTAACGCTCCTTTCAGTATATCCGGTAAAGTCCCTTAGCACTGTGATATTTTCAGTTACTAATTCTGGATAATGTTCGTTTATTTACTATAGATATTTTATAATGATAGCAAATTTTCCAATGTAGATATTTGACATCTTCCTTTATAATGCTATATTATTATTATTATTATTATTATTATTATTATTATTATTATTATTATTATTATTATGTGTATGTTATGTTTCCTGTTTTGTCTCCTGTTGAGCCGGGTTCAAAGTCTGCTCCTTAGGCTCTATAGGAGAATTGTAATTTTACTGATAGCATTTTTTTTAAGTATATGGGATGTTCTTAATAGGGCGATTTTCTGGGCAAACTTTATGCTGATGTTACCTGGGACACTGTTACTAAAATTGTCCATTCCGTTTCTCACGAGGCCCAGAGATGCGATTACTATTCGTGCAGTAGCAGTCTTCATTCCTTACATCCTTTTAATCTCGATTTCTAGGCCCTTGTATTTGGACAATTTCTCGATAATTTTCATAGAGGTGTTTCTCTCAGATGGTACTCCTATGTCAATAGGCATACACTTCCTGAATTTCTTGTCTTTTATGACAGTATCGGGTTTGTTGGCTTTTTTTCCCCTGTCGGTATGAATTGGCATGTCACATTATTATTATTATTATTATTATTATTATTATTATTATTATTATTATTATTATTATTATTTTCTTTCAGTTTTTGCAGACATTGTACTATATTTTCTTTAAAAAATAATTAATTATAGAAAAATTTGCATAATTATATATCTATTATTTGATAAAAAATAAGAAAGTTTGAAAATGCGTAATTAAATAAAATATTTTAATTTTACAATGCCATATATAGATTTAGTAAATATAATAGTATAGTAAATATAATAGTATATAATAGTATTTTATTTTTGTATAGTAAATATAATATTATATAATAGTATTTTAGATCTTTATAAATAAAAATGTAAATATAAATAATATGACTTATTCAGATTTGAAAAGTCCTTTAAGAAAATCTCGATGTATTTTACAAAATAAAAAATAATGCCAATTGTATTGTAGTTTATCCTAAAAAACAAAACAAGACTGTGATGACACGTTCTCATAAAAGGAAGCCAGTATCAACAGACAGAAATTTCTAATCCAAACCTTAACCGATTTTTACTTTGACACCTTAAATTACACTTGCATCATGATTCGTCAAAAAAACACCCGCTTAAAAAATTGAATTCTCATCCCCCCCACCAACTTAAAATATATAATACTATTTAGCTTATAAATAGAGTAAATCAATTTTTTCGAAAGTTATTCAGCATCGCTTGAAAAGGAATGTGAACTTTAAAATTTAATTTTAAGATTCAGGTGATTGGAATTTCGAACCGAACCCATAATTTCATACATCGGGTAGATTATTCTAGTTTTTTTTTGTTCACCTATTGTACAGCGGTGACTAAACCCAAAAGAATTTGTGAATTGAATACCAGGTTAAAGCAGGTGGTATATCAACAAATTGAAGATTTAAGTTAAAGGGAAATAACAGAGATATCCGGAAGAGGCATAGCATGTGGAACTAGAACAATCAATCAACCCCGGTGGACGAAATAAAGGATTCGGTTCCAAATGTTGTATATCAGTCTTCTAAATGGTTTATAATACTTACCACTGTAGATGCTAAAATTGGACCTCGCATAATCCAAAAATATCCAGGGGTAGTGTTTGTATTCCAGCACCTATAAAAACAGGGAAACTATTATCACGTATACGAGAATAAGAAAAATCTGCAACGTTTAATTAAATCATCATTTCCTAACATTTGACATATTGACAATAACAAGACTGACTTACCATTTATATTACAATATATGCAAGGGTTACGATGTATAAAATTAAGGCATCGTCCATCCTTATATCATCATGGCCGATTCTAACCCTTAGGAGATCAACAAATTTCACTGACTTGTTCTCACGTTTTCCACTGAAATGAACTGGAGTGATTATATTGAACCAATTACTAGATCTGCTCCCACAAAGGTTGGTTCATTGTGTCGTGCCAGGCAGTTTATCTCCACAGAATCCATCTTGCATATTCATAAATCTATATAAATCGTCTATGCGATGAATATTGTTTTCATTATTAGTCTGGTGCTTCGGTTATATATCTCGAGACAAAATCCAATGAAGGATCTGTAATATTATAGGCCCTGACATGGCATTTCGGCTTCAGTCACTTTCCCACCTCTGTGACGTGGCATCCCTCTGTCTTTTCCATAAATATTTTCCTGGCAATTGCTCAGGTGAGCAACCCTCTTTGGTACCCCGACTCTATGAATTAAGCTCAGTACTAGATTGGCAGATAGGTCTCATCGTTTTACTACGGAAATAGCTAGATGTAACCGTAAGTTCTATTCTAATAGTTTCTTCTCTTGCACTTCTCGTCTGTGGAACTCTCTTCCAGTTCCTTCTTTCCCTGCCACCTGCCAAATTTAAATGAAACGTCTTTTTCAACCCTATTTTTTTATTGTCCTTTTTCCTTATCAACTTACATGGGGTGAAATGATTATATATATATATATATATATATATATATATATATATATATATATATTCGTGTTTGTGTGTGTGCGCGTGTGTGTGCGCGTGTGTGTGTGTATCGTGGACTCTCCCGTCGTTGATCGACGCAGGCTGATGAACCGCGCCTACCGGGGACCTTTTTACGACGTATGAGGGTCAGTTCACTCAATTCCTAAGAACCGATAGCCAGACAACCTGCACATATGATTTGATTATAGTGGCGAAAGCTTTGTGCAGACCTGGTGCACCATTCCCCCCCCCCTCACACACACATATATATTAGGTTGGTGGAAAAATAATGTCGTTTTCCCACATAGTAACATATGTGAGAAAACAACATTATTTTTGCACCAACCTAATATACATGAAATATGTCGTGCACTTCAATTTATATTAGGATGAATCATTCATACAAAAAGTAGATTAGTAAAGTTAATGATATGAAATGGCGAAATCCCTTCGATAACAAAATTTTAAAGGTGCATTAACCTACAAATCACTCGATGAATGTCATGATCCTTGTTTTTAAAAATTATAAACTGTATAAGGTCTTTCGCAAGTAATTCCCATGCCTGAGGATGACTGAATGTACAGTTGAGATAATAAATAAAATTATGAAATAAAATATAATATATATGGTTGCAGCGAGGGCATCTGGGAGAAAGTTTTTACTGCTTTTAAAAATAAAGAGTAAGCGTTGTATATATTTTACTAAATTTAAATGTCTGAATAATTTCTATTCATCAGTTCACATAATTAGAAAACATGATTAAAAAACAAAATAAGCAAAAACAAAAACAAAGCCAAAACAAAACAAAACAAAAGAAAATATCTATCATTTTTTAATGTAAAGTTAATTTTCTTCTCAACCAAGATTTTTAATTTTATTTCTGGTAGGACATTATTTCTGGTAGGACATTATTTCTGGTAGGACATTATGCAATGAAAACGGATATTATTAGTGATGACCAAATTCTAAAGCGCTTGTTATATCCTTAAGAATCGTGGTACGAGGATGGGCTAAAAAGTTCATAGGCTGACTATAAAGGAGCAATGCTAAAGTAGTGAAATCTTACACTTCAACGCTTCTTATTAATACCTGCATTGTTTCTTTTCCGGTAAATTGACACCTGACTATGAAGACCAAACGCCCAGGACAACTGACGACAACTTTCATTAGGAGATTTCTCCATCACACAAATCATAGGTTTCAATGGTTGCTGTAAGTGACTGTGACTTTGATCACCCTCCTTATTTTATTGATTTGTCTCCATCGGACTATCATCTGTTCCCCAACATGAAAAAAACACTTGATTATTAATCAGTATCGCAGTGATGGTGATTTTATATGTGTTGTTGATGGTATTTCTGTTCATCAGGATAAAACTTCTTCCGCAATGGGATCCAAGTATTGCAAAACCGATGGAAGAAGTGCGTGGACCGCAAGTGGGGGGATTATGCTGAAAAATATACCGCATTTGGTCACATTCCATGATTGTATATTGATCAGCCTGTGAACTGTTGAGCCGTATATAGGCCGCGATTGATATAGACTGAGATATTTGCAGTGTTCTGGTCTCTTGGTTTTGAGTTCAGTAGCAGACATTTCGAGAGATATAAATGAGAACATTACAGAAAAACAGTATAGAAAAAGATCGGAATTTATGGTTGAAAATGAGAAAGAATAAAATGAAGCAAAAGAATTTATAGGATAAAATCGATTGCTAAATTCTTCTAAAGAAAAGATTAGTGACCCTTCAACGTCGGCGAGGCTCGTAGGATAGTTAAACATAAAGCAGACGACAATTTAATTGCCCTTCTGCGCGTTCTTCTCAGTTAACAAAGCCGAATTTGACATTTAACATTGATTATTTGACCAGAGAAAAAATCATCTCTGCAGTTGATATAATCAGTAAGAATCAAAGGAATTGCGTATATCTAAAGGAACAAAGACCAAAACAAATAAGCATTCGTACTGTCATTTGAACTGTCATCGAAGTTTGAAAGAACGGAAATCGATTTAGAAGATAAAAAATATTATTTCCTAAAATTTGATAGCAAGTCTTTTCATAATTCTTTTTCGCAAGTTAGCTCTGTATTAAGAGGTAGGTTTTATTTTGAAAATTAAGATATTTTTCATAGAAAAATACTTTCAATATAATATAAATATATATTTAAGCAATTAACGTATATCTATCTTTAAATTCAACATTATATCTGATTTCGATGAACTTTTATATTTATTGGTCAGCAGCGTTTGACTAGATATTGATTTTTTCTTTTTTAAAATAAGAATTAATACCTACCGAACAAGAGATCTAAAGTTTTACTAAATAAACTATCGAAACTATTTAAGAAACGAGGGTAATAGAACTTTGCATTGCTGGGATGGCTGGCCCTTTGTGGGACAATGGTAAAGCACACTTGTCTTGAAACTAGTTCTCCAGATTAAAAAGGATTCAATTTCTATTGGGACACACATCTATTCCCTCATAAGACTTTTTTTTTTTTTAGGTCGGTAGACTTTAATTTCATTTTAAATAAAACAAAACAAAAACAAAACAACAAAAAAAAAAGGTTGGTGCAAAATAATGACGTAACAATGTCGTTTTTTGACGTATTTTTTAACGTCAAAAAACGACATTGTTACGTCATTATTTTTGAACCCACCTAATATATTGTTTATAATACAAAACAGTAGAATACATTTTAGTAAAATATAGATTTCAGAAGAGAAATGGAATTCTGTAAAAGAAAAAAGGCAGAGGTACAAAACTTCATCGAGATACTAAGATGACATGCTAAAACGGTTCTGAAAAGCGTCTGATAATTTCGTATTGGATACATATATGCGTATTTTTAAAATCATTTAACCCCCAAGCAAGGCGGGAAATGCCACTATTACGCAAAGGGTTACTACAAAGAGTGAAAATGAAAGAAAAGACTGATTATAGACTGAGGAAATGACAAAAGATAAACGGGATTCAAGAAGAGAAAAGATGGCGATACATTTAAGTTTTTGAAGATTGTAATTATCAGGGAAATAATTAAACAGAATGGAGTTCCACATGTGGGAAGTGCGAGAAAAGAAACTTTAGAAGTAGAAGTAATGAATGCATTTAGCTATTTCAACAGTATTTACCCTAAAAATGTTTGTAGAAAAGACAGAGGGAAGCCACGCTAAGTTGGTATGAAAATGATTGAAGTCGACATGCCAGATCAAGATCGATTATATTACAGATCATTCTTTGGATTTTGTCAAGAATCTCAAGATGAACAGCAGGAGCACCAAATCAGATGTGGCAGCAGTATTCAATGCACGGACGAATGGTAGATTTGTAAATGTGCAAGATCAATTCTGACGAGAAAACATTCCTTGCAGTAGATGCAGCTATTGATTCGATGTATACGTTACACATTAAGTAAGTTGAAAACGTGATACCAATCAGAACACACAGACACACGCACGCATATATATATATATATATATATATATATATATATATATATATATATATATATATATATACACTGATAGAAAAGTAAAAGGAAGGTCGAAAACAGCTGCGCCTAAAAGGTATAGACAACAAAAAAGTGCTCAATACAAAATTCAAAATCTAAATCATATTAAAATATGTCAGTGATGAAAACAGGGGGAAATCCCTCTCCTCTCTCACCACCCCCTCCCTCATACTTTTACCCTCTCACTATAAATTAGAGACGTTTTCTTTGGTTTGTGCATCCTTCCACTTGCTTAAGGAGATCTTACGGTCGAAAACCGGGTTGCGACTTTGGTTGGCAATTTAGCCTTTTCATATATTTATATATATATATATATATATATATATATATATATATATATATATATATATATATATATATATATATAATCGACTCTCTCGTCGAGATTCGACGTATGAGGGTCAAGCAGATCAGTTTCCAGGAAACCGACAGCCCGACACCGGCACATGAGATTTGATTATAGTGGTGAAGGCCTCGTGCAGGACCATCCACACTTGTTGGAGGGACGAATACAGAGACCTGGTGCACCGAATGCCACAAGGTTCCCAAACGACCCTCCGCTGGTTTTTGAACTCAGAGTTGTCCGCACGTTGGAGTAATGGATATCGGCTTGAATTGAGGAATCGGAGAGCCGAGTTCGAATTCCAGTCGAATCTATTACATTCACTTACGTGCTAATACCTTTGGGAAAGGTATGAATCCTCTTCTTCTCCCTCCAGCTATGGGTAAAATAGCAGGACAGACTGGGTTCTGTAGCCTTGGATAGCAACTGGTCTAGGAGAAGGACAACTCTGATATATAGATGTAGATATATATATATATATATATATATATATACAGGTAATAAATCCGTTGGTATAGAGGATCCTAATAATATAAATTATTAAAACTGATTGACTACTTTTTAAACTCTCCTTTTTATATAAGTGAACATTGAAGTCAACACTCAGGGTTGACAGGCTGTTTCATGCTAGACGCAATCGTTAGCCCTCGAATGTTGGATTTTTTTTCTCGATTATTTATATATATGTGTCAGTGTTGCATTGTATGTAATCTATTCTGGCGGTTATTTTTTCGGGACTGACTTACTTGTTTATTTATTTATTTGTTTGGTTTAATTTTACTTATTTTTCATTTTCATTTTGTATTATTTATTCTTTTTGGTTTTTGATGTTTTATTAACGGAGTAAAAACTAACTGGGGTCGTTTATTTAATAGTTTATTTTGGTTTGGGAAGATAATTAAAGCTATTTATTCGTCCAATGTTTAGATTGCTTGCCATTGTCTATTCTGTTATTTTGCCAGGGGACAGTTCTTAATTAATTTATTTATTTGTATTGATTATTTTTACTTGTTTTTGCTTATTTATGCTTATTTTTATTACTTGTAACGGTTATTTTAGTGGGGAGAGTTGTTAATTTGTTTATTTATTTGAATTAATTTTTTATTTTTTTATTTATTTACTTATTTTTTATTTTGTATATTTTTATTTACTCTATTTGGTTTTCGATTTTTATGTATTTTTTATCGTTATATAGTAGTTATAGCTATTTTTACGTCCATTTTTTGGATTGATTGTTGTCTATTCTGACGGTTATTTTGCCGCGATTGGTTTGTTAATTTATTTATTATTATTTACTTTATTTATTTATTTGGGTTGATTATTTTTACTTGCTTTTTATGTATTTTATTTATTATTTTTATTTATTCTATTTCGTCTATTCTAACGGGAGTGGTTTGTTAATTTGTTTATTATTTGTTTGGGTTAATTTATTTTACTTGTTTTGTTTTGTTTATTTGTAGTTATTCTTTTCAGTTTTCGATTTTCAAGTAACGTAGTAAAAATTTGTTTTCATGTCTGTATTTTGAGATGAGCTCAGATCCTTTATTTAGAAAATTATTTTGGTCTGGGAAAGTAATAATACTATTTTTTCTTCCAATCAAAGTTTGCAGGTTTTTGAAAAGGAATCTATAAATAACAGTGAATATCTACATCATCGAAGGACATGACGCTTAAAAAAAGTTCTTTAATAAAAATTATTTGAATGCCGTCCAAAATCAATTGAATTATTTACGTATTGGTTTTATGGCAGTCAATAAACATTCATAGATTGACAAGATGAAGCAACTAAATGTTAATAAAGGAGGCTATATTAGATATTAAATATCAATCTACTGTGAGATATCATTATCATTTGTATCAATTTATAACATTATTGGGGTTCTACTTTTTAAGTTATAGGTAAAGATTTAAGCCATCTTTTTATGGTGATATTTTAAAGAAATACCTTTTTCCGTGCATTGGGATCATTTTGTAAAATTTCCATCATATTTCAGTAAAACAAAAATATAGTTTACGATCACATCTTAAAAAAGAAGGTAAAAATAATTCGTTGGATTAAACAAATAGGAGATGAGTTAATGATATAAGTTTAGCTTTTTTTGTTGTAAACGGTTGTATACCTATAAAAGTGCGTTACTAACTACATACAAGTATGTTTCTATCTACATACAGGTAAGGAAAGACATGATATAAATATCAGAAAAATATGATGGGACAGTTTCAAAAGGCGAGATGTGAGCGATAAAGTTATACTGTATCTCTGAGTTTCAAAAGAAATTCTATCGTGTTATCCACACAAGGCGTATTCAAAGTACAAAAGTAAATCTTTTATTGTATTTCTGGGCTTCTTCTTTCTCAATATAAAATGGCCGAAACATATTCAATAGGAATTCATTTCAGTTGACTTATTTTTCCATGAGAGTTGCTTTGCCATTCTCGCGTTATAAAAAGTGTCATTTTTGTTGAAAATATATTAGAGAGTGCTGTAAGAGACTTATTGTAAAGAATGTGCGAGTATTTTTCTCATGTGTTATCTTCTACGTTCTTTAGAAGTTTTAAATGACCAGTACTTCATATTAGAAAGTGTTGTTCAAAGCAGAATAATAACATCCGGTAACATAGTTCCGTTTGAGAGAGTGGGTGTTCATTTTGTATTAACGTTTATGAGAGAAGCATTAATCCACTCCTTCATTCGAATATGTGTAAACATCTTTAAAATTTTGGTCCCCAGTATAAATAAAATATAGTATAAATAATAGGGTAATCTTGATTCTCTAGCGTTGAATGGTAACTAATTTAGGAGATGGATAAGTCTGATTTCAAAACAGAAATGAAGGAAATAACTATAAGGCAGGAACGAAAAATCGTATTGGAGACTAAAAAACGTTTTAAAGAAAAAAATATTGAAGTATAGCACATAAAGCATTTGGAAATCAACAGAAGTGTCAATTATATCTGGCGCAATTGATCTTTGATACTTAACCTGATATATATATATATATATATATATATATATATATATATATATATATATATATATATATATATATATATATATATATATATATATATATATTATAAATTAATTGATATCTATAAAAACACCGGGTTATATATCTTACTGTTCTTTCTTTTTATTTATATATACATATTTACATATTAAAGACATTTTTATGTTTAACATTCTTTTTTATGGATACAAGTATTTAAGTAAATGCGCTGTTTATAATAAACAGTATTAAATAACATTTACCGGCCTGAATGTCCGAGAAATTTTCATAGAAAATATACGTTCTTTGACAGGATTCGAACCTGCATCCTATACGGAACCGTCATATAGCTTGACGTGCCTAACCGCTCGGCTACAAAGGATCGTTCCGTGTTCCACTCGAACAGCTTCTTCCCGTGAACCACTGCTCTGTGGAACCAAGAAGATGCTTCCCAGATCACTACAATCTTGATCATTGCAAGTCTAGGGTAAAACAAATTTGTAAACCCATTTACATTTTTCTCTTTTTATTTTTATTTTTTTTATTTTTTTATTTTATTTTTTTTTTAGAATTTTTAATTTTTTCCTTTTTTTAATATTTAAATTTATTTATTTTATGTCTCCCCCTACTCGTCAATGTGCTCTACCATAATAACACATTTTGTACCAATGATTCTCCCTTATTTGTTAGATTAGTAAGAAATCCCGGTTCGAAAGAAAAATCAGGAAAAATGCAACATTGAATGTCTCTGGCTAGATGCGATAATAAATCCGGATAACCTTATTTTCTTCACTTTCTTTTTAGAATAGACAATGGCATTTATACTAAGTTAAAACTTAATGTTGTGATAGAGTATATCCAAGTGTCAACCAGGACTCTTTGCCTGTTACCTTCACCCCTATCCTTCCCTCTGTTTTTGTCGTCCTTGTGTGTGTTATATGTAATAGGAGTAGGTAGTCTCTCCCACCGCCCGGTCAACACTCCTCCCCCTCCTCTTGGACATGAGTAGGGGCTTAAGCCATGTTTCTTGTCTAGGAAGGGGTTCCCGGTACTCTTTCTCTCTCTGGCCTCTGTATTAGTGCAGGTCTGTTTCTCCCGTGATGTGTACAGTCTGCGGCATTACCTCTTCATTCTGAGGGTACACGGTTGACAGTTCTCTGGTTGCTGTTTCCGACTGGTAGTTAGGAGCCCTGACTCTTGCGTAGCGTCTTGAGCGGCCGCTCTGATCAACAGTTGTATAATACCGGGGTGTTTGTAGTGCCATGTCGCGCATGGAAAGGTGTCCCTGCAGTCACCTCTGGTGGGCAACCCTGAGGCCGCATTATGATGCAGGTTGTGCCAACTCCTCTCTGCCCACTTCACGACCGAAACTGTCTGTTTTTTACTTCGGGCCTTCTCATCTTCCAAACAAAATTCCACATGACTTACAAAAACCGAAAAAGTAACCCTAAACCAGCCACTCAAAAAATCACCTACACCCCTCAACATTTCGTTCTCCAGCATCCGTGGCATTAGAACAAACTTCTGGAGTATGGAATCTTTCCTCGCTGCAAACTGCCCGGATATACTGGCTCTCTGTTAGACCAACCTTGTCTCGTCTATCCCCTCCTCTGATCTCTCGATCCCAGGCTACCTTCCTCTCCTCAGAAAAGACTCTCTAACCCACATGCAAGGTCGTGGTGTCTATATCAAGGAACATCTCCCTCTGGCCAGAGAGTTCTCTCTCGAATCGCCAGACCAGTCATACTTATGTCTCCGACTATCTCTCCTCAATGCGGTAAGCTATCTCTTCTTCCTTTACCGCTCTCCATCCTCTCAAGACTGTGGGATACTCGATAGCATTTCTGACAGCATCGAGAAGGCTCTCTCCCACCACCCGTTTGCTCACATTTTTGTGTTTGGCGACTTTAATGCCCATCACACCTTGTGGCTTAAGAATGCTACTACCTTACCACGCAGGCATTCAAACGCTCAATTTTTCAATCTCTCATTCCCTCACTCAGATAGTTAACTTCCCCACTCGTTTTGCCTTCAACCGGGAAGGTAAAGCCTCTCTTCTCGACCTGTGTTTTACCTCCATCCCCGAGTCCTGCAGCTCTTGTAACTCTGATTATGCGGTAGTATCTGTTAACATCTCCTTCAACTCCGCCCCCTATAAAGAAACTTCGTTCTACTATCAACGAGCTGACTGGGACGCGTTCTGTGATTTCCTCCGCGATGTCCCCTGGGATGGAGTCTTTACGCTCCCCGTCCAAGAATGTGCTTCTGAGGTCTCATCCTGGGTTAAAGCTGGAATCGACGCTTTCATCCCATCAAGGAAATATAGGGTCAAGTCGCGCTCCTCCCCCTGGTTCTCGGCTGCTTGCTCAGCCGCCATCGCCCATAGGAACCACTACTTCCACCTATTCCGTAGCGACATGTCTGACTGCAATAGACGTCTCTTTGCACCGCCTGTAACGAGTGTAAGCGTGTCCTCAACGTTGCTAAGTCACTATTTGCGGCTCGGATGAAGGAGCGCATTGCATCTCGCAAATTTGGCTCCAAAGATTATTGGTGTCTCTGCAAGAGCGTATTGAACAATTGCAAACCCGCTATACCTCCTTTTTTCAACTAGTTCGAAGTCCTGACCTTCTCTACCGACAAGGCTGAATGCTTTGCTCGGAAATTTTCATTCAACTTGACGCTCGACTCTTCCAGTGTATCCATACCCAACTTCCCTCTTAGAACTGAGGCCATATTGAGTGGGTTAAACATAACCCCATCTTTGGTACTGGGCGTTATCTCCAATTTAGACCCCAACAAGGCTAGTGGTGGAGACGGGATACCAGCCATTGTCTTGAAGAAATGCGCGCCTGAATTAGCGACCGCCCTTTCTAAACTATAAAACTACTGCCTCAAGGAATCTTGTTTTCCTGACTGCTGGAACTCCTCTTCGATTGTTCCTGTCTTCAAGAACTCCGGCGACCCCTCTGACCCTTCCAACTACCGTCCTATCAGTCTCCTTCACCTCTTCGGGAAAGTCTTCGAAGCCCTAATCAATACCGAGGTGGTTAACCACCTCACATCCCATAATCTGTTCTCAGACAAGCAATATGGTTTCCGCTTTGCTTACGGCCATCACTGAAACTGTATACCGATCGCTTCAAAATAACGGGGAAGCCCGTGCCGTGGCACTAGACATCTCCAAAGCATTTGATAGGGTTTGGCATGCCGGCCTTCTTCGCAAGCTCCAGGGTTATGGCATTACTGGTCGATTGTATAACCTAATACAATCATTCTTGTCAAACCGTGAATTGAAGGTCGTTCTCAACGGTTTCTCATCCAGTTCCTATCCCACGAACGCAGGTGTTCCTCAAGGCTCCATCCTAGGCCTCACTCTTTTCCTTATCTACATAAATGACCTTCCTGACGCCATAAATTCCCAAGTTGGCATCTACGCGGATGACACCACAATTTATTCCTGCCTCAAAAACAAATCTAGTGTCACTGACAAAACTAACCTGGCCGTGCGTCTCGAAAAGGACCTCCAATCGATTGTGAATTGGGGCAGCAATTGGCTGGTCATCTTCAACGTTTCTAAAACAAAACTGCTCATCAACAATTCGCCTTTGCATGGTGTATTGCTGCCATATATGATCTGGTGCCCCTTCTGTTTGCCTCGGGGTTCTTGATAGGCTCCAGATGCGGATATGCAATGTAGTTGGCCCTTCTCTGGCGTCTCGTCTACAGTCACTTTCTCACAGACGCGCCGCCGCATCTCTCTGTCTGTTCTACAAATACTTTCATGGAAATTGCGTCATGAGTTCAAGCGCCCTATGAGGCTGGCATCCCGCTCTCACTCCTTCACTGTCGAAACTCCTTAATGTAGCCGTCTCTTCTACTACAATAGCTTCATGTCTCTCACCTCTCACCTGTGGAACTCCCTTCCCTATTCCAGTTTCCCTGAAATCTCCAGCTATTCAAGTGTAATGTCAATCGACATCTCCAGTTGCCTTGATCTTTCCACTACGCTCCTCCTCATCATTTCTTCTATCACTCCTATCTGATCTTGCTCTAAATTTTCTGTAACCTCTTGCGTCCTAGTGGTTCCCCGCCTTGCTTGGGGTAAAATGCTTAAAAAAACAAAACAAAAAAAAAAAGTTATCTTCCACAGCTATCCGTATATACTGCCGCTTAATGCAACCCTCTACTCACTTGTAGTACCCGGACTTTGTACAGGGTGAACAAAAAACATATATGTGTTTCTGTTGCATGTGTGTTATCGTATACCATTCATGTATATGTCTGTAGCATATCTTTTCAGCTACACACGCAGCCCATGCACCTTCACCGGGAGAGAAAATGACCGAACAAGGAGATTACGAAAGGGGGGGCATATTTTTTATCTTTTGCTTCCTGACGGCAACACACACGTACTTCTCAAACGTTTTTGTTCGTGCAACTTTAGTTGCTACGGTAACCATAAAAAATGTTACAACTTCTTCCCATCATGCAGGGGAGGGAGTAAAGAAGAAGGGTATTTGAAGAAAGATGAAGAGAGGAAGAACACTTCACGTTCATTTAGTAGTCATTTATCTACACACGTTGCTTTCTGTCAAGCTTTCAAGTGATTCTTATTTTTATCTCCTAAAGGACGCGGATCTCATGAGAAAAAACAGGATTTACCGACGGTTTCATTTCTTACAAGATTCTTATTTTAAGTCATAGTAATTTATACATCACAATATTACACATACATACACACACACACACACACACACACACACACACACACACACACATATATATATATATATATATATATATATATATATCCACGTAAGATGATAACGAATAGAGTACAATTCCGACTTTCTTAACATTTAATTTAAAAGAGGGCTTAATATAAAGTAGAGCAACATTTCACCGCGGCTGTTCAAATCCCTTTATATATATATATATATATATATATATATATATATATATATATATTAAGTTGGTGCAAAAATAATGACGTAATAATGTCGTTTGCTGACGTATTTTTTAACGTCAAAAAACGACATTATTACGTCATTATTTTTGCACCAACCTAATATATATATATATATATATATATATATATATATATATATATATATATATATATATCCAAGAGGATAGAATCCAGGTAGAACTCAATGTCCAGTACAGAGTAAGAATATAATATAAAAGGCTCAAACACTAATATATATATATAATAACATTTAATTTAAAAGAGGGCTCAATACAAAGCAGAGCAACATTCTTTATTTTAGGATATTACATCAAAAACATGTCAAAATTGCTACTCAATTGAAGTCGTGTTTCGATGCGTATCAATGCAACGTCATTTCCCAAGAAAAAATGAAGTGGTAGTCTAACAAAATGATAGACAAGTTATATGCTTTATGAGTTTACTACATAAAAATATAGTTGATAAATAAATAGCTTCTTTAAGTAACCAGTAAATAATTTAAACGTATTGAGCTAGTTGGCAATATATATATATATATATATATATATATATATATATATATATATATATATATATATATATATATATATATATATAATAAAATTATTAGTAATCCGGATATAGATCCGTTGAGAGCTCTATGTCAAAAGACAAAGCAATAATTATTATATTATGACAGAGAAACATTTAAAAAGATGATATTTTATTTATTTTTGTCTACAATCTGCACGTAAACTTAAGTCGTTAATACTGAGACAACACATCGTTTTCTTTTCCCCCTTCCTACACGATGATAACTTAACTTTCTTTACCCTACTCTCTATATGGAATCACTATTCTTAATTTTTAAACCTAGTGTGATTTTTTCCATCTTTATTTGGTTTACAAGCCTGAGGATTTGAAGCCATATTTTATCGGCTTCAATGAAATAAAATATCACATGGTTTTTTAAGTGTTTGTTTGTCATTATATATATATATATATATATATATATATATATATATATATATATATATATATATATAACAGTGTGCGTTCACATATGTTTTTTAAAACCCTCATCACAACGAAATGCAGATTTTATCACAGTTACAATTTTTTATTTTTATTTACCCCGATGATCATCTTGGAGGAGATCGAAAGCACTTGGATAGGAAAAAACTATGGCGCCTTCCTTGATAAAATTCTTCTTAACATTAAGAAATTGATTAGAGAACTGGAAAGGATAAGTATTAAACTAAATAGACATACTATGTTGATATTATTCAATGAAATATATTTGAATGTAGATATATGTTTCGTTAAAGAAGACTGACAAGGGACTGCGAATTAGCGTTCATTTAATTCTTCTTGTCTTCGTACAAGTGTTTTCTTTACTGGGCAAAGCGTATAAAAATTGTCCAAAAGTTCTGCATATCCGAGCACTTTCGGCTATTCCTTTAGCCTTTATCAAGAGTGATTTTATTTTTTATTTTTAAATGAACGCGTTGGATTTTATGCATGAGTCTGAAATTATAGGAATATTTTATTTTCCAAACATGGTCAGCACATTTTGGCCGTATCTGTATTCAATTTGATTTGGCCTTTTCTTTTTTAATATTAAAGCTACCATTATTTTTATTTTTATTTTTTTTTTACATATGGATGATTGTATTCTATACGTATCTTCTACTATGTTTCGGATGGAGTTTGGTAGGTTTTTGTGTGTGTTTAAATGAATCCTAATTGAACTTTGATCGGGTAGATGTAATTTAAGTCTTCTAGATAGACATGTAGTAGTGTGACCAAATGTAATTACGAGTTTGGTTTGATCAGGAACACAATTCCTTAAGGGCATTTGAACTCATAAATACTGTTGGTTCTTTGTAGTTTTGATTTTGCGGGTGTGTTGCTATTTTTGAGGATTAGATTAGCTGTTTTAAATTTTTTGCTATGGATAATTAATATATATATATTGGTAGCATATCTCGATTCAGAGATGTTTGGTTGAATAATCTAAACATATTATGTCTATTTTATTTTAATATTTTCAAATTCTAATTAGGTTTTTTGTATAATGAAATGGGGAATGTGTTATTACTGAGTTCTATTAGAACGTCTAAGAATTGGAGTTTATTTTTTGACTAAGTTCATAAAGAGTTTTTTTCGGGCGTGGTTTTTGAGATTATTTCTTGTTTGATTTTCGCTAAAATAAAAATATCGGCTTCATAGTGGACATATATTTGGGGTTTAGCGACTTCTTAATTCTTCCAATTTTTCTCTCTTTATTTCGTTAGGCTCACCACAACTCCCGCCATCATCTTTTTAATTCTTCATCTTTTCTTCATCTTTTTGTTTCTTCTTCCTTCTCTTCTTTCTTTTTATTTCACTCTCTGAAGGTCTTTTTTTCCTTTTCTAAATGTAGTAAATTGGAATAATACGAAACGAATGAAGATTAATCTAATCTTGATAGCTTCCCAGGAGTCTTTTGATCACTTAAAAAGTCCATTCTTTTAACAAGAACTTCTGAAATTATCTCAGTTGAAAGAAATAAATGACGCTACCTTATTTGAACGAATTGCTGGTTGAGGTGCATTCTTAATTGAAATGTTTATTACGTCACTCGGTACTGTTTAATAGAAGTCGTTGTCCACGTTTTCATCATCTTCTTCCGATCGGCAAACTTTGAATTCAAGACAGACATCGTCGGCATTAAACCAATATGTCGATCATCATGACAGGAATCTTGGAAGTGTATCGTCTGTTAGTTATCGAACCTCATTTAACTAAACATTGACGTATGAAAATATATACTCTCTGGTCTATGATAATCGTATACCAGCCAGCTTAGTAATAACTCACCCCCCACAAAAAAAAACAAAACAAAAAACAAAACAAAAAACAAATCAAAAAACAAACCATATTGAAAAACAGTCACACAACTCTTATTCCAACTTACTCTGCTCCTATTCCAATCCACTTCTTACTTATTCCAAGGAGCCTCTCTCTTATTCAAAACTGCATCTCTCTTATTCCGAACTGCCCCTATCTTATTACAACTTAACTCTCTTATTCCAAACTGCTCCTTTCTTATTCCAACCTACACCTCTCCTATTCCAACATAACCCACACTTATTCTATTTTAGGCCTCACTTATTCCAGCCTAACACTAATTCTCAAAACTGTCTCTATCTTATTCCACCATAACCGTCCCTTATTCCAACCTAACACTCTCTTATTCCAATCTACCCCCTCTCTTATTCCAATCTACCCCTCTCTTATTCCAACCTAACCCTCTCTTATTCCAATCTACCCCCTCTCTTATTCCAATCTAACCCTCTCTTATTCCAATCTACCCTCTCTCTTACTCCAACCTAAACCTCTCTTATTCCAATCTACCCTCTCTCTTACTCCAACCTAAACCTCTCTTATTCCAATCTACCCCCTCTCTTATTCCAACCTAACCCTCTCTTATTCCAATCTACCATCTCTCGTATTCTAACCTAACCCTCTCTTATTCCAATCTACCCCCTCTCTTATTCCAATCTAACCCTCTCTTATTTCAACCTAACGCTCTCTTATTCCAATCTACCCCATCTCTTATTCCAACCAAACACTCTCTTATTCCAATCTACCCCCACTCTTATACCAACCAAACCCTCTCTTATTCCAATCTACCCCCTCTCTTATTCCAACCTGTTTATTTCTCACCCACTCCTCTCTTATTCCAACTTGTCCCTCTCTCATTTCAACCGGCCTCACTCTCATTCTAACGCCACTCTTATTCTAATGTAGTCCCTATCTTATTCATGTCTACCCCTCTCTTATTCCAATCTAACCCCCTCTCTTATTCCAACCTAAACCTCTCTTATTCCAATCTAACCCCTCTCTTATTCCAACCTAACCCTCTCTTATTCCAATCTACCCACTCTCTTGTTCCAACCTAACCCTCTCTTATTCCAATTTACCCTCTCTCTTATTCCAACCTAACCCTCTCTTAATCCAATCTATCCCCTCTCTTATTCCAACCTAACCCTCTCTTATTCCAATCTAACCCCTCTCTTATTCAAATCTAACCCTCTCTTATTCCAACCTAACCCTCTCTTATTCCAATCTACCCCCTCTCTTATTCCAACCAAACCCTCTCTTATTCCAATCTACCCCCACTCTTATACCAACCAAACCCTCTCTTATTCCAATCTACCCCCTCTCGTATTCCAACCTGTTTATTTCTCACCCACTCCTCTCTTATTCCAACTTGTCCCTCTCTCATTCCAACCGGCCTCACTCTTATTCTAACGCCACACTTATTCTAATGTAGTCCCTATCTTATTCATGTCTACCCCTCTCTTATTCCAACATAACCCTCTCTTATTCCAATCTAGTCCCTCTCTTATTCCAAGCTTACCCTCTCCTATTCCAATCTACTCTCTCTCTTATTCCAACCTAAACCTCTCTTATTCCAATCTAACCCTCTCTTATTCCAACATAACCCTCTCTTATTCCAATCTACCCCCTCTCTTATTCCAACCAAACCCTCTCTTATTCCAATCTACCCTCTCTCTTATTCCAATCTACTCGTCTCCTATTCCCTTCTGGCCCTCTTATTTATTTTCTTGGAATCTTTCAAGAAAAATGTTCACTTCTAGAAAATGTTTATTTTCGAAATCTCATTTCATATATTTATATTTGTATTTCTGGGATTATTTACATGTTTTGTGAATGTGATGACTCACTAATTGTGATTTCAATCCCTATTCCGAGCGGTGAGTACATGGATTCGTTGACAATAACTGAACAATACTAAAATAAGAACTAGACGAGGTATCCTTAGACATGGGTAGTGGAATGAGAACAGTCTACCGCCCATAGCTTTAATAAAGTGTTCAGTGAGGAATTTCCATTAGGTTATCCGGATCAATATACGCCCAGATTTAACCTCCTAAAAAAGGACTTGTGTATACTACGACGCCCTAACTTTTTGCGTAAAAAACTGCTCATAAAACTCTCACTGTACTTGAGTCTATACAATAGCGGCATTTGGGGCGTTTAATTTCAATATTACTCATGTAAGTTTTACAGCCAATTCTTGGCGATATGCAAAAATGCACAGCGACCCGAGAAGAAAAGAGTAACAACTGAAAGTAACTAGAAAGTTTTTTTGTAAAGTTTATATTTATTTGTGGCAAATATTTTGATATAAAAGAAAATTATCTTAACTCTCATTAAATAATTAACGTATACAAGGTGTAACAGCAAAATTGTCCAAATCGTGTAATAGCATGGAATAATTGTTCAAAATGTTTGATATCTAAAAAAAACACTCCTTTTTCCAGGTTTTCAGATAAGACGTTTAATCATTTTGACATCATTCGTCGTAAGAATCACTGAAAAACCCTTTCAGTTATTCGGCCAGAAAGAGAACAGGTTGAAATCATTTTGTGTCAAACCTACTGTTTTTTCAAGTGAGCAATGTTGAGAGGAAAAATATCATTTAGTCTTTCGGTAATGTTACTAACATGCATACTATGGCTTCTATCTTCAAAGTCCATTGAAGAACCATCAAGAGAACGGTGAATAAGTTTAAAAAAGAGGGAACAGTAGAGAGGAAAAACGGATCAGGAGATCACAACAGGAAGAGGATAATCATTTGAACTTAGAGCTAAAATGATCAATTAGAAAAGATCCAACGCAATCTATAAGATGTTTGACACGTGAGAGAGGAATTTCAGTTATGACAGTCCAAAGAGCAGTGAAAAGAAGATTTGAAAATGGAATCGGATGTGAAACCTGTGAGGCACCTTGTGATATAAACACACACACACACACACACACACATACACACACACACACACACACATATATATATATATATATATATATATAGTATTCCCGGAAAATGATCTTGATATATATATATATATATATATATATATATATATATATATATATATATATATATATCAATGACAATAGGAAAACTGTAATAGATGCCGACGCGTTTAGTCCGATGTGGACTTACTCAAGGCAAAAAACGAAAAAAATGAAAATTTCTCGGACATTCAGGCCGGTAATTGTTTAATACTGTTTATTATAAAACAGACCATTTACTTAAATATTTGCATCTATAGAAAATTGTATACACACACATACATATATATATATATATATATATATATATATATATATATATATATATATATATATATATATATATATATGTATATATATACACTGCGTGCCAAATTATTATCGAGATAATTTTTTTCCTAATATTTCAAAAACACTCAATGTGGGCAACACACACCTGCGCAATCACTGAAATTTTCTTACTGATCTGCGCAATGTAAACAAATTGGCGCCGTATTTGTTATCAGCACGGTGATTTGAGCGTGCCAAATTATTAGAAAAGTGTAAGAATTTAGTGAAAAGACGGGTCGTAAAAGCAGTTTAAGTGATGCTGAAAAGAAAACTATCACCTCAGAACTCCCAAAAGGTAAATCTACCCTCGAAATTTCTAAAATGATAGGGAGGTGTCATAAAAAAACAGTTCACCGCCGACCCTACACAAGTACGCAAAAGGGCAGATAAAGGCAAGCCGAAGGTTATTTCACTTCGTCTCATGTCACGACTTAAACGAGAGGCCACGAAGGACCCTGGACTTACCAGTCAAGAGCTTTTCAGTCGCATTGGGGATCCTACTGTGTCTAAAAGTACTCGGTGTCGGTATCTGAGGGAAATAGCAACAAGAGTCAAACCTGTATCGAAGCCCCCGTTGACGAGAAAACACATTCAAAATCGATTGAAATGGGCCGAGGACAATATGAAGATTGGCTTCTCTAAAGTTTTGTTCAGAGATGAAACTCGAGCAACACTTGAATGGCCAGATAAATGATGCAAAGGCTGGTTAATGAAAGGAAAGAATCGCCATCAGCGTTTGAGACGCCAGCAAGGCGATGGAGGCATAATGATCTGGATTGGTATTATTGGAAAAAAATTAGTGGGCCCATGGAGAGTACCAGATGGCGTCAAAATGACTGCTGATGCATACATAGCGTTTATGAAGGAACATCTTGAACCGTGGATGAAAAGGCAAAGAGTTGCCTTCAGAAGGGCCATTGTTTTTATGCAAGATAATGCTCCCTTACATGCTGCTCACAAGACTACTGAATATTTGAAACAGTCAGGCTTCGATGGACCTCGAAAAATGAAGTGGCCAGAAAATTCTCCGGATTTGAACCCAATCGAAAACCTTTGGTGCATCATGAAGCGAAGACTGTACGCCAACGGACGACAATTCAGGAGCAACGCTGAGTTGTGGGAGGCAATTCTTGACATATCTCGCGTCATTACAGCAGATGACAACCTAAAATTAACAAATTCTATGGATCGTAGTCTTCTTCAAGTAATTTCAAAACTGGGAAAGCACATTCCCTATTAATTTGTTTAAAACTGTGCCTTTGTTTGTATCTGTTATTATTTGTTTGATTATCTTATTTCTTAGGTTCTTTTGGTCATAAACATTCACGTGCAACATTAATAAACGTTTTGTTTGCTCAATTCTGGGAATTTTACTAAAACTTTCTAATAATTTGTCAATCTCAAATCACCGTGCTGATAACAAATATGGCGCCAGTTTGTTTACATTGGGCAAATCAGTACGAAAAATTCAGTGATTGCTCAGATCAGTATTGCCAATGTTGTGCGAAAAGTTTGTGTAAATTGATTGGAGGGTTTTTGAAATATTAGAAAAAAAGTTATCTCGATAATAATTTGGCACACAGTGTGTGTATATATATATATATGTAAAAGACGGAATATGTGTGTGTGTAACGAATGCACGGCCGCAATTTTCGACGGATTTGCACCAAAATTTACATGCATATGCTTAAGTTAGCGGAAAGGGCAAGACCGACTTTGCACTTCCCATCACCCATCGATAGTGGAAATAATCGATTTTTTATGCTTCTACGGCAGTTTTCATGTACTTAGCGGCCATTTTCTACTGGCCAGCGTGAGAGCCAAAAGCTGACTGACACGAATGTTAACTAGCATGCTAGCATGCAAAAAAAAAAAAAAAAAAATCGATAGCTGCATTCGTCACAAGTGGGAAAAATTTAAATCTGCATGGCACTTTACTCCAATTGGCCCATTCGCTTGCTTAAACTCAACGTCGATTCTGATTCTGCAGAACTGGATTGGGTATGAAAAAGTATTTGTTGTTAACATTCTTTTTTTCATTCGGTTTTTCGCTATATCTCTGATACTGAGCACTTTAAATATATAAATATATCACACCTTAAGAGTATATTTCTTTATATATATATATATATATATATATATATATATATATATATATATATATATATGTATGAACATATTTCATTCTGTCCCGAGCTTCCGATCCTTAGTTGTGATCAATTTATGATGAACATGACATTTTCATTTGAGATCGATTTCATCACAACTTTTTTGTTAATCTTGGAGAGTAATTATGCATTCTTAAGTAGAGTCCAATAATGTTATAAAACCACGGAGAATTCCAGTAAGATATCTTTAATCATTTCTAAGATACAACCGTTCAAAGCTTAATCTAACAATTAGATAATTTTGCTGTTACACTCGTTATACTTGTGTATTAGCTTACTTCATGTATAATACGACCTCTAAATGTTTTTTTTGTAAAAAAAACCCTGATCTTTTTCATATGCTATATTATTGCTCTTGACCTGGCCTCTCAGCTTCCGTCACTTTCTTACTGCCTTAAAGTTGTTTCCTTGTGCCTTTTCTATACATACTTTCATGGTACCTGTTCGGATGGTAGGGTACCTAGACTTTAAGCGTAGTATGTGGTTCTACAGAAAGATGCTGAGGATACCATAGACCGAACATGTGAGCAGCGATGAGGTTTTAGAGAAAATGGAAACAAAAAAGAAACTTATACTTAACATTAAGAAGAGGCAGTTGGAATTTCTGGGGTACTTAATGAGGAAGAAGGGCTTGGAAAACCTGATACTCATAGGACAGCTTGAGGGAAAGAAGGACAAAGGAAAGCAGCGCGTAACATAGTTGATGAGCGTGAGCAAATGGATGGCAGAACAGGGTTTGGAAGAAAAAAACAAAAAAGACGAAACTTATTAAGAGTTGCAAAGGACAGGAGAGCCATGTTCACCTGAGGTCCTCAAGAGACACGGCACAAAAGAAGAAAGAAAACGATGAGACTGGCAACAAAGTATCATCTATTTACAGTTGAATTGGTTAGATCTAACCGTAAATTCTACGCTAACAGTTTCTTTTCTCGCACTTCTCACTTGTGGAACTCTTTTCCGGCTCCATGTTTTCCAGCCAACTTTGATCTTGAAAAATTTAAATGCAATGCCAATCGCTATCTACTGTCCTCCTCTTCTGTTGTTCTCGCTCATCAGTGCTTGCCAGTCCTTGTATGGGGTGAATTCGATTAAAAAAAAGCTCGTATAGAATGCGATCCCAGCTTTTGATAATTACCAGTAGCCTTACCGTAATCAAATATTGCCGTAATGGGTATATTTTATAGGAAATAAACGGTCTTCATTCTTTTTTGCATTAAGCTACCCCAAAATGGTGAGAAAAACTATTTAACGTGAAATATCTGACACGAAGATTTAGCTGCCGTACTTTTTGTTTTCGTTGAAGTCTAACTAAGGTAGCTCTTTTACCCTGAGCATGCCTCCGACATAGCCTAAGTTTATTCCCTTTTTGTCACTAGATGAAGATCAAAACCTCATCTAATATGTATGCCACTTAAAATTGACAAATACCTAATATAAATGAAGAATTAATAAATGTTTTCCTAACACAAATTTCCATTCATTGCTCAAATGTTTACATCACTGAGATATCTCATTTCCAATAACAACCATTTCTTCAATATCTGTCTATATTTCTGAGATGAGGTATTATGTACACTATTTATATTATTCGGACTATTGTCCTCATCTTTGTCGCCATATTTATTACAACGTTTCGGCCTTTCTGTATCTGTCTATATTTCTGAGATGAGGTATTATGTACACTATTTATATTATTCGGACTATTGTCCTCATCTTTGTCGCCATATTTATTACAACGTTTCGGCCTTTCAGTATCTGTCTATATTTCTGAGATGAGGTATTATGTACACTATTTATATTATTCGGACTATTGTCCTCATCTTTGTCGCCATATTTATTACAACGTTTCGGCCTTTCTGTATCTGTCTATGTTTCTGAGATGAGGTATTATGTACACTATTTATATTATTCGGACTATTGTCCTCATCTTTGTCGCCATATTTATTACAACGTTTCGGCCTTTCTGTATCTGTCTATATTTCTGAGATGAGGTATTATGTACACTATTTATATTATTCGGACTATTGTCCTCATCTTTGTCGCCATATTTATTACAACGTTTCGGCCTTTCTGTATCTGTCTATATTTCTGAGATGAGGTATTATGTACACTATTTATATTATTCGGACTATTGTCCTCATCTTTGTCGCCATATTTATTACAACGTTTCGGCCTTTCTGTATCTGTCTATATTTCTGAGATGAGGTATTATGTACACTATTTATATTATTCGGACTATTGTCCTCATCTTTGTCGCCATATTTATTACCACGTTTCGGCCTTTCTGTATCTGTCTATATTTCTGAGATGAGGTATTATGTACACTATTTATATTATTCGGACTATTGTCCTCATCTTTGTCGCCATATTTATTACAACGTTTCGGCCTTTCTGTATCTGTCTATATTTCTGAGATGAGGTATTATGTACACTATTTATATTATTCGGACTATTGTCCTCATCTTTGTCGCCATATTTATTACAACGTTTCGACCGTTGTACGCTGCGGGTTTCTTGAGGTGGTTGGAATACTCCAAATAATATAAATAGTCAACCATTTCTTCACTATTACGGGTACAGAATGCAGAGTGTCCCACCAGTTGAAGTACAGACTTTGGGTTGTGATAATCCAAGAAATTTAAAGTAAAAAAAAAAATATTTTATACACATCTGTTGTTTGTTTTATGAATATAGTGCAATCAGTCACAGAAAATGCATTATTTTTAACCTCATAAAAATGACGTGTGTATAGTACAACGCCCTAGGTTTTTTTTGCGTAAAAAAACTGCTCATAAAATGTCACTATACTCGAGTCAATACAGTGGTGACATATTTGCATCCCATTGCTTCATTGAAAATTGACTAAATTCTAAACGAATACTGCCATCTATCACATTTTCCAACGACCCTTTATTAAGTTTTGAAAAAGAATCCAACCCGTCTGTTTATTTCAAAGCCCGCTTTTATTAAAGGCCTGAACGTACGTACACATCAGAAGCGAAAAGATAGAGAGAGAAAAAAAAAGAAGAAGCTATATATCTCTAAGTGCGCATTCTTTCATAGATTCATTAAGAAATAAAATTAGTAGGTGCATACTTTTTTGATAAAGGAGACGGTATCGATCGAAGTCGTCACACTAGCGAATACTTTGTGATACTCACGTTAATTTTACTTCAAGGCAGACACACACATGGATAGGTAAACTAGATTAGTTACGGAACAGAAACAAAAAAAAAATATTCACAGACGGAGTAAATTGATTAGTTTCAAACGAGTAGGACAGGGTATGGAGAGAAGACAAGAATAAGAGTAATTTGTAACAACAAGACTAAGAATAAGTGTAATGTCCAACCACAGTGTATATATATACATATATATATAGAAATATATATATATATATATATATATATATATATATATATATATATATATATATATATATATATATATATATATTAGGTTGGTGCAAAAATAATGACGTAATAATGTCGTTTTTTGGCGTTATACGTCAAAAAACGACATTATTACGTCATTAATTTTAAAACTTTATAATGCTCATAAATATTCTTCAGGCTAAACGATAAAATCCATCAGAGGACGAAACGTGTTGGTAAATAATACTTTTTCCGAATAGCAAGTCTTCTGATCGGGAGATTGGAGGATTTGACGAGCGTGGAACCACCTTTTAATTGCTATTGTTCCAAGGTCCCCCCTGGTCCGGGGTGGTAACATCTGTTAGGGTCCCTGCTTTGGGCAAATAGTGCTTACCAGGGCTGACCAACATCTTTAGTGTTATAGAACACGATTGGTCTAGGAGATGGAAAACTCTTACACGAAAATCCTCAGGCCTATTGTCTTCTTCGTCTGTGGCATTTATTTGCACCGACCAAGTGTATCTATAGTTCTGAAAAGTGTGGATGGTTCTGGAAAAGCCCTCACAATTTTAATCAAATCACTTGTGTGGGTTTTCTGGTGGTTTACCCTGATTCGTTCGTTCTTATCCACACAGTTCACTTGTGTAACCGTCCGCTGGAGAGACCAGTATATATATATATATATATATATATATATGTATACAAAAAAGAGGTAATCCAGCCACCTGACGAGACTTAACGTCTCGTCAGGTGGCTGGCTTACCTCTTTTTTGTATACGTCGAAACCACGGTAGTGCGGTAGTATGCGGAGTTTGACCTCTTTTTATTGTATTGGCTTCCTCTGCAGGTCTGTCTTTCCAAGGTACTGCACTCTTTTTTATACATCTGTTTATTTTGGCACGGTGATTTTTCTGTCCTTTTCACATATATTTTTGTGTATATATATATATATATATATATATATATATATATATATATATATATATATATATATATATATATATGAGAGGAACGTGAAAAGCTCTGTTTTCATTGGCTGACGTTGACTGACATATGTCAATAAAAACGGTCGAAGTCAGTCCTTGCTCGGCATATGATTACTGTTTTCGCAATGTCGCGGTGCGTTGCACGACGCTTTAAAGGGGGCGACCTGACTCGTCTAGAATCAGGTCGAGGCTGCTGTTGAAGCCGATATGATGCAAAACCCGAAATCGGCGATGAGGACAGTGCATCTAAAATGTATTATTCGACTATATATATATATATATATATATATATATATATATATATATGTAGTACCTGTAAATCCTGAAAAATAGAATTTATAATTAAATCTAGCTAGTTATTAATTCAGCGTGTTTCCAATCAGATACCTTCGTAAAAATAAACTGTTTCTTTTTTAACGTGTCTGTCTCCCTCTATTAATGGGTAACAAATTAGTATGCTACAAGGTCACGAATTAGTGTGACGCTAAGATTCAAACGCTTTATCCTAACGAATGGCATCCCAAACTAACTTTCGAATCATCACTCGACATCAGGTAGCCATATATAATTTGCTTAACTTTGTTTACTTTTTTTTACAAGGTGACACACTGTGAGAAAATTAGTCAGGAATGAACTGAAGAAAAAGAAGCTATACTTTGAAATTCATTTGTAGGATTAGCTTAATCTGGATTTAGGTCCAAGCATAGAGCTACATGCCTCCTAGTAGTAGTATAAGACGAAAGAGTCTAAAACTGTCCGAATTTCTGCAATTAAATACTTTCATTATTTACACTGTTTACATTATTCGGACTATTGTTCTCATCTTTGTTGCCATATTTATCACAACGTTTCATTTTTTTTTTTACCAGAGTTCAAAAAACATGCATTGATAACAGCAAAAATTGCAATATGAGCACACGTAAAAAATGAGTGCTGAAAACATTACGTTTATAAGTACCAGAAATTCATAGACAGACGGACAAATGGAACAGTAGATAAAGGAGTTAGATCCAGTGACAGGACCCAAAGAATTGTGAGTTCAATACCTGGTTAAGGCAATCGAGAGCTTGGAGAGGTGAATTAACATGAGATAACTGATATCCATTAGACATGGCACGTGGAAGTAGAACATGCTACCCCAGCGAGTGAAATAAAGGGTTCAGTTAGACATTCCAACTACCTGAGAAGTCTAGACCGTACAACGGCTGAAACGTTGTGATAAATATGGCAACAAAGTTGAGGACAATAGTACGAATAATGTAAATAGTGTACATAATACCTCATCTCAGAAATATAGACAGATACTGAAAGGCCGAAACGTTGTAAAAAATATGGCGACAAAGATGAGGACAATAGTCCGAATAATGTAAATAGTGTACATAATACCTCCTCTCAGAAATATAGACAGATACTTTAATTATCATTATGTCTTTTAGTAATGGGGTGTACTATGTCGCGTGGAGAATCGGATTTTGTACCGATTCTTATCAAATCGCGAAAAAGAAACTTCTCCTGAACAGCCCCTCTTCTAGATCATTTCGTCCGAATGCAGGTGTCCCCCAGGACTCTATCTTTGGTCGTATTTTGTTCGTAATTTTCAGCATCAGCACTTAACTTCGTTTCTATGATGATAACACGACCATTTACTCCTGTCTCGATAGTAATTCTGTTAACTGGGGCAAATGATTGCTTGTTAATTTTAACACCTCCAAAACAAAACTTCTCTCAATTAATCATCCGAGAGATCCCTCTCTGCCTTCTATCAAAATGGCTGATGCTATGCTCCAAGAGAGAGTCTCGTGGCGCATTTTCATGAAGTGGAAATTTAATATTGAATCAATGGCTGTATCGTGCTAGACAATTTTTATATCCTACAAGACATAGGTGATTATAGCTCTCCACAACTCGTTGTCCTTTGTAGCTGAATCTATTGTACATATCTATATGTCTACCATTCATCAATACTTCGAACATTGCTGTTACATATGGTCCGGTGCTCCTGCTATATATTTAGAGATTCTTGATAAAGTTTCAAAGGCAAATCAGTAGTATTATTTGTCCTGATCTGGTACGTTAGCCTCAGTGACTTCCCCACCGCCGTAAAGTTGCTTCCCTTTGCTTTTTCTATAAATGCTCTCATGGTAATTGTTCGGGTGAGCTATTTGCTATGGCTACTAGATTAGCAACAAGGTCTCATTAATTTAGAGTTGAATGAACGAGATGTAAACGCAGGTTGTATGCTAACAGTTGCTTTTCTCAGACTCCTCGTTTGTGGAACACTTTTCCGGTTCCATTTCTAGTCAGTAAGGAGTTTTGTTCGCTTCTCTAGTCCCAGAGCATCACTACCTCCTCAAGGAGTTAGTGATGGAAAATCACGTTAATTACTACATTAGTCAAACGTGACTTAATGTTTTTATTCTGTCTTTGCACCCTTCAGTAAGAGTTGGACAGGATATGATGTATTCTTATTAATAATGGTTATCCTACTAACATCATTAGACGTACGATGGAACGTAAGATTGAATATTTCAGTAAATCTCCTGAATTTGGCCCTCGTCTATGTCCGATTTACTTAAAATTGCTTTGACTTGGTAAAAAAAATGTCAAATTTTAATTGATACAGTTTCTAATTCTGTTCCTTCAACCTTTTTTTTCCGCCATGTTGTTTTCTTATTCCAGTGCAGTGTTTCCTTCTTTTACTAAGGATCGGTTGTCCTATCTCAATAAAAACTCTTTAATTTACAAATTTAAATGTCAGTGTGAAGCTGAATACATAGAACGAACTAGTCTTAGGTTGGAGACACGACTGGACCAACACGTGCCCGAATTTATTCGATTAAATCTAAGTAATCACACCCCCATGTTTCACAATCAGTACACGCTTCGGCATTTGGACAGCATCTAGTGACTAATTCTCTATTTTGCATATGGTTCTGTCTAAAGACCATTTGCAAGTGTTAGAAGCTGTCTGTCTTAAATTATAGCAGCCGTCTCTTTGAAAGCAAAAGAAGAATTTTCATCCTCAAGCGAAAATTTAGGAATCTACAATTAGAATTCCTAAATTTTTGCTTGAGAATGAAACAGGGCTTGATGCTTTAATTCAATTTAATTTCAATAATTATATTGAGGTTTTTGGCTCTTGTTTTTGAAACACGAGAACTCTTATGTAGCGAAGGAATCATATTTTTTTTAAAATAATTATAATTTAAGCTCCACTTCTGTATTGAGCACTGTTATTTTAAAAAAAATAAAAACAAAAATACTAAAGAACCCCGGATTATTTACCTAACGTGTTCTTTCCTATTTTTCTACATATTTGCATATATATATATATATATATATATATATATATATATATATATATATATATATATATATTATAATCATTTCATCCTAAGTAATGCGATAATGAAACTAAGATACACGAGGTTACTGAGTGTGAAAGAAACTGTGTTAAAAACATTAAGTAGAGAGATGAATAAATGAAAAGGAATTAAAAAGACAGATGTTAATCGAAATAAAGGACAGCAGATTAGCATTGAAACATTCTGAAGTAGAGGAAAGGGCATACCTCGAATTACACGATAATATTGCCTGTTGGCTCTGAATTAATCACTTGCTGATTATTACGCACAAATTGTTCGAGCGTCATTATTATTTGTCTTTTCGCAAAAGATTTTTATTGGATGCTATTATCTGATTTTTACACTTATTAGATATGAAACTACATAATGCAATCTTATGTATCCAGTAGCTTTCTGCTTATTCCTGCTGTGCCAAACAGACATTAAATTCGTAAAAACTGACAAAACTTATGCTTTCAACAAATGAACAAAATTCTCCGACACACTTTCTAATGCCCCGATTAAAAGGCGCAGTTTCGTACCTTTTGATATTTCTATAGTCTCTTGATTTCTTTCTTTATGTCTGTATCGTTCTCAGTTTTGTTTCCTTCTTTCTCGAATATCAAACGGGTAAACAAAATGATAAATTAAAATTATTTGGTCACGCACGCACGCACACACGCGCGCGCATACACACACGCACACACGCACACACGAGCACATGATGAAAGTTCTGGACGTGACCAAGAAGGTATCCCGAAACAAATTTTCATGTTTAGTCATTTCAGTAGGACGAAGAACTTAATTTTTCAACGGACAGATAGATAGATAGATAGACTGATTGACAGACAGACGTATAGACAGATATATAAGAACAGATTGCGATAGATAGATAGACAGATAGATGGGAAGGAATAAATAGATAAATACGAACAGACTGAGATAGATAGATAAATAGATAGATACGAACAGACTGAGATAGATAGATAGACAGACAGATAGATAGATAGATGGATACGAACAGACATAGATAGATAGATAGATAGATAGATAGATAGATAGATAGATAGATAGGTATAAATAAACAAACTTTTATTTTTTTCAGATTTAACATTTAATCAAGAGTGAGTGATCAACAATTTTTCCGTTGATAATCATAATCCCAATAGAGCAAATTGTTAATTTCTTTCGTAAGACATTGTAGATATGAAACAAAGGCAAATCCATTGTTTATCAGTTGACATGAGACACTTTAAAAAAACCCCAAAAACCTTCAAATTAGAAATGTGTAATCGTAGATTGTGTACGCATAGAAATAATGTTTTAAAGAGACTTTCACTTTATACTAATAATGGATAGCGTTTAAATAATTTAAATAAGGCTTTACTGGAAGCGTTACACTAAGCGCTTAATGTTTCTGTCTTAAAAATTTCAATGGTCATTAATTTGTTCTCTGATTTCTTAAGATTTTCTTGTGGAAAATAAGTTGTTTTAATAGACAATATATGGACACACACATAGGAGAACGTATTGATAAGTTCTTTAACCGACCAAAAAGGCCTTCTCAAAATATTATAATTTTTGGCCAAATTTAGGAAAGTGAATCTAGCTAAGGATAGATAGATAGATAGATAGATAGATAGATAGATATGCACAGATTGAGATAGATAGATAAACAAAAATAAACTAATTTTTATCTCTTTTTCAGATATAACATTCATTGCAATATATTCCTTGTAAAAAGTCCTTTGGGTTGTTAATTCCATCACTCTCTAGTTATACCTTTACAACAGCGTTATTTCGTGCTTTAGTTTGTGGTAGAGACCAACCCTCCTTTCAAATAGGCTTGGACAATCTCTACATTTCTTTTGTTGCAAAAGTCCTCTAGACTAGTCAATCATAAAATCGTCAAAGTACAAGGTCAAGGTCACTATAATCAATGAGAATGTTTTACAGTATACGCTTCCTGTCATGTTGCGCATAAATAATGTTCAATTATGAATGCATACATATTAAGTGACTTACAATATCTTGTTTAACTGAACCTGGTCCATCAAAACAGATGTAATGAGACATAATACCAACCTTTGCACCACTCACATATTAGTGAACGGACGATTTTATCAATACTTCTTAAATGCCGATCATTTTTTTTCTAGCAATTTTATTAAAAGTGTCATTTCACGGGTTTAAACAAATAAATCAACACTGTTATTCGCCCTAATCATTAGACAGTACATTTTGACAGCAGATAAAATGAAACAATAATAATGTTTGTTTTTTGGCTACCTCAGCTTTTGTATTTAAAAGAATAACAACCATCTTGACATAATCCTTTTCTACTACTCCCGTTCATGAACAGAGAGGTACTGGTGTCATGCCCCTAAGTGAGATACCTAAATAGTAAAGGTCAAGCAACAGACAAGCTATTCAGTAATATTTAATGCAGGCTATTTTCATTCACCAAGACACCATTTACAAGTCAACATCTTCAATCAATTAGAATCAGAAGCTATGAGAATTATATCTGCAGTAGGCATGGAAGCATTTATTATTATTAGGTTGGTGTCGTATATTGACGGGGGTCAATTTAAATTCTGTTCTTGAGGTATGATATCAAAAAACTCTTCACTGTTCAATAACCTTTCTGAAATTACATGCAGAATACATGATGAAGATTTCGGGATGTCTACAATCTTGAACAAAATTCCAATATTATTATTATTTGCATTTTTCACAGATTATTCGATGTTACTACCTGATTTTGCACTTATTGGATACCAAATTACATCTCGCAGACTTACGTACCCAGTATTTTTTCGGCTTTTCGTGCTGTGTCAAGCTAACCGGCCTTCTGTAATATATAAGAATTCACTGGTAAATCTAATGCCTTGAACCAATGGGAAAACTTCTCTGGCACTGTTCCTATTTCGATTATAATTGGCTACATTCGCTACATTTGGAAATTTCTAATCGCCTGACCCTGAGCACTATTGATATCAAGCACTAAAATTACAAAGACTGCTTTCCTTGAATACGTTATCTTCCAGAATTTCTGTTGCCGACCGATTTGAGTCGAAATACGATCTTTGTTATTAATATATATATATATATATATATATATATATATATATTAGAGGAGAGAGTATAAAAAGATAAGTAGAGAGAGAAGGCTAAACAGGTAAGCACATATATATTAGACTAAACATCGATGGAAATATATGTATGCTCAGGTTTGGGTTAATCTCCACAAACCGCAAAATATTTCAGATGCAAAGAGGTAAAAATCTTGAAAAGAAAATATTTGTTTCTAATGAAAAATAATCCAATGTAGAAGGTTCTTATCATTCGTTGCCAGCCCAAGAGAAATACAGAACGAATGTGAGAGAGAGGGGGGACAGAGAAAATAGGGAGAGAGAAAGAGGGTGACTGAGGGAGAGAGCGAAAGACAGAGAAAAATAGGGAGAGAGAGGGTGAGCGAGAGAGAGAGGGAAAGACAGAGAGAACGAGGGAGAGGGACAGAGAGAGTGAATGAGAGAGAGAGAACGATGGAGAGAGAATGTGAAGGAGAAAGAATAACAACAGACAAGCAAAATAAAACATCCTTATTCGTCTTTCATTTTCATCAAAGGATTTGGATCGTCCATTATAATCAGTTTTTGGGTTTGCATTGTGAATTTTCTTTTCTTTTTCCATTTTGTTTAATTTATTTCTAATCTGATTTTGTTATCCATTTTTCCTTTTATTCTTTTTCTCGTATTTTTTCTCGACTTCACTCCTTTGTTTATCACTCATTCTGATTTCATTTTTTCTGCCGCTTTAACATTTTTTCCTTAATCGCATATGAATTAACTCTTTATGCGTCCTTCTTTTTATAATATTTTTTTATTTTCTATTAAATCATTTAAATTGTTCTTTATTCAAAACTTGCGAGTTTTTATTTAGCAGGTGACAAGATCAACAATTTCGATTTCATAAAATTAAATTTTCATTCCTTTCTTTTCATTCTATTTTGATTTTCATTAATTTGTCTTTTTCTCTCTTTGTTGTTTAATTTTTCTTCTTTTTCTTTCCTTCTTTCTTCACTAAAACGAAAAATGTCAAACTACCAGAGAAAAAAAAATAAACAACCAAAAAAAGAAAACAAAACAAAAACAAAACAAAAACAAAAATAAAAAAAAAAACGAAACCAAAAAAAACAAAACAAAGAAGCAAAAAACAAAAAGAAAATTTTTTTTTCCAATTATTGAAACATTTTTGACAGCTCACCCCATCCAAACACAGAATAAAATTAATTCCTTTTCAAAAATAACAAATGTGCGGCCCTGTTGCTCATTATAACTGATAAATGAAATAAAAATAAAATAAAAAGTACCCTCTTATAGGCACGAATGCACGCGCGCACACATATTATTGGGTGTGTGTTCGTAAGCATATCTGAACGAAATTCCGTGCACACGCATATATATATAATTATTTATTTAAAAAATTATACATATATATATAATTATTTATTTAAAAAATTATAACATAAATATGTTATAAAATCACTACAAAAATAGCCAATTTTTAAAATGAAACAAAATGGCTATTTTTGTAGTGATTTTATAACATATTTATGTTATATATATATATATATATATATATATATATATATATATATATATATATATTGTACACTGTTACATTAGAACATGTAACTACTACAAAATTGCACAATTTGTTTCGACATTTAAATAAAACTTCTCTTCAGGTAGTTGACAATGTTTATATAAAGATAATATAACATAACTTCATAATTCAATAAAAACTCCTCTTATATTTTATTGTTATATAAACATTTTAATGTTATCATCGTTGGTTTATTCTAGATTTAGGTATTATATTGATTTGTATTCGTAAATTACTGGTAGTATTCTTAGCCATGAATTGGCTTATTATTATTATTATCATTTTCTATTGCTGTATTGATAATAGTTTCTAATTTAAAATTAATATTAAAAGTTTAAAATTCATTTTCTATTCTAATTTATAGTATAAGGTCGATTTTGTTCAGTAATGTATTGCTTCTTAAAGTCTCCTTTATGTTCTATGGATAATTTTGTTTGAAAATGTGATTTCATAAAAATTGCCATAAAATTTGAAATACCAAATGTATCTGTTGCCGTTTCCTTTCTGTTCATATTTGAATTCTCTTATTCAATATAATTTCATTGGCTTAATTCGTATCAACATCTTCTCGTATGTTATTTTGTTAACTTTCCTCTTCCTTTGTATCAGTGTCATTTTGATTATGCTCCTCTCTTTCTATTGCTTTTTTGTCTATTCTCTGCGTAGTAGAGTTAATTTTTTATGCTTTCTTTTGCCTTTCTTTTCTTTCCTCTTCTTCCTTTTGTTGATTTCTTATTTTCTTTCCTTTTTCTTCATAAAAACCTTTTTTACCGTGTATGGAAAATTTTTTCAATAACGGAAAAAATGAAGTGATGTTTCATATATTTCTAATTTTAAATAAGATCGTTTATTACTATCATTGTTAACTACCTGAAGAGACGTTTAATTTAAACATCGAAACAAAATGTACAATTTTGTAGTAGTTACTTACATGTTCTAATGTAACAGTGAATAATAAATACTTAT
>OZ010584.1:114538245-114705745 GCA_963932145.1 Acanthosepion lycidas | reverse complement strand
GCGAATATAGTACGAACTTTGCCGTTAATGTCTTGCATAGATCAGTCTGAACGTATTCCCTGTGAGTAGATGGTGCAAACTAATTTTAGATTAAGTACATGTATTTTAATGGTGAAATTATCTTTTGTGTAGCACCACTAAATCCCCAACACATTTTTTGTGTGATTGAGTGAGAGAGAGGTAAAATTATAAGAGCCCGTGAGCATAACTAAAAATCAAAGTAATACCAATAAAATACACACACGAGAGTGTTTGTTATCATATGACAGTTAATTTTTAAATAAATTTTGTTACTGCAGGTTTTATCAGGTTTTTCGCAATTTTGGTCTTCCGTACATCAGCTGTCTCATGAAACGTACGTAAATTTAAGTGAGCAAAAAGACATTTAAACCGAGCATTAATTAGTAACAGTCACCAGCTGTCAACAAAAGCTTTCACTATATTTTAAGGAAAAATGTTTTCCGCATCCAGGTAATTAAGTATTAAATTAATTATCTTTGGAATCTATTCTTCTATCTCGGCGACAATATTTTTGGAAGAGTTTTAATAAAAGAATTCATTTCTTTTTTTGTTTACAGACATCAATCACGATGAAAATGAAGTTAAGTTTCGATGAAAAAAATTGTTATTCAAATTTGATTTAAATGCGTCAAATGTTTTGTTTTTCCCCTTTAACGACGTAAATTAGGGTCTTTTCCTTAAATTAAAGCCAAAATTAATATTCCCCAAAATATTTATAAATTAATGCAATCTACTTTATTTTTTTAAATAACATCTATGGTTGTTTTTAAAATTTTTAATTTTTTGATGGACAGTGCAACTTTGAAATCCAATGCATAGTAGTTAAGTGAAATATGTCTTCTAAAAACTAAGCAAAGTATTTAAGAAACAGGAAAATTTTGTTAGTAATAAAGTAAAAGTGTACTCAACTGTTATGTAATATCAATCCTCTTATATGGCAGTGTGTGTTGGACAATCTTCTTACAGATGAAGCAGAGACTTAAAGAAAAAATGTGGCTCTACAGAAGGATGCTGAGCATACTATGGACCGAAGATGCGAGCACCGTTTTAGAGAAAACTGAAACAAAATGATGGCAGAACAGGACATAGGAGAGATAGCCAAAAGCTAAAATTTATTAAGAACTACAAATAGCAGGAAATTATGGAGAGCCATTATCGCTAATGTCATAAAGAGACATGGTACATAGAAGAAGATTGATTTTTGTAGTTACCTTTTTGAGATGAGCAACATAAAAGTTTTGCTATTTTATATTCTGAGGTTATATATATATATATATATATATATATATATATATATATATATATTATATATATATATATATATAAAATTAATAATTATTATTTTTTATTTTAAAAAATATACTTACATATTTTTAGAATAGAAAATAATTATAATATTATGCTCTACTGTTTTGTATCGAGCACTGTTTTTTCAAAATAAAAATAATTACTAAGAAAACCCGATTGTAAATCTTGCTATTCTTTCTTATTATATATATATATATATATATATATATGAAGAAATATAATTTTAAGATGTGCTATATTTATGGGAGAAAGTGCTCAATATCAGAAATAGAGCGTATGTAAACATAAATATAAAAGTGAACATTCAAGTCAACACTCAGAGGCGACAGGCTGTTTCATGCTAGACGCAATCATCAGACCGCCGATTGCATCTTGCGTGAAACAGCCTGTTGCATCTTAGTGTTGACTTAAATGTTCAATTTTGTATATATATATATATATATATATATATATATTAGTTTGGTGCAAAAATAATGTCGTTTTCTCACATATGTTAATATGTGAGAAAACGGTATTATTTTTGCACCAACCTAATATATATAAACCATGTATAGGGTTCAGACTTTTAGGAACAAATATGTTTAGTGCAAGCAACAGACAATTTGAGTTCGATCCTCACTACGTGCCTTACAGTCGAAATTTATGTCAGATTGAACTCACTTTAGGAAATGACTGGTATCATAATTTATAGCATTTCGCACTCATTCTGCAAAGTTTTGTGTAAGTCTTGTGTCCATTATTCGGCCTCCACGAAGCATCGATGTTCGCCGTGGTTTGGTTTCTGGCTGAATAACACGTGATCAGTATATTAAACTCATATCAACCATGAAATCTTTTTCATTTTTCTGCTTATTGTGTATGGAATGGAGTAGGAATTTCCAGCAAATGTGTGTGCGCGCACGCGCCTACGTGTGTGTGTGTGTGTGTAGGAGGGATGTGAACAAGTTCTTATCTTAGCCAATGTCCTTCAGCTTAAATTTATTTCTTCCGGGCATTTATATATCGTACGCTAAAAAGCAACGGACATTGGCTTATCTATCGAGAGATTATAAGAGTAAATATACCGAAGCGGTAACAAAGGAACATGGAATGAATAGGCACAAAATGGCGGATAAGTTGAACGCTGAGTATCCAAGAGTTGGAGGAGGAGAATGAAAAGAAGGTATAGCAAAGCGAAATCACCTATTCTCTTTATATTAAGCATCATTTCGTTTCTCAGCCACTTAAGTGCATCTTTGCCATCTTAATCGCACAAATTATGTCACTTTATATTCAAACGCCTGGACAGAGGCATCATTATTTGTGCCGGGCTTTTTTTCTTTTTCCTTCCTCCCTCTTCATTTCTTCAATTTTCATTCTTTCATTCGTCTTTTTACCTTCCTCCCTACCTTCCGTTTTTCTTTCTTTCTTTCTTTCTTTCTTTCTTTCTTTCTTTCTTTCTTTCAAACTTCATCTTTTCCATCTCTCTTCCATTCTTTCTTTGTTTCGTTCTTTGTTTGTTTGTTTGTTTCTTATTCATTCTTTCTTTTTTATTCTCTTTCTTTTATTTTAAAAGATTATTTTAATATTATTATTATTGTTATTACTAGTTTCCCTTATTTAAAAAAAATCAAATTCGTTTGACACAAGTTGTCCGTATAATTCTCTTATTCAATAAAATAGCCAATATATATATATATATATATATATATATATATATATATATATATTCCGATTTTTTTTATTAATACTTATCTTGCCTAGAAAATGGGTTAATGAGAATATATTTTGAGTTAATCTCCTATTGGAAAGACAACGTATTCATTTTGAAAATCAGCATTCAAGTCCATGATTTTTTGGGGATAGGCTCGAACACTAATCACTGGAGTTAGTATAGGTATTATGGTTATGACAATTTTTTTCTTTTTTCACAATATATTTTCCTTCTGGATGGTTAAATTTCTAATCCAGCTGTCCTTATTGACTTCAGTACGTAAAACATCAAATCTTTTGCTGCAACATCAGATTAGGATCTTTATTAACTCTTCCCTTTTCTCATATACGTGTTTGCTTCTGATTCCAGCCTGTGGACGCCTACTATACGGGTCGAAACGCGTTGTTGACTAGATTATCCTCTTTGTTTTTATTATCTCCCCCTCATATATATATATTAAGAAATGGACAAAGTCCGACAATTTATTTATTAAAGTCATTTTTATGTTTAACGTTCTTTTTATAGATACAAGTATTTAAGTAAATGCTATGTTTATAATAAACAGTATTAAATAACATTTACCGGCCTGAATGTCCGAGAAATTTTCATAGGAAATATTCGTCCTTGGACAGGATTCGAACCTGCATCCTATACGGAACCGTCATTTGCGCTGACGTGCCTTAACCGACTCGGACACAAAGGAGCGTTCGGTAGGCAAGGTCGAATTTACTGCTTATAAACTTCAATCTTCCATGAATCTCGTACATTCATAACTGCTCATGGCGTATCAAATGTAAACAAATGACGTCATACATTAAGAATTGGGCAAAGTCCGACAATTTATTTATTAAAGACATTTTTATGTTTAACGTTCTTTTTATAGATACAAGTATTTAAGTAAATGCTCTGTTTATAATAAACAGTATTAAATAACATTTACCGGCCTGAATGTCCGAGAAATTTTCAGGCTAAATGACGGTTCCGTATAGGATCGAATCCTGTCAAAGGACGAATATTTTCTATGAAATAGAATATAATATATATTTAAAAATATATATATATATATATATATATATATATATATATGGGGGCGTACTGAATATGTTTTCATCAATTTCTGAGTGTTAATCTCTCACTGAAGCTGAAAAATATACCAATTTGTTTCAGCTCAATTGTATGGACCGAGATGTCAGTGTAAAGTGTTGATCTCAAGGCTGTCATGGTGTTTCTGCAAAGATAAATCCGGTTCAAACAGTGGGCGACGAGTGTCCATCATACTCAACTGTAAAGGAAGGCGGCAACTTCCAGCACGATGAGAACAAAACTCAAGTTGCAGTACAGTCTGGGATACGCTTAATGGTATTATTTCTTGAAATTTTCTAATCATTACTCATGACTTAACTTTTGCCAATCGACAATTTCAAGTAAAAGGACTGCCGAAACATTAAATATATCTTGGGAAGACGTTTGGTTAAAAATTCAGCGGTAGGTTGAGCGTGTAAAAATATGTCCCGTTTTTTCATATTCTTTTTAATCATTTCACCCAAAGCAAGGGAATAAATCCACTAAGATCTAAGAGGTTACTGAGTGTTAGAGAATATGGAAACGAAAAAAGCACTAGTTTCACAAGCGAGAAGTGCGATAGAAGGAAATGTTAGCATCCAACTCTAGCCATTTCAACTGCAAAAGGACAGGACCACTCCGCCAATCTAGTACTGCGCTTAAATTAATAAAATTTAGGTACTATACAGGAGTGTTCTTCATAACAATTACCATGTAAGTATTCATAGAAAAGGCACAGGGAAGCTACATTACGGCGGTGGGACTGATAACCAGACGCCAGATCAGGACAAATAATATTGCAGATTTTTCCCGGGATTTTATCAAGAATCTTTAAATATATAGCAGAAGGATCTGATGTGGCAGTAATATTCAAAGGAAGGAAAAATGGTAGACTTACATAAATAAAGACAAAACGAAAACTTCTTCTGAGGGACTTTATTAAGGCAAATAATAGTATTTTATTTTGTAGCAAGTGTGTAAATACAAGAGCAAAAATGTTATTGACTTTTCAAGATTTTTAGGCAGAGGAACATTCATAAATATTCTTCAGTTTAACTGAAAAGTTAGTTAATTTATAGACGACAAAAAGTGATGCAATTCAATGTCTAATAAATAAAAGTGTTGTTTTTTATATATGGAAATTAGGAGGCACTGTGGAGTAGTGGAATCCATTACATGTTAATACCCTTGGGAAAGGTATTAATCCTTTTCTTCTCCTTTCATGGGTTAATTGCAGGACAGGCTAGGTTCTATAGCCCAATAGAAGGACATCTCTGAATTCTGAGTTCTATAGGCTAGGAGAAGAACATATCTGAATTCTGATCTCCATAGAAGAAGGGCATATCTGAATTCTGAGTTCTATGGCCTAGGAGAAGGACATCTCTGAATTCTGAGTTCTATGACCTAGGAGAAGGACATCTCTGAATTCTGACTTCCATAACCTAGGAGAAGGACATCTCTGAATTCTGAGTTCTATAGCCTTGGAGAAGGATATCTCTGATTTTTGAGCTCCATAGGCTTGAAGAAGGACATCTCTGAATTCTGAGCTCCATCGGCTAGAAGAAGGACATCTCTGAATTCTGAGTTCCATAGCCTAGGAGAAGGAAATCTCTGAATTCTGAGTTCTGTAGCCTAGGAGAAGGACATCTCTGAATTCGAAACCTGCGTAGGGTCTTTTGGGGATCTTGTGGAACGTAGTGCACCAGTTTTCTCTTTTCGAACCCGACGGGCAAGTCCACCATTTGTAAATTAGTATTTAAATTATTTTAATGTGAAATTAGATATATGTAAGAATTCTTCAGCATTGTTCTTTTGTATTTTGTATATTCTAATTTATTATTATTTTACTTATATTATGTATATTATTATATTATCTGGTATATCACCATTAATATTAATCGCTCCACAGAATTGACTTCTCTTAATTATTTGTGAATTGCTATGACTTCTTGGAGACGATAGCAGAGTGGCTCCTCGTTGTGTTCTTTACGGTTTTGAACTCATATTTGTCCTTCTAGACTGGCTACTACCGAAACACAATCTGCTCTACCGATAGCTGAGGGGAAGGCCTTTTCTCTGCCCTTCAGATGTTCATCGCCTTTGGCAACTTTTTTTGTATTAGTTCACAAGAAAAATCCACTACACAGAGCTGGGTAGTTGGTAGCGGATTCTTCTGGTGACGTAGAGAAGTGTCACACAGAAAAGACGCATACACGCACATATCAACGGACGTTTCGTTTTGTATATTTGAACTGACAATTATATCATTATGGTTTTCGGAAATTTTCCATTATCATAAAGTAATATACACAAACTAATGACTTTGTATTTGTTTTTAGAGTGACACCAATTTGATAATTTTACTCTTTGATTTTTCTTCAAGTGTCTATCGTATTTGGTAATTCGAGAACTTTAAACCGAATCCTTTATTAAATCGATCAAAGTAAATGGGACTCAGTCGGATGTACATGTTCGTGGAAATCTAATGTCATATAGTTTTTTTTCGAATTAATACGTTTGCTGATTTTCCCTTTCCGCTATTTTTACTAAACCAGCTTAACTTCACACCTTCGTTCAGGGATTGAACTCACAATACTCAAACAAATCATCACTTTTATCAATGAGGCTTTTTTCCCGATGGACAATCACGTAGTGACATTTTGTCGCCGTAAATCTAATGTCAATTCTTTTCTAACCAAATATTTTTCATTATCTTCATTTACTATGCTTGACACACTGAAGATGTTATTGGATCATAATACACGCTTTTATTATTTAAATTAGTTATTTTCCAATGTAATTTTTATATAATTTTGGCTTCGTTCTAAAAATATTAGTGAGCCAAGATTTTTACAGGACACAACAGAAAGCTGAATGATAATGGCAATATTAATCGTTTCCTTATAAGGAAACATTCAAGAAGACCAGCAATGGAGAAAATGTTGAGCAACTAAGATAGAGGCACTAATTCAAATACAACAGCCTGTTGCAGCAATACATTCTTTTTTTTGGTAAATGATGAAACGTTATGTTGATAAATTTGCGCCAATTCACAGATGGAAATCAAAATAGAAAGTAATTCTTCTAGAAGTGATATCAATAGCGTGTGTACATTCTTTGAAAAAAAAGAATTGTTGCCTGTTTCGTTTCATTTTATTTTTACCTGCGAATATTTGTTCTAAACGCATTCCCAGAAAAAAAAAAACCTTTAGAAAAAATTTATACACTATTATGGGCTTTGCATTTTTCGTGCAGATTTCAATAAATAACGGAGAAGATAAAATACAAAGTGTGTTATGAGAAGGAAAAAAAAAAGGCAGGTTCTAATGAAGGAAATGATTGAAGGAGACGTTTAAATAAAACAAAAATGTGTTTCTCGATTTAGACGTATGGATGATTCTGTTCAGATTTCAGGAGAGACAAAAACAGATTTTTGATAAATAGACATGACAGGAATTATGAGAAATAACATAAAATATGTATAAAATAATCAATTTTACAAGGGGCGGTGTGTACTTACAAAGTATCCTCTTTTGTGGCTCTGACAGCAACCCACGTCAGCACGAATGTCAAAGCGGACGCTGAAATCAGACAAGCAAATAAAACATGATGTAGAGACGAATGGAGTGTAAACACCTAAACACATGCATATATATTGTTTTTTTTTATTATGGCAAACGTAAATAGCAATGAAAAATGACATCAACAAAATATTATGTAAGTCGTGTTTGCTAATAAGGCTATTTTCGTCTCTCCCCGATCAATGTTGCAAATTTCCCATATTTATAAGAGAACAATGTTGAATATCGGAAATATAGTGTTCATAGATATTGTCAGTGTAGACATAGTGAACAAGAGAGCATGATGACTAAAATGATTTCTCCGCAGGCTGTTCAAATCCATATATATATATATATATATATATATATATATATATATATATAGAGAGAGAGAGAGAGAAAAACAGATATAATATTAGTGGTATATATATATATATTTATATATATATATATATATATATATATATATATATATATATATATATATATATATATAAATTCCCAAGAGGAGAGAATCCAGGTAGAACGCAATATCCAGGACAGAGTAAGAATAAAATATAAAAGGCTCAAACACTAATATATATATATATATATATATATATATACAACCTGTCGCCTCTGAGTGTTGACGTCAGTGTTCATATATATATATAACTATCTAACTAAAGAGCCAGGTAAACCTACCTAGGTTTCACCTTGGCAGATCGTCAGGGTTCACCGTAGGTTTACCTGGCTCTTTAGGTTCATAGTTAGATTTGCTCTACTTAGTGTATAGAGCACTTTTCATAGTTACTTTTGCTTTACTCGTTTTGGAGTTTTTTTTGTCTTTGGATTCTGAGCTTGGGTTCTGAACGATTGTTTTCGCCTCAGTTTAATGTTCTTAGTTCTTTCTTTTATCTCTTATTTTAACTTGAGCATTGGTTTGTTTATTGACAAGCCAAACCACCTAAGGTTTTTCCAGACGACTATAACTATATATATATGTGTGTGTGTGTTAGTATGTGCGTGTGCGTGTGTGTGTGTGATAAAATAAAAAAATACTAAAGGTCTATTAATCTAACATCAGATAATGAGATATGAAGAAAAAACTCTCTTGTTCTTTACTTTTGTGTTGTTCAATTTTCAAAGGTTAATTAGGTTTCACGTGCATTCGACTTGTTAAACAAATGTTCGTATAATTTGTGATGTTTCTAATTCAAGTAGAGGCGACGTGTTCCTTTGATAAACATTTCCTGTTTTTCTTAATCATATTATTCTCTCGGATTCTGATCTGTATTTGATTCCAATTCATATATATATATATATATATATATATATATATATATATATATATATATATATGTGTGTGTGTGTGTGTGTGTGTATGTGTGTGTGTGTGTCATAATAGTTTCATCTGACCTCTGTTGTAAAAACATGTTCGTAAGGTAATAAATTTAGGGTTAGAATTTATTTAATGATTATTAACCAAATTCTCACTTCAAATACCTCATCATATCACCAGGCGTTTTAGATTTTCTGTCTAGATGTGGGACTACGTGATACAGGCACATCTATCTATCTATCTATCTATCTATCTATCTATCTATCTATCTATCTATCTATCTGAACCTCTTAATAATCTATGTTTCTGAACCTCTTCATAATCTATCTATCTATCTATCTATCTATCTATCTATCTATCTATCTATCTATCTAAACCTCTTTATAATCTATCTATCTATCTATCTATCTATCTATCTATCTATCTATCTATCTATCTGAACCTCTTTATAATCTATATATCTTTCTGAACCTCTTCATAATCTATCTATCTATCTATCTATCTATCTATCTATCTATCTATCTATCTGAACCTCTTTATAATCTATCTATCTTTCTGAACCTCTTCATAATCTATCTATCTATCTATCTATCTATCTATCTATCTATCTATCTATCTATCTATCTATCTATTGCCGACATCGGTCTCAACACCGAATGCTGACTGTCAGTTTCACACCACAATGCGATAATCAAACCAAGAGCCAATACTCCTTTATCGGCTTTTATAAAAGGCCACAAGAGGATTTTAAAGTAGTGAGGTTAGGTAGAAGATATCCCATCCCAATTCTTTTCTTTACGAATCAGTCTTAGATCTGTTAATAACTATCAATTCGAGATTGCTTATTCTGTTTATATTTTTTCATTGATAGACTTAATTTAATTATATTTTTCTTACTTGTAGTTTTCTGTGCTCATGGATTTGGAATAATGTTTATTAGGCTGATATACTGAGAATTTGAATTAATTTTATTTGGCCATGTTATGGTTGTGGTCTTTGTAGCAGGAACTTGTATTCGTGAATACATTTGAAAATGATCACTGACTTTTGGCTTAGGTGCTTTTTATACAAACGTGTTTATCGTTTTCACCTCTTAAAAATCTTATATTACTTCTGTTTTATTTCTCACAGCACCATGAAGTGTTGCTCCCTATGTCCTCATTCTCTGTATCTAATCTATAAACGATAGCGATAATAAACATTTCCCGCTATAAAGTAATTTTCTAAGCGTGGCTTAGATGTGGTAGAAGGCCGAAAGTAAGGAGGAGTCTAGTGAGGATCGAACTCATTAATAAATGGTAATTTTTCTAGCGAGACAACCTTGCCAAACATTACACCGGCTCCAGGTTATCTGAAGAAGACAGATCACATGAATTGTAGTAGGTTGGTGCAAAAATAATGACGTAATAATGTCGTTTTTGACGTTAAAAAATACGTCAAAAAACGACATTATTACGTCATTATTTTTGCACCAACCTAATAGTAGGACAGGTCTTTGGTACTTAAATTCGTCAGTTTAGACCGAATTCTCCTTGTGTTGTCCTTCAGCAAACAGATCTTTTCGTTCATGACTCGTTATCATAAAATTATACAAAATTATATATCGTTATATCATATATATATAAGATACCAAACCAACAGGAGTGTATGTGCGTGTCTACCTGTGTGTAAGTTCTGCCTGACGACTCAGGCGGTAGATCTGAGAAGCGTCAAGAACATCCCCTACCCGCTCCTCGTTGAAAGGAACATTGCTACGCATAAAATGCCACGGTCCTGACACCAAAATAGAATTAAAATTGCGTATGTATGTATGCCCGAGTGTATGGATGCGTATATGCACCTGGCCTCTGATTGTTTAGATGGGTACATTTGTGTGAACTAAAATGCGTACACCTGAATATGCGTCTGTCTATGTGTGTGAGAGTGTCACCTCAAAAAATACAGAAGTAAATGCCTCCCTACCATCATCAAACATATTCAAACAAGCATAAATAGATTCAATTTAAAAAAATAAACCAGTTTGTCCGATGATCGCAAAAGCGTGAAAACCCAGGTCATAAACTCATATTCATACAACTGAATATGTTAGCTTTAACACTGATATTGAAAGCTTCCCACTAAGTACTGGACAGAAAAAATAAAATGTATGTGGTAGAAATTAGGTGGGTTTAAGATAATTGTAATTAAGTAATTCATCGAGTCTAGAAGAAACCTCAGCAGAATGCAGAAAGCACTGGACGGCTGTTTCGTCCTATATTTGGGACTCATTAGCAGTGCGCATCCATTACCGAGAAATGAAACCCGAACATTTACGTTATCAGGCAAACGTCATACCAACTGTTCCAACGCGACTCGGGGACGAAGAGTTAGCGAATCAGACTCGATATAGCTCCGTCAAGGTCTGGACTGAGCGGCTTGGGGATAGTCGTAGTTCGCGGGGGCACAGTCCTATGGTTGAAGAAAAACTCGGATGAGTTCCATCACGGAATATGTGATCGAGCGGCGCTATATCGAGTCTGATTCGCTACCTCTTCGTCACCGAGGCCCGTTGGAACATTTGGTATGACGTTTGCCTGATAACGTAACTGTTCAGGTTTCAATTCTCGGTTGTAGATGTGCACTGCTGATGAGTCCCAAATATAGGACGAAACGGCCTCAGACTCAACACGGAGGCCTATATCAAGTATCTTGAAGAGGTAGTGCTGCTATGGATCAAAAGGCTGTCTGCGGGAAAACCCTATGGCTAGCAAAAGAACTCTACACAAGCAGGAAAACACATGTCATGGCTGTCAGACAATTTCTACGACCACATCATCCTTTATATGTGGCCACCTGTCTCCCCAGACTATCAATCCCTTGTGTGGGGCTCAGTTGTGTGATAAACTAACAAAACTCCTTGCAACACCAAAAATGAACTGAAGGCAAGGATTATGGCAGCATTCACCAACGTAATCAAGGAGACCCTCTAGAAGAGTTGCAGGAGATTACGCAGATGTCTGGAGACCGTGGCTGAAGCCAATGGCGATTTTATTGAATAAATTTACTCTTTAGTATTTTAAGATATTTGTGTGTAATTTTGATAAATATTTCTATTAAAAGGAGATGTCAGTGTTTGTTTCATTTTCGCGTAATTTAAACGACCAGTTATCTATCGCACCATCTATATGTAATGAAGTATCAGTCTCGTCAAACTGAATTGAGTCAATAACGTAAAGCTTGTCTCTTCTTTTGTCTACGTATCTATATATGGCTTGAAAACGGTCCCGTCCTTGGTATGTCGCACTAGTTAATAGAAAGGTGTGTTACGCTCATACTTTTCTTATCATTTTTAACCTTGCACAATGATCGGTTACATAGATAATCTATCTATCTATCTATCTATCTATCTATCTATCTATCTATCTATCTATATATATATATATATATATGATACACAGATGTATATATATATATCTAAAATATCTAAATATACATACATACATACATACATATATATATATGTAAAAGTTTCCAAGAGGATAGAATCCATCTAGAACTCAATGTCGAGGACAGAGTAAGAATATAATAAATAGGCTTAAACACTAATATTCCATGGTTATAATTTATTACATTGGAATCGAAATTACGATCCAATTTCGTAGGGGACGAATGTGGGAGGTAAATGAAGGCTCTAGAGAGGGGTACCAGACGAGAGAAGAACAGGAAGGCCTAAAGGTGGGGGATTAAAATTTAACAGAGATTTTTTTTATTCCCGGGGGCATTTTTACTGATTTCTTTTTGAATTTGTAGGTCTGATAAATTGGATCTTACATTATTTACATTATTCGGACTATTGTCCTCATCTTTGTCGCCAAATTTATTACAACGTTTCAGCCTTCGTCAGGTGGTTGGAATTTCGAACTGAACCCTTTATTTCGCTCACTGGGGTAGACTGTTCTTGTTCCACGTGCCATGTTTAATGGATGTCAGTTATCAGTTATCTCCTCTTAATTTTCCTCTGAAAGTTCTCCACTGCCTTAACCGGGTATTGAACTCTTTGGGTCCTGTCACTGGATCTAACCAAAACCTTTATCCACTGTGCCATGTGCCCTTGTATGAGTTTCTGGGTATTATAAACCTAATGTCTTCAGCAATCATTTTTTACCAGTGTTCACATTGCAATTTTTGCTGTTATCATTTATGTTTTTGCCAGAGCTCATATTGCAATTTTTATTGTTATTACCGCTTTTCTCTGGCACTCCTTATTACTGGTTCCCATATTGTATTCATTTCTATGCTTGGTCGGCTCAGAAGATTTTTGTGGCCTAGCATATGTACTGATTCCTTAAGTTTACGAATTTTCCAATGATGTTCTTTGTCTATGATCTCAACCTGATCCCACAGAGGGCAGTGATCTCCCTTCTCTTTCCATATGTGGTCAGCCATGCCTGATTTTCCCCTTCCCCTCGTGTTACAGCTTTATGATGTTCTTGAAGCCTTACCTTAAGGGGCGGCCTGTCTCCCCTTTATATTTCTTTCCGCAGCAGTACGGGATAGCGTACACACAGTCTTTAGTCATGTTCTTCTCTATGGGTGGTCTTACTCGAGAGAGATATCTGCGAAGTGTTGTCAAGCTTTTGAAGGTTGTCCTGATGTTATATGGACCGCAGATCCGTTGTATTTTCTCTGATAAACCCTTCACATAAGGCAGGTAGACTGTTTTCTGAGTGTCGTTGTCCTCCTCTTGAACCCGCCTATCCCAGTTTATTGGGGCCGTTGCCATGTACCCAGGGTAGTTGTTACGTTGTAGGGTACTGCTTATACTGATCAATTCTTTATCTAATGTCTCTGGGTCGCCACTTATGACTTTTGCTCGGTGTTGTAAGCAGCGGACGATCCCTTTCTTTACGCTGTATGGATGGTGGAAGTTGAAATATAGACAGATACTGAATTGGATCGTAATTACGATTCCAATGTAATAATTTATAACCATGGAATATTAGTGTTTAAGCCTTTTTATTATCTATCTATCTATCTATCTATCTATCTATCTATCTATCTACACATATAAATATATATGTATGTATATATATATATATATATATATATATATATATGTATGTATGTATGTAATGAAATATTAACACGCAGATATATATCAGATATCAGACATGTGTATCACGGTAGATTTTTTTTTTATTTAAATAACAGAAATTAAAATAAAGAATAACTATGAGTGTATTTAAAAAAAAACTCCGCTGGAATGAAATTAAGGTAATAGAGAACAAGATCAAAAAATAGAACGGTCGAAAGAATTAGCGCATGCGCTGTGCTCTCATAACACGATCCGTAGGCCAAGTATAGTAAATGAACACCATATAGAAATTTTCTATTAGGCAAGAACAAACTAGGGTTAAGAGTCCCACATTTCACTAACTAGTTGGTAAAAGCCTTGATTATGTGAAGTGAAAGTGATAAATTCTGCTTCAGTGCAAAACAAAAAAAACAAGAAGAAAAATAAACGCAAATTAACGTTAGCATGGATAGCCGAAAGATAATATATCTACAGGTATTGAATAAAGAGTTCGATTCGATTCAGAAAATACAAAACACGACAAAAAGCTGATGAAGACTGGAGTGTACAACGCCCGAAATTTTGTGTTTATAACAATAACAACTAAGAAATAAGTCGTAATATTTTAATGCTAAAAATCTGTTTAATTTGAATTCTACTGTATATGATTGTGGAATGTTGCCCTGTGCCAGAATAAGTTAAGTTTCCTAAATCCCCCTTTGTTGCTGATGTCATTTATCTATGGGTTGAAGATAGATAAATGTCCTTTTATGTAACTGTTAAGTGCGCATTCTTTAGATGATTGTCACGAAATGTCGGTTTGTTCGGGCATTTATTTATTTGGAAGGTCTGACACGGGAAGTACAAAGAGAGGAATTTATCATCGTTTGCACACACACACAAACACACACACACGAACACACACACACACTTTCTCCCAAATGTACATGAAATATCCTATCAAGCAGACGTACCCAGGCGCGAATACGGATACACAATCTACATAAAAAGATGCACTCAAAATTATTCAGATCTGCATTTATTATTCCTTAGGTTTTCTCAGCCGTCTTCTTCAAATCCACTTGGACATTTGAGGCATGGATTGTAAATTGGTGTTTAGAAACGAAAGTCACCCAATTAGGACCATTTCAAACCAATCTGCAGAAACTAATTGCCGTTTCCTTATAAGAAAATATTCGACATTCTTTATCCGAGCAGACATTAGATTCTGGTTTCTTACAATTGATGGTAGTTCTTTCTTCCCGCTTTCCTTTATTCCCTTCTCTACAAGTTGTTGCAACTTGTTTTTGTCTGTAGCATTTGTCCGTCATTTATTTTTACCCTTACCATTCTATTAGTGAATGTGCTACTTGATTCTGTCTTTCGACAGAATACAGCAGCCAATCTTATTATTATGAGGGGTGAACGGGTCCTACTAACATCCGTTTTGTTTTAGTTTGTTTTCTTAAATCCTTTTATTAGTTTTCAGGGTTCATTCCCTAACCCTTATTTCATGATTTATGAAACTTTATATATTTTTTTAGATATTATGAACTTTCATGAGATTTTTATACCATGGTGGTGGTGGTGGGGGGTTGTAGTTCCCCTATAAATGTGATGTATTGTGGTGTATGCGGGATTGTGTAGTCAGGGATGGGTTCTTGTAGTAACTGTAAAAATTTTATTGGATGAATGGGTCGTTATTTTGATTAACTAGGGCAGTTAACGATGACCAGCTTTTCTCCACTTCACCTTTAGCCTTCTGACACAATTATTGTATCTTTGACAATAATAAATATATTGTTTTTGTCTCTACCAACAACACAGCATTAACCGCGTAACTTCTATTGTTAATATTGTTACCACCAATAATAAATCCTTATAAGACATCTAGGTCTATGAGGATCACCACGTTGAATGCATCCGGTGATAAGACACAACCTTACGTTCTTTTCTATTGTGCGCATGCTCAATTCATTTTCTATCCGAATGCGGGCGATTTGTCTTCAGTATAAATTCTGCATTACTCTAAAATCTCCTCAGAAATAAAGAAGATTTAGTATGCGGTTCAAATAAATGTTTTTGTTGTATCTTATCAAATACTTTCAGATATTTTACAAAACATAATTTTACGCCCTTTTGCATTTGTATAGCTCTGCCTTATATTCTTGTAATAATAAATTCTTGTTCTTGAGTTATTCCCAGTCTAATTCTGTTACGCGGTAATCCATTGTTAAAAAAGAAAAAACGGGAATAGACACTCAAAACACATATATCCACAAAATATCAAGCATATTGTAATTAGAAATATAATAATATAATATATAATCCATTATATATATATAAAGGGATTGGACAAAATAATAGAAACACATGCAAATTCCACTCCTATATTTCTAAGACCTGTTATATTAAGAACTTTAACTAAAACTTTGTAATTGCAGGTTATATCTATTGTAAATACGTTTATTTATCTAATTTACTGTCTTTGTCTTATTTACTTTTAGAATTTAGTAAAATTTAAGCTAAATGCGTGACCTTTCTCAAGACGAAAAAGGGCAAATTGATGAAGCTCGCATGGCAGGAGTCTCGATCACTAAGGTTGCTGAACTGTTTGGTTCTTCAAGAGCTACCATATCAAGAACACTGATGCAATTCGAGAAACAGGGAAAAACATCTAGCAATTCGGGACGGACTTGCAAACTTATTGACAGGGACCGACGTGCATTGAAATGCAATGTGTCAAAAAATCGGACTGCTGCGGCCAAAGTCACTACTGAGTTGAATAATCATCTGAATATTCCAGTTTCTGCTAAAACTGTTCGTCGTGAGATCCATAAGGCTGGATATAATGGAAGAGTTGCCGTAAGGAAACCTCTTCTCTCCACTCGCAACATTTAGAAGAGGTTGAAGTGGTGCAGAGATCACAATGCCTGGTCTGCAGACCAATGGAAGCAGGTTATATTCTCAGACAAGTCCAGTTTTTCCCAACTTCAGAGCGAGTTTATATGCGGAGGCAGCCCAAAGAAGCATACAACCCTGACTGTCTTCTTCCAAGAGTGAACCATGGAGGTGGAACAGTGATAGTTTGGATCGCCATATTATGGAAATGCTTCGGTCCAGTAGTTGCCTGCATGATAGAATCAAAAGCAAAGATTACATTTTGGGAGATCATGTTCCTCCAATGGTGAAAACTTTATTACCTGATGGTGACTGCATCTTCCAAGACGATAATGCTCCAATACATACGCTCGAGTGGTTAAGAATTGGTATGAAGAACATGAAAGGGAGCTAGAACACATAGAAGGGCCTCCACAATCTCAAGATATCAATATTATTGAACATTTATGGTGCATTTTGGAGCAGCAAGTTAGGAGCCGTTATCCTCCACCATCGTGTCTTAAAGAGCTAGAGCAGGTTTTAATGGAAGAATGAAGTCAGGAAGCTGTATGATTCCATTCCTAGACGTATTAAAGTTGTCTGTGAGGCTAAAGGTGGACCAACTCCATATGAAATAAATTTTCTTTGAATTTAACAAGTGTTTTAATTATTTTGTCCTACTCCTGTATATATATATATATATATATATATATATATATACCTGGTGTAACATAAAATGTCCAAATCTTGTAACAGCAAAATTGTCCAAAAGTTGGATTAATCTTTGAACCGTTGTATCTTGAACAATAAGAATGTATTTAGTTCTAAGTTGGATTAATGATTCCTCGAGATTTTGTGCCATCCTCTCCTAGTTCTCCTCTTTTCCCTCTTTTTTAAAAACTTATTCACCGTTCTCTTGAATGGTTCTTGAATGGACTTTGAAGATGGAAGCCAGTGTATGAATACTGGTAATATTACTGAAGACTTGAATGATCATTTCCTCTTACTGTTGCTCAGTAGGGAAGACATGGTGGGGCTAACACAAAATGATTTTAACCTTCTCTCTTTCTAGCTGAAGGGTTTTTCAGTGATTCTTACGACAAATGGTGTCAAGATGGGTAACGCCTTATCTGAAAATCTGGAAAAAAGAAACTCCATTACTTTAGTAGTTTTTTAAACATTTTGTGGGATGGACGATTATCCTATGCTCTTACAAGATTTGGACAACCGATATATATATATATATATTATTATTATTATGGGGTCCACCCTTTTCTGATATAAATGGACTCGTCCTGCTGCCATAAAATAGCCACAGTCAGTCAGAGAGTCTGAAGGTAGAGGAACAGGGTGGAGAAACAGAGTGGAAAGTACATAGACACTGTGATTGAGTTGACGGTAGAAGTCAGTTACAAGCACGCCCGACTCTAAGGAAGTTTACCTCGAGACTGTATATAGCGATCTTTGATTAATACTAACCGGCGTTCCTGGATTTTACTAACAGCATTACCTTTTGTATTTTGTGTAAATACATTTAATTTCTTAGCTTAAATAATTGTGTTTGTCATTTATTGGAGACCGATTTTTCACGCGGGATCCATAACAACTTGGCGAACGATGATTCGAAACTCACGCGGATAACCCACAACAACTTAACGAACTAGGATTCGAAACTCACACGGAAAGAAAAACTTTTCGTACGTCTAACAACAAACAACAAACAACTTGGCGAGCACACGCGGAAAAACTAATCAGCAGAAGAAATATCCTTCCCTCGTCGTTCAACAACAAATTAGCGACAAAAAATTTCGAGGAGCAATAATACATAAAATTGAGTCATCATGGAAGATTTTAAAAATATGTTGGTAGAACTGATAAGACACCAAAATGAGCAACAATTACAAATGCAGAAATTCCAAAATGATCAACAGTTACAGCTACAAGAAAAATGGCAAAAGCAGATATTACAAACGCAAAAAGAAAATCAAGACAAACAGAGTTCCAGGAACTAATATTAAAAGTAGCGGACAGAAAGCAATTAGATATTGAAAAAGAAGCAACATTTTCGCAAGACGCAGTGTGGAATACCATAGAGATTTTCAAATATTCTCTAGATGAGGACAAAAATTTTGGAGATTACTTCAGAAGACATGAAGACATCTTTAACATAGACTGTCAAAATTGGACAGAAGCAAAAAAGCTACGTCTATTGCTTAGAAAATTAGGAACTGAAGAATATACAAAGTTCGTGGATTATATCTTGCCAAAAAAGACGAACGAATTAAAATTTGACGAAGCAGTGACATGTCTTAAAGAACTCTTCAGCCCCAAAACATCACTCTTCCATAGGAGGTGGAAATGCCTTAACCTGGTAAAGGGCGATAATGAGGATTATTCCACGTTTGCCGCAAATGTTAAATAAACATTGTGACGACTTCAAACTAGCGGAATTAACACCGGACAATTTTAAATGTCTCATCTTTGTTCAAGGGCTAGTTTCTACAAAAGATATCAAAATGCGTAGAAGAATGCTTGCAAAATTACAAAATGAACCGGGTCTAACATTACAGCAATTATCAGAAGATTGCCAGAGATGTTTAAGCATAAAGAAAGACGCAATGGACATTGAAGAATCAGCTGTTTCTCATATACGTAAGTTAAATAAAAGTTTACGTTCTTCACCCTCCCCGGATAGAAAACTAAAATTTTACGACAATGAAAAAAGATTCTCACCCTCCCCGGAAAGAAAAATAAAATAATATGAAGTTTCCTGGGCCTAGCTAACTACAATGGCGAATTTATTGATAATATGCATAAACTGAGGCCTCCATTAAATGAGTTACTAAAAAAGGAACATAATTGGAATTGGACAGAGGTCTGTAAAAAAGCGTTCAAGGAAATAATACAGAAATTAACTTCAGAGCTAACACTGACACATTTTGATCCCGAACTCGAAATAATTATTGCAGGTGACGCGAGCTCACATGGGGTAGGTGCGTGTATTTTACACAAGATGCCGAACGGTACAAACAAACCCGTTGCACACGCATCTTGATCATTATTACCGGCGGAAAGAAACTATTCACAGATTGAAAAGGAGGCATTAGGCATAATTTTTGCAGTGACTCGTTTTCACAGATATATATATGGGAGAGAGTTCACACTTCAAACGGACCTCAAACCACTCCTTACGATATTTGGTTCGAAAAAAGGCCTACCAGTCTATACAGCGAACAGACTTTTAAGATGGGGAACTGTGTTACTGAACTATAATTTTAAACTGCAATTCTTACCATCAAATAAAATCGGACATGCTGACGGACTATCGCGATTAATACCTGCAAAAAGCGAACCGTTAGAAGAGTCGGTAATTGCCGCATTACAAGCGGAAGATGAAATCAGCAAGGTACTATGCAACACAATAAAGGAACTACCTGTAACTCTGCTAGAAATAAGACGAGAAGCAGAAAGAGACGAGTTTATCCATGATACCAAAAAAAAAATGGAAGAAAAAGTAAAGAATTTATCAGATAGTTTCTCAATCTGTGACAACATATTGTTGTATAACGAGAGAGTTGTAATACCAAAGTCACTACGAAGAAGGATCTTAAAAGATTTCCACTTGGGACATCACGGAAAAAATCGGATGAAATCACTCATGAGAAGTTTTGTATACTGGCCGAACATGGACGATGATATCACGCAAATGGTGGAAAGTTACAAAGGCTGTGCTGCTGCGGCGAAGGCACCACCCTCTATACAAAGACCATGGCCTAAAGTCGATAGACCATGGTACAGAATACACGTGGACTACGCAGGACCCATTGAAGGTTATTATTACCTAATACCAATAGATAGTTTTAGCAAATGGCCAGAGGTTGCCAGATTCAACAACGGAAAACACCATAAATTATTTAATTGAACTATTTGCTAGATTTGGTGTCGCAGATTGCGTAGTAAGCGATAATGGCACACAGTTTACATCCAGCGATTTTAAAGAATTTTGCGAGATGTACCAAGTAAAACATATTAAGATAGCGCCATACCAACCGAGGTCAAATGGACAAGCCGAGAGATTTGTCGACACATTGAAAAGAGCACTAAAAAAAGCAGAGGACGTACCGACGACAAAAGCTCTACAGCAATTTCTACAAGTATATGATAACACCCAACGCAAACACACCACCGGGTCTTTCTCCAGCAGAGTTGATGTTTGCGCGGAAAATAAGATCGGTGTTTGATAAATTATTGCCAAGCCAGAGCAAAAATCAATATACACCGATGGTGCCAAAGAGATCATTCAAACCTGGAGAACGGGTTTATTTCAAAAATTTTAGAAACAATATGTCGTACTGGGAGCCGGGTACAGTAATCAATAGAATCGGGAATCTAATGTATACCATAAAAGGCGAAAAGTTCACACACAGAAGACATATCGACGAGCTACAGAAAAGACGAATTGAGGAACCAAGCTCGTCAACCACAGATAATGGCGATGCTATGGATACAATCTTTGAGGCATTCGAGATACAAAGACCGCAAGAAAATAATACAGTAATGAGAAGGTCAAGCAGGAAAAGAAAATTCGTCGAACCACTAATCATCAACCACAAGAGACAAAAATATTAACTCCCCGCAAAAAGGGATCTAAGGAGGGGGGTATTATGGTATCCACCCTTTTCTGATATAAATAGACTCGTCCTGCTGCCATAAAATAGCTACAGTCAGTCAGCTACGCATATAAAATAATATATATATATATATATATATATATATATATATATATATATATATATATATATATAAAATATAATTCAGATTTAAATTATATAATTTTATTTTGTATTTATATTTACAATTATTTTGCATTATTTATTGAAAGTTATACGCTTTGATTTGTGTGTATGCATATGTTTTTGTGTAATTACGTTTTTGAGTACGTGTGCATGTGTATATGTGTATATGCAAACATATACATGTTGCAGTATGCATAAATATATATAAATTGTGCATACCTGTATATGTGTATATGCGTATGTATATATATATATATATATATATATATATATATATATATATATATATATATGTGCGAGTATATTATATATGGATGTATATGTGTGTATTACTTTGTATGCATGTATATATATGCATATAATGGTGGGCACCTTGAGGTGGTGTAATGGTTAGCAAGCTTGTCTCGTTAGAACAATTACAACTGAATAGTGACTTCGATCTTCACTGGGTGCCCCATACTTTTGGCCTTGTGCCACATATGAGCTACGCTTGGAAAATTAATATATGCATATAATGAGGTGTGTATGTGTATGTATATATATATTATGTGGGTATGTATGTGTGCGTATGTTTATATAAGTGTATGCAGGTGTTTGTATGTATATGTGTACATGTGTATGTAGGTGTTTATATATATATGTATATGTTTACATGCATATATGTTTATATGTGTATACATGTGTGTTTGTATGTATGTGCATGTGTTTATCTGAAGTTTAATCTGCTGCCAACTATCTTGCCTCTGCTTGCTGCTGGATCTCAGCTTTTTGAACCGAGAGAGGAACTTAGCTTTCGTACCAATCTTTGTCTCTATATTAACTATATATGTACAGATACTCCTTCAGAAAATGACACCTGTCCGTTCCCAGAAGTCTTGCAGCGATGGAAAAGTAGCAATGCGTGTAGGCTTGAAAGGCGGGAATCACGTAGTTACTGATCTGCACGTAGGTGACATAAGGCTTATCCTAACATCGTTTCTCACAACAATACGTTGTCAGTTGGGTATTCGGTGAAGAGTTTTTTGACTAAGCAGACTGTTCAGGATAGCACTGCTGACACAATGATTTTGGGATTTGGGGACAAGAAAATGTGTCCTAAACAAAGCTGCTTTGATCTGCTGGTTAGCTTCCTGCAGGAGCTAGAGATATTATGCAAAAGACACTCATTTCAGCTCTGTTGCTGGAATGTGAGAACACTTTTTGACAATGGAAAAAGACTTGAACGCCAGACCACAATTGTAGCCAAGGAATTGCAGAGGAACAATGTAAACATTGCTGCCCTTCCTGAAACCCGTTTTGCTGGTGAAGATCGGCTTGTTGAGCATGATGCAGACTGTACTATCTTCTGGTTTGGTAAATCTGAAAAAAAGAGGCATGAAGCTGGTGTGGGCTTTGCCCTTAAGAATTCCTTAGTTGACAAAATCGAACACCTAGTTGGCGTTAATGACTGTATCATGACATTGAGAATTCTTCTTGCAGTTTGTCGATACATGACGGTTCTATCTGTCTATGCACCCACACAGCAGACGAAAATTTCCCGCATCCTGTTGGTCTGTAGTATGATCGGTTGGCAGCTATCTTATTTCAGCTTGCTGCTGGGTCTCGATTTTTGAACTGAGAGATGGACTTAGCTGTTGTACAAAGTTTTGTCTCTATATTAACCATCTATGCACAGATACTCTTTCAGTAACTGGTCGATACCTGACGGTTCTCTCTGTCTATGCACCCACACAGTGGACGACCATTTCACGTATCCATTTGGACTGTAGTATGATCGGTTGTCGGTTATATTACTTCTGCTTGTTGCTGGGTCTCGACTTTTTTAACAGAGAGAAGGACTTAGCTGCTGTACAAATTTTTCTCTCTATGTTAACCATCTATGCATAGATACTCCTTCAGCAACTGGTCGATACATTACGGTTCTATCTGTCTATGTATCCACACAGTGGACGACCATTTCCCGCAACATGTTGGTCTGTAGTATTATTGGTTTTCGGTTATATTACTTCTGCTTGTTGCTGGGTCTCGACTTTTTGAACCGACAGAAGGACTTAGCTGCTGTACAAAGTTATGTCTCTATATTAACCATCTATGCACAGATACTCCTTCAGCAACTGGTCTATACATTACGGTTCTATCTGTCTATGCACCCACACAGTGGACGACCATTTCCCGTATCCTGTTGGTCTGTAGCATGATCGGTTGTCGGCTATCTTACTTCTGCTTGTTGCTGGGTCTCGACTTTGTGAACCGAGAGAAGGACTTAGCTGTTGTACAAAGTTATGTCTCTATATTAACCATCTATTTACAGATAATCCTTCAGATGATGATGCTCCCAGAAGTCTTGCGGCGATGTAAAAGGAATTGCTGCTGTAGATAGTGTACTTCAGTGTGCCCTTCAACCTGAACTTGATATGGAACCAATTGTTGATGAAACAATTGCGTGCATAGACTGATCAATTTAAATAAATCTCCTGAATTAGATGGTATTCCTGTTGTGCTATTGAAATATGGTGGTATGAATGCCAGTTGTGTGGTCCACTCTTTAATGTTATCTTTATGGAGGGCTGACCCAGTTGCTCAGAACTGGATAGAAGCCATTCTGATAATGGGGTACAAAGAAAAGGGGAATAAGTAAGACTGTGGTAATTACCATTTTATTTCACTGTTGAAAGCAGTTGGAAAAGTATTTGCAAGACTCTTGCTAAACTGATTGGAGAAGCATATTTATCCTGATGTCCTTCCTGAGTCCCAAGCTGGTTTTAGAGGCGGAAGATGGACTGCAGACACGATAAATCTGTCCTACACAGCCCACAGAAAACTGTATTGAACAGCATGTACCACTTTGTCAGTTTTTTTTTTACCTAATTAAAGTGAACCTCGAGGCTCTTTGGAAGATGCTTGGAAAATTAGGTTGTATATATGCTTTTATTGAAAAGTTCAAGCAACTACATCGCTGTATGAAAGGTCATGTCAATTTCAATGGTCATCTCCCGAAAGAACTTCCCATCAATAATGGAGTAAATTAGGGTGATATAACTGCACCAACATTGTTCTCACTTTACCTGAGTACACTGGTATGCCTTCTATGACTGTGTTACAGGTGTCTATATCAGATTCTGAACAACTTGAGACGATTCCAAACCAAACCCCTTGTTAGTGAGAGATTTGTTAGGAAGTTTCTATATGCCGACTTAAATGCAAGCTTTCCAGAGGAAATGCAGTCAGTGATGGACTGCTTTACTAATGTTTGTACCTGCTTTGGACTGACAATTAGCATTAAGAAAACCAAAGTCATGTAGACTCCCTCTTCTGGCGATCATTAAGTGGAACCTGACATCTTTGTGTCTATGGGAAGTCGTCAAAGTGTTTTTTTACCTTGGCAGTAAAATATCAAATGATGGCGGGCGCCCTTGATGCTAAAATCAAACAGAGAATAAGCAAGACGTCTGAGTCCTTTGGTAAGCTAGAAGATAGAGTCTGGTTGGATGGTGATTTAACTTTGGCAACTAAAGTATCTGTGTATCAAACATGTGTGCTATCAACTTTACTCTATGCCTATGGAATCTGGACCTTGTATGAATCTTATATAAAACAGCTTGAAAGATTCCATCAGCAGTGTCTCAGACATATTCTTTGTCTGAAGCATGACAGTCGCGTTCCAGATACGGTGTCTTGACCAAAACCAAAACCAAAACAATCAGCATTGCTGCAATTGTGATTAGGAATCAGATACGTTGGGCTGGGGTTAGATTCAGTTTGATGATACCAGCCTCCCAAGACGGCTGTTTTACGATGATATTCTTCCTGGCATAAGACCACAGCAGAAGCCAATAAAACGGCTTCGATAAAACAAGAAAAGTTTGGCGTATTTTGGTGTTCCTTTTGTGATTGCGAATTCCTAGCATCTGATCGTGGCCATTGGAGGGCTGTAATTTTAGAGGGTGCTGAAGTTTTTGAAGCAGCCAGAGCAGACCGAGGGAAGCTCAAGAGAGCATGTTGAAAACGGGAAACGGATAATTGTGGGGATGTGTGGGTCTGCGAGGTGTGTGACCGGACCCTGCTGTCAAAGGCAGGCCTGGTTAATCATATGAAATCGCATGAAAACAATCCAGCTACACTCGTCCCTTCCATGCTGTGCATTGAGTCCCAGGATGGAAACTTTTCATGCTCCCATGGCTCTAGTATATGCCGATCAGCTGGTGGACTCAAGCGTTACATGAAAGATCACAGTGAAGCCAACACCGTGTCTGTTATCTCAACCAACGCTAATGCTCATGAGTAGCAAATCTGCTACAAGATATGCAAGTCATTGGCAGGAATGAAAGGTCATGAACGGGTTAATGGGCGAGTAATCAATAGAGGGATGTCAGTCGTCTGACAAGACGTCGCAATCAACAACATATGTATACTGCTTGTTTATATGGATGTGTATATTTGCATATGTTTTTTACATGTATATGCTACACACACACACACACACACGCATATATATGATGTATTTTGCAATTATGAAGATGAATTAGATATAATGAATTTAATTTTTTATATATTATATTACTTATTTTTCATTCTTTTTATTTATATGATGATTGTTATTAGATGATAAGCTGATGAGGATATAAATTTTCATTTAATGCATTTCATTAGCTGTCAATAATATTTCCCCACCTACCCCTGCTCATTGTGCTGACACCTTGCTTCTCCTTTTTCCCCCACACCTCTCTTTAATAATGTAAATCCCCCGGGAAATTTTTCTATATCAAGTAATTTAGGCATTTACTCCCCGTTCTCTTGTAATTTAATTTTAAAATAATTTTTAGTATATTGGCTGGATAAATTTAAACCATTTTGTACTTTCAGTCTGATGAAGTAGATATTAAAATATTATCTCTCGAAATAAATGCATAACTGAATCCTTCGATGATGTGTTAAGTTTTTCCTTCTTGATATATATATATATATATATATATATATATATATATATATATATATATATATGTGTGTGTGTGTGTGTGTGTATTTAGGCAGGAGTCATTTTTACATGGACATTTCATTGAATACGACAGAGAAGGTGCTTTTATTTAGTTTTTTATACAATTTCTCATGCGATCTAATAATTTTTTTTCTTTTCGGATGATAAATTATATAAAAACTGTCCGAATGTTCTTTTTTATCTGAGCGCTTTCGGCTATACATTTAGCCATTTTCAAGGATTAAATATTTTAACTGTTAAATAAGAAATAGTTTGTTGCATTTTTTTTAATAAAATGTTTTCATTTTTCAAAACACGATCAAGATATTGTATTCATGTTCAAAGTTAATATTATTAAGTGTTGGTTTTTTGATTTTATTAATAAGGCTTCCATTATTTTTAGCCTTTTTTTGCATGTAGGTGATGGTATTATATTAGTGTTGTCAATAAAAATGTATACACACGTTTCCGGTGTCTCTTTTTGAAATTTAATTTTAGGTCAGCGAATCGGTCGCGAATCGGTCGCGAATTATGCATCGAAAAATAACCCATATTTATCTGTATCTCACTCTTTTACACTGTTATTTAACTCCTCTCTGTAAAACATTTCTCTGTTAAATTTTAATCCCCACGTTCACATTTAGGCCTTCTTGTTCTTCTTTCTTCTGTTACACCCTCTCTCTAGAACTTTCATACATTTCTCTCTCACAGTTGTTTTCCACTCCCACACATACACACACATTAAAATTTTGTTTTTTTATACTCGGAGTTATATTTTCCGATTTCTTTTTGAATTTGTAGGTCTGATAAATTGAATCGTGATTACGATTCCAATGTAATAAATTATAACCCTGGAATATTAGTGTTTGAGCCTCTTATATCTCTTATATTATATTCTTACTCTATCCTGGACATTGAGTTCTACCTGGATTCTATCCTCTTGGGAATTGATATATATTATTATTAGTAGTAGTAATCTTATAAGTATAAGAAATTATACTCGTTCGGAAAACCTTCGGTGTCTTGATTTGCAAATAATCAAACCAATACCAAAGGGTAAAAAGGTATAAAAAAAGAAAAAAAACCAAGAACATGTACGTTAGCCGAAAATAAACGTCTAGCATGCAAGTCCAAAGTTCAAAGAAAAAATCCTCGATACGAATAAGGAAAATAAAGTGCTCAATACAGTAAGTAGAGCAAACCTAGTTAAACCTAGAGAGCCAGCCTTTTCTGGCGATCCGCTTAGGGGAAACCTTGTTAGGTCTGGCTCTCTAGGTTTAACTACACACACACACATATATATATATTATATATATATATATTATAAATATATATATTTTATATATATATATATATATATATATATATATATATATATATATATGAATAAAGAAATATAGTCTTAAAATGTGCTATATTTATGGGATAAAGTGCTCAATATCAGAGATAGAGCGTGTATAAATATAAAAGTGAACATAGAAGTCAACACTTAGAGGCGACAGTCTGTTTCATCCTAGATGCAATCGTCAGGCCGCCATTATGTATATATATATATATATATATATATATATATATATATATATATATATTGACCACTAATATTATCAATATCTATCTATCTATCTATCTATCTATCTATCTATATATATATATATATATATATATATATATATATAAAGAAAAAGGGAAAACTTTTCTTAGCCAACGTGTTTCATCCTGTCATGGACTTTATCAAGGCAAATGTAAGAATTTTATTTTGTAATAAGGATTTATAAGTAGAAATGAAAATGTCATTAGTTTTTCAGAAATTTTAAATTTCTAAACATTCATCAACTCAGTAATTTCACCATCTTGAATAGATGAATACATCTTACAACTTTTTCTCTCTTCCATCTCCCTTCAAGTAGATGGTGGTGATTGCTCTCCCCGCCTTCCTGTATTTGTTACTCTGAGAAAGTGATATTCCATTACGATCACTGTCTTTGCGAAATCTGGTTGTAATGAGTAAATAAATAAATTGCAAGACACTTACTCCATCCGAAGATAATGTACCACTTTGTGCCACTGGATTCCGAGAAGACAGCGATGGAGATGAGTGAGTGGAGATAAAAAGCTTCCACAAAGATCCACATATAGTTGGAGCCCAGGACGTAATGGAACACTGTGAAGAATAACTTACATTGCCAGTGCTGTTAAGAGAAAGAAAGAAGGAGTTTAATAATATTAATAAGAAATGGAAAATATACTGGCTCACTTTACTCATTTAACTGATTGGAAATTATTTTCAAGAGCAGGATTAAATAGTAGTAATATCAGTGTAAATAACTAGTTGTAAACTGGTGATAACATTCAAGAAGGTAAGAAACATTGTAGGTAGAAGAATCACAAGGGACTCAATATCAATGGCAATTGATCAATATTACATTCATTACCCAATTTGGTAAGAACATTTGGATTTCATCAAACAATCAGGCAGAGACACCATAGACCTTGAACTTGCGAAGAAGGTCAGCATGCCACATTCTATCAAATGGCGGGCACAACAATGATAAATTGTCTTATTGGCTGATAACAATAGATTTGTTTGGATTAAATTACAATGTTGTAAGATACTAAATAAAATATTGAATTAAAAAGAAAGAATATCTCAATTTTTGATTACCGAACACACTAAACATATTAGGTCCAAAATGATCAGTCTTTTTAGATTTGGCTAAAAAACTTTACATCTTGAACGTCTTGATTCTGAAAGACTATGCACATTTAAAACACCAGCAGAACAAAATAATAATAATAATAAAACAAATAAAACAATTTCGGCTTCATATTGTTTTTCTCGATCATCTGGAGAGGGCAAACCATTTTTCTCAAAAATCACAAAAAATTAATTGTTTTATTTCCCGCTCTACTGCAGGTGAATCCATAGACGTGTGTCTGTTGCGATTTTATAAGAGTTGAATAGATGTGGAACAAGACCGAAAGTATGGGGTACTCAATACTCATACGTAATTGTTCTAGCGAGACAAGCTTAATAATCATTACAGCATGTTCAGGCGCCCAAGACGTGGTTCTATGAGTGAACGACAAGCTGAGGACTTTGTTCGAGGGAAGCTAAAACTACGTAAGACGAAGTTGAAAATGTGCCAGAAATATGATCAAATGATTAATATTTTGAGTGAAATCCCCTATTGTTACTATTAACTCTATCTATCTATCTATACACACACAAACACACACACATATATAAATATATATAATCATTAGAAATGACAGATACTGTTACGTTTTCTGTTGTGTTTTTCTTGTGTGCCAAAAAGATTTGGTTGATATTGCCCAAATAATTGTTTTTTTTCCGAGCGCGTTTCTACTAATCTATTGACAAATTCCTAAGATTTGGATTCTGCTATGTCAAATAACGTTTAAGTTCTTGTGAGGTATGCTATACCAAATAAGGCCAGTGCATTTTGCTCTGTTCTTAGTTGGTGTTCTTAACGGCTGTTTTTGTTTTAAAGATAAAGATATTTTTTAGACACTTTTTTGCAATTAGAAGCGCCTATCGTATTTGTTTACTTCACTAGTATGTTGCGTGCTTGTTGAAGCGGGTTCAATTTAAATTAAGAGTTTTATTTCTTCTCTTCCACTTGACACTCTCAGTAATCGAGATACTGGCAAAAGTCATTACTGGGGTTTAAGCCTGAGTTTCTCCAGATAACAGGAAAATCACTTGTTTTTCTCGTAATTTTCATGGCACAATCCTACTTCAAGATGGCGTAAAAAATGAACGTTGCCTCCTGGTGAAAAACAAGAGCAAATAATTTTCTTTTTCTTTTCAATGAAAGTGGGTACTAATGGAGCAGTGGTTTGAAAGATGTAATGTCAGTCGTTTTGATAATCAATTGGTGGTATGTCCGACATAATTATTGATGAATTTGTTTTTGTTAGGAATTTTGTTCACTAAGTGACATTTGAATTCAAGTATAATGTTGGTGTTATATAGTTTTTAACCTTTCGTAATAAATAAGGTGATATTTTAAACTTTTTTCAATAGAGCAACGCATTTCTTATAATATTCCTTACATTTATTAACTTACGTCTTCTTTATATATATATTTTTTTCAGTCAATTCAACCCAAACAATAATGCCATCTAATACGCAAGGGAATACTGGGAGTGAAAGAGAATGAGACGACTTTAGAAGGAACAGAAAACCCAATCCTAAACAGGAAACAAGGGAGAAACTTCTACTCCTTTTCAAAAAGACCAGTGAGGAGTGTTGACCAAACGATTGCCGAACCTATCTATCTATACAAAGAGAGAGAGAGAGAGAGAGAGAGAAAGAAAGAGAGAGATTGAAAGAGAAAGAGAGATAGAAAGAAAGAGATAGATAAAGAGAGAAAGAAAGAGAGAGAGAAAGAGAGAGAGAGAGAGAGAAAGAAAGAAAGCGAGAGAAAGAGAGAGAGGCAAGGGAAATGTAGAAATTTTATTTGACCTACGACCCTTCTTTCAGTAACGGTGACAATTTAGATATTAAATTTATCTCTTCCCTTAACAAGCTTAGATTTTTAAAAAATCGTGTAATATTCAGTAAGCTTAAAAGTCGTTTGTGGTAAAAGTTGCGAATCTTTGAATTCGTGAATATAACTTTCATAGTGGCACCCCCTTGTGGACAAATTATCATTACTGCGGTGAGAGGTGGTCTTCACTAATTGTTCGATACACCAGAGCATTTTGCTAGATTAAGCAATGTCGAGTAAATATGAATTCGATCCACGTAAAACGTAGCGAAAATAGTCATTGCTGAAAGCAAGTATGAAAGCACCACATATCTTTCACGGAACGAGGTCATGGATAATTTTTGACTAATCAATCTAAATTTAATTGCTTTAATTGACCTCACGTCAATTTAGAACAAATTGCACTTCGGCAGTACTTAGCTTTTCTAATTTGAAATATGGGTGTCGTCTTTGCCATCAGACGTCGTCCTGAGGTCTCCACCGTAAATATCTTTAGGATTTGGCTTGGATTCTGTTGCAAGGTGGAGAAGGCAACATTTTCGGGCCTGCTCGAGCAGTCAATTTAAGAAGGGTGAAAATACACAATGCGAAAAAGTAGATGAAACCTGTTTTATATCGTCGCTGAAATAAGTTAGCAAACATGATGCAAGTCAACACGTCTCTGGTTTATTGTTAATGTCGATCATCAATGATAATGGAATGAAAAATTAAAAAGATCCACACATAGACCCGAGGAGAGACGATTATTTAACTCGGTGTCTGTTCTCTTCAAAATTAAAGTTCTTTAACATTAAAAATAGTTTCTTTCTATTTCTGCTATCAGTTTTAATTTGGCCTCCCATTGATAAGAGGCCACACAGAAGAGATAATCTGCAATATTATTGTTCCATAAAAGGTTATATCTTTTGTTAAACATGTGAAATAGAAAATCCTAGTATTGCGCTTGAACATTATTGAAATAAGCAAGATTCTTTTATAATTGTCTATATCTCTGAGATGAGGTATTATGATTATTTGCATTATTTACATTATTCGGACTGTTATCCTCATCTTCATTACCATATTCACAACGTTTCGGCCGTTGTACAGTCCGGCCTTCTTCAAGTGATTGGAATTTTTCTTCAATATCTATCTATATCTCTGAGATGACGTATTATGATTACTTGCATTATTTACATTATTCGGACTGTTATCCTCATCTTCATTGCCATATTCACAACGTTTCGGCCTTTGTACAGTTCGGCCATTAAGTCTATGTATGTCTATATATCTGTCTATATCTCCAAGATGAGGTATTATGATTATTTGCATTATTTACATTATTCGGACTGTTATCCTCATCTTCATTACCATATTTACAACGTTTCGGCCGTTGTACACTCCGGCCTTCTTCAAGTGATTGGAATTTTTCTTCAATATCTATCTATATCTCTGATGGAAGACAAAAAGGGTTCTCTCTGACAATCAAAAGAGAGCAGTTTTGGAGGCGTTTAAATTAACAAGTTATTCTTTTTCCCAGTTAACAGCAGATTTTAGGTCTTTTTTGAGCTCAGCTGCCAATTTAACATGATCGAATGACTCTGACTTAGTATTAAAACAGGAATGAATTCTTGTGTAATCAGTTGAGAACTGAGATCATTGATGAAAATTAGGAACAGTGTAGGTCCATGGATAGAGCCCACGGGAACATGATCATTAATGCAAAAAAGATCTAGAAGAGTGGCCATTCAAGATAACTCTCATTTTGTGATTTGATAAGACTGAATCAGTTCATAAATTCGTCCAGAAATACTATAACATTTCAACTTTTGAAGAAGACCATTATGCCAAACACTGTTAAAGTTTTTCGAGATATCCAAAGCAACAGTCTGAGCTTCACAATTTTTATCTAATGATTGACAGACTATTTCAATAATCATTAATATAGCAGCAGTTCTAATTAATTGTTCTTACTTAATTCCGCAGGGTTTGATGACCCGCTTTTCCTTATATACGCTATTAAATAGTTCTACCCGATCTTCCTTCGTTTATATTACACACATCAGTAGCACAAAAGAAAACACTCAGAAGATCTAAGTTTCATAAAACATAAGAAATTATTCAAAAAACATACTTACTCTTTGGAGACATCGAATCCAAAGGAAACTTATCGTCCTTTCCGTGCAATTCTGTCACGGAATACGGAAAAGCAAGACCAGCTTCCTGCTAAAATTAAGGTAGTAGGAACATCAGGAAATCCGATGATTTATTTCACCAGAGACTTAAAGTCTCTGGTGAAATAAATTATTACAATGGAGCCTTAAAGTGGTCTGTTTTTCTTTGATATATATATATATATATATATATATATATATATATATATATATATATATATATATATAATAGAAGTTAACACTTAGAGGCGACAGTCTGTTTCATGCTATATGCAATCGTCAGGCCTGACGATTGCATATAGCATGAAACAGACTGTGGTCTGTTTTTCTTTGAAATTATATATATATATATATATATATATATATATATATATATATATATAAAAGTCAACACTTAGAGGTGACAGTCTGTTTCATGCTATATGCAATCGTCAGGTCTGACGATTGCATATAGCATGAAACAGACTGTCGCCTCTAAGTGTTGACTTCTATGTTCACTTTTATATTTACACACGCTCTATCTCTGATATTGAGCACTTTATTCCATAAATATAGCACACCTTAAGACTATATTTCTTTATATATATATATATATATATATATATATATATATATATATATATATATATATATATATTATGGATTTCGGGATGAAATCCGGTACCAATAAATAACAAACGCCAAGAATGAATATATGAAAATAATGTATTAACGTAATAATACAAACTGGTAAAGCAGGTTAGTAGTCCCAGGAATACGGGTTAGTAGCAAAATATATATACAGTCTTTGGTATTGAAGTATCGCTGTATGACTTCTTATTGATTCTACGTGCTCGCTCACTGTGACTCTTGCTGGCTACGTTCGTTTTGTCTGTCTGTTACCATCACCCTCTGTTGCTCTCGATTCTCGGGTCTTCACGTAGCAGTAGTATATGTATATACTGGGTGAGTCCATTTGTGTAAAAAGGGGAGGACCCCTCAACAATATATATATATATATATATATATATATATATATATAATCTTTCATGATAAGATTTTTGAAATTTTCTTACCCTTCATCTCAAAAGATATTTTTTGTGATATCTATCTATCTATCTATCTATCTATCTGTTAAGTTCGAAAAAAGTCAAGTCGCGTTTTTGATATGTTCACTTTCAGGGTTACCGTACTTGAGATAAATAAGGATTTATGTGATTTCTTTCTATCTTCGCAGATTACTTAATATCAAAGTGGGTAAACTTTGTATCGCGCCTGTTCCCTTTAAAGCGAATTTAAATCACACCCATACCAGATATCATATGCTGTATACATTTAAAAATGGCTCTTCAGCAACGGAAGCGGCAAGACATATTTGTTCTGTTTATGGAAATAAAACTTTAAGTGTCCGGATATATCAACAATGCTTTAGATAGCTTGAATTGGGAGAATTTTTCTTTCGGTGATTGCCCTCGACCAGGGCCAGTCAAAATCTGTAAACCGTAGATGAAGAAAATCCAAATTAAACTGCGCAATAATAGCAAAGCAGTTAAAACAAATTACATTTCGATCAGAGAAAAAATACTTTCGTGTACTCAGATAAATGTCTAAAATTGAGCTCTCAACGTTTGATTATTCAGGATAATCAAAGACTTGTCCTCTACTCATCATTGAAGAACTGCCTTGCCATAGAACCTTCCCTGGGTAGAATCAACACTGCATGTTGATCTTATGTGTTGCCCGAGTCACTCAGGAAAATATTGTTGCATGAAATATGGTCAGGTTATTTCCTCCTAATTTTCGAAACTGTTCCTCAGGGACGCTCTCCAACACTATAAATACCCTGCGATAATTTTTTTTATCACCCTCTTATTTTTCCGCTTATACGACATCAATATAAATCTCTCGCAGAAGATTGCGTTTATTTCGCCATGGGAAACACATGAACAATACAAACACACGTATATACGTACATTCACTCACTTTACATACTTTGGACCTAATAGTTTCCACATTCATTTGTTTGTTACAAACATTATTGCAAGACATTTTTATGTTTATACATTCTTTTTTATAGATACAGATATTTACGTAAATGTCTGAGAAATTGTCATAGAAAATATGTGTCCTTCGACATAAATCGGCGGAATCGTCATATAGCCTGACGTGCCTTAACCGATTGGGCCACAGAGGAGCGTTTGGTTAGCAAGGTCGATTTTACTGTTTTTAAACTAAACGAACGCTCCTCTGTGGCGAAATCGGAGGACGCATATTTCTCGGACATCCAGGCAGGTAAATGTTGTTTAATACTGTCTATCATAAACAGACCATTTACTTAAATATTTGTCTCTATAAAAAGAATGTATAAACATAAAAATGTCTTAAAATAATTTTCGGACTTTGTCCATTTCATAATGCGAAACATTATTGTCTTTCTCGCTTGTAACCTTTTGTTGTTAATACACTATAATTTGTTTGTACATATATATTGGTTCATGTGGTTTATTTATATTATTTTTTTAGGTGGACTCATATACCGAGTCCTCCATGTTTGTCGTCGGTATTTCAGAGACACACGTGTTTATCTCACAACGTGTACACCAGCCCGCAACAATATGAACCTTTTTTACCTCAAACTCTTGACCTTGCTTCAACTATAATGTTTTCAAACCATTGAAACATTTACTAGAGGGAAACAGTTTAGGAATTTTGAAGACGTAATAATTGACATTGAGTGTTTATTTGCGACGAATTCCGAAGAGGCGAAGGATCAAGAATTTACCAACTAGATGGGATTACGTTATAGGCAACAATGGGAAATATTCCTTGATTAAATATATTAAGACCTAAAAATCATTTGTTTCTTTTCAATTTTCCAAAACGGCTGGACATTCTCATCAATCGTTCAGTCAGTTCACATTTGACTGAATGAATGATGATGCAGAATTTTCGATTCAGAAGGCGCCGTTAACTTGGTAATAAAGACTTCACGCCTTGAAGTGAGATCTTTGGTAAATATATAAACCTATTACTTACTGTTCCTTCCCCGATAAATACAATGCCGTCACTGGTGCGTCTGATGTCAGATTCGAACCCCACACCCTGAACCAACATGGTTTCCTTCATGAATGAGATAGCAGCACGAAGTATGAAGCTTATAAATAGGTTGATATGGATAGAATTTCTCTGGCAATGAAGTCGCCTACAACAAAAAGATAAATAATTAAATAAATAAAATAAAATAAAATAAAAAGTCGGGAGTAAATGATTTCCAAGTTTATTTAATCTATTGATGTCCCCGTAAAATCTGGTATTAATTATAAAGGTGGGTGACGAATGTAAGAGATGATAGAAAGAAGCGAAGGTTATGGGTATAAGGAGGATAGATAAAGATTGATACTTGACTTGGAGAGGTTACGACTGCTTTTTTCAGGAAAGCATCCATGTGCGATCCTGCAGCGGTTATTAGGTAAAGACTGAATGAAATGTGGCTGAATCGACACTGTGGAGTAGCTGTAAAGATCTTAACTTTGATTAAAGAATTTGAGCATTTGCCACGAAATATTGGTAGAGTAGCGATAAGCTTGCAACTTTACGTCTGTGGGGGAAGAGGCGGCAGATTAGAAAATAAATGCACAAAACGACGTAAATGACTTTGAACAAGGCTGGGAAGTGAGGATTTTGCAGCTCCAATCGAGATCTGATTCATCTAAAGATATAGCATGACAGAAGGAATCAGATACTTTCTGTTGTGGTTGGATGTACCGGCCATTTCCGCAGCATTTTTAGTAGTGAATGGTTTACATGGATTCCATTTGATTTCTGAATCGAGCTTGAGGCTCAACAGAGGTCCAAAGAATTAAGCATCATTAAGAGTGAAATCATTCATCGTAACTGGTGAATACTCGGGGTCAGTACGGTTTATGTTAAAACGATACTAGCTTGGCTTTTGAGGTACTGAAAGTTATAAGTCAGTTGTTTCTGTGTTGAGCTGATAGAGCTCGGTCGGATGAGAGATCACCTGCAAGAATGTGGTTATCTAGATTTTGGCAAAGGTGTCAATATACTGTGGCATCACATATTCTACATAGAAAAATTATTTTGGGACAAAATACTTTCGATGTATTATGCTTTCTATTAAATCACATATTACGAGAATGCAAAAACGAAAAAAAGAGTGTCTACACTCAGAAGAAGAGTGAATTTGAGGCTAAGCAGACATTCCAAACGTGGAGCCTTGTTAGATCAAACATTCATCTTGATTGGAGAAAAATCAGTCTGTTAATAGCGATGAGTCAAAGACAGCAGACCAACCAGTGAACTCATATATATATATATATATATATATATATATATATATATATATATTGTGCACTTAGCAATCCTTCATTTATACATGTTTCATTAAAGATGACTGACAAGGTATTGCGATTAAGCTTTTTATTTAATTTTTCTTGTGTTCGAACAAGTGTTTTCATTTCTGGTCACAGAGTATGTAGAAACTGTCACAATGTTTTTATTTTTGCTTTTTTTTCATGCAACAAAAACAGACTATCATTATTGTTTCGTCCGTGTATTGTTTAATATATTGAAATTTAATTGTCATCTTTGATAAAGGCTTATGTAAGCCGAAAGCTTAGGATTAAAAAAACATGTATCAATATGGTGATTTTCTTTCGTCTTTCAATGATAATGTTATTAAGCTTATCAGACAATATGAAAGGAATTTATTTAAAATAGACAAAACTTGTCTATATTATTTAATGAAAATTCCTAAATACACACACAATATATATATATATATATATATATATATATATATATAAATATGTATATATATATATATATATATATATATATATATATATATATATATATATATATATATACCATGATATAAATTTTCGTATCCATGTGTGAGTGTTTAAACAAGCTTTATTAAATTCAACCGATAATGTCTGTCTGTTTACTTTTTTTATTATTATCTTTCAATTTTCGAATAAAATGTCCTCCACTGGGATCAAAATTTTTGATTAGCTGTCCTAAGTTCACGCTTCTTTCTGTTTTTCTTATATGACATTCCCCGTCCCAGTCAGATGGTAGACAAGGTTTTGTTACCAACATCCTGGCTATTGTTGCCAGTCCAAATATGTGTAACATATAAGTAACGGCACGTGTAAAACTGTTTCAATAATGATAATAATAATAATAACAACAATGGATTGACTTCAAGTGCCGTCTGCCCTATAATAAACTGTCAGAATATGACAAAATGTATTGTTTTCAACAACGCATTCAAATAACAGACGCATCAGAAAGGAGAATACGTACTTAAAATACAGCATGATGATGACAGCTAACGACAAGGAAACCAAAGACAATCCGTATCCAATCCCGTAGACAAGTCTCAAATTCCTCATGTGTTCCTGCAAGGATAAATCATAGTAAAATGAAACGTTATTTGGAAAGAAGCATTTCTTTCTTTCTTTCTTTCTTTCTTTCTATGACTTTTTCTCTTTCTCCTCATTTATCATGATTTTCATTTGTTTAGTAATTTCTTTGTCTTTTCTTTTCCTATCTTTCTTTCTTTCTTTCTTTCTCTTTTTCTCTTTCTCTTCATTTATCATAATTTTCATTTGTTTAGTAATTTCTTTCTTTCCTTTTCTTTTTCTTTCTTTCTTTCTTTCTTTCTTTCTTTCTTATTTCTCTTCATTTATCATATTTTTCATTTGTTTAATAATTTCTTTGTCTTCATATTTCTTTTTCTCCTTTGTTTTCTTTCTTTCTTTCTTTTTCTCGTTTTCATAATCTTTACAGTCATTTATCATAAATAGATTTTACTTATACACTGACTTACATCAAGGCTGACTGTTATAAAAGATATTTTTAAAAATATTTTTTATCATTTTTTGTCCTTTCTTTTTTCTTTCCTTCTCCACCATTAATATAATTCACTAGTTTTATTCATTCATTCATTGTCTTTCGTTCGTGCCGATCAGGCATTTTATCTTTTCATACTGACCATAAATATCGTCTTCGGAGCGGCGCTGCACATCGTGTAGTTGGTCCACGAACGATTTCGGAAAGGTGGAATGTACCATGACCCATTTTCTGTACACAGGCGTGAAGCTGAGTCTGAGAAAAGAAGTAAGAAATTATTGAGATCAGAATATATATTATTCCATTGAATAATCGTATTTTTCTGTTTTTTTTCTTGCTTTCTCGGAAGTTTTTTTTTTATATTAGGGTCAAAGTTGTTGAAAAAACATCCTAGTCCTAGGTGTCTTTCCGGGCGCCTTCAGTTGTGGTCAACCGACATAATGGCTGTATGTTTTGGTTTGAAGTAGGGTGATTATTATTTCATATATATATATATATATATATATATATATATATATATATATAAGGCAGGATGCGTGTGTGTGTATAACGAATGCACGGCCGCAATTTTAGACGGATTTGCACCAAAATTTACATGCACATGCTCCAATTTAGCGGGAAGGCCAAGACCGACTTTGCATTTCCAAACTCCCATCGATAGTGGAAATAATCGATTTTTTCATGCTTCTACGGCGGTTTTCATGTAGTTGTGGCCATTTTCTACTGGCCAGAGTGAGAGCCAATAGCTAGCTGCCACGAATAGGTAGGAAGATTCTATTGGCCAGCGTGAGAGCCAACAGCTGACTGACACGAATGTTATCTAGCATGCTAGCATACAAAAAAATCGATAGCTGCATTCGTCACAAGTGGAAAAAATTTAAATCTGCAGGGCACTTTACTCTAATTGGCTCCTTTGCTAGCTTAAACTCATCGTTGATTCTGATTCCGCAGAACTGGGTTGGGTGTGAAAAAGTATTTGTTGTTAACATTCTTTTTCATTCGTTTTTTCCAGTTACGAGTCCTTTTGTAAAGCTGATCGTTTTGTGTTCATTTTCTTTAGTTTTTTTTTCGTAACAGGTTTAATGTTTAGTATAGAGCTTAGAAAAATTTGCAGTGTGAGATAGGCAAGAAGTAAGGCATGTAGCAACATCAGCACGGCAAGGGCACTCCTTTAAAAGCAAGGAAGGGCAAAAATATTTTAAGTCAAGTGATAGTGATTGCTGTATGAGTCGTACGATTTTTGAATCAAGCACGGGCAACACCGGGCCATGTTGCTAGTATATATATATATATATATATATATATATATATATATATATATATATATATATATATATATATGTAAGTTTAAAAATCCGGAGGTCAGTTAAATCCGCTACATTGGTTTCAACTTTTGATATCCTCAGGAGATTTTTTATCAAATAATGACTTAACGCTTTAATCTTTTTAAACTAATCAATGCCATATTGTTATTATTTTCAAAAATAAATAAACAAACATAAGACGTTGGCTGCAATAGAAAGTGAAGAGGATTATGCGAAGAAGAACGAAGAAAAAGAAGAAGTAGAAGAAGAAGGGGAAAAGAAAAAAAGCAAGGATATTGTAAATGTAACCGTGGGTGGAGTAATTGAAATGTATATATATTTTTTTTTATCCAGCCTCATATGTGGTTAAGAGGAATCTTCTAATATGTAAGCAAGCATTAAGACCTCGTTTATGGTTTAAAATTTTCTTTGCATCCTGAAATACTTTTGAAAATAATAATATAGTATTCATTATTTTTTTAAAAAATAAATCGTTAAGTGGTCATTTGATAAAAATCACTTATGGATACCGTAAAGTTGAAAATAAGTTATCGGGTTCAACTGAATTCCTGATTTCTAAAGTTAAATGCTCTACATGTTATTTTTACTTTTATTTTATTTTTTCAGCACTTTTTAATATTACTGTCTCTTGGTCTGTTTCAACTCTGAATATTAACCGTATATATATATATATATATATATATATATATATATATATATATATATATATATATATATATATATATATTTGATAATGGCTTAAGTAAGCCGAAAGCTTAGATTGTATTAAAAAAATATGGATCACTACTGTGAATTTCTTTCTTCTTTCAACGATAAGTTACGAAAAAAATTTACATAAAATAGACAACACTTGTCTATATTATTTAATGAAACGTGTATCAATATATATATATATATATATATATATATATATATATATATATATATATATATATATATATATATATATATATATATGAAACATTTCCAATGGACTTCCTCGGATTAAATAGATATTTCTTTTTGTTTGTGTTTTATCACTTTGGTTATTAAATATCTCACATTGCTATAACAGAAGATCTGCGAAGAAAGTTGAAATGTTGTAAGAACCTGGACACAAATTCCATGTGGATGATCTAGCGATTGCAGCACTTTCTATAGACTTTCCTCTTAGTAAATAGCTTTCTCTTTTAATTAAAGTAGCATTTTAAAATCGAAATCATGTTCTGACTCATTAAGGTTAGCAACTAATGTATGGAATGTGTTGTTTTGCAAAAGCATCCACACGCACATGTAAACACACGCGCTTGCACACACACACATACATATATATATATATATATATATATATATATATATATATATATATATATATATATATATATACCGTGTGTAACAGCAAAACAGTTCAAATCGTGTAACAACAAAAGTGAACAATTTGTAGATTAACCTTTGAACCGTTGTATCTTAGAAATGATTAAAGCTACCTTACTGGAATTCTCCGAGTTTTTTTTTATAAAACTATTGAACTTCAAACAATAAGAATGCTCTAAGTTGAAATGATGTTCCCTCTTGCTTATGTGACCTCCTGACCCATTTTTTTTTCTCTATACTGTTCCGTCTTTTTAAAAATTATTCAGCATTCTCTGAATGGCTCTTGAAGATGGAAGCCAGGGTATGAATGTTGGTACCATTACTGAAGTCATCTATCTATCTATCTATCTATCTATCCGTTACTTGCATTATTTACATTATTCAGACTGTTATCCTTATCTTCATTGCTATATTCACAACGTTTCGGCCGTTGTACGCTCCGGCCTTCCTCGGGTGACTGAAATTTTGAACAGAACCTTTTATTTCGTCCACTGGGGTAGATGGTTCGAGTTCCATGTGCCATGCCTCTTCCGGATGTCACAATTATTTCCCTTTAACTCAACTCTCCAAGTTTTGGTTCACCACTGCTGCGACCCGGTATTGAACTCACATCTCTTTTGTTCTAGTCACTGGATCTAACCAACGTCTTTATCCACTGGGCCATGTGTCCATCGGAAATAACATGTGAATATGGCAATGAAGATGAGGATAATAGTCCGAATAATGTAAATGATGCGAGTAGTCATAATACCTCAGCGCAGAGATATTGACAGGTTTTTTTTTTTTAAGCGTTTCACACAAAGCAAGGCGGGAAGCCACTAGCACGCAAGGGGTTACAGAAAGTTGGAGCGAGAGCAAAGAGGAGCAATAGAGGAAAGGGTGAAGAGAAGGACAGGGGATAGATCAAGACATCTGGAGACGTCGATTGACATTACATTTGAACAGTTGGAGATTATAGCTATCAGGGAAACAGAAAAAGGAGAGGGAATTCCACAGATGAGAGGTGCCAGACATGAAGCTATTGGAGTAGAAGAGACGGTTACATTTAACAGTGTCGACAGTGAAAGGGTGAGAGCGGGATGCTAGTCTAGTTGAACGCTTGAATTCATGAAGTCTGGGAACCAGCGAAAGCAGTTCATCTGAGCAGTTACCATGAAAGTATTTGTTAAAAAAGACAGAGGGAGGTGACGGCACGTCTGTGAGAGAGCGACTGCAGACGAGATGCCAGATCAGGGCCAATTACATTGCATATCCGTCTTTGGATTTTATCAAGGACCTTGAGACAATTAGAAGGGGCTCCAGACCATATATGGCAGCAATACTCCATGCAAGGGTGAATGGTTGATTTGTTGATTTGAAGGATCAATTTCGTTGAGAAAAGTTTTCTGGCGCGGCACAGGGGGCCAACTTTCCTTGCAGTGGACGAAGCTATTGATTCAATGTATTTGTTCCATCTCATGTCAGCAGTCAATGTGAAACTGAGCAGTCACAAAGATACATTTTGGTTAAAATCTTTTTTCGTACATGTTATCTAATGTTTTAGTTTAATTTTACAGCTTTTTAGAATTTTGGGATTTCTGTATTAAGTCGTTCGATTTATGCTTGATATGCGTGTGCGGGTATTCAAAATGACAGGGCAGATTTTAATAAGTTGACTCCCTTGCAAGATTTCGCTGGTTTCGTGAAGGCGAACGCGACTCAAGCACTCTTGGACGGGGAACCACGTGATTTTTTCCCGGAACACTGGATTCAGGCAAGTGTTAATCCAATCCAGAATCATGGAGCCGTTTTGAAGGAGCGTGTTGAAAACACCCTCTTGAATACTGGATAACAAACCGAAGTATTCTTGACAGTATTTGGCGCGACTGATTAGCAAAGTTTTTAGTGAACAACCAATGTTCAGGCAAGTAGGTGCGTTTTCTTCAAAGTTATCAGTAGAAAATCAAAGACATTGATTGTATGTTGATGTTTCTGGTGCATACAAAAAAAAAGCAAAAATCTGATTTTATTATAAGTCGATCGTTATTTTACAGAATTGTTCCTCCATGTTTCTTTTGTTTTATATAAGATTTACTATTTTCTGTCATGTTCAAAGGAAGTGTAATGTTGGAAAAGCGTCTCAGTCATTCTGTCATTTGGAAAAAAAATTCTCAGCTACTGTTCATTAAAGACTTATCTTTTCCCAATGTGATGTTTTTTCTTTGAAAACCTTTTAGTCAAGTTCTTACAAAAATAGAAATTATTATTTCAATCATATTTTGTTCTCGTTGTTTCCATTCTCAAGATCCATGTTTTTGTGTGGCTTTTGCTTTCCATTAGATCATTCGGGTCGTGCCAATTTTTAGAAATGAATTATTTTTCATATTCTTTTTCTATTCTTATTCGTTTATTTTTTCATTTCTTTCTTTCTTTCTTTCTTTCTTTCTTTCTTTCTTTCTTTCTTTCTTTCTTTCTTTCGTTCCTTCTCGTGAATTTCTTTTTTTTCTCTTTCCTCCCTTCTTTCTTTCTTTCTTCTTGTGAATTTCTTTTTTCTCTTTCTTTCTTTTTTTTTCTTTCTCCTCAATTCATTCTTTCTTTAATTTTTATCGTTCTTTAGTTTTATACGTTTTCATTTTTCTTTTATTTCATTTTCTTTCATTTACTCTTTTCTGTTTTTAAATTATCTTCTTTATTATTATTATTATTATTATTATTATTATTATTATTATTATTATCTGTCATCATTTTTATTTTCTCTTTTTCTTTTTTAATTTAATTTAATTTCTTTCTTTTGACTGCATGAATATTCTGCAACCTCAGTGGCAATATGTTAATCTCTATTGAAATTCAAGACGAAAAAAGGCTTCCATATCGCAAGATTCCATGACACGTAGCCTACACATTTTAGATCGACACTCTTTTCAACCCTTCGTTATCACGCGGCTTCATCCAGACAACGAAAATAAATCCGATGCAAATCCTGCTCTTGTTAAACAGCAAAAACTGCTCTTGAACCCACACCCTTTCTCGACCCCTAAGTTGTTGCCTTCCTTTCTATACCACATTTGGTTTTAAACACACAATGAATTTTTCTTTCTTTTTTTTTTTTCGCGCCATTCATTTTTTCTCCTTTTGCTTCTTTTTCCAGCCGATTATTTCAAAAGCCTCATCTGAATGTCGTGCGTTGTCAATGGCTCATTTTCCCGCGTAAATCAATCTGAGTCATCATCGTAATAACACCTGGCTCCGTGAATTAAAAAAGTCCATTTTAAGGTTTTACCGTTTTTGTTGGTATATTGTGTTAAGCACAAGAATAGGACGAAGAACGATAAAGAACAATATGTGTATGTGTGTGTGTGTGTCTGTGTAAAGGATCTAAGGCTGTCTAATCGATTTCGAGCATCAGAAATGTTATCGTTATATACACTTGTACAATAGGAACCTGACTCTCTCTACATCGATTATCAGCATCCAGTTACAAGAATGCTCAAGATGACTGGTGATAGCTTAGTTACACGTTTCCTTTTTTCCCTAAGTCCAATCTACCCTGGTATGTTTTTCCCGGGTACGGGGATTAATAGTGCAGTTTGGTTTAATACCATAGGTTATCTCTTCTCGAGTGGTTGCCTGTACCATGGTCAAGGAGACCCATCTATCCCATACATGCGAGTATAAACAGTTACATACAGACATAAAATCACACACACACACACACACGCACGCACACACACTCACGCACACGCACACACACACATGGATGTGCAGGTAGAGTGGTTCGGAAAATAAATTGGCGAAATGAATTCAAATTCCGGTCGAGTCAGTTACATTCGCTTAATCAGAAATATGTTTGAGAAAGGTTCATTTCAACTCCCCCAGTTATAGGTTAAATAGAAACGCAGACTGGTTTCTTGCACGCTACAAGTTTTGTAGAAGGATAATATTAAATTCAAAACTTTGTCACCTGAATCTTAACAAAGTTAAATTTGAAGTGTAGATACTATGTTTTTAAATAGAAAACATGATTAATTTGATAAGCTATAGATGATCCCAGTAGAGAGTGATAATCTCGATTTGTGTTGAAATCAACTGGCATTGGATCGAAAGAAAGTGATATATATATATATATATATATATATATATATATATATATATATATATATAGTCCGTTTCGGTTCATATTCTTCGTCCCCGGTATTTATCCCTTGTTTCCTCTTCAGTATTGGGTTGCCTTTAAATTTCTTTTCATTCTTTTCCACTCCTAGTAGCCTCTTGCATTTTCGGGGCATTGCCGCCCTTCTTGGGGTGAAGTGATTAATATATATATATATATATATATATATATATATATATATATATATATATATATATATATATATATTATAGATATAATAATGAACTGCATAGGATCTGTTCTTATTCACAATAATGAACAGTGGTTTAAGAACAATTCTGATGATCACTTTGATATTTCTATGAGATCACTAGATTTTGCAGAGTCTTCTGACCTGGTGGGTTTGTTCATTATATATAATATAATATAAAGTGGTTATGATGATATTAGTGTTGATAATATAGCCTTATATAGAGACGATGGTCTTATGTTAGTAAAGAAATTCTACTAAAATTAATGTTGACAAATTAAGAAAAATGATCCATAGAGAATTAAAAAGCCTAAATCTTAAAGTTAAAATCCCTACTAATGTTAAACAGGTAGATTTTCTGGATGTTATGTTCGATCTTGTGAATGATAATGACATTATGATAATAACCTTGATATAATGATAATAACCTTATATGAAGGTCAATGCCAACTCAATATATATTCACCCGAACTCTAACCATCTTCCATCTGTAATTAAACATATAACTTCCTCTATAGACTATAAGATTAGCAATAACTCTTCTAACAAAGATTTTTCAATAAGTATAGTAGTGTTTATAATAATGTTTCATAATTATGATATATGGTTGCCACTCGTTTATAGTTTGTATTAATCTCTTGTCTGGCACTCATGAGGTTGTCTAGGATTATATTTCAAACCACATTTTACCATGATTAAAATTCCCCTATATTTTTTAAAGTTTATTTTGAATTTAGCGTAGGTCTGACACCTAATTGATTAATCAGGGTAAACCCACAAGCCTCTTTTTAATTTTGATTTGTTTTTTTCTACTTTTGAAATTTAAAAATAATTTTTTACTCACCAGTTATTTACCATCGCCTGAGAGAGCACAACTGTAGTGCTGAAACATGAAAGCTACTGTATAGCGATTTTTAACGTTTTTGTTTTAATCTCATATAATAAACAATATTAAGCTCTACTCTGTATTTTGCCCCTTTTTAAAAATTAAATTCTACAGATAGTGGAATTATAGTCCATTTTTCTTATCCTATACAATATTATATTTTTCATTGTAAATGAAACACGCATAAATTAAATTGCAAAATTGCAATATGAGCACTGGTAAAAAATAATAGTTTCTGAAAACATTAGGTTTATAAAACCCAGAAGTTCTTGCACAGATGTCCTCAACGATAAAGTGAATAAAGTCGTTGGTTAGATCTAGTGACAGGACCCAAAGAGAGTGAGTTCAATACCCGGTTAAGGCAGTGGAGAAATTGGAGAGAGGAATTAACAGGAGATAACTGATAACTGACATTCATTAAACATGGCACGTGGAACTCGAACAGTCTACCCCAGTGAGCGAAATAAAGGGTTCAGTTCGACATTCCAGCCACCTGAAGGAGGCCGGGGCGTACAACAGCCGAAACGTTGTAATAAATATGGCGACAAAGTTGAGGACAATAGTCCAAATAATGTAAATAATGTACATAATACCACATCTCAGAAATATAGACAGATACTGAAAGGCCGAAACGTTGTAATAAATATGGTGACAAAGATGAGGACAATAGTCCGAATAATGTAAATAGTGTACATAAATTAAAAGTAAGATTTTTTTAATAGCCTTACATCTTGAGTAGCCTCCGACCTTTGTACTGGGTGAACCGTTAAGTATTTTAAAAACAGATGATGACTTGCACATAGAGTAGGTATTAAAGAGATGACTATTAAAATATTCATTCAAATGTAATAGTTATAGGTATTTAGGCTGGTAAAAGATTTAAAAACGCTGCTCCTGCGTGAATGGACTAGAGAAGTCATATGGTGAATTATTAGCGACATATGCGCATGAAAAACACTAACATTCCAGAATCAAGATTAAAGCCAAAGATGAAGAAATGTAGACGTCATTTTTAAGTTCGATTCGTTGGTTGTAAAATTCAGTGTTCGAGCCCGCCAAGTATCGGGAACAATTTTGAAAATGTTTCTCTTTCTCTCTCTCTCTCTCTGATATATATATATATATATATATATATATATATATATATATATATATATATAATAAACTGCAGAAGATATGTTCTTATTCACAATAATGAACAGTGGTTTAAGAACAATTCTGATGATCACTTTGATATTTCTATGGGATCATTAGATTTTGCAGTGTCTTCTAACCTGGTGGGTTTGTTTATTATATATAATATAATATGAAGTGCTTATGATGATGTTAGTGCTGATGATATAGGCTTATATAGAGACTTATGTTAGTAAAAATATTCTTATGGTATTAAAAATTTCTACTAAAATTAAAGTTTTCAAACTAAGGAAAATGATCCATAGAGCATTACAAAGCCTAAATCTTAAGATCAATAAAGTTAAGATCACTACTATTGTTAAACAGGTAGATTTTCTGTATGTTACGAAAACAAGAGAGGCTGTCAATTAAATAAATGACTCCTCCTCTCATCTAAGGATTGAGGATATTATTTTATCGTACAAAATTTAGGAACTAATGAGAACACAATCTTTCCAGTGTTGTTTAGACACTCAAAAATCAGAAACAAAAGAACTACAAACATATATAACGAAAAAATGTTTGTCATTTACAGTCCGTTACCAGGGAGCAATGTCACTCTTCACTTTCAAGGCCGTTTTGAATGCGTCGATCCTCATAAATCTACACCTAGACGAAACCTAACCGACTCAACAAAAAAGCGTCAACAAACCGGTTTTTGTAAACTTAAAGTATTTTTGTCCAGTATAAGGGAAGTAATTTTTGTTCATGCATATATAATACTTTATAAGCATTTAAGGACTTTGTGGCTGTACTCATAGTTGGCTTTATATATTTTGAGCTTTAATTCTGTTATATAAAGGGCTTGAAGTATATTTAGTTTTTTCTTAATAATGTAATATACATGGATTTTCAACTAATATCTCTCTAATCTGTGAGTGTAGGCATGAGTATTTTTGTAAATACTGAGATAGTGAACTATGCTCGGCCAAATGAAATGTAAGCCTTTTTGTTAGCATCGTCGTAGTAAAGCCAGGATACATATAGAATCTCCTAAAGGACAGTTAGATTGATATACAATGTTGGCCTTTTGAAAGTTGCGGAAAAGAATTGTTTTGGACAAGTAGGTTGGTTGTATAAATTTAGTATAGTATATAATTTATTTTATTCTTTTATCTGGATCAGTGCAGGATATATTAGTGTTTATGATTTTTTTTTAGAATTCTTTATTCTTGTTTATAGTTGGAATGTATTTGATTATGATATATATATATATATATATATATATATATATATATATATATATAGTAAAATATAAATTTCAACGTTCACAGCATTAATCGCAAAAAAGGACTCGATACTGATATTAGAGTGATAATTATTTATTTATTATAAATTTATCATGTAGACAAAACCATTTTAATCACTACAAAGATGCAACTTAGTTTCAGTGCATTTCAACTGCACTTCGACGGGTGAGAATCGAAAATGGTTACCATGAAACGAAGTTGCATCTTTGTAGTGAGTAAAATGGTTTTGTCTATATGATAAAATTATGATATATACATACATACATGCATATATATATATATATATATATATATATATATATATATATATATATATATATTCATACCTACATATATTAGGCACAGACTTACACACCCGTACATACACATACATTTGGTTTTTCAAAACTTTATTTCTTTAGGTCCTTTACCAATTCTTCTTAAACCTTTGGAACTTGCAGAGTGCAATGATCAACCTAATTAACGAGCAAATGGATGGCAGGACATCGACTGAGGCCGATGGTAAGGAAACAAGCTTTGCTTAGAGCTACAAAGAAGAGGAATTATTTAACTATTTACATTGTTTGAACTGTTGCTCTCATCTTTCTGGCCATATTCAGGACGTTTCGTCCGTTGTACGATCTGGTTTTCTTCAGGTGATCGAAATTTCGAACTGGACACTTTATTTCGTCAGATTATTCTAGTTCCACGTGCCATGCCTCTTCGGGATGTCTCAGTTATTTCACTTTAACTCAACTCTCCAAGTTTTTTTTTTGTTCACCACTGCAATATCCAGGAATTGAACTCACAACTATTTGGGTCAAATCATTGGATCCAACCAACGCTTTTATCCACTAGGCGATGTGTCCTTGAAGAAGGACGGAGCATACAGCAGTCGAAACGTCGTGAATATGGCAATAATATATATGAGGACAACACTCCAAACAATGTAAATAGTGTAAGTAATTACAATACCTCATGTCGGAAATATAGACAGATATTAAAGGGGAGGAAGTTGTGGAGAGTCATCATCGCTCACGTCTGTAAGGGACCCAACGCATAAAAGTAGCAGGAGGAATTCTGATCAATGGCCATCTGTATAATTTTATCTTTTTCAAACCAAAATATGGTTCAAGTAATTTTCTATCGAAATATGTAATATGTACCGCTGCTTCGAAAACAGACATTACACCATCTTTTCTGTTTAGCACAAATTGTTTACGCAACTTTAGTTGAAATCAAATAAAAACATATCGAATTATCGGCACTTGTGTTCCTCGTTAGTCGCTGATATGTAACCAGAACTGCTTAGATACAATCGTTTACTTTTCTGTTATTTAAAGTTTGTTTAAACTTGTCAAAGGCAATGAAGATTAAATTGTTTTTCTACGCTTTATGAGATTAAAAGAAGTTAAAAAAAAACAAGCGAAATGTGTTCTGAAAATTTCTCGGTTTGATCAGCTTCCCAACCTCTGATCAAATGACCAAACATTAGAATTGCAATGCGGGTAATTCATTTTTGGTCAGGCCGAGAACCTTTCAGCACACCGTCATATAGTTATTTTCCAAGCGTAGCTTTGTTGTGGCACGAGACCGAAAATATTGGGCACCCAGTGAGGATCGGACTTACTACTCAGTAGTAATTGTTCCAGCGAGACAAGCTTGGTAACCATTACACCGCCTCGATGTGCCCAAGCACATCATCATATATAATATTCCTCTCTGTATACATATATACCGTCAACGACGAAAATATTCGTACACTCATCAATTTTGAATATTTGTATCCATTTCTTAGAATGTAATGACAGTTTTTTTGATTTTTCATATTGTATGAATAATTTTGTCTTTTCTTATTTTGAATAATTCGCCTATCAAATTTGTTGCATTTAACCTATTTGTTCAAATTGAATTTTATATTCCTTTTTTAATCTTTAAAAACATAAAAAACTGTCATTATACGGGCATAAGACTCTGAAAAATGCATAAAGATATTCAAAACTGATGAGTGTACGAATAATTTTGTCGTTGACTATATATATATATATATATATATATATCGATTATAGGTGCTGTTCAACTTATAATTACATGAATCATTCATACAAAAAACAAATATAGAGGTTAATGATTTAAATGGCGAGAATACATCTTCCCAAACAATTTCAATAAGATACACTAACCCCGAACCTGTATATGAATGATATGATCCCTGTTTATAAATTCCAGTTGCATAAGGTCTTTTTTAGTTTTTACAAGCTTTCGTCTGTTCCTACAGACATCCTCAGGTATGGAAAGAAATTTGTTCTTGTTTTTTATTTCTCGGTAAAAAGAGGACAACGAAAATATAGATGTAATCCGAAAAAATGCTATGAGAAATGTATTATTATTTTGGAACGTGCGGTCGCAACGCTGAGCTTGAATTTTAAATTTTAAGGTTGTGCGTTTTTGTACAAATATAGTAATAAGATAATTCTTTTGTACTGGTAGGTTTTCTGTCAATGAGGTATGAACTATATTGTTCAATAATTACAGAAATGTCACACTTATTATCCGAAAGTTGCACGTTGGATTAGTTATTTTAATTTCGATTATAGGTGCTGTTCAACTTATAATTACATGAATCATTCATACAAAAAACAAATATAGAGGTTAATGATTTAAATGGCGAGAAAAAACACTTATTGAAATTGTTTGCGAAGATGTATTCTCGCCATTTAAATCATTAACCTCTATATTTGTTTTTTGTATGAATGATTCATATAATATATATATATATATATATATATATATATATATATATATATATATATATATATATATTGGCACAAAAATATAAGTGTCTTTCAGCCCTATCGGCTGTGCATTGTGTTCAGTCTTGTGCCATATCAAGGAAAGTGTAGTATAGGTGACTTTTATATAATCTTGCTTTTTTTATACTATTTTTCAAAGCCAAAGAGCTGCTCAAGGTAGAGGTTTACTGAATGAAGTTGGATGTAAAGGTAGGATCTAAGAAGTGTATATTATGAAGATACGTACTATGAAGAGGTTAAGAGCATAGTGATCATAAATGTATCACAGTGAGCATAAATGTATCCTCTCAGGAGTCTGCTCCAGGAGGTAACAGTTCTGGGGAAGAAGCTGTCTAAATGTAAGTTCCTTGTTATCAATGGAATACAAAGGGAATATGCCTGACTCGAATTGGTGTACGTGGCTTGGTGGATACGAATTGCCTAACAAGTCTAAACGGGTGGAATTTTTTTTACAATAATCCTTTCTCTTTAGAAGACCTTGTAGAGCGTTACAGAGTAAGAGGCACGGTTTATGTGTCGAAGATAATGGTTAACCATAGACTTGAATATTGTAGTGATCAGGGAAGCACCTTCTTGGGAGTTGTTTCTACAGACCAGCGGTTCGTAGGAAGAAGCTGCTGGAGTGGAAGTTACCTCACACCAATGAAATAGGAAGGCAATGAGGGCGGTTCGCTACAATTTGCGTGGAAAGGCGGGTCTTAGGGGTAAATTTTAAAACTGGTGGAACTAAGGAATATAATTCGTCAGAGCACTTTCCATGACAATTGAGCTGCTGCACAATTGTACCGTTGGACAATCCAGTCTTTTTTTAAAAATTGAGTTCAACAAATACAAGGTACAAGTGTCACTCAAGGTAGGCGGTTACTGAGTGAAGAAGGAGGAAGTAAGATGTACTCATGAGAATTTATAGGATAGATATCGGTTGACTCTTGACTTGAAGAGATTAAGATTATAGTCCACTATTTTCATTATTCGAACTATTAGGTTGGTGCAAAAATAATGTCGTTTTCTCACATAGTAACATATGTGAGAAAACGACATTATTTTTGCACCAACATAATATTGTCCTCATCTTTGTTGCTGAAGAAGGCTGGAGCGTACAACGGCCGAAACGTTGTGATAAATATGGCAACAAAGATCAGAACAATAATCCGAATAATATAAATAGTATACATAATATCTCATCTCAGAAATATAGACAGATACTAAGATTATAGCGTTGTAGCAGATCCTTCGAGAGCATGTTCCAAAATGTTCTATTGAAGAAACTCTTTACTAAAGGAACCTGAAGGGAACGGCGATGATCTACCACCATGCAGATGGCTTCATGGTGGTTAGTAGTGATGGTCTGAACTGGTGGGATTATGAAATGTAAGTTGTGTAAACATTTGCTATAGCATAGTGAGAGGCTAGCAACGGTTCGTCTATGGGATAAGGATTGTAGGGTGAAATATAATCCATCACACACAAGGCCGTGCAATTGCTTTTGAACTCAAGGCTGGGCCATGAGGACAGCTTAGATATAACAGCAATACTCCTTTCTTGGTCTAAGCTGACTCTTAAACAGACAGAACATAACAAAAAGACCTAGGTATTTTCTGGATCAATAAAATGAGCCGACTATTCTTCCTGCACAAATATGAGTTATATAAAAGGTTTTCAGTAAGTTCTAGACCCAATAGATCAGTGTTTTTGAACCTCTTTAAGCCACGTCACACCTAGGAGCAAAGGAAAACATCACGGCACATTTAGCAAAACTTTAAAGGGTATAATTTATGAAATAAAACCATAGATTTAAAAAAAAAAGATACAAACAAAAAATGTTTTTATACAACTATTTGTGCGGCTTATTTAGAGGGAAACCTGAGCATAGTGTTTTTACGCGATTTCTTCAAAGTTTGGTCGAATGTACGATAAACAGACCCTCATTTCTTCTTCCGTTGAGCGTAGTCTTTCTCGCTTTTTATTTTTGGTGTTCTTTATGGTTTAGGAGCCTAATTCACAAAGTAGGAAATTGTAATACAACTGATAAAGCTTTTTTAGATAAAGTAGGATAAAAAAAGATACTTATTCATTTTATTCAAATACTAAAGCTGTATCATTACTACTTCCACGCACACACACATACACCCTGGTGCAAAATGAATAATTTCGTTATTATTTACTTTTTCGTATTTTTCCAATGAAACCGGAACCCGTGCTCATGTTACGGCTTCGTATGTCCATTCCACGAAGTTGTACCTTGCAGATTGACCAAAGATTCTCGATTGGATTTAAATCAGGAGAGTTTCTAGGCCACTCTATAGTACTTTGATTTGCTCACTGGTAAGGCTTGCCAGAGCGTTCCTGTAGCATTACAATTTTTGTATGGAGTAAATTTCTTGGAGTAACACAACTAATCGACAATCGAGACAATAGTATCCGGGCGTGATAAAAATCTGATGCAATGACGCAATATTTTTTCAGGCCAAAAAAATTTCATTATACACCCTAAAATAGATTCATATTACTGCATCCCTCTGCAAATGACCTAATCTGAGAAAAAAAAAAAAAAGAAATCAATTACACCGTGATGTAATGTTATTTGTTCGCTAGTGATGTAATGTTATTTATTTTGTTTTGAATCTACTGGAACTTTGGCCCTCACATTTGTAACCTTGTGCCATACTAATCTATGGTTATTAATTATCTTTAAGTGGTCACTAGTGTAGCAGAACCTAAATTAATTTCACAAATGATTCTTTGCCCTGGCCGAATCCCAATTATTGTCTTGTGTCATATTAATCTAAGCTTAATCAATATCTCAATCCCAGCTTTGAGCTTAGTTTACTGAAAGGCTTAAATCCTGAACCTTGATCGTATCCTGGTACTTGCATTTAATCCGAGTACTTGCCTTAATTAGATAAATCGGTTGTTGCCATTAGAAGTTGAAGGTGAAAAAACAATCTTGAGCGTTGTCATAGTCTCAAAGTACAAAAACAAAGCCGAAAAATAAATGTTTTCCTGTTAAAACAATGGCGGTCCCGCTTAGCGCACATTTCGTTGATACAGCTGTGATGTGATAATCCCTAAACGTTGCATATGATCAGAGTCGTGAGACATTGAAGAAGACATGAACTCAAATGCCTTCATGTGTCTCTCTTTTTCTCTCTCTCTCACCCACACACACTTTCTAAATGTACCATGTCTCTTTTCAGGCCAAATCATGGCTCTCCATGCGTTCATATCTTGCTCCTTTATAAATGCACATTTTCATTGTGGTATTTGTTCAGCAATATCTGTCTATATTTGCAATATGAGCTCTGGTAAGAACATGTTTGTTAACAAGAAAAATTGCAATATGAGCACTGTTAAAAATGGTTGCTGATAACATTAGGTTTATAATACTCAGAAATTCACGCGCAGATATCCTCAAGGACGCATGGCACAATGGATAAAGGCATCGGTTAGATCCGGTGACAGGACCCAAAGAGTGTGAGTTCAATACCGCGTTAAGGCAGTTGAGAGCTTGGAGAGGGGAATTAATTTTCAGCAATACTTTTGTTAAATAAAGGTTTCTTATAGCTTTCCTTCAATTGTCTTGACTTCGATAAACCCTGTGAGTGTTAAATTCTCCAAGCCTTCATTCTTTATTATGTGTTCCCAAAATCTGACATGTTTTTTTTTATGATAGCAATATTTATTTTTGTAGTTCCCATTTTGCATAAAACTTCAGCTTTTTTCAAATATTCTGTCGATTTTATTCTTTATGTCTGACGCTTGAACCACTTGTTTTGCATCAAGACTTTTCTGTTATTTGCAGCAAAGTTGTCCAGTATTAAGTGTCACAGAGCAGATTATATATGACAGAATACTTTAGCAATATTTTCAATACTTCTATGGCATCGGCAAGCCGAATTAAAATTTCAGGAACGTGGTCGGCACCCGTTCGCATCCGATCATCGGGATCGTCATCCTCTATCCTTATTCCCTTTCTTCCCGCCTCCCTGTTGGCGGTGGTGGAGATGGCTGTGAATCAGAGTCTGACGAGGCTATTCGCATGAATTTGATTTTGGGGGACTACTTTGCGCGACAGAGAAGCCCACACACTTTGGGATTGTGACAGGCGAGATCTAGGAAATCAGGTTGCATCGGGCTGCCGGATACTTGGTCTTTTCAAGGTTCGTCTTGGTCACGTCATCCCAACTAGCGCTGCACTCTTACACCAGTCTGGCCGTTGAGATCGTGTAGATATTTGCCTATTCCGCTGTTGGGGGCGGTCTTCTGTGGTTGATCTCGTTCAGCCTGGTCCCTTCCCCTCGAACTTACCACCACGGATGGCCCTACAGGTGTTAAAACTCCAGACGGCCTCGCTCTTGGGATCGTTTCAAGCTAACATGTGGTATTCACTTATGCACTATTCAAATTGGGAAGATATAAATCCATCTCTTCTCCCTGTATCTGTGGGTTAAATAACAAAGCCTGATGATAACATGAAATATCTTTTTCCATTCGAAACTTTCCATTCTATCTTGTAGAAAATAATTTATTTAATGACGTGTCCATTCACGGATCTCCCCAGATTTATTTTCTGTGAAATGCCCTGACTTCTTGAGAAAGATATTAGAGTCGTCTCTCGTTGTTTTTTCTACGAATTTGGAGTAGTCATTCTCCTTAACTGATCGCTATCCATAGCTAGAGATCCCAATATATTCTGTTATCTGAACCAAAATGAAATGTCTCATGCCTTTGAATGGAATAGTCCGAAAGTAAATGCAACAAAAGCATGAATTTGAATTCGATTCATTAATTACCTTTCTCCAGTCTATAGGCTTTTCACTATTACATACAGTTATAACATAGTTTATAAATATATTTTTTATGTAAGGGCATCATTGTTTGTTTTATGTGTTTTTTTTTTTCGAGGTGTAGAATCAATTTCAACTCGGAATTAATTTCAACTTGGAACTAATTACAACTGGCAACTAATTAATGAAAGTTACAGAAAAGATGAATTCTGAATTATTTTATCTACTAAAGATTTTTAATGCTAAATTAAAAAATTAACATTTTGTTTAGAAATTCAGGGAAATTGATAACTTTGATTTTAAATCGAGCTGAAATTAGTTCTGAGTTTAAATTAATTCCGAGTTGAAATTAGTTCTGAGTTGAAATTAGTTCTGAGTTGAAATTAATTTCGAGTTGAAATTAATTCTGTCACTCGATTTTTTTAACAGTTTTAACTTTTTGGTTATCTGTCTGATCAGTGGCTGAGACACGTCGTTATGAGGGTAGCAGGTTAGCAGTCTTCTGGTTGCTGCATCTGACGGAAAGCAAATATTATCCCCCAGAAGATGAATAAAAATTATCAGCAAATCCTAGTAAAGTTAAAAGTGCCAAGGTAGAAAAATATTTTCAGAGAATTGAAAGAAATTATAGGATATGAAATGGATCCATCATTATTGGTATTCTTGAAAGATTTGGAAATATCAAAACCATTTTTACATTTAGGTAATAAGACAAGATTATGGGTGTGAAGAACTAAATTCAACTGGCAACTAATTAATGAAAGTTGCAGAAAAGATGAATTCTGAATTATTTTATCTACTAAAAAGTATTAATGTTAAATTAAAAAATTAACATTTTGTTTCGGAATTCAGGGAAATTGATAACTGATTTTAAATCGAGCTGAAATTATTTTCGAGTTGAAATTAGTTCGGAGCTGAAATTAGTTCCAAGTTGAAATTAATTCCGATGTGAAATTATTTGTTACTCTTATTTTCCTTTTTAACATAATTAGTTTTGATGTAATGATAAAAGATTCCATTTCACTTTTTTCAGAATAATTACGTCTCGTGTTCATTTTTCATAGACTTTTACTGTCTTTTCAATTCTCTGTTTTTTTTTTCTTTTAAATTTTACTTGTGTTCTTCATTCAACTGGTGTTTGTCGGACTTTGATCTTTAAACTGTTCACATCATTTGTTTATGATACTTTCACCATAACGATGTTTTTTTTTTTTTTAATTATTATTCTGATTGCCTCTTTTGGCACAACAATTAGGCTTTGCAAACAGGACTCGATAACCATTCCTAAATCGACACAATACAAGTATCAATCATCAGAATGTCTCAATGATCTTTGTTTCTTTTGCGATGTTAATTATATATATGCAAATTTATATTTAATCCTCTTGTCTTGCAGTACTCTACCCAGCTTTTAGAATGCGTCCTTGGACGTCCCATTATGTCTATGGATCTCAGTGTCGCATTTACCAGCCTCTGTCAAAACATTTCCCAGCTATTAAAACTTCCGCACCTGCTCGATTTTAGTCTCCCGACCCGCAAATCGCATTTAGGTCTCATTTTTTATTTTTTATTTTTTTTTATTGATGACCATGCATTCTGTCTTGTAGTTTATGCTTAGTCTCTTCTTCCCGTTCTCCTTCGCTACATTCTGTATGAGGTTTTGTAATTCCTTTTCAGTGTCTAACATAGAGGGAAAGAAATTGGAATACCGCCCCCCGATGATAATTACAGGCGGTAAGATTTTTATTACCGTCCGTGACGATAATTAGAGGTGGCGGGAGATTTGAAAGGATCCATCTCTTTTTCCGTGACTTTTCATAGGGAAAAGAAGTATTTGCTTTGATTCCCCAACCAAACTACAACCACTGAAGTTTGCCTTGAAATTTTCACATTTAATTTCTCATTTTCCTTTTGTATAATATCTTATCAATATATTTCCTTTTGTATAATACCTTATCAATATATTTGTTAATATTTATTTTAAATTCTATGTCTTTTTTCCCTTTGGATTCACACGAGTACGCTAAATTTATTTGCTGTTGAAATGTACCAGGAGTATAAAAATCTCATTAAAATGTTCGTAACCGAAACGCGTTAAAAGGGTAGCAACATTCGTTCAAATGTCGACCAAACTCTGGAAGCAAATGTTAAAAGTATTAATTATTATCGATGAGGAATCAAAGACTGAGTTATTTTTTGTCTCTTTGCATCTGAATCTCATTATGGACCTGAAGAATGTCATAAAATATTATTTTTTTAAAGCTTTATTAAATATATTATTTCCGAAGCGAATTTAAACGAAGCAATTGAAGAAAATTATTATTAAAATATCAGCAAATGTAAATACACCCTTGCACAAATTAATTGAAACAAAACGAATAATTCCGTTATTATTTAATTTTTTTTCGCATTTTTTCCAATGAAACTTGACCCAGTGCACATGTTAGTACTTCGTATGACCATTCCACGAAGTCGTTCCTTGCAGATTGACCACAAATTCTCTATTGGATTTAAATCAAGAGTGTTTCCGTGCCAGTCTATGGTACTTTGATTTGCTCACTGGTAAGGCTAGCCATTCTGTTCGTGCAGCATGACAATTTTCGTATGTTTCCTTGGAGTAACGTCCATTACAGACAATGGCCGTAGCACAACTAATCGACAGTCGAGACAATAGTGTTTGGGCTTGATGTAAATCTGATGCAATCACGGATGACGCAATATTTTTCAAGGTCAAACAAATTTCATCATACACTTCGAAAATAGATTAATATTACTGCACACCACTGCCAATAAATTAATCCGAGGAAAAAATAGAAATCACTTACACCCTGTCACTCCAGTAAGTCTATGACTGACTGTATGGTGAAAGAAAGGAAACTAAAGCGGTTGTTTAAAGCAATTTGCACAACGGTGTATATTAAAACGTTTATGTACTCACACTTCTTTTGAAGGGTCACGGCACATAGAAGAAGTCATGGCTTTGCAGTCATGGCTCTTCACATTTTCCTATCCCCATTCAGCTCTTAACAAATTTAGTCTTTTTTCCATCTCTCGCAAACCCCGATCAGCTATCCATTCAATCAAGATCGCCAGGTGTTTTATAGCGTCTTTTCTCAAATTCATAATGCAATTTGTTAACTTCAAATGAATGTGTTTCCTTTCCCGAAAAGTTTTCCTATCATGTTTAATTCTATGCAGTTCTACCAATTGTGTTATAATGTTATAGATATAAATTGAGTTATAATAAATAATTTAACATCCAGAAGATGAACAAACGGGACGCAGAAATATGCTAACGATGCAATGCTGTCCTCAAAAGATCAATTACGATTAAATAGTGAGTTCAATCCTCACTGAGAGATCCATACTAAGGCCTTGAATCACATTTTAGCTATGCTTAGTAAATCACTATTTCGGGTGCTTCGACATGATGTAATGGTTAGTAAGCTTGTTTCCCTAGATTTATTACGAGTGAGCAGTGAGTTCGATCCTCACTGGGTTCTCCATACAAGCTGCTTTTTTTCACATCGCAGGTACACCGAGTAAATCACTATTTCGAGCACTTCGACATGGTTAGGAAACTTGTCTCGCAAAATCAATTACGACTGACCAATGAGTTCGTTACTCAATGGGTGCTCCATATTTGCGCCTTGTGCCACACCTACGCTTTGTAAATCCCTAAAATAGGCTAGTGACTATTACACTCATTATGAGGGCAGCAGTTCGAATAAGTCTGTATATATAATGATAACTTCTAATCTCAGAAACTTTTTACCTTAACAACGATGATGAGGTCAACAATTTGACTGAATCAGTGTAGACACGATGTCACATTTTAAATATGCAAATCAATTTTTCCAATAAAAAATCTGATGTTAAGCATATGAGTACACACACACACACACACACACACATATATATATATATATATATATATATATATATATATATATATGTTTATTTAAATTAATAAAAATAAGTTGTCATGGATGGTGTGAAAGATATATGTGTATACACACACACACACACACACACACACACATATATATATATATATATATATATATATATATATATATATATATATATATATATATATACAATCAAAATCGAACGAAAGCAGATATAAATTCATTTAGTCGGAAATTGCAAAAATGCTGAAGAAAGTTCATAGAAAAAATATTAAAATCAATATCAAAATAATAATAATAATGATACAAAAATGCCATAAAATATTATGAAACTAGATTTTACAAAATTTAAAATAGAAATAAGATGTTTTGGAAAATATTTAAAGGGAAATATGTTTGGGTATTTACATATTTCCGCTAAAATATGTATTCTTTAAATTCTTTTATAAATCTATTTAATCGAACAGATAATGTGGCCCAAAAAAATTTCAGTACATAATTCAAATTATCTTTAATAATTTCACGTATGGCTAAATGTTGCCTTACAAAACAAACCAGCCCACACCATGTAATGATTTTACTATCGGTTTTTGACAGAGACGCAACGGAGAGATTATGAAACCTAACTATAGCATATATATATATATATATATATATATATATATATATATATATATATATATATATATATATCAGCATAGCTTAGGGGTAATCAAAGATTTTACCCCTGGTGCGCGGACGACAGGGATGAAGGGGAATTTAGAAGTATTTAGAAGTATTTATTTTTAGCAAACACGCCAGTGACCGGAAAACTTGCTTCGGCTTAACGAAGAGTCTTGCATCAGCAGCAGAATAGCCACTGCTTACAAATTCAGTTTTCTCCCTGAAAAGCTCATCCAAAATAATTTCTTTAAAAAGTGAATTTGTAAACAGTGATTCTTACTGCTGCTGATGCAAGACACTTCGTTTAGACGAATCGATTTCTCCGGCCAGAAGACTGATGTGCTGTATAAAGCGAAACAGTCTGTCTGTGGATGACAATATATATATATATATATATATATATATATATATATATTTATTTAAAAATTATAACATAAATATGTAAAAATTTTAACATAAATATGTTATAAAATCACTACAAAAATAGCCATTTTGTTTCAACACCTCTGGTGTCTTATCCCGTGATGATGTTGAATGTAGATTGTAGAATAAAGGTTTTAAGAGGTTCAAATGAACTAACTACCGCTCGTAAGGGGAAACGCTGTTACATGAGTGGTCATTTCAGCTCATGTGACAGCGTTTCCCCTTACGAGGGGTGGTTTTCTAGCTCTGGACTAAGTCCCTTAATGACGATTTTGATGTCCCTAGGAATGGATATGGATCAGCCCAGGTTGCTGATTTAGTATGTAGATTTTAGATACCCCTAGTAGAATAGTAGATCCCAAACAGTTAGGCCTATACAGACATGATGGAGTCTTTTCATTTCCGATAGTAATGTTTCACTAACCGCGAAGATACAAAAGAAAATTTGAAAAGTTTATTAAACAGAAAGAAAATATTTGAAGATTTACCAATGGAAACAAAGAAGAAAGTAACAGGATATTTAGAATAAGGGCCAAAGTCATGAAAAACACCAGACTATCATCTCAAATAAACAAATAGAAATGTTCAAGTTGGGAAGGGAAGGACATATAAACCGTTATTTATTTATTACACATTGAGCTTCATTGATTGAACTGGATGTTTGTGCTGGAGGTTGTTTTCGAAGTCGTATTTGTTGACTCTTTCCATGAAAAGACCAGCCAACCTCAAGTTCAGCCAGCCGGTCCATTCAATGTAGCCAGTAAAAATCATCTGTCCCTTCAATAATAATGTCAAGAGAAATGAAGAGACTTATTGTCAATTTTCGGATAAAGCGTTTTTCGAGTCGCATAGGTCATAACATACAAAAAAATATTTTATATTTTATATATCTCCGTGTATTTTAGACTTGGATCTCGATATATATTTTCAGTTTTTGTTTCTATCTTTTTCTAAAATTAAAAAAAAATCTTTTCGATCTTTGTGTTTGTTTATTTATTTGCTATTTCCTAATTTGTCTTGTTTTCAAGTGTTTTTCTAACGTTTTATCTATTTTAAAAGCCTTTATTTCTTTGGGTGGTCTAAAAAACGTCAAGCATATAAATGTTTATATATGTACATATTCCAAAGGTTCTTATAACCGGGGATGATAGTGGGGACAAGCTCCCACTCTCTATAAAAATGTTTCTGTGCTATACATCTCAAGTAGCCCCTGATAAATCCAGCTCTTAGGCCAGAGAATAGGCGAAGGCGAAAAACTGTCGCCTCATAACCAGCCGCTTCGGGTAGATGGAGCTCGACAGCCCTGGAAGGCAGTCCATTTCGGGGGAAAAAAATTTGATCTTAAACCTCCACTGCCTTGCGGTCATGTCTAAAAGACGGAAAAGGCTATGGAAGTCAATCCAGACAACAAACCAGGTGTGGAGCCCCGAACATGGTTGGATATCAATACTGACGACTTTCCGTCAACCCCTGAAGCCAAACCATCACCTATGCCTTTGGATCTTGTCCGAGAAAAGGGACCATATTGTCTGGGCAGCGCACAGTCTCTATATCTCTCCGTCTAGGAGAAGGAAAATTCTGAATTCAAACCACTTTCTGCCTTGTAGGGCTTGAATATTTAACTTCTGAGACGAGGGACTAAGTAGCCTCAACACCACCGGTGCAAATGGAACCGGCAGGTCATTGATCTACTTTGCTTTGAATGTCACTATGAACCACAATTTTGAGGTGGAGTGGAATGACGATCACAGCGGCGCAAAATGCTTTAACGGAATGAATGAATGAATGAATAAGTTACAACCAAGAAGCTTTATGATGAATAGTATATTAATGCAAAACATTGTTCCTTTACATTCAGCTAACTTACCTATAATTTTTAAATAGACTAAGTTGATGTAATGTCTTTAGTCACTACAAGTATGTCTTCCTTGGGCTCAATGCTCGTTGGTTTCAACAACATTATGGATAATCTCTTTCCAGTGGGATTATCCATAGTTTTTGAGATTTATAGTGTTTCCATTTTACAGACATAGCATCTGCAAATCATGTCAGTTTCAGATGGCTGGATTTTGAATTCAGAATTTTCCTTCTAACAGAAAAAGGCTGTCTACTTCGTCAACGCCGACGACAAAGGAAAATAGGAACTGCAAGTAAATTTAAATTTACAATAAAAAAAAAGAGACAAGTGAAATATTCGGGAAAGGCGGCCTAAAGAATTTAACACGCTCAAGAAATGACGAAAGCGAGAGAAACATGAGGATACAGTGAGTAAATTACTTGACGAGCTTGTGTGAAAGGATGACAGAACAGAAACATAGAGGTGGTTGTTAAGGACTTAAAGATTATCTATTGTAACAAAAGATAGGGTGTTGTGTAGAGTCATGATCGCCCTTGTCTTGAAAGAACTCGAATCAAAAGAATAAAAGAAAAATTCTTGTGGTGAAGGTAAAAAAATGAAACAGTAAGCACGATTATATTTTATCGGCTTACTTTTACCCGCTGATTTTAACCAGGTTCTGGTTAAAATAAGCGGGTGTTTAACTTTTCTTATGGTGACCCACATGCCTTACCGCTTCTTCATCTCCAGCGCTGTACGTTCGTACACTAACAGAATATTTCTGAAAATTAAAATAGTAATAACACACTGAATTTTGAAAAATTTATCCGTACGTTGTGTTTATTTTGTTCAATGTGAATCAGGGAGAATGGAATTGATGCAAACGTTACTCACAGAATACATATCATGTCAACAGCATGGTAAATGAATTACTGAATATATCTATCTAATTTACATAATTTACAGTCGAACACATGTCCTTGTCTTTGACTTTACGGTAACGATGTTTCGGCCGTTGTGCACCTCGTCTCCCTTCTTCTGTATATCAATCTATATAACCTTCAATGATTATCCATATCTAGGGATATCTTGTCAAGGTTAATAGTATAGTTATTAATCGGATTGTTTTACTGAGTGTATCGTTATTAACCGGTTCACAGTTATCATCACCAAATTCCCTCATCCACATGTTGACTCTCGAGTTCAGTTGTTCCCAAAAGGTGTGGCGAGCCTCATAATTGCGACAGAAGAGGATAGCAGTGAGACGAAATGATTGAAAGACAATCAAATATTTAGAAACAGTATGACAAAAATAAATATAATTTCAAAATTTAAAATATTATTATGGATTCCTTGTAACTGTATGCATGAGTCCCAGTATAAATATTTATAGATATTATTGATAGTGATATGTTTTCATTATATCAAGTATTAAGAATATAGTAACTAGGGTCAGCAAATTGGAGGAGAGAGTTATCAATAATAATGTTCTGCGTTCCGCGGTTATCTCTCTTTAATCCTCTCTGTTTTTTGTTTTTTTTAATTTACATTTTATCACATTAATTTTGGTGAGGCGTGACCAAATTTTTATTCCAAAATGCGGCCCAGAGAAAAAAAAAAACTTTTGGGAACCAATTTTCTATATCATTATTCCATGGGAGAATCCTGAAGGTTAAGGCATGAATCATAAGTATGCTTGATATGCTTATAAAGAATAAATTAAAGAGAGCTGTGGAGAGCCTTGAACGGCTATGTTCTGAAGAAGAAAAAGATAGATATTACAAACATTAAAGAGCCGAGTAAATTTGAAGCCTACTTTTTAGAGTTCGCTAAAATGACGCCGAAGAAGACATGAGGAAGTTGTACATAAAATTATTTATGAAAACAATGTAAATTCACCAAGGAGATCTATGAAAACAAAGATAAGTAAAACCACATGAAGGAAAAGAATGTAAAACTCAAGTGTATATGTGTGTGTATGTGTGTGCGAGAGAGAGAGAGAGATGGAGAGGGAGATGGAGTGAGAGATGGAGAGAGAGATGAAGAGAGAGATGAAGAGAGAGATGGAGAGAGATGGAGATGGAGAGAGAGATGGAGAGAGAGATGGAGATGGAGAGAGGGAGAGAGAGATGAAAGGAGAGATGGAGAGAGAGATGAAGAGAGAGATGGAGAGATGGAGAGAGAGATGAAGAGAGAGATAGAGAGAGAGATGGAGAGAGAGATGGAGAGGGAGATCGAGAGAGAGATGGAGAGAGAGATGAAGAGAGAGATGGGGAGAGAGAGAGATGGAAATGGAGAAAGAGATTGAGAGAGATGGAGAGAGAGAGAGATGGAGATGGAGAGAGAGATGAAGAGAGAGATGAAGAAATAGATGGAGAGAGAGATAGAGATGGAGAGAGATGGAGAGAGAGATGAAGAGAGAGATGGAGAGAGAGAGAGAGAAATGATAGGGATTGTCAGTTGATGCATTCATAGAAAGCATCTTGTTTACCAGGTGTTCGTAGACAGAAGCAACCGAAAGTGACGAAGTAGGAACTATCGATTATAGTATACAAGTTTCTAACATTCATCCACACACCTACGCATATATATATATGCGTATATGTATATTCGGAAGCCGTTCTTCATTTGTGCAAGTTTTTTTTTGTTTTATTAAAGACAAGTTTTGTTTTGATAGTAGTTTGGAAGATTTTCTTTTTTCATAAAAGGTAACAAATTTTAGGTCTCCACTCCTTCCTCCTCCTTTTCTCTTCCTCCTCCTCTTCCTTCGCCCCCCTTTCCCCGCCTCCTTCTCCTCCACAGTGCCATTATACTCCACTCTGCAGTATAGAGACACATATTCTCCACACTAGTTGCTGTTACCAATATATATTGTAGGCTGTATTTTTGAATTCAGTTTTTTTCCGTCTTCAAGACTAGAGACCAACCAAATCTAGAGAACTCAGTCTACCCTGCTACTTAACCCCTTGCTGGTGTCGGGGAGAAGAAATGGTGTTATACCTTTTCCAGATGTATTTATGTGGAAGTCAGCAACGAACACGACCAGAATTTTAAATCTGGTGCGCCAATTCCAATTTCTCTGCTGACAACCGCTATGCTTTGCATTGATCCATGATTAGTTTTAGTCTTTCAAAAAAAAAATAAAAAATATCTGTACGTGTATGCTCGAGTCATTTTCAATAGTTACTGTTCATTTTGTTTAACGGCATATCAACACCTCAATGGGTCATTTAATGCCGACAAATTTTTTTCCTGGTGATACTTTTGTTTTGTCAAAAATCTATTACTGGTAATATTTTTTCCTCAAAAATGTATTGCTGGTAATATTATTTTCAAAGATGTATTGCTGGTAATATTTTTTTTTCAAAAACTTATTGTTGGTAATATAATTTATAACTTATTGCTGGTAATAGGTTTTCTTCTTCAAAAATGTATTTCTGCTTATAATTTTTACAAAGTATTTCTGGCATTAAAACCTAGTTTTACACTTTTATAATGCATTTTACCTCAGTTTCGGGGTTAACTGTTTTCTCATAGCTGTGACCCTAACAGGTGCTACCACTCCTGGTCAGGGTGGACCTGGGAACACCAGCAGTTAAGAGGTGGTTCCACGCTCCTCAAAGCTTCCTGATCAGAGGCCTTGCTCTTGGACGTAGCTTATCGTCTTACCCTGGACGCGGATGTAGCTTATCGTCATGCCCAGGACGGACTTGTCATTTTCAGGAACAGAATATATTATGGTTTTGAAAGTTCTCCACCGCCTTAACCAGGTATTGAACTCACACTCTTTGGGTCCTCTCACTGGATCTAACTAACGCCCTGGAGAGGGGAATTAACTGGAGATAACTGAAAACTGACACCCATTAAACATAGCACGTGGAACTAGAACAGTCTACACCAGTGAGCAAAATAAAGTTTTCAGTTCGACATTCTAACCACCTGAAGAAGGACGGAGCGTACAACGGCTGAAAAGTTGTAATAAATATGACGACAAAGATGAGGACAATAGTCCGAATAAGATAAATAGTATATATAATATTAGGTTGGTGCAAAAATAATGACGTAATAATGTCGTTTTTTGACGTTAAAAATACGTCAAAAACCGACATTATTACGTCATTATTTTTGCACCAACCTAATATCTCATCTCAGAAATATAGACAGATACTAAGATTATAGCGTTGTAGCAGATCCTTCGAGAGCATGTTCCAAAATGTTCTGTGGGAGAAACTCTTTACCAAAGGAACCTGAAGGGAACGGCGATGATCTACCACCATGCAGATGGCGTCATGGTGGTTAGTAGTGATGGTCTGAACTGGTGGGATTATGAAATGTAAGCTGTGTAAATATTTGCTATAGCATAGGAGAGGCTAGCAACGGTTCGTCTGTGGGATAAGGATTGTAGGGTGAAATATAATCCATCACACACAAGGCCGTGTAATTGCTTTTGAACTCAAGGCTGGGCCATGAGGACAGCTTAGATATAACAGCAATACTCCTTTCTTGGTCTAAGCTGACTCTTAAACAGATAGAGCATAACAAAAAGACCTAGGTATTTTCTGGATCAATAAAATGAGCCGACTATTCTTCCTGCACAAATATGAGTTATATAAAAGGTTTTCAGTGAGTTCTAGACCCAATAGATCAGTGTTTTTGAACCTCTTTAAGCAACGGCACACCTAGGAGCAAAGGAAAACATCACGACACACTTAGCAAAATTTTAAAGGGTATAATTTTAAATGTTATGAAATAAAACCATAGATTTAAAAAAAAAAGATACAAACAAAAAATGTTTTTATACAACTATTTGTGCGGCTTATTTAGAGGGAAACCTGAGCATAGTGTTTTTACGCGATTTCTTCAAAGTTTGGTCGAATGTACGATAAACAGACCCTCATTTCTTCTTCAGTTGAGCGTAGTCTTTCTCGCTTTTTATTTTTGGTGTTCTTTATGGTTTAGGAGCCTAACTCACAAAGTAGGAAATTGTAATACAATTGATAAAGCCTTTTTAGATAAAGTGGGATAAAAAAAAGATACTTATTCATTTATTCAAATACTAAAGCTGTATCATTACTACTTCCACGCACACACACATACACCCTGGTGCAAAATGAAAATATTGAAGAAACTGTTAAGATAGAACATACGGTTATATCTAGCCATTTCAACTTTAAAATGATGGCTCTCTAAAACCTTCTATTCTTTGTAGCTGTAAGCCTTGTTTGTGGTCTTATTATCTCTTCCCTCCCCGTCACCCGTTTACAAAAGCTCGTTATATCGGTTAGTCGCTGTTTTCCTCCACTTTCTCTTACCTTTACTATGCATTGTGATTCATTATGTGTCGCAGAAATGTTTACTATAAAACATTGAAAATAAATGTTACACCTGATTTAAGTTCTTTTATTTTAATCTAAATATTACCTCTCATATCCGGACTTTGTAACCAATTCCTCAGCCTAATTTCCCAGTGCTGAATTTTTTCCAATAAAATGCTGAAAAATATTTTATTTTATCATTCCTTTTCTTATTTTCATTTTTTGAAGCTCTACTCAAATAAGTGGCTGAGTCTAACAACATAAAAGGCATATTTCTTTATTTTCATTAGCCTTAAGATTTTGCCCCACACTGAATGCTTGGAGATTTCGTAGCACACTGTGCACTATTTTTCTGTTATCAGTTCTGAAAAACGTGACTGGTTCTACAGAAAAAAAAAACTTCATCTTTATAATGAAATCTTCTCTGTTGGGACAGACAGTGACAAACAGGCGAGAAGGAACTACATTAAGAATTGGATGAGTTATCTCCCCTAGTCATGATTAACGAAACGAAAATAATCTATAATAACAACAAAAAAAGGGACAATAGTGAATAAAGACCCCTATGCGTGTGTGTTAGTGTAATGCAGGAAACGAAATCACCGAATTGTGTTCAAATTCCGTTTGATTTTGTCTGGTTCACTTTTCGCTAACGACCTTGGAAAAGGCAGGAATCCATCTTGCTCCAGTTATGAATTAAATAGTAGTTCAGACTGAGGTCCCTTGTCCTGGGGAGATACATAGCTGGCCAAAATCATAAAACTAATGAAAATGAAGAAAAATATACCCTTTGTGTTGTTAAACTCAACCACTTATTTTAGTAGAGCTTCAAATATTGAAGTTATTCAAAATGACGGCCGTGTAACTCACTACAGAGACGTTTTGTTGGGCAATTCCTACTCTGTTTAGGAGTTCGTTTGAGTATGGTCTTAAACTTTTGGACAACTAGTATTTAGCTGAATTTCCCAGCATTCAAACTTTTCCTATAAAATGCTGAAAAAAAATTGATTTTTCCTTTTCATATTTTCATCTTTTGAAGCTTTACTCAAAAAGAACGCAAAAAGGAAATTTCTTCTTTAATTTCATTCGACTTAAAATTTTGGCCAGCAGTGTATTTAAAAGAATATATAGGGTTTCTGAGATATTTGATAATCATATATATTTACAGATGTATTGTGTACAGGTGAAAATCTTGCGCTGAAAGCAACGAAAATGATGATACTAGTCGGAATAAATAATGATATCATGACATATTGCATTGAAAATTTAGTAAATCTATTATATATATATATATATATATATATATATATATATATATATATTTATATATATTATCTGATTTATATGATATTCAACACCTCTACTTCAATAATAATAATATATATAATAATATTAATAAATCATATATATATATATATATATATATATATATATATATATATATTTATATATATATATTAGGTTGGTGCAAAAATAATGACGTAGTAATGTCGTTTTCTGACGTTAAAAATACGTCAAAAAACGACATTATTACGTCATATTTTTGCACCAACCTAATATATATGAAGAATATAGTTTTAAGGTGTGCTATATATATGGGATAAAGTACTCAATATCAGAGATAGAGCGTATATAAATATAAATATAAAAGTGAACATTGAAGTCAACACTCAGAGGCGACAGGCTGTTTCGTGCAAGGCGCAATTGTCTAGCCTGAAACAGCCTGTCGCCTCTGAGTGCTGACTTCAATGTTCACTTTTATATATATATATATATATATATATATATATATATATATATATATATATATATATATATATATATATACGTTTTCTTAACATTTCTCAGTTGCGTCTCTGTCTTTGGCTAGAGTGCGCCCAGGAGATTCTCTGTCAAAGGACAGAGGAGCAACCGAGAAAATTTTACTTAGAGGTGCCCAGCCCTAGGGAACAGCTGTCCGAGGCGGCGCCCTCCCTTTGCACCAGAGGAGGACAGAGTAAATACTTTCTTGATCTTTTGGCTAAGATCAAAGTGTAGTATCTGTTCTTAGCTTAATCTGATTCTCTCTCTTCACTTCTATATTCCTTTCTTTCTTCTTTTATTTTCTCACTGAAACCAAGACATGTCCTTTCCCCTCTTGTCACGCAATCAAAACGCGAAATAGTCAGTTGTTTATAAGATATTTACAGAACGTAACAAAAAGCACAATAGAAATATTTCTGAAACTGGATAGGGTGAATGAATAGGATTTCAAATTATAATGATGTTAATTCTTCGTTTTGATGATTGAGAGATTAAATGTCTTTTTGTAAATTTCTTAGTAGAACTGATACTATAATTTGTAGGTACATATAGTATGACTTATTGACTTTTCTCTAATAGGTGTGGTGAACAAGATAAAACAGGATTCTTCTGTGCCTTTTCCCCTCAGGACATAAGCAATCAAGGCCCTCCACATCTTCCTGTCACTTGCAACTCTTAATAAGATTTGTCTTTTTGTTATTTCTCCCAAACCCTCTTCTATCATCTATTTACTCAAGTTCATCTAGTATGTTACGCGCAGCTTTCCTCTGCCCTACTTTCCTTTAACCATTCCTTTGAGTATCAGTCTTTATAAACCTTCCTTTCTCCTTACGTGCCCCAGAAATCTCAAATAGCTTTGCAGGATTATGTATAAGTTTCTTCTTTTTCCATTTTCTCCAAAATCTGGTCGTTGTTCACACGTTCGATCCATGCTATCCTCAGCAAGTTTTGCTAATTTTATTATGAATATTTTTTATGAATATTATTCAGATGTTCCTGTTACATAAACAATAGACATTATTTCAGACAATGTTTATCTTCATTCTTTTCGCCTACATTTAAAAATAGATTGTTATTCGGACACTGAGGTTCCTGTTAGACCGACAAGAAAACATAGACTTATATGTTGCTAATGTCTTGAACCTTTTACATATCGATTGCCAAGAGAGGGGATACAGTACAGAATAAGACAACTACATTTACTCGATCTTAGAACTGGCGCCAAACAGCAAATATAAACGGTAAAACTATGATTCTGCGAATACTCAACTTTTGGCAGCGAAATCTTCAGGAAGAATTTCTACAAGAAAAGGAAAATGACAAATAAAGTATTCACTTACTAAGAATCTGTTTTTTTTCCTTTCATTCATTCCATTCATCTGCACTAAGTGAACTCTGTCTTGTACATGTAAAGGTTGTGATGTCATAGGGAATATTTATCCATCCTTTCCTTTGTCAAGAATTTTGGTATGTGATAGCAACGCGACTCTTCAAAATATCTACCGACGAGATAGATTATTGATGAAGTGCACTCATTACTTTACTATTAGTATATACATATATATTTTTAATCATTTCACTCCAAGCAAGGCAATAAGGCCACTAAGACGCAAAGGGTTACTGAGTGCAAAAGAATATATAGAAAAAATATTATTAAAGTGAGAGAATAATAAAAGAACAGGAATCGAACCAGTACCCTATATGGAACCTCCATATAGCCTGACGTGCCTTTAACCGATTGGGCCACAGAGGAGCGGTCGGTTAGCGAAGTCGATTTTTCTGTCTTTAAACTACAACCTTCCATGTTTCTCTCACGTATCCAAATGTAAACAAATGGCACATTAAGAAATGGACAAAGTCCGACAATTATTTTAAGACATTTTTATGTTTAAAATAATTGTCGGACTTTATGCTTGTATAATCTGTTTGAAATTATTAATATAATCGCTCGTTATCGGGTAACCAGTGTTACTATTAATGAGAACATCCTTTGCTATGGTAACACGAATCTTAGTCGCTGCTACTCTAAACGATTAGTCGTTGTGTTACCATGACCACATATAAATATCAAATTTAGTTTCTTTTCATCGCATAGAAATTCAGATTTCCGTAAATTTTCTCACATATATATAAAAAAAAGCATATGGATATCTGTGTTCAATTTTGAGAAACCATATTTTGGGAGTTTCACAATGAGACCCTGAAAAGTACACCGTCCAACATGCATCCCAAAATCTGACCAAATAAGCTTTTTGCTTTAACCTATACTTTGTTGGACGGAGAACACTTCAGCAGTTTGCTCGCGCGTCGATAGATCACCTTAGAGCTTAATTCTCATTGAAGTTGTTAGTTGCTAAATAATAATAAATATTGCAAGCAATTTTTTCATGGAAAGAAGATCACTGATTGCTAATTCGGCTTTGTGTCAGATTTGGCTGCAATTAAATAATTTCTATTCTTTGTTTTACAAAAGAAGCGCCTTCTTAAAAGCCACTAAAGTTTTTCTTTAAAGCAAATTTTAAATCAATTCAAGAATTGTATTTCAAGTTATAATCATATTATAATTCTCTGTGTCCCTTCCTCTCTTGAGGCACAGAGTCTAATGTCATTCAAATTCTCAAAAGAAGCACTTTCACTTCAAGTGAGTTTTTGTTTTCTTCTTAATTTCTATCTCGTGAACAATGAGATGAAAAGAGTCTAATTTAATGAAATTTAAATTAGAAGATTGTACTTACTTAAAATATACAAATAATTGAATTGCGATTTAAGTGACAAAAGAAGTAAGAATAAATATTTTAATAAGCTTAATTATAAATCCTAATGATATACAGGGTGCGATCAGTAAATTGTCGCCATTTTATATTCTTAATTTCTTACATGCGCGTTGTTTATTTATTTCGTCGACTGCACAGTATAGTAGGGTCAGTCTGCGAGAAAAAGATCATGGCATAATTCACTCGGCCAGAATTTTTTGAAAATTTAAGAGAGTGCGTTTTTTTATAATATGGCAAAAAATTCAACCTTAGCGTTGCGACTGCACGCTCCAAAAGTTTGTATCCGTTAACAATAACACATTTAAAAAAAACATATTTCGATTCGCATTTAATTTTTTCGTCTCTGATGCTACCTGAACTTTACTAATAACAAAATAATTTTCATGGCTGAGGATGACTGAATGTACAGTTGAAAGTACTTGAATATTTAAAAAAAAGACCTTATACAGCTCATAATTATTAAAAACAAGGATCACAACATTCATCGAGTGATTCATAGGTTAATGCATCTTTAAAATTTTGTTCGCGAAGTGATTTCGCCATTTTATACCGTTAACTTTACTAATCTATTTTTTGTATGAATGATTTATTGTAATATATATATATATATATATATATATATATATAAACCTAGTGAGCCTGACAAGCCTACCCAGATTTCATTCAAGAGAATGTTTTTCGAAACGAATATAGTTACCTATATATATATATATATATATATATATATATATATATATATATATATATAATTATTTATTTAAAAAAAATTATAACATAAATATGTTATAAAATCACTACAAATATAGGCATTTTGTTTCAACACCTCCGGTGTCTTATCTTATGTTGAATGTAAAATAAATGGTTTTAAAAGTTTCTGATTAATTAACGATCCTTCACAAGGGGAAAACGTTGTTACAAAAGTTAGAATGACCAATCAAAATACAAGTATAGAAAATTCAAAAAGCTTGACAATGAAGTCTTGTTATAATAGCTATTCAGATCTTTAAAATACGGGTAATATTAAAAAAGAATTTATTCTAACCAATAATTATTAAATTATATGATAAAATTTGATATTAAAACTAAAAGTAAAAATTACCAATTTTAAAATCCAAATTTAATCACTACTAAGTTTAAAATTATAAAATATCTGCTCTACTCTGTATTGAGCACTCTTTTAAGAATAATAATTGCTGGTTATTGGAATTCATTCAGCATACACCAATTATATACTTATATATATATATATATATATATATATATATATATATATATACATAAATATATATATATCTGTTGAAGTTATCTTTTTTGTTTTGTTATTTAGTATATTTAGCCTTCTAATTGCTTTTTCTTAATGCACGGTACCTGTTCAAGCCTGGCTGAGGATGACGTTTCACAACTTCTTATTCTTTGTAGCTCTAAGTAATGATTGTTCACTTACAATCCACCCCTCCCCCCATTCACTGTTCTACAATCCTTTTACACAAGCTTGTTAGGCAGATTACTCCATGTGTCCTTCTTCCCCTCTTATCTTCAATATGTACTTTGAGTGGCAAATTCTCCAAACCCTCTTTCCTCATTATGTGGGTTTACGACCATATTACGTTAAAACACCAATTACCAAAGTTAAGCAACGTCTAGCCTTTTCAGTGCATAGATGACCCTTTGGTATTACCAGGTACTGTAAACTCGAAGGTGTATGTGATGTAATAACAGCTCGGAATGGAACTCAAAGAGACGAGATCGTTATATTCATTTACGGGCAAATATCCTTGGGAAAGGTATGAATCCAGCTCTTCTCTCCATTTATGGTTTAATTAGTAGTATCAATAAATCATTATTATGCCCAAAAAATTTTTACAAACTAAAAATATTTCATAGCTTTAAATAACCCGCAAAAGTTTGAGAGTCCGTAAAAAACAAATCAATCCTTATTATGTATTCCTAGAAATTGCAACTTTACCTTTCTGATTCTAAGTACAAATTTCCTTTTCGTTACCATTTTCATTAAAACTTCCTCATTGATCACATATTTAATCTATGGTATTCTCAGCGTCCTCCTGTAGAATCACATTTCTGTTGCTCCAAGTCTTCTCTTCATCTATGAGGAAATTGTCCTGCATTCACTGGCATATATGAGTGTTGATATTCCATAGCAGTTCAGCAGTATTTCGAACGGAATTTTCCTATTTCTTGATACTTTGCTTATCTTTTGGAAAGTATCTTTCGCTATTCCAACGTGCCTTCGGATTTCGGCGCCACATTTTCCCGTTGTCTATTATAACGTTTTCCAGAGTTCTGTATTTTCTTGATTCTGACCACTCCGATTCCTGGTTCGCATCTTGGCGCATCCTTCTTGATAACGACCATACATTCTGTCTTCTAACCATTGAGGATTAGTCCTTTCTTCTCGCTTTCCTTGTCTAGGATTTAAACTGTTACATTTGCGTTAACTTAAGTTATGATTACTGAGAACGTTCTGAAAAGTTTTTCTTTCCAGAGATCTTTAAAATATGAGAAAACAGAATGACACCATTAAACGATTTATTCAGTGACGGTCTTTATTTGCAATTACGTTTCCATATTTTTTGGAATTTTTGGTGGTTATTGGTCTTGCTGATCACTTACAATTCTTGACCAAAGCTGGGCTGGTCTTTAAATGCCACCCAAGTAAATAAATAAAAAGGTGGCCGAGATAATGTTCACAAAAATTTTGACGGAATATTTCCTCGGTTTTGGTGGAAGATTTGTTGTGCTTCGTGGGTAATTCAATGCGGAGTCGCTGCTCGATTTTGCTAGTCCTCACAAAATCACACAGCCATTTCAACGAGACATAATAACTGAACTCGAATAGCACGAATTCTGTTGGAAGACTGACTCAGTAGGCTGGGTATGACGCAGCTTTAACTCCGGGTGTATTTTCGTTGAACGTTTCAATGTCGTCATGCATAATCCGAAAACTTTCCGATATCTTTATCTACAGAATCTGACAGGCCTTTTGATTTCTGTTATTACAATTCTTAAAATAAAAAAAAACAACTTCCTCCTGAAAAAAATTTGTCTTACATTGATATCAACATCAGTCAGAAGCGTAATTGTATCGCGTGTGCACAAATCGATGCAAATTTGCTAATTTTATATTTTACATTTCAGATATACTTTCTTGAATTTAAAAGCAGATCAAATGGAAGTCATTTTTTTATATTCTGTTTCATAAAAAATCGTGAATTGCGTTGCAAGACAAGGAAATCTTAGATATTTTGGTTTGCATTTCGCTCTGATATATCGTGCGCATGCGTGCGTGTAATTTCAGTTTTTAATACACAACAGACTTAACATCCATGAAATTACCGTGTGAACTTTTCCAACCAGCAAATTTAATACTAGTACATGCTATTCCATGAAATACACAAAAGAAATGAATGATAAAGAAATAACTATAAAATAAATGAATTAAACGTCTTTTTAAAATATTTTTTGTGGTGGAATAGCCATCATAAGCACAACAAATTGAATGATAAATAAAATTGATAGATATGAATATATCTTTGATACGAACAGATAAAGATATGAACAGGTTGAGATAGACATAAATGGTCTTAGATAGATAGAGAAGCAAACATTGAGAATATTACATATGGAAAATCTGAGAGAGAGAAAAAAAAAATGATATTCATATGGTGAGGGTGATGAATTATTTTCCACCATACAGCTTCTTATCGACAGTCGAATCGCTGTTAGCCTTGCACTACTATAACGCTATGGCAGAGACGAGACACATTCCCTAGTTTCACCAGTTTAGACCTTCACAGCAAGAAACCACCATGCCACGTACGTAGGGGTGACTAATTCTCATACCCTTCATATTCCATTGTTAAGTAGAAAGTTCCAACCGGACAAATTCTTCTCTAAAACACTTATCAGTTAAACAAATTCTTGAGAGGATGCTTTTCCGATAATTTCGAACTTAACTTCTTAAAATCTAGGGCCATCCGCTATCTTTCCTACATATCCTTATACTATGTACTCCTCACTTCCTTACGCACTTACAAACTCATTCAGTAACCTTCTAGTTTGAGTGGCTCTTGGGCCTTGTATTTGGTGAACAAAAATAATCTTATACATTCACTAGACTTTCTTTTATGTGCGTTAACAAGCTACTGACGATATTCAGTCACCCCCACCCCCACTGGGGCATCATGTGGCTCAAGGCCAGTTATTTAATGTGGGATCTCCGAGCCCGTGGGCTCGCCCCCAAAATATGCCCATTGAACCCGTATAAACGGGTTCAGGGCCGGTTTACCTCCCCGAAAGAGAATCCGCCCTTTGGGGTAGCCTCCTTCGGGTTCCTCCCCACCCGAAGGCAGAGAGTTCAACCGAACAGCCATTCAGGAGGTGAACGACAAATTTAACAAGCTACTGACAATCTTCTGTTGATTCTGTTAGAATTCTTGTTTCTAATCAATTAAGGATATAATTCTGGCTTACCTTGATGAAAATAAACGCAAATAAAATTAAATATAAAGAAAATGTAGGTTCTAAATTGAAATTCTATTCTTAACATTTCTAAAATCTTTTGTCGGAAAAACCCCAAATTTTTCTTTCAAGATACTGAATAAACTTATTTGTCCTTTCGCATTTTTCATATGGTTACTTTGAGGTTATATTATCATACAATAAGATGAAGCATAAAAGACATTAGGAAAACTGAACTTTTAGGCGATGCGTTTTGGCCAATGTGAACTTTTCAAGGCTAAAAACGAAATGAATTTATTGAAACAACGTATCTATAAACAACAAACAAAATGCCGTTATCAACTAGAAGATTTTAGAAACCCTATTGTATATTCATATGGTCAACTGAAAAATTACGTCATTTACTTTATATCTGATATCTTTACATATAAAAATATAGTTTGTATTGTTGTGTTGACGGATTCAACCGTTTTCTCTTGATTTCTTGATATATTTGCGCACGTTGGATTGGGAGTGTAGTGATTCTGTTAGGAAAGGTGAGATTAATATTTGGATAATATTCAATGTCGGCACTCTCGAGGATTTTCCTTCTGAGTGAATTATTTTCTTTTTTCATGAGTATAGCATTTATGAAATCAAAATTGTATACATATTGTCTTTTTATATAGGTTAATTCTGAAATATTGTAACACAATAAGATTTGAATGTTTTGCTTTTCTTCGTAGATGACCTAATATCAGATTTGGTAAAATTTGCATTTTTTTACGCTTTGGAAATTTACTTGAGACACCGTTTGCTGTATGGCTTCAAAAAAGTTCTCTTCCTCAGTGGAAGCAGCAAAAACTATTTTTTTTGTCTATGAAAATGAAATTTTAAGCAATCGGAGATACCGACGATAATTGTTTCTCTCTTGAAGATTTCCAATTAAGTTCTGAGTATCGGAGTTAAGGAAAATCCTAATCAAGTTGCATGGCAGTTAGTGAGACATTTGGATCTTAAAACAAATTCATGAACTCGAAAAATGTCTAAACTTGATCAATGGGCAAAATGTCATCAGACAACTTCACAGGTTAATCAAAGAATTGTCATTGTAGAGTAGACTTAATATTTAACCTTTTCTAGGCGCCTCTGTAATAATATCCGACGAAAGCAACAAACTGAAAAATGAGAATCCATTCCCAAACCATGACTAAATTGCGCAAAAATTTTCAGAAAACGCTCACAGAATTGATTAATCATAAAGGCGTGTTGATCTTCCACGATTATGCAAGACCACTTATTGCCTTTGTCAATCAAGTAAAGATTATAGCCAGAAATATGGAAGTTTTACCACATCCTCATTACTTTCCTGATTTTGATCCATCTATCATCTTTTCATATCATTGCTGCATATTTTGAGGGAAAAAGTTTATTAATTGTGAATAACGTAAATTTAATATTGAGTGTTTCTTTAAATCGAAACCCGAATAATATTACACTTAAGGGTTCAACAATTTGCCAGGTAGAAATATTCTCTTGATCAAGCATATCAAGTCCAAAGAAGCATTTTCATTTCTTCTTCTGAGGTGACAGGACATGCTTTTAAAGTTGTTCAAATTGATAATTACTGTAGGTGAATTCTTTTGAATCAAGAACAAATTTCCCAGTGTCAGTTGAATCTTTTATTCGCATTCATGTCTTTTCCAAGAGCGATAGTGCAAAGTTTGGTCTCAGGTGGCAAATTATATTTTCCTTTCTTTCCTTCGCTTAGATATAGGCACCTCCCTAATGTTTTTAGAAATGACTAAATGTTTACATTTTCGTTTACATTTAAATATCAAGTAAAACAGTGTAATGTTTTCCTGTTTCGACAGAGATAGAAGTTTTGACTCTAAATTGACCTGTGGTGATCTCTTGTATGGTCAGAGGTCAGCACCATCTACACGATCAAATGCTGAGAACTCGGAAATATAAAGACTGTGTTACGCCAATCATTCCAATGGCACGATTGCCTACAATGAAATCAACTGTTTTTTAAATGTGTTTTAAAACTGATCTTTGGCATAAGTGAGGTAAACTATACATCAGGACACACACACACATAACAGAAACGCACACACAAACACAAGCACACATATATACCACACCGACCCACACACGCACAGTATTTTAGGCTTACCAAAGATAGAAATTTAAATATCTGGGAAATGTTCTAACGGAGGACGGAAAGTGTTACACAGAAATCTGAAGACATTGTGATGGCCAAATAAACCTTCCAAAAGTTAAGCAGAGTATTAAGAAAAAACAAAGAAAAGATTACTGAACTGTTATATCTGTCTCCCTGTATGGCAGCGAATGCTGGACAGTCATCTCACAGATGAAGAAGAAACTTGAAGCAACAGAAATGCGGTACTACAGAAAGATGATGAAGATACAATGAGCAACGACGAGGTTCTAAATAAAATGGAAACAAAAAGGAAACTTATACATAACATCAGGAAGAGGCACTTGACATTTTTGGATTAGGGAGGGAGAGCTTGGAAAATCTAATACTCACAGGACAGATTGAGGAAAACAGGGACAGAGGAAAGCAGCGCGTAAAATACATGATGAGTGTGAACAAATGGATGGTAGAACAAGGTTTGGGAGAAATAACAAAAAGAGAAAACTCATTAAGAACTACAAGGGACAGGAAGATGTGGAGGCCAATGATCGCCTAGGAACACGGCACATAAAAGAAGAAGAAGAAGTATGTTGAGTTTAGCAGAGATAAACATATGGAATTACCATTTATTAGTTCAACCTCATTGTCTCCAGTCAGCTATAACGGGAATAGTCACATTTTCTCTCACCGAGGCCAAATTTTTGTGTTCGAATTTAGATAAAAGCTAGAATTTTAAACACTGATATTCCAAAAAGTTAAGCAGCCATTCTCCGTTTGGATGATTGGCGTAATATAATCTTCTTACTAAAATACATGCACTGCCTTCCTCCACGGGATTTGGACTTATTCTGCACTCAACTCAACTCAGTAAATAAATACAAAGAAACACAAATATATAAAACTATAATAAATAAATATAACATGTATTATAAAAGTGATTCACATATAATAATATATCACGCAACAAAGAGAAGAATATAACAAGCAGCAAAGAGAAGAATGTATCAAACAGCAAAGTGCTTTATGGGGAAAAGGCAACACGCAATAATAAAAAAAAAATCAACTTTGTCGAGTTTTCCCAATTCTGAGTGTGCGTGATATTTTGTGGAAGAAATTGAAGTGTCTCGAGAGAAGTGACTTGTTAAAATTAGAAATTTATTAAAAAAGAAATAAGCTTCAAAATGAAAGTAAAGAAAAAAAATTGACCCACTCTCGTCTCATGACGTAACTGTGTCCTGTCGCGATGTGGGGACAGACATGATGACAAATATGGAAGTTTAATTATAGTAACGACTCAATATATTCATACATTTGACAAGCGTCTCCAGATGTTCTACAGATGACATCTTCATAAGACGGGATATCGATAGAGACTTCGAAAAAATACATATTTCGAGCACAAAAAGAACAGTAAATGTACTTTAAGACTGAGTTGCGCCAATTTCGGTTTGTCTGTTATGTAAATCGGTATTCGAAAACCATTTTCTTTGGTATTGAACATTGACTAGTAGCGAGAAATATGAGCTTTCTTTACAAACGTTTTACTCAAGAATCAGGTAGAGGATTACTGAATGAAGTTGTTCACTCGAGTAAGAATTGTAGATTATGAGGATATGTAGGATAGATAATGGTTGACCTTAGATTTGAAGAAGTTAAGATTTTAGCAATCTGGAAAAGATCTCGAGAGTCTGTTCTTCAAAGAAGCCGCCCGTAGTACGAATCTGTCCGAATGGTACGTCCTTCTTATCAATGGAATACGAGGAGAATGAGGATAGTACATGGGATGGTGGGTAAATACACACACACGCGCACACGCACACATACACACACACACGAATACACGCACACACGCATCATGTAAATTGGGGATTCGTAGAAGAAACCAAACCATTTTCTAACCTATGTATATTAGAAAAAAATCATCTTCAAAAATATTAACAACGTAATTCTACTAACTAAACGGAACGAACTTATGATCGCCTGTAGGCACAGAAAATAGTTTCTTTTAAAATACTGGAAACCTGTTTAAATTCTTATTTTTTTATTAAATTTTCCTTTTATTGTTCTTTAGGTTTCATATCCGCTTACCTCCCTTTAACCTGGTAAACTTTACTATATCCGCTCCAGAGCAGCGTCTCCAGTCATAATTTTAAATTTATATTTTTTTCTTTATATTTTTTAAATTTAAAAAACAAAATTTCTGTCTTTTTTTTTTTTTTTAAATGGACTCTACCTGTACCTAATTTCATGCACCATTTGTATTATTTTATTTTTGGACTATGAAGCAGTGTTCCCAGCATTTGACATTTGTGTGTTGGCATAAAAACATAAGATATAGTTTGTGCCCCAAGAGTTGGAAAACCAGCGAAACTTAAGTCACATAAAACGTAGGCATATATATATATATATATATATATATATATATATATATATATATATATATATATATATATATATATATATATATATATCCTTGCTATGTTTAACCACATCGAGCACTGTTATGTTTGCACCTCATGAATAAATTTGATGATTATTTATCTGCTTACCAGTGTATGCTCGCCAACACGGTTGCTTATATCTGCTCATTTGATTTATCTCTCTCTCACTGTCTCTCTTTCTCTCTCTCTCCCACTATCTCTCTCTCTCTCTCTATATATATATATATGTGCGTGTGTGTGTGTGTGTGTATGTGTGTCTGTCTGTGTTCCTGTGTGTGCCAGTGTCTGTGTATGTGTGTGTGTGTGTGTTTGTGCATCTGTGTACACTTAATTATACGAAAAGTATGTTCATTCATTAGTTGGGAATATAATAAATAAAATATCTGTATGTGTACGAATAGTTATTTCCCTCCACTATATATATATATATATATATATATATATATATATATATATATATATATATATATATATATATATGTGTGTGTGTTTGTCTGTGTATGCGCGCGTGCGTATGGTGTGTCTGTGTGTAAATGTGCGTTTCATTAGTTTATAAAATTAAACAAAAAAGCAAGATGGCATAGCACTGGCTGATAATTAGTTTTATCTATTGCTAGTCTTTGTGCTAAAGAGCATCAATATCCTCCGACTTGCAATGAGTTTATCTTGTCGACCATTATTCTCAGGTGGTAATTGTAATGCTTACAATAGCACCCCCCTATAATTCGGTGTTCAGCATTCAGCAAACAGTTCCGAATTATTACTGTAGTTTGAAATGAATAAATGTTCTTCAGGAAAATGAGTTTCCCAAATTTACTGTTATAGCTCTTTCTGGTATTTCCTTCCTAACCTTTTGTTTAAGGTTTTGTGGAAAGTAAACATCTTGAGTAAGTCATTATTTTCTTTACGAAATTCATGTGCTGTCTATTTTAACAGTTGTTGCTGTTGAATGTTTCCAAGTGATGTAGTCTCTGTTATTTGGTAAAGTTCTTTCTGATTCTGTATCACCAGCATGTAAGATTTGATGAACGGTCTTTAAGATCGATATGGTTCATTCGCTTGAAGCCATTTTTTAATCATTGATCTGAGAAAACTCTTCTATATAATTGATGGTTTAAACATTTGTGAACGAGTTGCAAGCTATGCATGACATCCATATGAGAATTTAGATCTAAACCGAGTTTGTAGGTTAATGTGTTGGTTTTATAGTATTTTGCGGTGATATGCAAAATTATCCCTGGAGCAGACTTGTCTGAGTTCAATTTTCTTATCTAAATAGGTTATAACTGATTCATACAACGAAGTATTTGAAATCTTTAGTAATTATGAATCAGACATTTTGGATTTCTATGAGATTCAGGGTAAGTGCCATAATAGCATTTATTCTAATTCCAGGCTGTTTCTCATTTGGACAGATTTATCTCAAGTTCTACTTCTTGGAGCACTTAGGAAAGAATGTTGACATTTGTTCAAGATCATTGATATCCCAATTAAGAATTTCTATGTCATCAGCATAGCCGAACTTTTATTGTCGATAACACCAAAACGGTAGATTTTATCAAAATTTCTTTGTTATTTTCGAATTAATTTATACATAAATGGATTCATTCGGAAGTTTTTATTAAAAACTGAGCGCGAGGCTTGAACTGCAAATTACCCTTTTGGGGTTCCGAGTTGAAATTAATTCTGCCACCCACGCGGTCTCCTACTCGTAGATTTATTTGGGGTTTTTCTTTTGCATATTCCATTGTTTTATTTAATTTGAGTCTTCTATTTTTTAAAAGTCGTTGAGTTATTTTTTATCTCTCAATTTTTACATTTTAAAAAATATTTTAAATATTTCTTACTGCTTTGTTACCTAATGAAATTTCTATTCTAAGAATGTGTAGCGGCTATCTAAACCTTTTTTCAAAAGTGCATTTAAATTTTAGATTCAACTTTTAATACACTATTTACATTATTCGGACTATTGTCCTCATCTTTGTCGCCATATTTATTACAAAGATTTGGCCTTTCAGTATCTGTCTATATTTTTGAGATGAGGTATTATTTACACTATTTACATTATTCAAACTATTGTCCTCATCTTTGTCGCCATATTTATTACAACGTTTCGGCCTTTCGATATCTGATTATACTTCTGAGATGAGGTATTATGTACACTATTTACATTATTCGGACTATTGTCCTCATCTTTGTCGGTCGCCATATTTATCACAACGTTTCAGCCATTGACAGGACCCAAAGAGTCTGAGTTTAATTCCCGGTTAATGCAGTGAAGAACTTGGAGAAGGGAATTAACAGGAGATAACTGATAAATGACATCCATTAAACATGGCACGTAGAACTAGAACAGTCTACCCCAGTGAGCGAAATAAAACGTTTAGTTCGACATTCCAACCATTTGAAGAAGGCCGGAACGTACCACGGCCGAAACATTGTAATAATAAATATGGTGACAAAGATGAGGAAAATAGTCCGAATAATGTAAATAGTGTACATAATACCTCATCTCAGAAATATAGATATTAGGTTGGTGCAAAAATAATGACGTAATAATGTCGTTTTTTGAGGTATTTTTTAACATCAAAAAACGACATTATTACGTCATTATTTTTGCACCAACCTAATAGATACTCAACTTTTAATTATGAGTTATTATTATTATTATTATTATTATTATTATTATTATTATTATTATTTAATTAGCCGTAAACTCTCTAGGTGCTGAATAATGTAATTATTAAATTTTCATTTAACTTAAAAGGTTTATGGCAGTTCAAATTCGTTGTATTAAGAGTCCATCAACATAAAAGATTTTCCTCAAGAGGGGGAATCTCAGTCTTTTTTTACAGGAATGCGCAAGTGCAGATGCGTAGGCACACACAGAGTACATTTGAAATCCCAACCGAAGGCATAACCGCCTCTTATCTCCACGACTAAAGTTACTAACCAGCAATTACTCACATAAGATTTGGGAAGATAATGGCCATTATTTATCTTGAGATGTGCTAATAGGCTATATTTCATCGTGAAAACCTAAATTGCTTACACACAGAGTTGAATGCCAACTTTATAATTTAAGATTTCGTAACGAGAAAATAAATAAATAAATATGTAAGTCCAATGCTCATTCTCTCCAAATTGTTCAGTTTGTGGAAAAGGCGGTTAAATCCATTAGTTCCTGCAATCATATTTTGTTTTTATTGAAAGGTTATAAAACAATAGTCCTTTTCGGCGAACGCGTAGTGATAATATGTAATAAGGTTGGACTATTTACATGGGAATTTCCAAGTTTTCTCAGTGAACAATATCAGCTTTATTTCTAACATTTTAAAATCTTTTTGAGAGTATGAGTAAAGAGAGTAAAGAATGTGGCAAATTTATTGAGTTCTCGCAATTATCTTTCTATTTTTGTTTTTGAAATACTTATCAGGTTTAGTCATCTGGGTTACCAACATCATAGTATCGCGACAATTTACGAATTCAAAATTCAATTTACGTGATTCAAAATTAAACTACCGATTATTGAATTAGAATAAACTTTTAAAAATTCATAGAAAAAATAATTTATTCAATTAGAACATTTCCTTTCGGTCTCTGTACATTTATTTCATTCGAGCAACATATAATCAGTTATTTGACTTAAAATCTACTTCTTTCAAAAACAGATAAACTCATTGAAGCCTTCAACAGTTGAGAAATATAGCGATCTTTTAAGCATAGCTTAGACGTGGTACAAGGCCGAAAGTAGGGGGCACCCAATGAGGATTGAACTCAATACTCAGTCGTAATTTTTCTAGCGAGACAAGCTTGTTAACCATTACACCGCCCAAAACTATTGAGAAATATATGCTTATGTAAAAGAAGTTTAGACGGATTGCAAATGGAAGCCAATAAGAAAGAGGCTATGTCAATAGATGTGCAATACAATGTCAATTTAATGTAATTTTTGTATCCATATAAATAGAGAAGATTGCCATTTTTGAAACTTGATGACCGGCATCATGTTTTATCAAAATCACTTTTCTTAAAGTAAGGAAATTGAGCGCTGTTTGGTCGAGTATCATATATAATATTTCAATGTGGCCTATAAATCTATATGCATCAGTCCTTTGAGTCTGCGAGCAAGTAGAATACATCAAAGCATTATTAAATCAAACGCTCATCTTCGAAGTGCAGTTTCAGTTGATGTTTTGGCTTCTCCTACGCATCCATCCATGAAGAATCTTTATTAATATCAATACAAAACTCTTTTGTTCCGTGAAAATTTAGGAAAATGCAAAACCAGATCAACTTTATAATACTGAACATAATTAATGATCCTGACGTTAATTATGTTCAGGATTATAAAGTTGATCTGGTTTGAGAGATGACTATTTTTATTCCTTGTTCAATTTAATTAGGGTTAATAGAATGAATGTCCTTTCTTGCTTTTACATTATATGAAATGATTGCAAATGATAGCCTCAAAATATCCGATAAATATTTTAACCATTTCTTACCATTGCCTTTAAATTGTTACCATTGATAGGTTTGGAATATTTCCCTTCTCATTTATTAAAATAATATTTCTTATTTTTTATATGACACGTATCCTTTAAGGGCGTGGGCGATCATGGCTTTCCACAGCTTCTCAACCTTAGTAGCTCTTATCAATTTCTGCATTTTACTATCACTCCCAACCCCTGTTCCGAAATCTATTGGCACAAACTCGTTTACACATGCACCACTTGCCTTCAAAATGTCTTGTGAGAGCCAAATTCTCTAAGCCCACTTTCCTCATTATGTGTAAAAGAAGTTTCAACAGTGTATTTCTAATTCTAAATATAAATGTATTTTTTGCTTCCATTTTCTTTAAAACTTCCTCGTTGTTCATATGCTCCGTCCATGGTATTCTCAACATCTTTCTGTAGAACCGCATCATTTTTACTTCACCTCATCATCTGTGAGGAAATTGTCCTGTATTCACTATTTTCAAATATTAAATAAGCATTTTGCTCTTTCATTTCTAGCAATAATATTGTAGGGTACTTCACCACATTAATTTAACTTTAATGAGAAAACAGGACTCGTGCAAGAAGAATAACCATAAGACGCTGTTCCACATAAGATATATATATATTAACAAGATGTAAAATATCAAACAACAATGTGAAAGAAAACATGCATTTAAATAAGAAAGCTTGAATTAATCAAGAGTTGTCTCCCTTTGATTGCAATTTAAGAGTTCAGTGAGAGATAATTATTTGGTTTAAAGTTCACTTGATAAATGTTCATAAGTGTTTCATGATATGATCGTTCTTGTGATATTACAATTGAAAAGTATTGGTGTGTCAAAAGAAGTTTGTAGTGAAGGTGTACCAATTATCATCAGCATGTGGGTATGCGTGGGAGTGAGAAGGTTGGCGCGTGGTTAGAACTGGAGTTCCAACTGTCGTAGATTCATTTAGCAGTTGAGGTTTCACTAATTGAGATGAGAAAAAATTTGGCTTAAATAAGCGACTATATTACCATTAGCATTAACAGCATAAACATTATTTTATTCTTCAAATTGGGAAAATATTCAGTTCCAGATTTTAATAAACTGTTGTGATTATTTTTAATATCATTTTAGATTTCAAGTTTTAAATGAAATTCAGATTATTGACGGAAGTCACTAACAATTGAGAAATATTTAAAAAAAGGTTTTTGTTACGCAACTGATATTCGGAACAGTAATTTATGTGATAATGATAGAATTTTATATTGGGCTTCTAAAATATTGATTTCTTTCGCTCGCAAAAATAAATATGACTCATTCAAATTTTGATAAAAAATATCAGCAAAGAATTTAAGTCTTGAAAGACATACCTTATCTGTAAATCTGTTGAACAATCAAAATTTATGATCGATAAAATATGCCGATAATTCTTTACGCTATTCAAAGATTCTTACAAGAATATTATCCATGTGATGAGTACCTTTTCTGTTTAGAAGAAAAGATTTGTCAAAACAAGCCGCATGTCTTCAGATAAGGCTTTCAAAAGACTATATCTTTGAATATCGCGACTTCTGACATTTCTCATTTTGTAGATTTTTTAAAAAACAAAACGTTGCATCATACACTTGTGTCAGACACACACTTCATTTCAAATTTGCCCCCACAAGACTTCCCAAAACTGAAATCGCCTTTGAAATGGGAGGGATTTCAGACTATTGACATGATTAAAAAAAATACAGAAACAGACCTTTGTGGAATGTTTCAAAAAATAAAAGCGATATTAAAACGAGTACTTTTAAGTGGATTGAGTTACTATGTACTAAAGAAATTTTTCTGTTTTTCGGTACCTTCTTTTTAGTTTTACGAATGCTTCGTTTCGTTAGTTCAGTGCGTACTTCGGATCTCGGTGCCGCATTACCCATCCTCTGTTTAAACACTTCCCAGATATTTGATATTTGCTTGATGTTTTTATCTCCACTTCGTAACATACATCTTGGGCTTTTCCTCTTGCAGATGAGCAAACTCTCTGTCTTCTTGCAGTTGAGGATTATACCTTTTTTTCTCGCTTTATTTTACTACGAGAATGTCCCGTAAATTCCTTTCCGTGTAGATCATCAACACAGTGTCATCTGCATATTTTATACAGTTAGGATTAAGAAAATATACAACCTATTTTTATTGTTCAAAACTCACATACACACTCACACACACATATATATATATATACTCTTTGTGGATCTTAGTAATTTTCATCCCTTTGTTAATATCTCCATCTACATTCTGCCATCTCTTCGCACAAGCTAGTCAAATAAGTAGCTCATTGCCACTCCCTTGCTCTCTTCCTTGCTCCCAATATATGCGCCATGATGGGTTAGTTTTACAAGTCATCATTATGTGTCCAGGAAATTTCAGCTATCTTTTCCTGATTTTGAGTATAAGTTTTCTTTCTGTTGCCATTTTCCTTAAGACTTTTGTTCCGTACATGGAATTTTAAGTATCTGCTTGTAGAATCACAATTCTTTTGCCTCTGTTTTTTTTTTCCTCATTTCCGGTTTTTTTTTTCCCAGATTAACTGCCATATAAAGGATGGATATAACAATCCAGGACTTTTTTAAAACACTATTTTCCGTTTCTTAACACCTTGCATAATAACTTTTGGGATGCCTCTTTCGCTAGTTCAATGCGTACTTCGAATTTCGGTGTCGTATTTTCCATCCTCTGTTTAAACGCCTCCCAGATATTTGATCTTCTGCACCTGCTTGATGTTGTTATTTCCAATTCGTAATAGACATCTTGGGCTTTTCTTCTTGCTGATAACTATACTCTCTGTCTTCTTGCAGTTGATTAGTCCTTTTTTCTTGCTTTATTTTACTACTAGGATGTCCTGTAGATTCCTTTCTGAGTAGACCATTAACACAGTGTCATCTGCGTATCTTATACTCTTAGGATTACACCCAGCGATAATAAAACCAGATAGAGTGTCCAGTTCCCTTAGGATAACGTAAAGGGTGAATAAATCTTGTTTACTCCCCTTTCTATTTTTGTATAGCTACTTAATTTATTCTCTATCCGAGTGCACGTAGTTTGCTTCCGGTTTTGGGTTATTCAAACATCTTTTCCAGTTTTTTATATTTATTTTTTAAATTTCAAATATAAATATTGCCATCGGTCGTAAGAAAAATATAACCTCAAAAGAAAAAGACGATATTTTAAAGCTATTTACTGACAGAAACACAAAGTTGGAAATGGCGAAAAGTTGAACAGAGAACGTAGAATAATATATATTTTAAATTCTTAGATAAGAAAAAAGAGTAGCTCTTAAATTTCACAATAAGAAATTTGAGAAAAGTTTAAAAACTTTAAAGAAAGAAAAAGAAATTTAAGAGAAAGAAAATATTTGAAAAGAGGAAATAAACTATATTAAGAACATTGTCACCATCAGATAAGAAGGCGGGAAACGTTTTCTTTCTTTTTAGGAGCCGTGTCCCTTCAGAACATAGCACGAGGAACTAGAAAAAAACTACCCCGGTGGACGAAATAAACGGTTCGAATCGAAATTCCAATCACCTGAAGAAGGCCAAGGCGTACAACGTTCGAAACGTTGTGACTATTGCAACGAAGATAAAGATAACAGTCTGAATAATGTAAATAATGCAAGTAATCATAATACCTCATCTCTGAGATATAGACATCTATCTATCTATCTATCTATCTATCTATCTATCTATCTATCTATCTATCTATCTATCTCAGTCTAATATTATCTATCTCAGTATATACATATATCAGTCTCTTCATATCTATCTATCTATCTATCTATCTATCTATCTATCTATCTATCTATCTATACCAGTCTAATATTATCTCAGTATATACATATATCAGTCTATTCATATCTATCTATCTATCTATCTATCTATCTATCTATCTATCTATCTAACACGCCCTTTCTATCTATCTATCTATCTATCTATCTATCTATCTATCTATCTATCTATCTCAGTCTGTTCAATATCTCTCTCTCTCTTTCACTATCTATCTATCTATCTATCTATCTATCTATCTATCTATCTATCTTTATTCCTCAATTTTCTTCCTTATGGATGCGTTAATTTTTATGATATTTTATTTTTCAAGAGATGATAGATTATGTGAACTCTCGTGTTTCTGTAGAATGTTATCCATAGCAATCTTAATTAGTTTATATCTGAATGTTTAGCGGTCATCTAAAGATAGCATTAATTCTATTTCATTGTTAACCTGAGACACACGTAACGTCCGGACGTAAAGCGTGAGAGAATGATGATGATGAGAGAGAGAGAGAGAGAGAGAGAGAGAGAGAGAGAGAGAGAGAGAGAGAGAGAGAGAGAGAGAGGATATAGTAATAGTAAGTGATAGACAAAGAGAGGGGGAAAATAAAAAAGACAGTGACGGCAATAGCGACAGTGACAATGATACGGTGGAACAAACAGAGAGGGGAACAAATGCGAGAACGAGGGAGAAGAGAGGGAAATAGAAAAAAAAAAGGGAGAGCAAGATAATGAGAGTAACAGCAAGAGGGAGAAAAAGAGAGAGATGGTAAGTGACAGACAAAGAGAGAGGGAAATAAAAACGAGTAATGACAATAAATACAGTGACAATAAAAGAGAGAGAAAGAGAGAGAGAGAGAGAGAGGGAATACGCGAATGAGACAGAAAAAGGCAGAGAAGGAGATACACAGAAAAATGGGCAACACGACATAATGACAGCAAGAGAGAAAGAGAGAGAGAAAGAGAGAAAGCGAGGGAGAAGAAAGAAAGAAAGAAAGAAAAAGAAAGAAAGAAAGAAAGAAAGAAAGAAAGAAAGAAAGAAAGAAAAGAAAACTGCATAGGACTATGAAAGAAAAAAGGAATACAAATAAAATTGCGAGAGTGGAAGAGAAAGAAGCAAAGAACCAAAAAAAAAAAAAAAAAAGAAAGAATAAAACGATGATTGATAAATGAAAAAAATAAAGAAGGAATGAAAAAGAAAATTACAAGGGTGGAGAAAGAAAGAAAGAAAGAAAGAAAGAAAGAAAGAAGGAGAACGAAAAGGACAAAGTAGTGATATAAGAAACATAATAAGAGATAGAGAAAATGTGAGAGGGGTAGATGCAAGAAAGAGAGAGAGAGAGAGAGAGAGAAGACATAGCGTGAAGTAGATAAAGAAAGAGAAAAACAATGATGGTGACAACAGGAGAGAGACAAAAAGAAGGAAAAGAAGAGGCAAAGATAGATATAAAATGGTAACAAACAGTGTGAGTGTGTGTGTGTGTGTGTGTGAGAGAGAGAGAGAGAGAGAGAGAGAGAGAGAGAGAGAGAGATGGAGAAAGAAGAGGATTGGGGAACAGATTCGAAAAAGAGAATGTAAATATCAGAGAGGGAACGAGAGAGAGAGAGAGAGAGAGAGAGAGAGAGAGAGTGAGATAGAGCAAGACAAAAACAGTGACAATACCAGAGACAGAAAATGATAGGGAAAATGCGCCATTGAGAGTAAGAGAGAGAGAGAGAGAGAGAGTGAGAGAGAGACAGAGAGTGATAGAAAGAGAGAGTGATAAAAAGAGAGAGTGATAAAAAGAGAGAAATAAAATGTGATAAAAACAGGGCGACAGAGAGAGAGAGAGAGAGAGAGAGAGAGAAATGAGATACCGATAAAGCTGTCAACAAATGACGCTTGATTAGAATCTAAATTTAACTTTGTGTTTTTATCTTATTTTCTTCATTCGACTCAGAGCGAAAAAAAAAAAAAAAGAAGGAAGATTCTTGACTATAAAAATATGTCGCCTAAAAGACAGAATCTGATGTTTAAAATGCCTCTTGAATTTTAGCACACACACCTCTTCTCCCAATCATTGTCGGTATTTCCTGGTAATCTCTTCAGTTCTTACTTAGGCTTCTAATATTAAATGCATTAGTCTCACACGCGAAAAAAAAAAAAAAAAAAAAAAAAAAAAAAAAGCAAAAAACCCCGAAAAACCAAAGGAATAAAATAATTCAGAAATATTTATTTATACACCCTCTCTTTTATCATTCCTTTGATCTATCTCTTTATAAATAATTTATCACAATTTTTTAAATTTAGATCCCTATCTACGTTTTAATATCTCTGGATATCCGAATTGCAATCCTTTCTTTCGCTGAGTTACGGCTTACGACCATACTGCGTTGAAACACCGGTTCCCGCATGGTCATGGAAGTTAAGTAACGTCGAGCCTGGTCAGTACCTAAAGAGATTGGATGTGCGGGTTGTGTAATGGATAATGCGGATATACTCTTGGGAAAGGTATGAATCAAACACTTTCCCCCCGAAATTGGGGTTAATCAGTAAGAGTTGTATCACTAAACAATTATTATCTCTCATAAATTTTACAATGTAAGAATATTTCTGGCTTTAAATAACCCACAAAGGTTTGATAATCCGTAAAAAACAAATCAGTTTCTTCGAGTTTCTTTCTTCTCAGTCGTTTCCTCTTCTCTATGTATATTTGTTTTACTTCGCGTAGTTGTTTTCGTTTTTCATTTGCTTTCTTATCTCCTGCTCTTCATACCCTTTTCTACCTTTCTTTTCCTTCTTCGCTTTTTTTAAAAAATTCCTTTCCGTTTAATATTATGTAAGTTTCTTAGCATGACTTCAACACACAGATATCAGTGATCATGCAGGTACTAAACTCTGACCAAATGTGGAAAAGCTTAATGATGATAAGTCCAAATAATCAGTATAATAGTGTAAGCTTTTCAAATGTCAAAATCTTAATTCGAAAAGTAAATACAAAGTTATCGTTTTACAGAAAAAGTTAGTGAGCAGAAACGAAAGTGTGGCTAATATACTGCTCGGCTAGACACATTCTCAGCAATGCGGTGCATACAAATAAAACCATTGCTAGCGATACGTGTGACGTAGATAATTCCATATTTATACATAAGGATACTCTTCACCGTCTTACTAATCAAAGAAAATACTCGATGTAACAATATGAGTTAAATTTAAGACAACTCGATACGGAACATTTACTTTCAAACGACAGCTACCAGTAATCGGAGTCAACTTCAAAGTACAAGAGCAATACTGAGAGAAAATGATGTTTTTAAGAAGATGACAGGACAAAGAAAACTGTTATTTATAAAAATAACCATTCCGCGCAAAGGAGGAAAGAAAGAACAACGCAGGCCACGCAGAAGCACAGAGGACGGCTGTTGAAGTGCATCCCGCTCACTTACGCTTCGACTCCTCTTCGCTCGCTGATATTAGTAAAGTACTACCTAAGAATAAAATCTATTAGAAATTGTTTCACAATCGTGAGTAAAGATGTGGCCGAAGGGTAATTTTTAAGCCACAAGCCTTTGAATGCAAGAAAATGCATACGGTCAAAAAACCTGGTGTCTGGTCTGAACTGCAGCGCATCGGGACATAAATATTGGTGCCGGGACCAGGATTTACTTTTAGGAGATTTCTAGATTGACATGAGACACACGTATTAATGTGATGGGCGATGTCTTTATACATACCAGGCCGAAAGTATTTGCACCTCATAGCACTCGCACTCTTTTCTATTCCTACGTGTCCGTTTTCATAATGATACAGTCGTACGAAGATGATTTGGAACATGTAATCTTACGGTAGGTTCGTCGTCTGGATTTGATAAGTAGTAAAGTATATCCTCAAGCAGAACATACTTATTCCTTTCCTTAACACTTACGCTACCTGTTTTAATGCGGTGTTTCAGTTTCTTAATATACTTATTTAGATCTTGCTCTAAATTAATATTTACACCCTGTGTTTGTGGTTTCACTTCATTTGTAATTGAATTTTCTTCCAGGCTATACGATGCAAAATCTTGCGGTTCGAACTCATTGGAGTTAATTACTGCTACCGCATACGTACGAACTTCTATGTCTAATGGCTTAAAATCATTATCCACTGGCGGGTTGGGTGGTCGGGATATATACATTATTTCTACCTGCTAAATATTCTACCCTAAAATCATATCCCTCGATACTAATGGCCCACAGTTGAATCTTTTTATTTTGTATTGTTGACTTCAAAATGTACTGAAGACTCTTGTGGTACGTATATATTATAAATTTCGCATTATGAAGGAGGTAGTCTAGTTTTTGTAATGCGTCAACAATAGCAAACGCTTCTTAGTCAACCAGCGTATTTGCGTATCGCTTAATCGTTTAGATAGGAAATAAAGGGGCATTTTTATTTCCTACCCTGCTACTTCGTCAAACTGAGTTTGTGTCTGGCACGCGTCAATAGCTGAATTCGAAGCATTTGAATAGAGGCTATATGGCTTATTCAGATCCGGGTATGCGAACATAGATACTGAACAAAGATTATCTTTTAAAAGTTCACTGACAACTATCTGTCCACTTGAATATGGCATTCTTACTTGTCAGCTTAATTATCGGGTCTGTTAGTTCTGCGAAATCTCTAACAAAACGCCTGTAATATGAGCACGTCCAAATTATCCTCGAACCTTTTTAATTGTCTTGTGAATAGGCATTGTTTTTATTGCCGATACTGTTGTAGCGTCCTCCCTCCAATGAGTCGATTGTGGAACTCTTCCATTGAGTATAAGACTGATTGGAGATTAAGTTTCGAGGACAGGCGTAAGCACACGCTCTCAAGTCGTGTAATACTCTTCTATTCATTTATGTGTTCAAAATAATACTTATCTGCAAACACTTTTTGTTATTCCGCAATCATTCATTTGGTCACAACAAATTAGCGACGAGGGTTCGTACTTCTCATGGACGCTAAAATTTTCCGTCGCCAGTGTCTACAACAGTTACTTATCCACATCAGGCTTAATGCCGTCCTTGTTTACGGTAAAATCTAAGTATTGTATCTCTTTCATAAAATAATTCACATTTCATTAACTTTAACTTAATTTTATATCTACGTAGCTGGTTAAGTACATGTTGTATCTGCCTTAAATGATCTTCCGTTGTCGCGGAGAAATTTAAAATATCGTCTATATACACAGCTGCATACTTTTCCATCCCACCTAAAACAACAGACATGAATTCCTAGAAAATAGAGGGCCCGTTTATTAATGCAAAAGGCATGCAATTAAAATGAAAAAGTTGCCTTTGGAAACAAAATGCTGTTTTCTCCTTATCTCGTTCATCTCTTCCCATTTGTCAATAACCCGATTTCAAATCTAATTTAGAAAAATACTTAGCGCTACATAGAGTTGCTAATATTTCATCAATAACCGATCGTCGGTATGCATTAGTCCAAGTTATTTAATTTAAACAACGATGGTCAACGCAGTAACGTTTCATTCCATCCTTTTTCTAGGATAAAACACTGTGAAAAAACCAAGGGCTTCGTGATTTTTCTATCACCTTAGCATCCAACATCTCATCGATCGCCTTATCTATTCGATATTGTCGCTTCAAAGGATACGATTTCTTCTTAATTGGACGATGGCTACGTGTATCGAAACTCGTTTCACCGTCATCAGATCTTTATCTGTAGCCGCAAATAAATCCTGTCTTTTTCTAATAATATTTGGATTGGAGCCTTAAATCCACTAGGTACTACGGTATTACTGATATCTGTATTATTAGTACCAGTACTACGGCCAGCTGGAGAAACTCCACCCGCTACACTTCCTCGTCGAAACTTAAAAAAAAAAAAAAAAATACAGAAATATATGTATCTGCGAGAAAAATAATGTAAGTTTGTTTTTGTAAATTTCTCGACCATGCGGCCCTAAAACCGATAAAGAATACAGAGAATTGGTAGTCGAGAAAATCCGAACGGAAAGTTTGTTTTTATGTTTAAAAAATGGCACAGTGGATAAAGGCGTTAGTTTAGATCCAGTTACAGGACCCAAAGGTTGTGAGTTCAATACCTGGTTAAGGTGGTGGAGAACTTGGAGAGGGGAATTAACATGAGATAACGGATAATTGACATCCATTAGACATGGCACGTGGAACTAGAGCAGTCTACCCGAGCGAACGAAATAAAGGGTTCAGTTCGACATTCCAACCACCTGAAGCTGAAACGTTGTGATAAATATGGCAACAAATATGACGATGATAGTCCGAACAATGTAAATAGTGTACATAATGCCTCATCTCAGAAATATAAACAGGAAAAGAAGGAAAAAAAGGAAAAGAAGTATGAAAAAAATCAGACAATGTCTATTTGATGAGAATATTGATTTCCCGTAATAACGGGTTTATTTTATTTTTTTTTTTTTGTAATGTGAAGGGTCCATGAAGGAAGTCAAGTGGGACTTCATTGAAATTGAACAGACAGTAGGAAATTGATCCAAAGTATTGTTGGCAGATAGAAAAAAAAAAGTTGTGAATAACAAAACAGAGTAGAATTGCTCTGCACAATGTGAAACGATATTTTTGTTTGATTTTCTGCTAACAAAAAAAAAAAAAAAAAAAATACTTATTATATCACCAAATAAACGCAAGTTTATTTTTGACTATTTTTTTCCTTCTCAGAGGACACTTATTTGAACTGATATTCCTTTATGTCATTATTTTTGAAATTTTATTTGTTGATTATTCTGTGTGTTGCTGTAGCGACCGAGGGCTGAGAGGAGAACGAAAACAATGTATTTAACAATATTCTTTCTTTAGAAGAGGGGGGATGTACAATATGAGATAAAAAATTTAAGACAACTCGATACGGAACATTTACTTTACACCGACGGCTATCATTAATCGGAGTCAACTTCAAAGTACAAGTGCAAGACTAAGAGAAAGTGACAGAAGGAAGATTAATTGTTTTTTGTTTTTTGTTTTTTTTTGGACGGAGATGACAGGAGAAAGAAAACTGTTGTCTATAAAATGATTATTCCACGTAAAGGAGGACAGTCTGCAAAATCGAAGTCATATGACTTAGACATATATCCGACATCATTAATTATGCCTTTCCTTACAATTCTTCAACTATCTAGGAATGTTATCATTATTATTATTATTATTATTATTATTATTATTATTATTATTGTTTATTTTCATTTCTGTTGTATATACATATCTTTCCGGGTCCCAACCAGAGACTTAAAGTCAGAAATGGCTTTATGACATTTTCCACTGTTCATTTTGACAAAAAACAAAACAAAACAAAACAAAACAAAAAACAAGTTCACACACATTTTACATAGATAAATCTCTTCGTAATGTACGAGCTATACTTGTGAGTACAATTTTTTGCATTTCTTTAAGGAATAGGCTACCAGGAATCCCTTCAATGAGCTGCATATTTTCCAGTTTAGATATTGTCCAACTCTATCATCTTGAGTTTTATATTAAGTGGGCGCTAATACCGTGCATCCTGAGATAAGATAGTCAATTTTTTCTTCCACAGAATCTGCATTTCCGGTTGACACAATTTTTCAGTATGTGTGCTTGGTTTAAAAAAAGGGTTTGTTTAAAATTTCTTTTTTTTTTTTTTTTTGCTAAATTTGGCTACAAGTGCCAACCAGACACTTGAGGCAAGAAATGGGTAACGACATCATTCGTCAATTAAACATTCAATAACGCAGCGACAATGGAATAGCATGGCTGCGTACATTTTGGTATGTAAATCACAAAAACATGAACTTAACGTTAAATATAAAATTAAAAGCGGTTTCAAATTTATTTTCAATACGATTGTTGGACTTATTGCAAAGTAGATTTTTCAAATATCATGTCCAGAATATCCTTATTTCCTTTCTTAATCATTCCATTATGAATTATTATTATTATTATTATTATTATTATTATTATTATTATTATTATTATTATTATTATTATTATTATTTCCTTTGATTTCTGGTGTGTACTCAATTCTTTCCGGGTCCCGCCCATGGACCTAAGGTTAGAAATGGCATCATGACGTTTTCCACTGCAAAAAAAAAAAAAAAACAAAACAAAAAAACAAACAAAAACAAAACAAAAACAAAGTTTACATAGACAAAACCCTTTGTGGACTGTACTTGTGAGAAAAATGTTTTGTATTTCTTTAAGGCATGGGCTTCCAGGAATCTCTTCAATATGTCTATTGGAATATTTTCCAATCAGTCCTAGGGCTCCAACTATAACAGGGATTATTGATGTTCACATATGCCATATTTTTGAGATTTCTATTTCAATGTCCTTGCATTTTGACAGCTTTTTGAAGATCTTCAAAGATACATTGCAGTCTGAAGGGACTGCCATATTATTATTATTATTATTATTATTATTATTATTATTATTATTATTATTATTAACAACAACACTTAGAGAAGAGAGAGATTTAAGAAAAGAAAAGGCATAACGTTTGATAATGTTCAGTAATATTTTGACAGTATGCCTGTCTTCAAGTTGATTGTAGAAATTATATACAATATAAAAATATTAAAAATGTTCAAAAAGTCGCTTTTATTTCGTGTATGGTGAACTATACTGGATATTTTTTTTTACGATTTTATGTTTCCAGAGTCTGACATCGTCTAATTCCTCTCTTATATTCTTTTAATAGTTTTAATACGATACTATGAGTATAATATTTTAACAATTTCTTCACAGTGTAGGACCAGCTTTAGTAACTAAATGTTGGTAATATAATATTTTCGGCCGCCATTTTTATGACTAAAATTATAGAGTGGTATTTCCGGATATCATCATTTTATTTTCATGCTTGGAAAGAATACAAGAAAGATAATTGTTTTCTTTCAGGCGACTGCTTACAGGATTTCTGTCTTCTTTCAGATTTTTCAGATGAACTTTTCCGATGGTGAAGGATTAACCTTTTAATGCAAAAGGGATTGTTTGAATGCAAAGTGAATTTAGAATGCCAATATTTTTTCTCAAAATCATAGACATTAATTTTACAAAAGATGATAATAGTAATTAATAGAAAGACAAGATTTTGTCTTAATCTTTATATTTTAAACAAACCAAATATCGTCCAAGGTTTGTCTGGAAAATATCCAACAGTTCAGATATTTAGGATAGCTGGGTATTTTTCCATGCTTCTTGTGCAGTTTTTTTTATTAAAAATAAAACATTGCCTCATACAGTTGTGTTGGACTTTGGCTCAGATTTGCACCCCAAAAAACTCGCCGTTTTTTTATGGAAGGGATTTCAGCCCATGGGTAAGATTTAGGAAAGCCAATTTTGAGGACCATTTTGAAATGTTAATGAAATATCAAAACGAGTATTTGAAGTAAATTGAGGTGTTATTATCCTAGGCAAGCCCTTATATCGTTAATATTGAATATTTTTATCATTTCAGGCAGACTTCAGAGCTATGTTGTGAGCGATTATATGTAAATACAAATTTTACAATGTAAGCAACACAATTTACAGCTATTATCCTGGAATATAATTTTGAATTCTCCTTGCCTCTGTCAATTGAGAAGATATATAATGATGGTAAAAATGCACGGGGAGAAGTGGATTCATGCCTATTCGTTTTAACTGAATATAATCACACGTTTTATTTGATCATTGTCCTCTAATTTTGTTTTCCCTGTTTATAACCACATGGCTATCGTAAACGACTCACCACTCAGTCAATGTATCGTTGCACAAATAGTGGCTTGGCCCGGTAAAGACGCTGATTAATGACCTATCAAATGCGAATATAATTTGAGATACAGTCGTAGGCAGATAATCCGGTGATTAATTGATTACTGAGGCAAGTAACATTCCTAAGATAATTTGGAAAACTTCTACAGTGACATTTTTCGCCGATGAACAAACGTTACGAGAAAAATTGTCTTATTCTACAAGAAAAAAATCTGCGTTCTGAAATAAGAGTAAAAACTAAATAAAAAAAGATTTGGGCATAATTAATTAAAATATCTGTCGATATTTCTGAGATGAGGTATTATGTACACTATTTACATTATTCGAAATATTGTCCTCATCTTTGTTGCTATATTTATTACGACGTTTCGGCCCTTAAGTATCTGTCTATATTTCTGAGATGAGGTATTATGTACACTATTTACATTATTCGGACTATTGTCCTCATCTTTGTTGCCATATTTATTACAACGTTTCGGCCGCATAGAAATGAATACAATATGGGAACCAGTAATAATGAGTGCCAGAGAAAAGCGATAATAACAACAAAAATTGCAATATGAGCTCTGGTAAAAACATAGAATGATAACAGCAATAATTGCAATATGAGCAAAGTAAAAAATGGTTGCTGAAGGTCTATGATACCCAGAAAGGACACATGGCACAGTGGATAAAGGCGTTAGTTGGATCCAGTGACAGGACCACAGGAGTGTGAGTTCAATACCTGGTTAAGGCGATGGATAACTTTCAGAGGGGAATTAACAGGAGATAATTGACATCCATGGAACGTGGAACTAGAACGGTCTACCCCAGTAAGCGAAATAAAGGGCTCAGTTCGACATTCCAACCATCTGAAGAAGGCCGGAGCGTACAACGGCGGAAACGTTGTGATAAAAATGGCGACAAAGATGAGGACAATAGTCCGAATAATGTAAAAAGTGTAATAAAAATATGTTTTCCATGAAGAAGTTGAAGTTAAAATCAAGTTTTCAGACATTTAACATGGATCAGAATTTTGCTCTTGGTTTATAAAATGACTATTCATAGGTAAAACATGACAAACTGAAGTTCTTCCAAATTGCTGCATATATTTACCATCCTGTCGAACTGCCATGCTTTTTTTAGTCATGGCACGGTTTTATAGAACATATGGCGTAATCCAATCGAGTTTATCTGAAACAGAGTCACCCACATTCGTCGCACGTCAGGACCCACCGGTCACCTATATTTTCCGGCAGTATCCTGCCTTTCCTAACATCCCTTTCAACTTTAATAACCATATCTATCTATCTATCTATCTATCTATCTATCTATCTATCTATCTATCTATCTATCTATCTATCTATCTATCTAAACCTCTTTATAATCTATCTATCTATCTATCTATCTATCTATCTATCTATCTATCTATCTATCTATCTATCTATCTATCTATCTAAACCTCTTTATAATCTATCTATCTACCTATCTATCTATCTATCTATCTATCTAAACCTCTTTATAATCTATCTATCTATCTATCTATCTATCTATCTATCTATCTATCTATCTATCTATCTAAACCTCTTTATAATCTATCTATCTATCTATCTATCTATCTATCTATCTATCTGTCAATCCGTATCTGCTCATAACGAAATATATATATATATATATATATATATATATATATATATATATATATATATATATATATATATATATATATGTATATCATTCCGTATCTGCCCATAAGGAAATTGTTTAGGTTTTCCGGGTATTTTGAATTTAGCGTAGGTCACATTAGGTTAATTAATCACGGCTTATGAAAGTTTTGATTTAATGATTTTATTTAAGACCACTACTCGTGTATTTAGTTTAATGTTTTGGTTTTGTGGTAACTTGAGAGGTTGTAACTTCTAATGCCTATTCTATGTTCACTTGTCTCCTATGCATAATTTGTTGTAACTGATCCAGACACCGAGATATTTGAAGTTTTTAGTATTTATTCTTTCTCCATCCTAATTTTTAAAGATGTATTCAGAGTTTGTGTCATTTCTGGTTTCATTCCAATTCCCGATCATAGTTTTTGTCTTGGAAGTGTTTATCTTGGGGCTTACATCTTAATCGGTTAAGGATGTTGATGCTAATCCCAACTATGAATATTGATGTCATCGTCAGTTCATTGTCCTCGAAACCAGGAGTAATGAGTTATGTGCCATGCGTGATACACGCTTAGGCGATTATGTATCTTTCGATACATGACACACGAGGCAGATTTTTTTTCCCGCAGTAGGTTGCCATTTTTTTCTTCGGTAGCCCTGTTGTCATCCAAGGCTATAGAACCCAGCCTGTTCTGCTATTTACCCATAACTGGGAGGGGAAGAAGAGGTTTCATACCTTTGCCAAGTGTATTAGCACGTAAGTAAATGCAATGGATTCGACTGGAATTCGAACTCGGCTCTCCGATTCCTCAATCCAAGCCGAGTTTTTAAAACAATCGGTTGATGATGTTGATTCTTATCCCAAATATGAATACCTATGTCACCATCAGTTCATCGGTTTCTAGAGGGAAATCAGGAACAATGGCTAGTGATATGAAATCAAACGATCTATCACAGGTAGGTAGGTAAACATCACAATGTGTAACGATTAATTTGGAAGAAGTAAAAAAAAAAAACCTCACTTCGTAACAATAAGTTTCTGTGATGAAAATAGTGCTAAATAAAGTGGCGCTGATTGCTGGGGTTGATGCTGAATCTTTCATGTAAATCGTCAATTAATACGACTGAGTTGCAGATGGAATAATGATTGGGATTAATAGAGTCGTCTATAAAATGATAGGTCACTTCAAATATGATGAAAGTGACAAGGTAAAGACGGAGAATTATTGAAGTTTATCGACAAGTTTTAAGCTGAAAAGTATATTCTTGCAAGATTGTTTTCCAAAGACTCCAAGTTTCAACGAATGACTCCTAGCCTCTCCAGAAATAGAAAATAGAGAAAAACATAAAAAAGTATTCCTTTAAATAGATAAGAATTTCAAAGTAAAAAATATAGGAATCTATAAACATGAACGACAGATGAAGGATTTAGAGTTTGTCAAAGAAGCCATCTTATTTAAAATAATAAATTATGAAGAAGATTTATGACGCATTTTATTTAAATTAGAAAACCTGACAGGCCCTGAATCAGTTATCAATATCTTAAATTAAAATCAGAAAGTCACGATATATTTCTAAATTTCTAAATATAGCCCACAAATTCTCCCCAAATTGGTTGATTAATTTAAAGTTCATTGTGAAGACACTGATGGAATAATCCTATCTGGAATTCTGGGATAGATAAATTTATTATTTATAATAATACAAAACTGATTCTCCGCCTTCTGTCAAATAAAAACTTGTTTTAATATTTAATGTAAATATATCTTTGAGCTGTAGCGCATCACCCTAAACCAAGCAAGATGAGCGGCACGTTTCCTGGCGGAAAAAGAGATACAGGTTCGATTCGTGTCGGAAGATACACATTCTCTTCAATTGCATTTCTTGACCTAGGCCGGTTATCATTAATTTTACTGTTTAAGAAAATAAAATTGCGGTATAGCAACTCAAGCACGTGTGTCCACTAATTGAATCTGAGAAAAAAACAAGTTACAAGTAAAAGATTATATTTTGAAAGAATAGACGTGTATAATACATTATTGAATAACCTTTTCTTTTACTTTTTAAACTACAGTTCAAAAGTTTGAAGCCACACCCAGAATTAGTATTGAATGGACTTGATAGATTTTTATCCAAAGAAAACTTAGTGTTAATGTAAAAAGGATGGAATCAATTATCAATATTATACTTTGAGAAACCTTTGCAACGAATGTCAAAAACAGGGATGAAGGAGAGTATTTTGTGGAGAGCCAAATCTAATCATCAAATGTTTTTTTTCTTTTTGTTATAATAAAATTAATATGTCTCGCTTTTTTTTAACCATGTATAATAATTTTTAACGTGCATACTAATTTTCTCTTAAAGTACAAAAGAACTACTTTTTGAACCAATTTAAGAAATTACCAGGTGTGGCTTCTAACTTAAATATTTATATATATTAAAAAGAAGAGATTTACACATATTATTAAAAATAATTAAGTTATTTTTAATAATATGTGGAAATCTGATGACTGTCGCGAGACCAGAAACACGTGTGGCAAAATTATGGAAAATAAAGCATAATATTAAAAAAAAAATCCACATTACAATCAAAAACGTTTGCGGTACCTTTTTAATATACACACTTTTCTCTCCTTGGAACCACTATAAACTCTTTCTTTTATATATATATATATATATATATATATATATATATATATATATATATATATATATATATATATATATATATATACCGAGTGTAACAGGAAAATTTCCAATGGTTTAACAGCATAATTATCCATCCCACAAAATGTCTAATATGTAAAAAAAAACACTAAACTAATTGAGTTTCTTTTTTCCAAGTTTTCAGATAAGACGTTTAACAATCTTGACACCATTTGTCGTAAGAATCACTGAAAAACCCTTTGAGTTATTCAGCTACAAATATAACAGGTTAAGATCATTTTGTGTCAGCCTAACTATATCTTTCCAAATGAGCAATGGTGAGAGGAAAAGATCATTCAGTCCATTCAAGAAGCTTCAAGAGAACGGTGAATAAGTTTTAAAAACACGGAACAGTAGAGAGGAAAACTGGATCAAGAGGTCACAACCGAAAGAGGAATCGTCATTTCAACGTAGACCTAAAGAGATCAATTAGAAAAGATCCAACTCAGTTCATAAAACGTTTGGCATGTGAGAGAGTAGTTTCGGCTATTACAATGCAAAGAACAGGGTAAAAAGACTTGAAAATGAAGTCATACGTGAAATTTGTGAGACAACTTGTTACTCCAGGAGAGAAATTTGGAAGGTTAAAGAGAGAGCAAAGATCATCTTAAATAAGTTGAGAAATGATCCTGGAATGATATATATATATATATATATATTTGAACTTTATTTCAATATTTCATGAGCTGCCGACCCTTATCTATGATTAATTAATGATGAACATATTATCTTTTATGATCGATTTCATCACGATACTTCTGTTGAGCTTGGAGAGTAATTATATATTATTATATTTCTAAGTAGAGTCCAATAATGTTATAAAAAACTCGGAAAATTCCAGTAAGATATCTTTAATCTTTTTTAAGATAAAACGGTTCAAAGCTTAATCTAACAAATGGACAATTTTGCTTTTACACGATTTGGACAATTTTCCTGTTACACCCGGTTTCTTTACGGTAGTTCGCTCTTATTTATATTTACCACATAAATATTTACGTAGGTTGTCCAGGCTTATTCTTTTAATAAGTTGGTATATTTTCAGAGGATCTTGAATGCAAAACGTGAACAGTAGCGAGCACCCTGGCGTGCTTGTAAAATCCGAACCGCACAACCTACATTAATGTATATTGGGCCCCAGCAGGCGTCACACCCACTTGCTATTGGTCAAACCTGAAAGAACGAGGATGTCCAGACGTGGAAAAAGTAATGAATGAGCCGAGGTAATGCTATCAATCACACCCTGACTTTTGGGAGACGGCTGGTGCCCTTCCCCAGCATAGATAAATCGTGCTTCCTGTCTGTGCTGGTGAACATTCCTCATATTTCTACAAGCATTTGTTTGCGTAAGAGAAATGTGGCTTTATTCAAGATCTCTTTGAATTAAGAAAGGAATATATCCGTTTGATAACTTTCTGAGATGATGAATTGACACCGATTTATTTGAAGTACTGCTAATCTTAGTCACATGACTTCGACCGTTCTCCTCTCCGACTTTCTTTAGGTGTCTAATTTCATTCGGTAATGCCGTCGAATCTATCACATTCACTTACGTGCTAATACCCTTGGGAAAGGTATGACTTCTCTTCTTCTCTCCCAGCTATGGGTAAATAGCAGGACAGACCGGGTTCTATAGAATTGGATGTCAATTCGTCTACTGAAGAAAGAAATGGCAACTTACTGCGGGAAAAATCTGCCTCGTCAGTCATGTATCGAAAGATACACAATCGCCTAAGCGTGTAAGCACGCATGGCGCGTAACTGACTGAGTGATAATACTGAAAGGATATAAGTAGGGGGAATCATATTATCCATGATTTAATAGATAACCGGTCAATAGTTTCATGCCTGCAAATAAAATTCTACCAATTCTACCTTGTTATTTGTAGGAGAGTTTTTACTTTTACAAGAAAGGGAACAGTCTTCAGGTGTCTGTTCCATCTTGTCTTTGTCTAATCTTTATGAACGAAGATGAAAAAATAATGATGCCTTTAATCAGAAGAGTATATAATGGATCCTACGAACGTCGTGTGAGAACAAAATGCCAAATATGGCCCACACTTTTGGAAATCCGTCTCTTATATTCTATGTATTTATCACCAGATTAATTGAATGGTTCATGCTTGCAGATCTCGTTCTGAGACACTTACATGACTCATGAACCGACCATGAAACTGCAAGGTGCTTCGGGGTTAACTCGACGTCTTTTTGATGTTGTAGGCGTCAAAGCTTTGCCTATCCACTTGGCAGACAATCCAGAAAAATCTAGCTTTTATTTGGGTCTAGCGGAAAACACTGTATAAGGAAGGCAAGTTATAGTTAGCAACAATGACAAACAATGGCCATACTGATATGTAAATAGTACACATAGAAGAGAATAATTTAAGACCTGACATTTTAATAGAAGTGGATACACCCTTTTCTCAAATATGAAGTGAACACAACTTCAGTTCCAATTACCAGGCGTTCAACTTCGTTAAAGAAAAAAATATTTTTACATAAAATGATAAAAAAGCCGGAGAAATTTGATACTGACAATCCCAAAGAGAAACTACAGAAAGTGTTCCTTTAAATAAAAAGTGAAAAATCACGACTTAACGAGCAAAAAATAAAATAAAAATTTGCTAAAATCTATGGTAAAACAAATTTTCTATCCATCACGTATCTTATTATTATTATTATTATTATTATTATTATTATTATTATTATTATTATTATTATTATTATTCTCAAACACTTCGTCTTATTAGACACATCTATCTTTTTCTAGCTTACTCATTTAAGAAATTTAATAAAGAGATCTACAGAAATATTTGCACTATTATCTGGATACTTAACATAATATTTAGACAGAGTAAATGTTTTATTATGTGACTCTTACAATGTGGCAAACTAATTCTAAATGATTTTTGAAGTTTCACATTTTAAGCTTCACATTTTAAGCTTCACATTTAAACTTCACATAGGTCATCGAAATTCTTCAAAAGATTTTGTCATAATTAAAAATAATTAAAACTGTTAATCTGTGAGGAGAAAATACAGTATTTTGGTGCACCTCAATTTGGAGCCTGTGTCCGTTTGATCTGCATATATGATTATTTACTGTCATTTAGCAATATTCTACAATTAACCTTGACTAAACTGAAACGTAAAAACAAATTATTGCAGTTTTATTTTCCATCAGCCTATATCGATAAAATATGAAGTCAGTAATATTGTGAGACCCGTCTAAGCGTTCAGTTTATTGATTTTTTGCGGCTTATCGATCTTTTGCAGGTTATTTAAAGCAAGAAAATATTTTTAGATTTTAAGAGTTCTTTGGTGATATTAATGACATACGGATACAAATCCTGTTAACTAACCCATAAATGGTGGAGAATAGGTGGATTCAAATCTTTCGAAAGTGGATTTGTCTGAATATAACGAACTCCACTGGAATTGACACTAGGCCCTCCGATTTCCATTTCCGAGCCGTTTATCCATTACGCCATCCGCACATCCAAGATTACAGCTCCTGGTATTACTAAACGGTCACCCATCTAGGTAATGACCAGGCCCGATGTTACTTAACTTCAGTGATCGTACGATAACTGGTATTTCAACTTGATATGGACGTAAGTGTTCAACTTTATTATTTATTGTTTTCGAACTCTTTCTGTGCATAAATTAAAATTTATCAAATTTATGTATCTATTAAAAAATACATTGCATAACTTGTCAGATATTATCCGCTGTTTTAGATGCCTGTTAATAATAATAATAATAACAACAACAACAACAATAATAATAAACGGTGATAGGACCTCTTAAAATTTTATAGGACTACACAATACACACTGACAGAACAATCAAAGCCAACCGCCCAGACATTGTTATTAAAGACTAGAGGGATTCCTGGAAGTCCATGCCTCAAAGAGATACAAAAATTGTTCTGACAAGCACAGCCCACATTTTACGAAGGGCTTTATTTATGTAATTTTTTTTGTCAGTGGAAAGTATCATGATGCCACTTCTAACCTTAGGTCTCTGGGCAGGAACCGGAAAGAAATGTGTACACAACAGAAATCAAATTGAAATAATAATAATAATAATAATAATAATAATAATAATAATAATAATAATAATAATAATAATAATCATATGTCCTCGTTTCGGATTATGCTCGTCTGTCAGTGTGGCTATTTAATCTCTGTTACAGACACCTGCCCAGGCACATTTGCATATCTTTAACACATACAGAAATAACTAGTGTTTTAGACAGAATCTAAGCTACCAATTTCACTCAAAAGATTGGATCAACACATGGTATTTGTTTTCAGGCTCATACCAACGTTGCTTCCAGCTGGGACCATTTCCACAGACATATATTATCAAGAAGTCGCGTCTTTGAGAAGTCGACCCTGTCGAAATGGTAAAATTCCTAACCATTCGTTTACATACCATTATTATAAGAATGGTTATTAGGTGCCTTCTAGTAGTCTTGGAATTTATAATTTGATAATGGGAGAACCTCTTAACAAAGTTGAAAAATGTGCAGAAAGTGAAGACGTAAATATAATGAAGGTGTAAAAAACGAGTTTCAACTTTGAGAACAAGACACAAGATTCTAAAGAATTTGAAAAAAAAATGTTAAAAAGAGGAAACAACCACCCACAGAGAATGTCTGTGATTCTTCGACGTTGAATTGTGATTAATTGTAGAATGGATTACTTTTTTGAAGTTTCGGTCTTCCGATAATTCATAAATTGTTTAATTTGTTCGAATCAAAATGAGAACGTTTCTGTGCCTTCATTTGATTCTGATTCTAAAGCAGAAAAACAAAAATTCTTCCAACCATGAAAAATACAAGTAGAGTATAAACACACACACACACATACACACATACACACACACATATATATATTAGGTTGGTGCAAAAATAATGACGTAATAATGTCGTTTTTTGACGTTAAAAATACGTCAAAAAACGACATTATTACGTCATTATTTTTGAACCAACCTAATATATATATATGTATATATATATATATATAGTATAAAATGACAATTGGAAAAAATCTTCGTCTTCCGACTTTTTCAAGGCAAAAAATTACCAATCTGTCTTGTTCACAGAATTGATTTATTTTTATATATATATATATATATATATATATATACATATATATATATATATATATATATATATATATATATACATATATATATATATATATATATATATATATATATATTTATTATATATATATATATTATATATATATATATATATATATATATATATATATATATATAATAAAGCATGTTCATCCATAGAATGAGTCATGTTTGAAGAAATTGCAAATAGTCTTTTCAATTCTCAGAATTGTTACTCGTTTAAGCTTTATTCAGATTCGATACCGTTTAACTTCTCTGACCAAACCAGGAACGGCTTAATCAAAGTGATTTTCACCATATTTATAACTCGTGTCCAGTGAGTTTTGATCCTTTAGTAATTGTATGGGAGACTAGCAGCATAGCTATTATTCCGTTCCGAGTGAACTACCATATTTAATCCTAACAAGCACTGGGATTATTTATAGAATGTCGCCGATTGTGAAGCAGAGACGTAAACGCTATGGAAAGAATAAAATAGAAATAAGTTAAGAGATACTAGAATGACACATGCAAAACTTTTGATAAAAATATTTAAAAATGTTAGGCAACTTCCAAAATTAATTCTGTTTGTCTATATTTCTGAGAGGAGGTATTATGTACAGTATTTACATTATTCGGGCTATTGTCCTCATCTTTGTCGCCATATTTATTACAACATTTCGGCCTTTCAGTATCTGTCTATATTTCTGAGATGTGGTATTATGTACATTATTTACATTATTCGGACTATTGTCCTCATCTTTCTCGCTATATTTATTACAACGTTTCGGCCTTTCAGTATCTGTCTATATTTCTGAGATGAGATATTATGTACACTATTTACATTATTCGGACTATTGTCCTCATCTTTGTCGCCATATTTGTCACAACGTTTCGGCCTTCTTCAGGTGGTTGGAATTTCAAACTGAACCCTTTATTTCGATCACTGGGGTAGACTGTTCTAGTTCCACGTGCCATGTTTGATGGATGTCAGTTATCAGTTATCAGTTATCACTTGATCTAACCAACGCCTTTATCCACAGTGCCATGTGTTCTTGAGGCAGTTAAGGCATTGAAGAACTTTCAGAGGGGAATTAACATATCTGATAACTGACATCAATTAAAAACATGGCACGTGGAACTAGAACAGTCTACCCCAGTAACAGACCCAAAGAGTGTGAGTTCAATACCCGGTTTAGTCAGTGGAGAACTTTCAGAGGGTAAATTAGCAGGAGGTAACTGATGAGGACAATAGTCCGATTAATGTAAATACTGTTAATTCTGTTTGTTGTCATATCGTTTTACAATGGTTTAGCTTTGACTAACTTCATTAAAAAAGACCGCTTTTGAATTCTTGTGACAGATTTCATATTACTGCATAAATAAATCTACTATCGTTCACACCGGAGACGCGATTTACACCGTAGACTGAAGCGAGTGGAGGTGAAACAAAGGCCTGCCGCCGGGGAAGAGCTTTCTAGGCGGAAAGAAAACAAAGTGACAGGAGAAGAGCGTCTTCAAATGCATTAGTTGCAAGTGAGACTGTCACTCCCTTATGGGCCTTTACAGTCATAACAGATGCCGCACTAAAATCAGCAGCTAAGATATAACTCCTTTGGGCGCGGATCCAAGGTTTCTTGAAATCGACGGTTGCCACAAACGCAAATCTACTTAAATTAGCGAATTTTGTTTTTTTCTTTCTAGCACTTTAAATAGAAGAAAATAAGAAACATTTACAGTACATATAAAAGGTAACATTGTATTAGTTGTCCCAGGGTCTGGTTATAGGTGACTAAAACGGTTCCCCCCACCAGGCTTTTCCGGTGCGAAGGATTATTAGACATTCAGCAGGATTAAAAACAAGACCAAAGAGCGAATGAATCTACGTGCAGAGTCAGCAACCATCTAGAAATATGGAATAGACTGCGTCCGATAGAAATGAGTGCAATCATTAGGGTGATGACACAAGCGGAGGTGCTTCCTAGACTGAGTTCAGTGGCCAGAGATTCTGGTAGAATCATCGGCCAAATGCCGGAACCTTCAATTTGTAGGACATCCGCTGTAGTTTGAGCTGGAGAGGTTTACTTGCCTAAGACAAGCTACTCAGGAATTAACTTGTCCAGCTTATCAATCAAAATATGTGAAAAGATCTGATTTTGCGCTCAACTATGATGACGATTTCAGCAATGTATGCGTTTTAATTTTAAAAAAGGTAAAAATTCAAATGCAAAATAAATTTGCAGAATAGGGCAAGTACAGTGAGTAATGGAACGTGTTAAAAAATGTTTATAACATTTTCCGCGGCAGACTGATTTCGAGTAATCCAGTTAGTCCATAGTGATCAAATAACGAGGTTATTTAGAAATAAGCAATGTGTATATTCAAATCAACCATTGAAAATCATTTTCAACTGATTGTTTACGTTAGTCGCTTCTGTGTGTAGCTTCCCATTTAAAAGAAAGGTGAAAATACGACTGAAATACAGAAAATTATTTCTGTAATGTATATAGAAAGTATTTCGAAGGATCGAACATATCAAAAGAATTAAACAAAGGACCGATAAATAATCGCAATAAAGACTGTCATGCTGTGTATATAATAGGATTAGAGCTTTATATGAGGTATCGTGTTGTAGCGATTGCTATGTTTTTCCACGCCCACATTTTATTCGTCTGCGATTGGCTAATAAATCAATAGTACTTTTCTATAGGACAATTTAGCCATTGCAATCATTTCTTTGAATCCTTCGGTTTTGAGCTTGCTTGCCTGTTTTGTAGTGATTGGTTAATTTTTAACCAACCACATATTTTAGTACAAGATTAACCTTTTCCCCCGCTTCTGTGGGAGCCTATTCTTTTTCCTTAAAAGAGGCGACTTTTTCATAAGTCGTCAGTAGAATCCAGTAAGTTTCGCCTGTCCAAACGAATCCACGATCTTACTCATAACATTTCAAACTCACACACAGACACAGAATTTCGTAATATAAACTCACACTTCTCTCTGTGACTTAGCCAAGCTCAATCAACCAGGACTTTGTTGATTTCGATCCATTCTATAACATAGAATATTTTTGATCAATTGTATTCTTGCGTTATCTATTCTAACAAATAAACCTTGTTCTAATATTGATTCCTGAACATTTTTCTCTCAAAAAGAACTTCCTTCGAACAATCAATTACAAACCAAATACAATTAAAGGGGAACAACTTCTTTCCCTTAATCTATACATTGAATACAATTTTATTGCATGTTTTTTCCTTGTATGTTATTTCAATATATACTTGTTGATTCACATTTGGAGTTTTTGTTGTTTACTTGAACCCTGTACATTGAAAGTATAATAATATAAATAGTATTGGTCCATCTACCCACTGGGCCATAACAGTGTATTGTTAAATACACTATAACAATTGTAAAATGTCTATAAAAACGAAATAATTGTTTCCTTACATACGTAAATTAAAATGGAACCATAGGTATATCTTTGTTTTGATGTCTCTTTTATGTTTTCTACTTGAAATGTTGCTCCTTATGTAAAGAAACATATGTCCCAGATTGGATACTGAAAAATAATATGTATTCATACGCAAAATGATTGCAAACACTTTGTGATGGGATAAACTCTCTTTCTAAAAGTCTTAGATTATGTATAGATTTTTTTCGGCCCTCTTTGGTAAGCGACAATTAATATAAATGCACAAAACAAATGATTTAATCTTCTTTACATCTTTTGATAATTTTGTCCATCGATTAATAGAACAGTAATTGGAAAATTAATCACAGAAAAAGGAAACATGCATTTCTTGTTAGATTTTTTTCTTTTTTTTTTTCTAAATAAGGCCATTTTATTCGCGGATACCGTTTTTCTTTGGACTGATATCTTTATTGTTTCTTTTAGTCCAAAATTCCAGTGGCGACATCTGCAAAGTTCATCAAGTTCTGTTCTGTTTTCATAAGAATGACGCGAAAGGCATAAACGCGTGCAATGCTAAATATCAGTTCAGTGCGACCATTAAGAGAAAGCAGATGCCAGGATGTGCGTGGTGGTGGAATGGATATCGGCTCGGAGTGAGAACTCGGAGAACCGAGTTCGAATTCTAGTCGAGCTCTTTGGATTTACTTATGCACAAATAGCCTTAGGAAAGGTATGAATCCATCTCTCTCGAAGCTACGTGTTGAATAGCAGGACAGTCTGGGTTCTTTAACCTTGATTCGCAACCAGTCTACTGCAGAAAGTCAGTCATGTATCGAAAGATACATGATCGCCCAAGTGTGTATAACGTATGGCAACCTTGAAAGTGATGTAAATGCATTAAGACAATATTTCAAAACAAACAACTGAGAAGTGCATGGCCGGAACATTAAAAAAGGGAATAGGTAATTAATCTTGTGTGGATAATAGCTCTGAATGAGAAACTGGAATGCTGAGTTCGAATTCCAGTCGGGTTAGTCACATTTACTTACGCACAAATACCTTTGGGAAAGGTATGAACCCATCTCTTCTTACTCCAGCTAGGTGTTAAATAGCAAGACAGAATGGGTCCTATAGCTTTGGCTGGCAGAAAGAAACGACAGCATACTGCAGGGAAAATCTTCTGCCTAGTCTGTCATGAATCGAAAGGAACATAATGTTCGTCTATGACGTAACTGACTGAAACCGCATGCAAGGAGAAAGCATGATTTCAGACTTTAACAACTTATTGATTTATTGAGAGAGAGAGAGAGAGAGAGAGAGAGAGAGAGAGAGAGAGAGAGAGAGAGGCCAGAAACATGGAACGCAGAAAGAAAGAAATCAAGAGAAGCAAAGATAAAGACAGAGAAAAAGACAAAGAGAAAGAGAGGCAGAAAAACAGTGAGGAAGAGAAACAGGAAAAAACGAAGAGGGAGACAAAGAAAGAGAGAGAGAGAGAGAGAGAGAGAGAGAGAGAGAGAGAGAGTGAGTGAGTGATAGGCAGAGATGTTGAGGTCAAGAGAGTGAAAGTTGGGCAATGAAACAGTGATGGAGACAAAGAGAAAAAGAGAAAGAAAGTTAAAAGTTGAGATAGAAATATTAGGTTGGTGCAAAAATAATGACGTAACAATGTCGTTTTTTGACGTTACGTCAAAAAACGACATTATTACGTCATTATTTTTGCACCAACCTAATAGATAAAACAAGAGTCAGTGAAAGAGTAAAAGAAAAAGAGGCAGTGAAGGTGAAAGACAGAATGAGGTATGAAAGAGACTCAGAGAGAAAGAGAGGGACAAAGAGGAAGAGAGACAGAGGAAGAGAAGCTGAGGAGAGAATGAGAGAGAGATAGGCAGGGAAAGAACAAAATAGATGCATGAGAGATAAGTAGAGGGAAATAGAGAGAGAGAGAGAGAGAGAGAGAGAGAGAGAGAGAGAGAGAGTATGAGGCATAGATGGACAGACAAATGATGGAATAAGAGATGGCAAAGTAATGAAAGAAAGAGAGTCACCCCAGAAAATAAATACTGAAGAGAATAAACAAACAAACAAACAAAAAAGATCTTGAATATGAATAAACGTTAAACACTGAAAAATAGAAAAAAAAAAAACAGATTTCTTTGGGGTAACCAAAGTGATCTCATCGCGAATCACTTCCCCAAAATCTGAGCGATATTTTAGATGGAGTTCTTTTATATTGTTAAATATCAATTTATCGTAAGTTTGCTCTTTTTATTGAATTTACGTCGGTGGCCCAACGACTCTTTTCGGGGTTAAGGGTGAAAGTTGAAGGTAAGCTAAGCCAAACCAAATTGAAATTGTTTCAGATCACTGACTGAATCAATTCAAAAGAAAGAGTCGACTTTCCAAGTGTTGAACTCGTCTTGAAAAGTTTCCCCTTGAAAAAGTAAACTTTAAAGGATATGGGTGCATGTCGAATGCAAACCTTCAGTGACAAATGCCCGTCACACTTAAGTGTGAAGTGTTACACTAATTTCCAGCGTGAAGATTTTTAGATCCAAGATGTAACACAGTCAGGGGAGGTTTTCAGAAATGTCAAGTCTTGAAATTGCTGATCATATTTTTGATTGAATTTTGGCAGATAGACAAATCAGCTAAAAAGCATTGTAGAGACAAAAAATATCCAGGGAATGCGTTACATTTATAATTCATAAGCCCTTGGGTGTACAGAAATCTCTCAACCAAGTCGGTGTCGAAATCTTTAAATACTGACCAGATACAATATTTGATGGACACCGCCAGGTCCAAACATAACTAAAATGTATATGTAAAGATAATAATATTAATAAAACAAATGACAAGAGAAATTCTTTTATGCCAACGCATTTCGTTCCGAGTGTAGAAATTTGGCAAGTGTATAAATTTTATTTGTTTTGTTTTGTTTTGTTTTACGGCATATCAACCTCAACGGGTTATTCAATGCCAACAAAATTTTTATTGTTGGTAATATTTTTCTTTTTCAAAAATGTATTGCTAGTAATAATTTTTCCTTAAAAAATTAATTACGGGTAATAAATCTTTACAAAAATGTAATGATGATATTAAAACCTATTTTTTCACTTTCATAGCGTTTTGACCGCCCCGTGTTAAGTGGACATGGGAAAACCAGCAATTAAGAGGTAATTTCACGCTCCTCAAAACCTCCTGACTGAAGGCTTTGCTGTCGGATGAAGTTTATCGTCTTACCCAGGACGGCTCATTTGGGGGTTCGGCTGGGGTTCTTACATCTCTACAGAAGTATTCTGAAGTCCCAGCCGACAGGGCGGATTTAATTTAGCAGCCTATATTTACACAAATAAGGTAGAGACAAGGTTAAGCGTTCAAATTTTAAAATAGAGAACGAACTAAAGTTTTTTAAAAAAGGAAATCTAAACAAGGCCGAGTGACGTAAAATTTTGGTATATTAAAGAGTGTCAGAGAAAAGCGATAATAACAACAAAAATTGCATTATGAGCTCTGGTAAAAAACATGGAATGATAACATCAAAAAATTGCAATATGAGCACTGGTAAAAAGGTTATTATATGAAATGATTACTGAAGACATTAGATTTATAATACCGAGAAGTTCATACAGAGATGACCTCAAGGACACATGGCACAGTGGATAAAGGCGTTTGTTAGATCCAGTGACAGGACCCAAAGCCGATTAAAGCAGTGGGAGAATTAACAGGAGATAACTGATATCCATTAGGCATGGTCTGAAACAATCTACCCCGGAAGTAGAACAGTCAATACCAGTAGGGTTCAGTTCGACATTCTAACCACCTGAAGAAAGCCGGTGTGTACAACGGCCGAAACGTTATCGACAAAGAATGAGGACAATACTCCGAATAATGTAAATAATGTGGATTAGCGTTACTTTCATTGATTTTTTTTAATGTAATTATAGTTAATGTATTTATTTATTTTGATATATATTTATTTTATTTCGATTATTTATTTAATTTGTATTTTAGAGGTCATAAGTTTAATATTTACAAGCGATCACAACAGCGGCGGTTGGAATTAGAAGTCAACACACCAATACCACTTTATGGGTCAATATCCACTACAGCATGCGCACATCGACCAATACATGGATAACGAATCGAACAGCTCAATCGATAGACAAGAATAAACAGATCGACAGATATATAATGAATAATTAATAGCTAGATAGAAAGAGAAGAACATACTAAGATAGATAGATAGATAGATAGATAGATAGATAGATAAGAACAGAGAGAGGTAGATAAATAATGACAGATAGAGATAGATAAGAAGATACTGAGATATATAGATAAGAACAGACTGTGATAGATGTGAACAGGTAGATAAATAATAACAGATAAAGACAGATAGATAGATAGATAGACAGACAGACAGATAGATAGATAGATAGACAGACAGACAGATAGATAGATAGATAGATAGATAGATAGATAGATAGAAAAGAATAGACTGATAGATAGATAAGAACAGGGAGGTGGATAAATAATATCAGATAGATAAATAGATCAGAACAGACTGAGGTAGATAGATAAGAACAGATGGATAGATAGAGCTGGAAAGAAAGAGATAGACAAAAACATAATGAGATAGATAATAATAAAATGAGATAGATTGATATATAAATAGATAGACAATGTATTGTATATAGACATAGATACACATCTCTCTCTCTCTCTCTCTCTTTCGATCTATCTATCTATCTATCTATCTATCTATCTATCTATCTATATATATATATATATATATATATATATATATATATATACATATATATATATAAGTGAACATTGAAGTCAACACTTAGGGGCGACAGTCTGTTTCATTTTATCCCATAAATATAGCACACCTTAAGACTATATTTCTATATATCCCAACTATGGGTAAATAGCAGGAGAGACTGGGTTGTATAGCTTTGGCTGGCAACCGGTCCAGGAGAAGGAATCTTAAAGCGGCCTGGAGAGGGTTGAGCTGCGTCGGGCTATATTTCCCAAGAAACAACACCTCTACTGCGGCTTCAGTACTTATGGTATCTCTACGACAGTAATGCATCACGGGATTCGTGATCATGATATATATATATATATATATGACGATTGCATCTGGCTTGAAACAGCCTGTTACCTCTAAGTGTTGACTTCAATGTTCACTTTTATATTTAAACACATACTATATTTCTTCATATATATATATATATATATATATATATATATGAATGTGCTAACCGTATTCAGAAATTAAAACATCCCTACGACACACTAAGGCATACACATTATGCACACACTCAATTAAGGTGAAAAATCGGATTATCCTTGATAATGGCTAAAGGTATAGTCGAATGCGCTCGGAAATATAAAACATTTGGACAGTTTTTACACACTCTTTGTCCAGAAAAGAAAGCTCTTGTTCGAACACAAGAAAAATTAAATAAAAACTTAACCGTAGTACCTTGTCTGTCGTTTTTATTGAAACATGCATAAACGAAGGATTTCTGCCTAAATATACAACTATATATATATATATATATATATATATATATATATATATATATATATATATATATATATATATATATATATATGTTGGTTGTGTTTCGATTTCGAGCAATGTCAACTCTTGTCCCATCTCCAGATATTGACAATGCGGATATTTACTTCCTCTAGTGTCTTACATTCTCTTGCGCAGATGCAGCGCAGCGTTGGGCGTCTATTGCAGTAGTTATTATTACATTCAAATTTAGGGGAAATTTCAAATTCCGTTTTAGTTAACAAACTGAGGTACATTCTTTTTTACACTCTCTGCAAGTAGAAATGCTGCGCGACGTGTAGTAAATGACTTCTCTGAGTGGGTCGGGTGTCTCTCATGATTTTTGAAACCCTGTTCTATTTAGACTGATGCGACCACATTCATGACACTTTAAGTCAAGGTCTACGCGAACATTCCAGGGAGATGGACACCAAAAGCCTTACGAATTTTTCCTGCTAGACATGATTCTGTTCAAAGTCTCTCTTACCTCCAATAGGATTGCTGTCATACAAGATGAACATTCTAGAAAAAAATGTTTTTCTTAGTCATTTTTCATTATGTTGGTCTTCTGCAGTGTGTTCTTAATGCAATCGTTAGACCAAAGTCAATTTCGATTTTGCCGGTCTTTTTTCTTCGGCTGTAGTGAAATAGCTAAGGGATCCTATAGTCCTTCATTTTTACCACATGATCCCTACATCGCTAGCGGCGCTGAATTGTCAGAGACTATACGTGAAGACTGACTGCCTGAACGTTACTCACGTACATTTGCTACCGGATACCCAGTATATGGCGGCGATAAATCGCTTTAACTTTTTCATGTGTCTTCGGCAAAGTCACCCGAGTTTCGTAGGCATACAACAATGAACACAAAGCACAGAGTACTGTAAGCCTTCAGGTTAGTTCCAGCCGAGACTTCATCTTGGGGTCATGGAAGGCCATTTGTCCGAAAGAATTACTGACCATCTTGAATTAGAGAGAGAGATTTAATCGCCCCAAGTATTAGTCATATTGTAATGCCTAAATAAATTAACCTTTCACAAACGACAATATATATAAATATCTGGATTAGAGTAAGCTTTATCAGGAGTAGGCTAATCATGTTATAGATAGTTATGAACAGGCAGATAATAAACAAACTGAGATAGATAGATAGATAGATGTCAAATAAATAGATAGATAGATAATGAACAGTATCATAGATAGATAAATAGATAATGAACATAGATAGATAATGAATAGAATCAGATAGATAATGATCTGTATCAGACAGACAGTCAGATAGATAGATAGATAGATATGAGCAGCATAAATGTAATACGACTGTTCTGAGATAGATAGGAACAGAGTGGGATGATGAACAGAGAGAGAGAGAGACACATACACACACACACACACACACACAGAAAGGGAGAGAGAGAGGAGAGGGAGAAAGAAAGAAAGCATGAAATGAAGATCTCAAAAAGAGAAGTGAAATACAATAAACTGGAGAAAATGTGGAAAAATAATTGAACGAAAGAGAAAAGATTGAAGAAAAAAGTGAGCAAAAAGAGAGAAAAATACAAATAAAATATAAATAAATATAAATATATAAAATATAAATAAAATATAAATAAATATAAATATATAAAATACAAATAAAATATAAATAAATATAAATATATAAAATACAAATAAAATATAAATAAATATAAATATATAAAATACAAATAAAATATAAATAAATATAAATATATAAAATACAAATAAAATATAAATAAATATAAATATATAAAATACAAATAAAATATAAATAAATATAAATATATAAAATACAAATAAAATATAAATAAATATAAATATATAAAATATAATAAAATATAAATAAATATAAATATATAAAATACAAATAAAATATAAATAAATATAAATATATAAAATACAAATAAAATATAAATAAATATAAATATATAAAATATAATAAAATATAAATAAATATAAATATATAAAATACAAATAAAATATAAATAAATATAAATATATAAAATACAAATAAAATATAAATAAATATAAATATATAAAATACAAATAAAATATAAATAAATATAAATATATAAAATACAAATAAAATATAAATAAATATAAATATATAAAATACAAATAAAATATAAATAAATATAAATATATAAAATACAAATAAAATATAAATAAATATAAATATATAAAATACAAATAAAATATAAATAAATATAAATATATAAAATACAAATAAAATATAAATAAATATAAATATATAAAATACAAATAAAATATAAATAAATATAAATATATAAAATACAAATAAAATATAAATAAATATAAATATATAAAATACAAATAAAATATAAATAAATATAAATATATAAAATACAAATAAAATACAAATAAATATAAATATATAAAATACAAATAAAATATAAATAAATATAAATATATAAAATACAAATAAAATATAAATAAATATAAATATATAAAATACAAATAAAATATAAATAAATATAAAAATATAAATAAGTAAAATGGCACAATGAGAAAAGTTGAAGATAAAAAATAAGAATCGTATATTAGAGTTTTTTTTTTCTAACTCGAAATAAATAAAGGATAACAATGACAAGAAAACTGAAATGCTTCCGATGCGAAATAAATTCCATTTCCCTCAGAAGTAAATGACACGGAAACGAAGCGGATATGAAGCATCGGTTCGATTAGCATTCGGCAACTTTCTTCATATTGTCCGGTTAATTCCAAATAATTTCCTCTTTTCTTCCAGGAAAGATCGTTTCAGTTTTTTGCTGACACACCTCGGTCAGACAAAGCGAAGGAAATCGGGAAAATATGATTTTATGAGATTCAAATCGAACACAGACGCTGAAGATTTTTTATCTGCCAGGAAGATAATGTCGGACGTGCATTTAGGGAAAATGGAGGAATATTTTAGCCATGTGGGACGATGATAAAGAGACAAAGAGAGAATATGAGAAAAACACAGAGAAAGAAAGAGAGAGAGAGAGAGAGAGAGAGAGAGAGAGAGAGAGAGAGAGACAGACAGACAGACAAACAGAGTTAGAACAATAGAGCGAGAGAAGAGAGAAGAGAGAAAAAATAATAAAGACAGAGTGAGAGAGACAGAGTGTGAATAAGAAAGAGATAGACATAAAGAGAGAGAGAGACGGAGAGAGAGAGAAAAATATAGAAAGGGAGAAAACGATGGAAAAAGAGAGAAATAGAGAAAGAAAGAGACACAGAGAGAAAGAGTGGAAGAAAGAGAGAGAAAAATAAAGAAGGAGAATGAGAAAAAGAAACACAGAAAGAAACAGAGAGACAGGGGCATAGAAATAAAGAGGGAGAGAAAGAGAGAGAGAGAGAGCGAGCAATAGAGAAACAGAGTGAGAAAAAGAAAGAGATAGAAATAGAGAGACAGAGAGAGAAAGAGAGGAAGAAATAGACGGAAAAAGAAACAGGGAGACAGAGGCATAGAGATAAAGAGAGAAAGTGAGTGGGAGAGAGCAATGGAGAAAAAGAGAGAGAAAAAGAAAGAATTAGAAAGAGAGAAAGAGAGAGAGAAAGAGAGTGAGTGAGTGAGTGAGAGAACAACAGTGAGTAAAAAAGAGAGAAATCACAATATAATATATATAAAAAAAAAAACAGGGGAGATTTAATGTCAGATATGTTTAGCCATCTGCGTCCATTATCGATGTTTGTCTCATCATAAAGACAATAATTCAAATAATAAATTTTAAAGAAACTAACAGCAGTAGTAGAATTTATACTATTTAGTTGGATTATTTTGTTTCAGACGTTGCAAGGACAGATCCAAGTATTAAAATTCTGAAAGCAATATTTTCAAAGTTGTTAAAATTGCTCGCAGAACTCGACAAAAATAAAAATCAAAGATATGAAACCATATCGCTGCTTAAAACTGGTTTCAGCTTTTTAAGCGTGATGTCTTGCCCTTTGAAATAATGCTCAGAGTTTTTAATTATGACGCAAGACAGATAAAAATAAAAGTATGCCTACTGGAATAATTTAATAAGAATCAGGATCCTCGGCAGATAAATTAAAAAGAGCATTGCATACGAATAAAAACGATTAATCTTTGAATTAATGATTTATTAAAAGAAGAAATTATTTTGTAGAAAGCTAACCCAGGTATACATTGAAAAACAATTGTTTTTTATAATCACTCCACGTCAAGCAAGGCAATAAAACCACTAAGACATAAGGGGGTTACTCAGTGTGAAAGAATAACAAAAAAGAAATATTATTAAGGAACGAGAACAATAGAAGAAGTGAAACAAAAAAGACAGTAGATAACGATTGACATTGTATTTAAATTAAAGTTGGCTGGGATGTATGGAGCCGGAAGTCCTCATCTTTGTCGCTATATTTATTACAAACTTTCGGCCGTTGTACGCTCCGGACTTCTTCAGGTGGTTGGAATGTCGAAATGAACCCTTTATTTCGTTTACATTCTAACCACCTGAAGAAAGCCGAAGCGTACAACGGCCGAAACATTGTAATAAATATGGCAACAAAGATGAGGACAATAGTCTGAATAATTTAAATAATGTACTTAATACCTCATCTCAGAAATATAGACAGATACGGAGCCGGAAGAGTGTCCTACAAGCGAGAAGTGCGAGAAAGGAAGCTGCTGGCATAGAACTTACTGCTACATTTAGCTAATTCAACTGTAATTTAATGAGATGTTGTTTTCAATCTTGTACTGAGCTTCAATTTTGTATGTTTCAAGTGTGAATGATATAGATTTTTTGTGCGATGAATTAAGAAATTAATAACGATCTTTTCTTCCTCTTTGTAAACCTCTTTCTTTATGTTTCTTAACGTAAGTTTGCAATATATCAGGGTTTTCGGAAATTAATTATGTATATCACCACACAATGATTTATGAGCCTACTAAGGCAGGACCAAAATCCAGAATTAATTTATCGTCTCTTCAGTTCGACGGTGTGTATATTTTGTAATGCAAAAAAAAAAAAAAAAAAAAAATGAGATTTTGTTTTCTCACGAGATTTCACTTGAAAAGCGAATACATCGTTACATTATCTGCAGCAGTCTTTTAACTAGGAATGATAACCTTTCAGTTTTTCTATTGTTTTGTTTTTCATGTGAAAAGCATGCAGGTGATAAAATGGGTTTTGCATGCCGAAAGAATGTAGGTGATAAAAATGCATTTTGCATATCAAAATAAATCTACCCCCCCCCCAACAAAAAAACAAAAAACAAAAAAAAAACAGCGGTTATTACAAATACTGAAACCAGTGGCAACACCAAAATCAGGACTCCGTCCACAGAAGTCCTTGTGCAATTCCTGGTGGAATTTGAAAGGTTCCAATTACGTGTTACTGGAATTTGAAAAGGCCATAATTGTAGACGCTTATTACAAGGCGAGCATTATGTTGAAAGTGTACTGTTTTGGAAAACGGAAAACAGATATTCCATGCAAGGCACATTCCGTAAAACATACTGAAGAAATAAAATGTGTTTTAGGTTGAGAGATTCTTCCACCTCCTCCAAACCTGCTGGACTTAGCACCTGCGTATTTTTGTTTGTCTTCGAAAAGAATCTTTCAGATGTTTTTCGGGGAAAAACCGAGATTTTTGAAAACATCACATTAAAATGCTCGCGTTGGGCTGCAGTTGTTAAAAATGAAGGCGGTTGCCTTTTGCATAAACACTATTTAAATAAATTTATTTTAACAATGTTTAATTAAATTGATATTATTTACATTATTTGCTTTATTCGGACCGTTTTCCTCATCTTTTTTGTCATATTCACGACATTTCAGTCGCTGTACGACCCAGCCTACCCCATGGACATCTGGTCCAGTGGATAAATGCATTGGTTGAAGTAACCCAGTGACTTGATCCAAAGTGTTGTGAGTTCAATACCTAGCCACAGCAGAGGTGAACATAGGAGTTGAGTTACTAAAGGGAATTGATTGAAACTGAGATATCCAGAAAAGACATGGCATGTGGAACTAGAACAATCTGTCCTCGTGAACTAAATAAAGGACTCGGTTCGAAATACCGACGTATATCACCTGAAGAAGCCGGAGCGTATAACGCCCTAAACTTCGTGAATATGACAACAAAGATGGGGACAACAGTTCGAACAATGTAAATAGTTACAATACCTCATCTCAAAAATATAGACAGATAAATTTATATTATATAAATATAATTATATATATATATATATATATATATATATATATATATATATATGAAGGAATTGTATTCCAGATCAATCAAAATTCATAAATAATTATATAGGCCACACTACAACATATTTGACACGTAGACTAACTCTACACCTTTCTGACAATAGCTTAATTAGATCTCATTTAAATATTCATGGAGACCTACCGGACACTATTCGGAACATACTTGTCGAAACACTAATATAATAACATCATCTACAGCAAAAAAAGGCTGAAAATAATGGAAGTCTTATTAATAAAAACAAGCAAACCAACACTTAATAGTATTAATTTTGAACATGGACATAATATCTTGACCGTGTTTTGAAACAAAAAAAAAAATGAAAACATTTTATAAAACATACATACAACAAACTATTTCTTATTTTAACAGTTAAAATATAATCCTTTTAAATGGTTAAATGTATGGCCGAAAGCTCTCGAATAAAATTTTTTTATATATTTTATCATCCGAAAAGAAAAAAATTGTTAGATCGCATGAGAAATTGTATAAAAAACTAAATAAAAGCATCTTGTCTGTCGTTTTCAATGAAATGTGCTTGAAAGAAGGATTGCTGTCTAAATACACACACACACACACACACACACACACACATATATATATATATATATTGCTGATTGATTCTATGTGTGATTATTTCTTTGTATATAAATTATATGCTGCCTAATGTTTAATGTTTATAAAAACTATCGATCCGCAGTACAAAAAAATTCCTATAAAAAAACTACTACTAAGACATTACACTATATTATTGAACTATATGCTTAGTTCATGACATATTAACTGAATACACTTGTAAAATAGAATACGTGGATTTACCACATCACAAGAAAAGTTCAAATAAAATTCTCACTTAAAAGTTTGAAAAACTTAGCGTTGCGTCTTTGCACGTTCCGAGATTGTACACAACCGTCAATAATAGCACATATTCAAAAAAACATCTTTCGGTCGACAAACAATTATTTCGTCTTCAAGCTTTTGATTTTATAAGAAAAACATATGCCTGATGATGAATAAAGGATTATTCGAAAGTACTTGCATTTAACAACATATAAACTGGAAACAACAGACAACTGTTTTATGAATGAGGAACACGTCACTCTATGGATTAACAGTATTTTAATGTATACATTATACACTACTAGCGATGGATGTCGCCAATAATAGCATTAATATTGCTGATTGATTCTATGTGTGATTATTTCTTTATATATATATATATATATATATATATATATATATATATAGACAGATAAATTTATATTATACTTGATTTCTGAGATAAACGTCGTTATATTTCGAATGCCTTAATTCATATGGATATTTCACTTGAATTACAGTGTATATTTGAATTTTTTACTTTCTAATATTACATCCACATTTGAAAAAAAACTTTTTATCAGTAAACTCGTAAAATGATTGTTTTGTGATGTCAACGAACATTCGTTGTCACTTTCGTTATGTTCGTTGTAGTAGAGATTTTGTAATCGTAGATACAACTATAGTACGCCGCTGAACAATGCTGGCGTCAGACGCCTTCGAATAACACTCGTATTAATAGCACTTGCTCGATAATATTCGATCGACAAGTAACCCATATAGTATTCTAAATAGTATAGTGAATAGAGAATGGCGGCCAGTATATTAATAGAGGATAGAATAGAAATAGCGATCGTTTAAACATCAGGTTACTACCTATTTATGCGTTTCTTCCATGGTCACATGTTCCAATTAATTCAATAATGGAATCGCCTATTTTTGCTCACTGGCGATCTATGTTCAAACTTAAGTTAACAGCACTTTATTCCTATATAACAGTTTGAATAAAACACAATGATATTATTCGGAAGTAGCATGTTTAGCAGATGGACATATCTGAAGTAAAGTATCGGTGATTTATTGAAATTCTAGTAACTTTTGTTTACAGTTGAATTTGAATATTGTTGTGCTTTTAATGATTATATAACAGTCCTGATATTTTGTTTGTAATATTTGTGAAAAATTTGAAGTACATTGCATTAAAAATGATACGCCTACGTTGGAATAAAAATTGGAGGCTACAACAAAACGTGGTTACTTAGTGTATTTTCTGTTCTCTATTTTGCTTTTGGAATTCCAATATGGCGGAATCACAGCAACGGTTACCATTTTTGTTCCTTCAGAATTGAAAGACGAAATAAAAAGAATAAGAACCAAATAGCCTCACCCACTTTCACATTAGTAATAGGGTCGGTATAATATAGATTAGATCTACCAATCGAAACTACACCCGATAAGCTTAATCATTTAGAAATTCACAGAAAGAAAATGTTGCAAAGATGAAGAATTTCCCCAAACGTATACAAGAAATATGTCACAGACATTTTCTTAAAATCATTGATTGACTGATTCGTTTTCTACAGCTTCTGAAGCCATTGAAGGTTATCTAAAGCCAGAATATATATTTAGATTCTAAGTTTTTTTTAAGATAATAATTCTATAGTGATACGAGTCTTACGATTTAACCCATAGGAGGGGAAGAAGAGTTAAATCCATATCTTTCCTAAGGTTATTTGCTTGTAAGTGACTATAACGTACCCAAGAAGAATTGTAACCTGGCTCTCTATACTTAAAAATTTCAAGCTATTTTCCACTGCACTATTAGCACATCAAAGCTCACGGCATCTGGTATTCCAAAGCGGTCACCCATCTAGGTGCTGAAGAAGCTCAACGGTGCTTAACGTCGGTGATCGTACGGGAAATGGTGATTCCACGTAATATGACCGTAAGCACTCTTAAAATAAATTTAATGATTCAGTAAAATAGTTGATATTCTTAAAAAAATATTTATACTAAAGTTCATCCAATACAAGGCTCAAGAGCAACTCAAGTTAGAGTTATACAGAATGACGTGTGGGATATGAAAGTCAGGGGAGCTAGGAGGAAGTGAGTATAATGAAAATGAATAAAATAGATAGGTATTTTCTTGGACTTGAATTGTCAAGGGTCAACAAAGCCCCCATACTGAATTTTGTTCCACAAAGTAGCAGTTGTCAGGACGAAGCCGTCTGTGTCGAAGTTCCTCTTCACAACTGGAATACAGAGGAAATGTGGGCGATTTGAACCCGTGGACGTACCACAGCGACTCCTAGTTGTAAACGAGCGAACTGATGGAACGAAAAGCACAGTGGGAGTTATTTCAACGTTTACCTTTATATACCTGCTTGAAACGCGATAGATCCGTAACGTTGCGTCTCTGGAAATAAGACTGTAGAGTGTAAAACAATAAATCTTTCACAAGACATAGCAAACGATCCCGAACATAAAAAATGCTAAAGAATGACGAGTGGGCATCCTCAACTCAGACATGGCCGCAACACACCATTTTTGCTCTAATCTGACTCTTGTAACGATAAAGTATGACAGTAGGAGTCGGGTACCATCCATTCCTACTTAAAATGGCTTTGTCTTTCGAGTTATCGACTAGATGTAGAAATATCACGCGCTAAAATCGTGACTATAAATAAAATTTTATGAAAAAGTTTTTTTTATTAATTTAATTTAATTTTTTATATTTGTTTGCGACACTAAATTTGACTTTGTCCAAGTGAACCTCGAAGAAAACTAAGTTTGAAAACTGAGAACCAAATGTTCATCTACGAGGCATTTCTCTATACAATGTACGAAGCATTTTTATTCATTTTTTAAAATTAAATGATGTCATAGATCTGAGCAAAAATTCGGGCGTTCTAAAAATGTGCCCCACATAAAAATAACTAATTAAGGATTTTTTAGGCGAAAGGAAATTAAAAAAAAAGTCCCTAGATGCAAGTTGATTCATAAACAATTCTAACAGGGAAAATTCACAATGAATTTTTTATTACGAATTCCTGGAATGTCGACAAATCTTTTTTAAAAAAATTATTTCACCCAAGACACGAGGACGTGATTACTGGGTGTGAGATAATATGAAAAAAAAGAAGGAAAACATTATTAAGGAGAGGTAAAAGGAGAAGCATTAACATCAGAAAGAGGAAGCTGAAGTTTCTGGCGCACATAAAAGAGGGCCTGGAGAATCTGATACTACCGGGTCAAGTAGAGGGAAAGAGAGACAAGAGAAAGCAGCGCCTGACATACCTGAGGAGCTTGATCAGGTGGATGACAGAACGTGGTCTGGGAGAGGAAGCAGAGGGAAGGGACTTGCTCAGAGCTGAAAGGGATAGAGAAAAGTGGAGAGCCATGATCGCCTACGTCCTGAAAGGACATGGCACATAAAGAAGTTAGTAAGAAGACACGAGATAAGGATTGAAAGATTTAAATTTTTGATGACCAAACTTGACTGGGAAACAAGAAGCGGAAAGACAGTTCCACAAGCAAGAAATGCGAGAGAAGAAACTGTTAGCATAGAACTTACGGTTATATTTATTCATTTCAATTGAAAAATGATGAGATATTACTGCTAACCTCGTATTGCGCTTAAATTCATAAATCCTAAATCACAAAAGAGGAAAGTAAATCCGAAAAAAAAAAACTATCATGAAAGTCTTTTTATAGAAAAAGCAAAAGGGAAACTAAGTTACGATAGTGGGGAAGTGTGTGATCAGATTTACCAAGTCTAGAGCAAGACAATTACAGATTATTCTTTGTATTTTATCAAGGATCTCCAAATATATAGCAGAAGCACCAGACCAGATTCTATTGTATGCTACTTGTTTGAAAGCGTGTCGAATTAGAAACTATATCTTGGTGAGGGCAACGTATTTGACTGTTATTTTTACTTTATTTACATTTGTACACGTTCCCAAACCTGGAGAAAAAACCGTAGGAAAAGTTCCCTTTAGTTTTTGTAGTAATTCTTTGGCTTCGCAGTTTAAATTTTCAACCTTGTAACAGAAAACATTTATTGGTAAGTCCCATAATTGAAATTCTGTTATCCAATCCGTATCAAGTAAGTTCGTGGTATTTTTCATGACAAATAGTTTAGCTTTTCGCGTTTTTTTATTTAACGTGACGTTTGTAATAAATTCTCCAATAAATTGTATTTTTTTCTTGTGTCACGGACCTCGCGATTTTATTTGTCTTCATTAAAGTTGGTTTCCCCAACTTCTTCCACGTATTCAAATTTATGATAGATAGGTCGGAACCAGTGTCGAGTTGCATTTTTATTTTTTTTATTACTTACTTTGACGGTAACAAATTTTCTAGTTATTCCGTCGTTCACTTCGTCGGACTTTAATTTTCTTATTTTATTGTTTTTATTTTTTGACCTGCAGTGCGAGCTTTTATGCCCCACTCTTTCACAGTTGAAACATTTTTTATTCCTAAAATTGCAATATCTATACCAGTGAAGTTCACCGCAAGCAAAACATGGCGTCGGGAGTTTTTGTTTATTTTTTCCTGGTATTTCACTTTTTGTTTGATAATCCGCAATTTTAGAATTCTTTTTGGTAGACTGACTCCTTTTTGTAGCGTATTTTTCTTACATGCGAAACGCCAGACTGTTCTATCTTTTTCGAGTCTTTCTTTACGCTAACATATCTTGTGCAGTCTTCTGCCAAACTCTGTACCGAAATCCTCGGTTCGTTTTCGAATTTTGAAAGTACCAATTTCCTCAATTCTGCGTCTCTTTCTGAAACTAGGCCTTGAACAAATACTAAGCACTTAAAATTGTCAGCGCTTAATTCTGCTAGTTTGAATTCTTCACAATGCTTGTTCACATTAGCTGCATACGTTATGAAGTCTTGTTCATCCTCTTTCATCAGATTCAAACATTTCCACCTCTTGTGAAACAAAGATGACTTTTTACTAAATAATTTACTTAATATATTTACCGCCTCGGTAAATGTCAACTCGCTAGTTTTTTCGGTAAAATGTAGTTTACCAATCTGTTATGCTCAGCAGTTCCTAACTTGCTTAAAAGAAGTCTAACCTTCTTTCCTTCAGACCATGTGTGGCAGTCCTCGTTATACACGTCCGTTTATTTTTTTAAATACTCTTCAAAAGTTATCTCTTCATCCGGACTGTACGTGAATATTTCAATTGAATTCCATATTGTATTCTCTGGGAAAGAATCATTTTGTAGATTTTTCTCTTTCCTCTTCTCAGTTATTTCCAGAATTTTGTTTTGAAACTCCTTATGTATCTGTTCCATTTCTCGTTGAAACTGCATTTGTCTATTAAAGGATTCCTCCTGAAGTTGCATCTGGAATGTTTTCTGCTGTTCCAATATCGTCTTTTGTTGTTCCGTCTGGAACTTAAAAAATTCCTGGAATATATTTTTGCATTCCTCCATCTTCACAAAAAGTTTACACAATGCTTAAATATTGTAGAGGGGGGGGGGTCCACAACGAATTTGTAAGTCGTGACCTATTTGAGCAAACTGTCTTATCGAGAAAAAAAAATAAAATTCTTTTCTCAGTTGAGAATACGACTGATTTTTTCGTCACTAAGTTGACGTTTTGTCTTTCGAAAAAAACTTTGCCAAGTTTTTTTTTTTATGTGAATCCGAGTTGTCGCCGAAAATTTGACGAGCAAATTTTTTTTTTCTTTTTCCTCCGTATGAAACACGAATTTCGTCACTAAATAACGTGAGCGAATTTTTTTTGTCACTGTATGAAAGGCAATCCCACGTACGCCACGTTTATTATGGTGGGTGAATTTTTTTTTTACGTCTGTATGAGTTAAGAATCCACGTTGACAAGTGTTGTAGAGTGAACGCAATTTTTTTTTTTCGTATGAATTTCGAATTCTGGTCGCCCAAGTTTTTATAGAGTGTACGAAAATTTTTTCTTCCGTATGAATTACGAATTCCTTATCGTCAAGGTGTTGTTAGACGTACGAAAAGTTGTTTTTTTTTCCTCCGTGTCGGTTTCGAATCACTCGTCACCAAATGTTGTAGAGTAGTTTTCAGAGTGGAGGCTTGTATTTTAATAAGTCGTCCTAAATTAGGTTCGACGTACAAAACGTTAGGAACTTGGAAATAAGAGTTAATGACGCAGCAAATCTAGTTGTGATGGTTGGTACTTCAATGTCCGATATTGTCTGACTAGCTCAACCCCACTGGGTATTTATCGATCCACCCACGAAGACCGAATGTGGCAGAAGGCCGGGTTTAATGTGGGCCTCTCCAAGCCCATAGGCTCGGCCAAAAATATAGCCTTTGAACCCGTCTAGACGGGTTTAGGCCCTGTCTACCTCCCCGGACGAAACCTTGCCCTTCGGCAAAGACTTGTCCGGGTTCCTCTCTGCTAACGCAGAGAGTTTGACAGAAGGCGGGCGCAGTCATAGACCGCGAGACACCACTGAATATTTATTAATCCCCCCACAAGGATCAAATGTGGCACAAGGCCGGTTTAATGTGGGTAATTCCGAGCCCGTAGGCTCGGCCAAAAATATGGCATTTGAACCCGCCTTGACGGGTTCAGGCTCTGTCTACCTCCCCGGACGAAACCTTGCCCTTCGGCAAAGCCTCGTCCGGGTTCCTCACTGCTAACGCAGAGAGTTGGACAGAAGGCGTCCGCAGTCAAAGACCGCGAGACACCACTGAATATTTATTAATCCCCCCACAAGGATCAAATGTGGCACATGGCCGGTTTAATATGGGTATATCCGAGCCCGTAGGCTCAGCCAAAAATATGGCCTTTGAACCCGCCTTGACGGGTTCAGGCTCTGTCTACCTCCCCGGACAAAACCTTGCCCTTCGGCAAAGCCTCGTCCGGGTTCCTCACTGCTAACGCAGAGAGTTGGACAGAAGGCGTCCGCAGTCAAAGACCGCGAGACACCACTGAATATTTATTAATCCCCCCACAAGGATCAAATGTGGCACATGGCCGGTTTAATGTGGGTATTTCCGAGCCCGTAGGCTCAGCCAAAAATATGGCCTTTGAACCCGCCTTGACGGGTTCAGGCTCTGTCTACCTCCCCGGACGAAACCTTGCCCTTCGGCAAAGCCTCGTCCGGGTTCCTCACTGCTAACGCAGAGAGTTGGACAGAAGGCGTCCGCAGTCAAAGACCGCGAGACGCCACTGAGTATTTATTAATCCCCCCACAAGGATCAAATGTGGCACAAGGCCGGTTTAATGTGGGTACTTCCGAGCCCGTAGGCTCAGCCAAAAATATGGCCTTTGAACCCGCCTTGACGGGTTCAGGCCCTGTCTACCTCCCCGGACGAAACCTTGCCCTTCGGCAAAGCCTCGTCCGGGTTCCTCACTGCTAACGCAGAGAGTTGGACAGAAGGCGTCCGCAGTCAAAGACCGCGAGACACCACTGAATATTTATTAATCCCCCCACAAGGATCAAATGTGGCACATGGCCGGTTTAATGTGGGTATTTCCGAGCCCGTAGGCTCAGCCAAAAATATGGCCTTTGAACCCGCCTTGACGGGTTCAGGCTCTGTCTACCTCCCCGGACGAAACCTTGCCCTTCGGCAAAGCCTCGTCCGGGTTCCTCACTGCTAACGCAGAGAGTTGGACAGAAGGCGTCCGCAGTCAAAGACCGCGAGACGCCACTGAATATTTATTGATCCCCCCACAAGGATCAAATGTGGCACAAGGCCGGTTTAATGTGGGTAATTCCGAGCCCGTAGGCTCAACCAAAAATATGGCCTTTGAACCCACCTTGACGGGTTCAGGCCCTGTCTACCTCCCCGGACGAAACCTTGCCCTTCGGCAAAGCCTCGTCCGGGTTCCTCACTGCTAACGCAGAGAGTTGGACAGAAGGCGTCCGCAGTCAAAGACCGCGAGACACCACTGAATATTTATTAATCCCCCCACAAGGATCAAATGTGGCACATGGCCGGTTTAATGTGGGTATTTCCGAGCCCGTAGGCTCAGCCAAAAATATGGCCTTTGAACCCGCCTTGACGGGCTCAGGCTCTGTCTACTTCCCCGGACGAAACCTTGCCCTTCGGCAAAGCCTCGTCCGGGTTCCTCACTGCTAACGCAGAGAGTTGGACAGAAAGCGTCCGCAGTCAAAGACCGCGAGACGCCACTGAGTATTTATTAATCCCCCCACAAGGATCAAATGTGGCACAAGGCCGGTTTAATGTGGGTATTTCCGAGCCCGTAGGCTCAGCCAAAAATATGGCCTTTGAACCCGCCTTGACGGGTTCAGGCCCTGTCTACCTCCCCGGACGAAACCTTGCCCTTCGGCAAAGCCTCGTCCGGGTTCCTCACTGCTAACGCAGAGAGTTGGACAGAAAGCGTCCGCAGTCAAAGACCGCGAGACGCCACTGAGTATTTATTAATCCCCCCACAAGGATCAAATGTGGCACAAGGCCGGTTTAATGTGGGTATTTCCGAGCCCGTAGGCTCAGCCAAAAATATGGCCTTTGAACCCGCCTTGACGGGTTCAGGCCCTGTCTACCTCCCCGGACGAAACCTTGCCCTTCGGCAAAGCCTCGTCCGGGTTCCTCACTGCTAACGCAGAGAGTTGGACAGAAGGCGTCCGCAGTCAAAGACCGCGGGACGGCACTGAATATTTATTAATCCCCCCACAAGGATCAAATGTGGCACAAGGCCGGTTTAATGTGGGTAATTCCGAGCCCGTAGGCTCAGCCAAAAATATGGCCTTTGAACCCGCCTTGACGGGTTCAGGCCCTGTCTACCTCCCCGGACGAAACCTTGCCCTTCGGCAAAGCCTCGTCCGGGTTCCTCACTGCTAACGCAGAGAGTTGGACAGAAGGCGTCCGCAGTCAAAGACCGCGAGACACCACTGAATATTTATTAATCCCCCCACAAGGATCAAATGTGGCACAAGGCCGGTTTAATGTGGGTAATTCCGAGCCCGTAGGCTCAGCCAAAAATATGGCCTTTGAACCCGCCTTGACGGGTTCAGGCCCTGTCTACCTCCCCGGACGAAACCTTGCCCTTCGGCAAAGCCTCGTACCGGTTCCTCACTGCTAACGCAGAGAGTTGGACAGAAGGCGTCCGCAGTCAAAGACCGCGGGACGGCACTGAGTATTTATTAATCCCCCCACAAGGATCAAATGAGGCACAAGGCCGGTTTAATGTGGGTAATTCCGAGCCCGTAGGCTCAGCCAAAAATATGGCCTTTGGACCCGCCTTGACGGGTTCAGGCCCTGTCTACCTCCCCGGACGAAACCTTGCCCTTCGGCAAAGCCTCGTCCGGGTTCCTCACTGCTAACGCAGAGAGTTGGACAGAAGGCGTCCGCAGTCAAAGACCGCGGGACGGCACTGAGTATTTATTAATCCCCCCACAAGGATCAAATGGGGCACAAGGCCGGTTTAATGTGGGTATTTCCGAGCCCGTAGGCTCAGCCAAAAATATGGCCTTTGAACCCGCCTTGACGGGTTCAGGCCCTGTCTAACTCCCCGGACGAAACCTTGCCCTTCGGCAAAGCCTCGTCCGGGTTCCTCACTGCTAACGCAGAGAGTTGGACAGAAGGCGTCCGCAGTCAAAGACCGCGGGACGGCACTGAGTATTTATTCATCCCCCCACAAGGACCAAATGTGGCACAAGGCCGGTTTAATGTGGGTATTTCCGAGCCCGTAGGCTCAGCCAAAAATATGGCCTTTGAATCCGCCTTGACGGGTTCAGGCCCTGTCTACCTCCCCGGACGAAACCTTGCCCTTCGGCAAAGCCTCGTCCGGGTTCCTCACTGCTAACGCAGAGAGTTGGACAGAAGGCGTCCGCAGTCAAAGACCGCGGGACGGCACTGAGTATTTATTAATCCCCCCACAAGGATCAAATGTGGCACAAGGCCGGTTTAATGTGGGTATTTCCGAGCCCGTAGGCTCAGCCAAAAATATGGCCTTTGAACCCGCCTTGACGGGTTCAGGCTCTGTCTACCTCCCCGGACGAAACCTTGCCCTTCGGCAAAGCCTCGTCCGGGTTCCTCTTTGCAAACGCAAAGAGTTGGACAGAAGGCGTCCGCAGTCAAAGACCGTGGGACGGCACTGAGTATTTATTAATCCCCCCACAAGGATCAAATGTGGCACAAGGCCGGTTTAATGTGGGTATTTCCGAGCCCGTAGGCTCAGCCAAAAATATGGCCTTTGAACCCGCCTTGACGGGTTCAGGCTCTGTCTACCTCCCCGGACGAAACCTTGCCCTTCGGCAAAGCTTCGTCCGGGTTCCTCTTTGCAAACGCAAAGAGTTGGACAGAAGGCGTCCGCAGTCAAAGACCGCGGGACGGCACTGAGTATTTATTACCCCCCCACAAGGATCAAATGTGGCACAAGGCCGGTTTAATGTGGGTATTTCCGAGCCCGTAGGCTCAGCCAAAAATATGGCCTTTGAACCCGCCTTGACGGGTTCAGGCCCTGTCTACCTCCCCGGACGAAACCTTGCCCTTCGGCAAAGCGTCGTCCGGGTTCCTCTCTGCCTTAGCAGAGAGTTGGACAGAAGGCGTCCGCAGTCAAAGACCGTGGGACGGCACTGAGTATTTATTAATCCCCCCACAAGGATCAAATGTGGCACAAGGCCGGTTTAATGTGGGTATTTCCGAGCCCGTAGGCTCAGCCAAAAATATGGCCTTTGAACCTGCCTTGACGGGTTCAGGCCCTGTCTACCTCCCCGGACGAAACCTTGCCCTTCGGCAAAGCCTCGTCCGGGTTCCTCACTGCTAACACAGAGAGTTGGACAGAAGGCGTCCGCAGTCAAAGACCGTGGGACGGCACTGAGTATTTATTAATCCCCCCACAAGGATCAAATGTGGCACAAGGCCGGTTTAATGTGGGTATTTCCGAGCCCGTAGACTCAGCCAAAAATATGGCCTTTGAACCCGCCTTGACGGGTTCAGGCCCTGTCTACCTCCCCGGACGAAACCTTGCCCTTCGGCAAAGCCTCGTCCGGGTTCCTCACTGCTAACACAGAGAGTTGGACAGAAGGCGTCCGCAGTCAAAGACCGTGGGACGGCACTGAGTATTTATTAATCCCCCCACAAGGATCAAATGTGGCACAAGGCCGGTTTAATGTGGGTATTTCCGAGCCCGTAGGCTCAGCCAAAAATATGGCCTTTGAACCCGCCTTGACGGGTTCAGGCCCTGTCTACCTCCCCGGACGAAACCTTGCCCTTCGGCAAAGCCTCGTCCGGGTTCCTCACTGCTAACACAGAGAGTTGGACAGAAGGCGTCCGCAGTCAAAGACCGTGGGACGGCACTGAGTATTTATTAATCCCCCCACAAGGATCAAATGTGGCACAAGGCCGGTTTAATGTGGGTATTTCCGAGCCCGTAGGCTCAGCCAAAAATATGGCCTTTGAACCCGCCTTGACGGGTTCAGGCCCTGTCTACCTCCCCGGACGAAACCTTGCCCTTCGGCAAAGCCTCGTCCGGGTTCCTCACTGCTAACACAGAGAGTTGGACAGAAGGCGTCCGCAGTCAAAGACCGTGGGACGGCACTGAGTATTTATTAATCCCCCCACAAGGATCAAATGTGGCACAAGGCCGGTTTAATGTGGGTATTTCCGAGCCCGTAGGCTCAGCCAAAAATATGGCCTTTGAACCCGCCTTGACGGGTTCAGGCCCTGTCTACCTCCCCGGACGAAACCTTGCCCTTCGGCAAAGCCTCGTCCGGGTTCCTCACTGCTAACACAGAGAGTTGGACAGAAGGCGTCCGCAGTCAAAGACCGTGGGACGGCACTGATCCGAACTGGCAACCGATACTGCTATTTATTGTCTCTGGAAGAGTCCATTACCATAGAATAGGTTCTATTACAGAGATACAAGCAATCACGATCTCCAGTTACAAGATACAAGCAATCACGGTCTTCAATCACGAGATACAAGCAGTCACGAATCCCTGGGACGAGATACAAGCAATCATGATCTCCAGTCACAAGATACAAGCAATCACGATCCCCACTCACAAGATACAGTCAATCACGATCTCCAGTCACGAGATACAAGCAATCACGAACCCCAGTCACAAGATACAAGCAATCACAGTCTACAATCACGAGATACAAGCAGTCACGAATCCCAGGGACGAGATACAAGCAATGACGATCTCCAGTCACAAGATACAAGCAATGACGATCTCCTGTCACGAGATACAAGCAATCACGATCCCCAGTCACAAGATACAAGCAATCACGATCCCCAGGGTCGAGATACAAGCAATCACGTACCCCCAGTCACAAGATACAAGCAATCACGATCTTCAATCACGAGATACAAGCAATCACGATCGCCAGTCATTAGATACAGGTAATCACGAACCCTAGAAATACAATTGAAGCCTACAATTATCATTCATATATTAGAAATACTGTATATAACCGGTTCCTATCATATCCTATATATCACTATATATATTTTTTCGACTACAGGAAAAAAAAAAGCTGACACAGTCTTTGTGTACATATGTACTGCATTTATTGTATTCACTGTTTTAATATATTAACTACTATTAATTTCTATAACATTACAAATAGATAGTCGATTTCTTGCATATTTTTTTTATTATTTTGCCTGCAGATTTTGTCCTTTGCATCCGAAGTCCGCTGCTGGGGTCCGTAGAAATTTGTATTTATCTTTGCTAGGTTTCTTAATAATTTTACCTAGCTCTGTAGTAGAGCTCTTTCATTATTTGTTCCCATTAATTACATATTAGAAAAAGCCTTTGATAAATTCCGCCTCGTTGTGTGTCTGTTTTTTTTTTTTTTTTTTTTTTTTAACTATTCTGTCTACTAGATTTTCTTTATGAATTACGATGTTGAATTTTAGTCCAGAGGCTCTCCAATAATGTTGGAATAGAAAATAGGTAGACACATGTACAAAAAAAAGGGGTTATCTGTTCTCTCAGGTACGTGACGAACCTGGTTGGATTACTATCCACAGGCTAAAAAGGAAAGATTGCCAAAACATCGGGATCAGTTAGCAGTCCTTTTGATTGATTCTTCCTATTGCTTGAAGTCGAGTGCAGCTTATACTGTAATAACTGCAGCAAGGATTTAACACATCCACACATTATTATTTTTTTAAATCTGCGTAAATAAGATGTTTTTAATCACCCCGAGTAAGGCGATAATTCCACTAAGACAGGATTACTAGGAATGGAAGAGAGTGAGACGATTTTAGTTAGGTGAAAGGACAGGCAGAAAATGGCGATTGACCATGCATTTAAAGATTGTAGGTGACAAGGAAGTGCGAGAAAGGAAACTATTAGAATAGGACTATTAGAACAGAAAATGGTAATATTTAGTAGCCAATCAAGTAGTAAGCTTAAATTCATGCGGCCGATTAAACAAAGCGGGGAGCTCATTAGAACGACTGTTATGAAAATATTTATAGAAAAGACAGAAGAAAGTAATATCACCGCGGTGAGAAAATAACTGAAGTCAAGATGCCAGGTCAAGGCCGACAATATTACGGAACATTATTTGGATTTTGTTGACAATCTTAAGATATATAACGGGAGATCAGGCCACATATGGCTGCAATATTCAATCGAATGTTAGATTTAGAAATGTGAAAGACGGATTATGACAGAAACATTGTCTGGCACCGTACAATTAAGTAACTTTCTTTGCAATTATTAATTTAATATAATCGCTCCACTTAGTGTCAGAAGAAAACGTGAGATTATAAAGGCGCAGAAAGTTGCTTTCTTGGAGGTTAGCATTAGCCATACTGATAGAGGCAAAACATGGTTCTCTTAGATGATTAAAGGATAGCAGTTTCGTTTTGATGGTTTGGTTTATTTTGTTTTACGGCATATCAACCTCAATGGGTCATTTAATGCCGGCAACATTTTAGGATAGATTCGTATGAATAGAATATGTATTCTTTGGTTTAGATTGGTTTGGTTTATTTTGTTTTACGGCATATCAACCTCAGTGGGTTATTTAATGCCGACAACATTTTTAGGATAGATTCGTATGAATAGAATATGTATTCTTTGGTTTAGATTCGTTTAGTTTATTTTGTTTTACGGCATATCAACCTCACTGGGTTATTTAATGCCAAGAACATTTTTAGGATAGATTCGTATAGAATATGTATTCTTTGGTTTAGATTGTTTTGGTTTATTTTGTTCTACGCCATATCAACCACAATGGGTTATTCAATGCCGACAAAAAATTTTATTACTGGTAATATTTTGTTTTGTCAAAAATCTGTTTCTGGTAATATATTTCCTTCAAAATTGTATTACTGGTAATAATTTTTTTCAAAACAGTATTGCTGGCAATAGTTAACTATTTGCCCATAGATGGGGCTCTAACAGGTGCTACCAACTTGGGTCAGGGTGGACCTGGGAACACCAGCAATTAAGAGGTGGTTCCACGCTCCTCAAAACCTCATAATCAGAGGCCTTGCTGTTTAACGTCTTACCCTGGACGATTTCGTTTTGAAGTCGTTAACATTTACAAGCTATTTCTTGCCCAGTTTAACACTTAACTGGATGTGTCAGTGTGAACAGCAGCGAGACTGCTTATGTCAATGTAACATGAATTATTGGATTTCTAATGTAATGGATGCCAGATGGATGCAACATCCCAGTTGTACAATTATCGAAACTTTTCATCGCGCGATATAAGACATCACGAATGTCCCAAGAATACAAGTTGGAAAGCATTACTGCACTCCATGGATTGCGCAGTTGCAAATAACAGATTCTTAACCCTTTGAGACCTGCGTTTATGAACAATTTTAATCCGTCTGCCTCAGCTCCTTAATCAAAATTCGCAAGTAATTGGTATGTAGTGTTTCACGGTAGATGTAAAAATAGTTACAAGTGTTTATCTAATGTTCCACAGGTAGCTGAGCATTAAGTCATTTTTCTCTACCTCTGATCAACCGGTATTTGGGCATTCCGTCATTTTTTTCTACCATCGATAAAGCGGTGGTTAGGGCTCAAACGATTAATGCTTATGTACATATGAGTCTACCGAGAGTCGTAACAGACACGCTACTCTGACTCAAATCGCAACAACATTCAATACAGACCTTTACTAGATGCGTATCCAGTATGTAATCTCCGTATACTTTAGCGCTCCCATCGGGTATGGGAACAAAGAAGTTATGAACCCCAGTTGTCAGCAAGACGCCGTTAATAGTGTAGCAGTTGTTCTGGCATGTGCCCGTTCCGATGGCCTGCCTAAGCAATTCATTGACAGATGACCGTCACGTGACACAGTTTGAGTGAACATTTAAACCATTTAGGAAAGTTAGTTCTCTGTGTTGCGCCAGAAGTTTTTTTTTTCTTGCCTGAGTCCATCCTTCAAATCTACAAATCTAGCATTCGTCTTTGCATTGAATACTATTCCCATATATGGTCTGGCGTCACCCGCAGGTCTTTTCGAGGTCCTTGACAAAATCCAGAGACAGATATGCAATGTAATAGGTCTTGACCTGGCATTTCGACTACAGTCACTTTCTCACAGTCGTGACGTGGCTTACCTCTTTTTTTTTATACAAATATTTTCAGTGCGGCTTCTCTGACGAGATACTTTCACTGGTAACCCAACTGCATGAATGTAAGCGTGCTACTGGTTTGTCATCTCGCACCCCCCTTTCACTGCTGAAATAGTTAAATATAGCCATCTCTTATACCCCAACAGCTTCTTCTTTTGCACTTCCCGACATTGGAACTCCCTTCCTCTTAGTTGCATCCATGATAACTATATCTTCAAATATTCAAATGTAATGTTAATCGACATTTTCTAATGTCTTGGTCTTGATCCCCGTTCTTCTCTTTATCTTTTCCTCAGACACCACTCTTTACTCTTACTCTCACTCTCTGCAACCCCTTGCGTGGTAGTGGCACTCTCGCCTTGTTTGGAGTGAAATGCTTAAAAAATGGATTCCATATACTCAAACAGCGTAATGTAATTGCTATAGGATAAGAAATAGGATGTTTTCATTAGTCGTAAGCATACATTTTGATTTTGATAATAGCATTAGACGTTTCTATCAAATCTGATGTCAAACCTACTATACTGGAGCCGCGGTGAAGTTGTTTCGTCATTAACGATTTGAGTTGCATATATATATATATATATATATATATATATATATATATCACGGCGCTTGATTCTACATGTAAATGCTAACTCTAACATTTTTAGGCATTTAAAGCAACATGCCTCGCAGCGTACTCACTTTCGAAAATCTTTGTTGAAACATGAAAACAATAAATAAAAATTATAAATCCTTGAAGCTTTATACATAAAACAGTTGAAACCTAACCTGAACAAAATAAACTATGAAATCTCCACAAATATTCTTAAATCCCTGTAATTTATAAGAGACGCCATTGGTTTATACCAAAGGCTTCCCATACTTAATACTTCTTGGTTTCACTCTCGCGTGATCATGTGTGACGTCACGAGCTGCGACGCGATTTTCCCTTCCGCGTCTCGTATACACGAGTTAGTCGTTTTGAAAATTTTCATGCATCATTGTTATTTCGTGCGTGTGTTATTTGATATATTGAAATTGTCATCTTTGATAATGGCTTATTTAAGCCGAAGGATTAGATTAGATTTAAACATGTATCAATATAGTGTTTTCTATTCGTCTTTTAATGATAATGTCATTAAGCTTAAATAGACGAAACTTGTCTATATTATTTAATGAACCATGCATTTATATAAATATATATATACATACATACACACACACACACGTATATATATATATATATATATATATATATATATATATATATATATATATATATATATATAAATTCTTCTCATCATCCAATATTCAATGGGCACAATCAAATATTTTAGTTGATATTTACCTGAGACTACCATTGACATATGAATATTTTCAGTGGACATTTCCTACGTCCGACGACACAATAAGTTGATTTGGCGTCGCAGGTCAGACAAACAAACTGTGTTTGCCGATGTTTTCCTCTATGAACAACATCGAGGTGAATTCATTATTCGATTTTTCATTGCGACCGAGCTTGGCATGGTTTAATGAAAAGTTACAAACAGTGTCATGTAGGGTCATGCGATGCGGAATGACGATAAAATGAAGTCAACGTTTCGAGAGATTTCAGTCGAGATATCATTTAGAGAAATGCTGATTTCAAAACAAAAACAACTGGTTAGTTTGAAATGTTTTTTGTATTGAAATTAGTGTTTCTCGAGATGACTTTTTCCGATCCGAATTGAAACATTGGGACCGATAAACAACAATCGGTTTTTCTTCAAAACTCACTCACCATCTATCTATCTATCTATCTATCTATCTATCTATCTATCTATCTATCTATCTATCTATCTATCTATCTATCTATCTATCTGACTCTATCTATCTATCTATCTATCTATCTATCTATCTATCTATCTATCTATCTATCTATCTATCTATCCTTCCTTTTTCTCATATCCAAGCATTTCTATCTATGTCCTTTATTTCAGACATGTCGCCATTTATTTTGCGGAATAACTTACTGATATATATATATTACCGGCAACGCGACAAACCAGAAATCTAAAAAACGTCAAAAATAAAAAAAATCTCAGTAGAAAATTCACTTTACGATGATAGTATCAACAATTAGATCCAGCGATAGAGTCGGCGCACACACGAGGGAGGAAAATAAATAGATAGATAGATAGATAGATAGATAGATAATAAACAGAGTCAGATAGATAGATAGATAGATAGAGAGAAAGAGAGAGAAAGAAAGAGAGAAAAGAAGGAGTTAGAAAATTTGAGAATGAAATAGAAACAACACAAATAGATATAAAAGAATATACAATGTTAAATTAATAAATAGATAGGTAGATGCGAACAGACTGATATATATATATATATATATATATATATATAGATATATATATATATATATATATATATAAAGAGAGTCAGATAGATAGATAGATAGATAGATAGATAAAGAGGGTCAGATAGATAAATAGATAGATAGATAGATAAAGAAAGTCAGATAGATAGATAGATATATAGATAATAAAGAGAGTCGGATAGATAGATAGATAGATAGATAGATAAAGAGAGTCAAATAGATAGATAGATAGATGGATAGATATATAGATAATAAAGAGAGTCAGATAGATAGATAGATAGAAAAAAACCCATTAAATCCGATGATAGGAAAGAAAGACAAAAAAAAAACAAACAAAACAAAACAAAACAAACAATCTCTTTAGAAAGAGCGAAAGTAAGACTTTATCTTTGGTTCTCAAGCGAATCTAAAATTCCTCGTTACAATTCGATTCAAATGTTCGTAACCAGTTGATACATTACATTTAATTATCCATTACTCTAACTATAAATTCAAGTTTACAGCACCTGATATTCCCAAGCGGTTACCCATCTAGGTACTGATCAGTTTCGACGTTGCTTAACTTCAGTAATCGTACGGGAAACGATGTTTTCACATGATATGGCCGTAAACCTTGAACCCCTTAATTTTTAGCAGAATTTTTTTTCTTTTTTGTGATTATTTATTTTATTTGATGTTTGTTTTTTTTTCGTTTTCTTTAGGTCTTTTCTTTTCAAAAGCTCAGTGCTGGGAGCGTTGTTCTTTGAGGCATTACCAATAGTTTGATATATATATATATATATATATATATATATATATATATATATATATATATATATATATATATATATATATATATATATATATAATCAGTGTGCGATATCTACTAACAAAAGTGATAGAAATAAATGAATTTAATTGAAATCAGCTACATACAAAATTCCCAGCATCCATCGTTCATATAGCAGAAAAAACATACGTTGACAAATAGGTTCGTGGAACTAACTCGTGAACTATCGCCTGATGGTGTATCTGTCGGCCAGACACGGTATACATTTGTCTCAATCCTATATTAAAAAAAAACTCTTACTTACGATCAGTGATGAATCGATTGATATAACTCGGACATCGCTGTAATGCCAAATTTCCGGCTTCTGTGGTCGGCCAACACATAATTCCATCCCAGATACCAGGACAGGCATCATCTGCAATTAAGTAAGATATGAAATACAAAATACACACTTTCATCTCACATTGTTTTAACGTTATTCATGTAAAAATATTAAAAAAGCAAAGTGTATTTGCAGTACAAGATTTTCTGGACCTAAATAAATCTGTTGTTGGAAAACCAAGGTCACATCTCTGGTTATAGATAAAGATAGCTCAATTCCTTCAGATAATAGAATAAAAATTGCACATCAAATATAGACCTCTGTTTTTATCAATGTTATATCTCTGTTCATAGACGGACATTATATATTCTTTCATTGTTTTAGGCTATAGTATAAAGATGTCCCTTGAAAAAAGATCTCTCGTTTTTACTCTGGATATAGATCTGAATGATATCGTTGAATTACACTATTTACATTATTCGGACTATTGTCCTCATCTTTGTCGCCATATTTATTACACCTCTATATTTGAGGCATTATGTACAATATTTCATTATTCGGATATTGTCTTCATCATCCGGCCTTCTTCAGATTGATTGGAATGTCGAACTGACCCCTTTATTCCGTTCACTAGTGTAGACTGTTCTAGTTCCAAGTGCCATGTTTAATGGATGTCACTTATCAGTTATCTCCTGTTATACCCTAGCCGGGTATTGAACTCACACTCTTTGGGTCCTGTCACTGGATCTAATGCCTTTATCCACTGTGCCAAGTGTCCTTGAGGACATGTGCATGAATTTTTCGGTATTATAAACCTAATGTCTCAGCAACCGTTTTTTACCAGTTCTCATATTGCAATCTTTTGCTGTTATCATTACATGTTTTTACCAGAGCTCATATTGCAAATTTTATTGTTATTATCTCTTTTCTCTGGCACTCCTTATTACTTGTTCTCATATTGTATTTCTATGCTTTTTCGGCTCAGGAGATTTTTGTGGTCTAGCATATGTGCTGATTCCTTAATTTTACGAAACTTCCAATGGTGTTCTTTCTCAACCCGACCCCACAGAGGGAGGTGATCTCCCTTTTCTCTCCATATGTGGTCAGCCGCGCCTGATTTTTCCACTTCCTCTCGTGTCACAGCTTTCTGGCGTTCTTGAAGCCTTACCTTAAGGGGGACGGTCTGTCTCCCCTTTATATTTCTTTCCGCAGCTGCACGGGATAGCGTACACACAGTCTTTAGTCATGTTCTCCTCTATGCGGTAATGTAATACGTGATTTTGCTGATTAAACAACGAAAGTCTCTCTCTCTCTCTCTCTCTCTCTCTCAAACACACACTGCATTACAAATGAAATTATTTTCAAATTCCGGAAGAATTTACTGTAAAAAAGATAAAAAATACAAAACACTGACCTTGAATCTCAACTGACTCATTCTTCAAACTAAGAAGACATTCCTTTTCTCTTTTACTTAATTCCAACGCTTGCATATGAGGTTCAATCTCCACCACTTCCTGTTAAGAAAAATAATATAATTAGAATTGTATCAGGGTATTTTTGAAAATTTAGTTCTTTCTCACTTCTTTCTGCTTTCAATGTTCGGTAGAATTTCAAATGCTGATTTTCAGAGTAATCACCGACATTTGGAATGCTATCATTTTAATCCCGATTTCCCTTAAGCTTTTCCTTTTTGCTTGACTAACATTAACTTAGTAAACATCAACATGAACGATGGCTTCTTCACCACTAGGCCACAAAGGCTTTCATGAACGATGGCGTCTTCACCACTAGGCCACAAAGGCTTTCATGAACGATGGCTTCTTCACCACTAGGCCACAAAGGCTTTCATGAACGATGGCGTCTTCACCACTAGGTCACAAAGGCTTTCATGAACGATGGCTTCTTCACCACTAGGCCACAAAGGCTTTCATGAACGATGGCGTCTTCACCACTAGGCCACAAAGGCTGTCATGAACGATGGCTTCTTCACCACTAGGCCACAAAGGCTTTCATGAAGGATGGCGTCTTCACCACTAGGCCACAAAGGCTTTCATGAACGATGGCGTCTTCACCACTAGGCCACAAAGGCTTTCATGAAGGATGGCGTCTTCACCACTAGGCAACAAAGGCTTTCATGAACGATGGCGTCTTCACCACTAGGCCACAAAGGCTTTCATGAAGGATGGCTTCTTCACCACTAGGCCACAAAGGCTTTCATGAACGATGGCGTCTTCACCACTAGGCCACAAAGGCTTTCATGAACGATGGCGTCTTCACCACTAGGCCACAAAGGCTTTCATGAAGGATGGCGTCTTCACCACTAGGCCACAAAGGCTTTCATGAACGATGGCGTCTTCACCACTAGGCCACAAAGGCTTTCATGAAGGATGGCGTCTTCACCACTAGGCCACAAAGGCTTTCATGAACGATGGCGTCTTCACCACTAGGCCACAAAGGCTTTCATGAAGGATGGCTTCTTCACCACTAGGCCACAAAGGCTTTCATGAACGATGGTGTCTTCACCACTAGGCCACAAAGGCTTTCATGAACGATGGCGTCTTCACCACTAGGCCACAAAGGCTTTCATGAAGGATGTCTTCTTCACCACTAGGCCACAAAGGCTTTCATGAACGATGGCGTCTTCACCACTAGGCCACAAAGGCTTTCATGAACGATGGCGTCTTCACCACTAGGCCACAAAGGCTTTCATGAAGAATGGCTTCTTCACCACTAGGCCACAAAGGCTTTCATGAACGATGGTGTCTTCACCACTAGGCCACAAAGGCTTTCATGAACGATGGCGTCTTCACCACTAGGCCACAAAGGCTTTCATGAACGATGGCGTCTCCACCACTAGCCCACAAAGGCTTTGATGAACGATGCCATCTTTACCTCTAGGCCGCATAGACTTTCATGGACGATGAAATCTTCACCACTTGTAAACATGCATATAAAACAATTTTCAGAAGTTCCATATCGAGTTTGATCGGCAATTAATTTTCAATGCTGTTTACTTTTTCGTCGGTCCATCCTTCTTTAGAAAAAATGATAAAAAAAAAGAAGGTAATAGACAAAACTAAAACAAAATTAGAAGGTCCTGATCTTATCTGCGGTTTCAGTTGACGGTGATCAAACCCTAGAAACAAGACTTTTTTTCAATCGTCCCGGAACCGTCTGAATAAACAATTTTTATTTTGAAAATATATATCTACCTAAATAAAAAACTATATTTTATTATTTACATCTTACTATCTGCCCCTTGGAATTCTATAAACTTTATCAATCATTCAACAATTGATTTTGCTAACTTCTCTAATGTTTTGACTATAACTGGCTTTTTGCGTATTGATAGATTTGTTTTTTTACGGTTTATCAACCCTTTGCAAGATATCTAAAACCAGAAAATATTTTTAGATATAGGAAGTTTTTGGAGATAATAATAATTTATTGATACAAGTCCTACTATTTAACATATAGCTGGGGGATAAGGTAATTTCATACATTTCTCAAGGGCATTTGCGTGTAAGTAAATACAACGAACCTGACTGGAATTAGAACTCCAATCTCTGATTTTCAATTTCGAACCATTACCCATTACATACCCAATTTACAGCACGTTGCATTCCCAAACGTTAACCCATCTAGATGCTGACCAGGCTCAACATTGCTTAACTTCGGTGATCGTAAGGGAGTAGTTTTTTTTATTGCTTCCAGGATATCTTGATTTTTTCATTCTTGTATACACATCTTTTAATAATAGACCACAGATTTTCTATTGACTTAATAACTAGAGAAACTAATTGTCATCCCATTAATTTAGTGTCTTTTTGATAAGGGTGCGTTGTTGTGCATGAATGAAACCTTTAGCTTAAAGTATCTTGATTATTATCTGTCCATTAAACAAAAATGTTTGGTCGAAGAACTTCCAACCATTCGATGCATTAACTTATGCTTAATACACTCGTCATGTTTCTATGTGCGTACCTCTGATAGTCGCATCTTGTCGTGGTAGAGGGACTTGCGTGGACCAATGACTCTGAGAACGATGCCGTCGGGAGTTGTAAACTCCTGGTAGGGCCAATCTTGGTCGCAAGGTAGGAGACGAAGAACCAGACTAAACGTGACCACCTCCTAAAACACGCGTCGGTGAAACAAGTAGATGACGATTACAACAGAACTCAACTGGTCAGTCAGTGGATGAAGAGGGCTACACATGACGGACATGCTATAGTAGGCGCAATTCGAAATTTATACGTTGGCAGCGAATCTAGTTATAAACACCATCATAATAAAGGAAACAATAAGCAACGAAGAAATTAAATTCTTGGATACAAGATAAAATCGATGACGATGACGATGACGAACTACACTGGAACATTATTTCTCAACCGGTGTTCTTCGGCACTCTAGGCTCCCGCGACCGGTGTTTCCCTACCATGACAGGTCGCTAGGGATTTCGAGAGAAACATAAATAATTTAAGAATTTTTGAGTTAATTTTTGTTTAATTTCATATTCGGTATTTTACTATACATGTACGGCATATTGTTGTAAAATCCTTGACTAGTATAATAAAAGCTTCATCCTCTTGAAAATTATAATAATAATAGGAAATGCATTTAGTGATGTCTGTATGTCATCAGTGTGAAACCGCCTTCAGTGCTTAGTGGTCAGGATCTCTGTCGGGGATTGGTGTAATCTTGAGTGACTCACTTGAGTAAACGACACATACACGGTGTCCATATATTATGTTTACTATTTAAACTACGATATAAATATAAAAAAGGCAGATATTAATAATGGTATATACCAATTTTTATGCAGGGTTTCTCTGAGACATGAAAATTATTTCAAGGTGGCACAAAGATAAAAAGGTTGTGAAACGCTACGCTAGAGATATATGGCTTATTGGATTCATACATCGGATTAGTATGGATTAATATATTCTGGTTTAGTGCAGAAACGGAAAGGTGACACAAAAGATGACAAATCGAATATATTAACTGATAAGAGTTATCTCCCTTAAACATGGAAAACAGAATGAGAACTATTTACCTGATTGTATTGAATAAAGGGTTCTGGTTTGAAAGTCTCAGGAGCTTGGAGAGTACATCGAAAGAAGGCCGCATGATATAATTGTTTTTTTTTAAGCATTTCACCCCAAACAAGACGTAAGTGCCACTGGCTCGCAAGGGGTTACAGAGAGTAAAAGCAAGTGTAAAGAGAGGTGCTTGGGGAAAGGATATAGAGAAGGACAGGGATCAGGAGCACGGTATCAGAAGATGCCGATTGACATTACATTTGAATATTTAAAGATTATAGTTTTCAGGGAAGCAAGTAAGAGGAAGGGAGTTCCACCGTCGAGAAGTGCGAGAGAAGAAACTTTTGGTGTAAAGAGGTGATTACATTTAACTGGTTCGACAGCAAAAAGTTGGGACCGAGAACCCAAGACGCTTAAATTCAGACATTTGGAGTACCAGTGAAAGTAGCTCGTCAGAACAGGTGCCATCAAAATATTTGTAGAAAAGACAGAGGGAAGCCACAGCATATCTGTGGGAAAGTGACTGTAAAAGAGATGCCAGATCAGGCCCAATCACATTGCACACCCTTCTCTCTATTTTGTCTAGGACCTCGAGATGAACAGCGGGGGCACCAGATAATGTATGGCAACATTATTTAATGCAAGGACGAATGTTAGATTTGTAGATTTGAAGGATAGACTCAGGCGAGAAAAACCTTCTGGCGCGACACAGAGAACCAATTTTCCTTGCGGTAGAAGAAGCTATTGATTTAAAGTAGTTGTTCCACCTCAGTTCAGTGGGAAACCTGAGACCAAGAATGCACTCTCATAGAGTTGGGTGCCAGCTTTTCTGATAGGAGGCAGGAGGTTTCTCTATGGTGGGTAAATGAGAGTAGTTTCGTTTTGGAGCCTTTAAAGTTTACAAGCCATTTCTCGCCTCAGTCAACCACTGATTGGAGGTCCTTTTCCACACCAGCGGCCAGGTTAGCTTTGTCAGCAATGCCGGATTTATTATTGAGACAGGACGTTGTATATATTTACAAGCAAAATGAGTATACTAGTCCGAAAGAAAGAGGGTATAATCACTCCATATTTTGTTTCTTGATTAATTATAACGAGGTTATCGCCCTAAAGTGTATCAAAGATATTTGAGAAGGTGTGATATCTGGAGACTGATACAAAAACTCTTCAGCTATGGAATCTATAGAAGGGCTTTCGCAATTATTGAGTCTTCCTAACACGTAGGTCAGTGAAAATTGTTGTTAGCAACCAGACATCAAAAGCCCACAATATCAATGACTGCATCCTCAGGGTTCTCTCTTTGGGCCTACTCTCTTTATCTATATATCTGTAATTCTCAAAATGTGTGTGTATTGTGTGTGAGGATATTTTTTATGCGTTTCCACAGTTTTCATCCGCTTTCGATAATTTTTTTTGTTTGATAGATAATTCTTCAGTGTCGGTTTTGAGTCCAAACTGACTGGGAAAAATTACCTTGAAGGCGAAAAATCGAAAAAACTGATTTTTTACACGTTGCGCAATTCAATGTCTGTAAAAAACAGTGTACAATCAATTTAGAGTTGAAATCTAACGCAAAAAGATTATTAGAATTAGAAAAAAAATTATATTAAAAATGCAAAATTATCGTATATTATTATTAAGAGGTTCCTTCCTTGGAAGATTGAGAACGCAAAAACGGCTCTTTTCACGGCCAACCCCTGCTCAAATTGTTACCCTCCCCATTTGGGGATGTCCCTCAGTTGCACCCAATTGTTGTTACTAATATTGATTTTCGGGTGGACTGACTTTAAACTTAAACTGCTCCAATTAAATGGCAAAAACTTCCACAAATGAAACACCGGTTATACTGCTACTACTGTATATTAATGATCTGCCTAAGAGCATACTCTGATTTTTAATAAGTATCTTTGCGGATGATACAACATTTTATAGGTGCACTTCTAAAAATCTGGAAGACCGCAACCTAGCAGATCATTGTTCCCATGACCTAGCGCAAGTAGCTCAACGGGGGAAGGACTGGTTTGTAAAATATCAATACGCCCGAATCAAACTAGTCCCACCACCAAGCAGACACTGAACTTTCCCCTATCATGGATGTTCTCTTAAGGAGGATGATTGCCTTGATCGTCTATTGGGACTCATCGAAGACCTCAAGTGGAACTCATATACCATCAACAGATGCTGGAAAAATAGTCGGTTCATTGTGCGCTCCACTAAGTATGTGACTCCCTCTATTATACTCTAGCTTTACAAGAGCCAAATCAGACCAAAAATGGATTATTGTTGTCAGATCTGTTATCTGTCTATGCGTTTTTGTTTGGGTTTTCCCGATCAAATCATCGTTACTCACATGTTTAGTCCATAGCATTTAAACTCAACATCCTTCTGTTATAGCACCTCCCCAAATATGGAAGAATAGAATCTAACAGTTTCCCCTATCCTCTGACTAAGCCCTGGTGGCTTAATGTTGCGGGTAGGGAAATAGCTTATAAAATTCAATACAGCCGAAACCAAAACTACTAACTTTCAACCACCGGCACCACCGAGCAGACCCTAACCTTTCATATGTCATGACAGACGAATCTTCTTTCATGGGGGCTTTTTGCCTTGAACGTCTATATTGGGATCCAAGCTCTCCTCAGACCAAAACTATTAACTTTCCACCACCGCCGAGCAGACCCTAACCTTTCATCTGTCATGACAGACGAGTTTTCTCTCAAGGGGGCTTCTTACCTTGAACGTCTATATCTCCTCACACCAAAAATAGATTATTGTTGCCATATCTGGGCTAGACTGCCAAGTCCTCGCTTTCCTCTCATGATAGGGTTTAAAAGCGTCTTCCCATCCTTGTGGGTGATGAATTATTTTCCACCGTACTACCCTTTATCACAAACGAAACATAGCGAGCCTCTCGCTACACTACCTCTATTTCCATGACATGTGTTCTGACGCGCTACATTCATTGGTTCCACCAATCCTGCCCTTTGCAACTGGGACCCATCATGCCACGTACACAGGAATGAATCACTCTCATTCACTTTGTATTCCACTAATATTAAGTAAGTTCCAATCTGACAGCTTATTCGCAAAACCTGCTGCTTTTTGGAACAGATTCCTGACAGGGGGGTTTCCCAATCACTATAATCGTGACCGCTTCGATTATAATGTAAGCCGTTATATTTCCTGCACAACTCGATGAACTTCACTTCTTGTTTTTTCTTACGCTCATACAACATAAAACGCTCTCTACCTTTTAAGGCTCTTGAGGCTTGTATTGGATTAACATCAGTATAACAAATTAAAATAAGTGTAGGTTAATTTCAAGTCTAACATGCTAAATGTTGATCTGAAATATTTAGTTTGAAATATTCATCATTGAATAAATGGAATTCTATTGACAAGTAAAGATAATCTTCATCTATGTGCCGCGTCCCTTTAATAACCTGGGCGATCATGGTTCTCCACAACTTCCAATGCCATGTAGCTCTTAGTAATATTTGTTTTACCATCCCTCCTACTTCCTGCCTTACCATCAATTAACATAAGCATGCTAGTAAGGTGGCGCACTGGTTACCTCTGTTCAGCTTGCTATCGCTATGCCGAGTCAGTGCTGGAATTTTTCGAGCATTTATTCGTCATTTTGTCTATTTTAACTTCAATATGTCCTGTGAGAGTCAAGTTCTCCAAGCCGCCTTCCTCATTATGTATCCAAGAAAGTTCATCTGCCGCTTACACATTCCGTGTATTTGCAGAATCGATTTTACATTGCAGTTCAATATTTTTTCTTTGCTTTTAACGAAATTTTCATCTTTCTCAGTACTTTGCTTAGTTTTAGGAAGGTATCTTTCGCTAAACTGATATAAAAAATGAATTATTACGCAGCAGTTCATTAGTATTTTCTTTGTTTCTAACGAAATTTTCCTGTTTCTTAGTACTTTGCTTAGTTTTTGGAAGGCACCTTTCCATATTCGACAGTAAGAAATGAGATATTACACAGCAGTTCATTACTATTTTCTTTGTTTCTAACGAAAAATTTCCTTTTTCTCAGTACTTTGCTTAGTTTTGGGATGGCATTTTCTTTTATTCCAATTCGCGTTCGGATGTTTTTTTATTGATGTATTTACGAATATGTATCCAAGTTTCTTTCGGTAATATATATTTAGTGTCAATTTTTGTTCTCTTTTCATTTTATTTACTTCGTCACAACATTCCACGCCCGATTTTGTCCTTATCATCTTTGGGCGGCCAAGGCAGTAACCAAGTGTCATCATTAGACCCCAAGAAAGAATTTATAATCCCGACAGTAAATTGAAATCTTCGACGTACGAGCCAGTACTTAACAGTGACTGATAGCAGGATGTACCGAAGCTGAATGTCGGGGGGATTATCATCATATATTAACAATATCAATGATACTGCAGTGTCTGTAGCATATCATGTCCGAAGAAATGGAAGGCGGATCCGGATTACAGGAATTAGATTGACGATAGAAAGTGCCAAATTCATGCGGCGTAATTTAATAACGATTCAACACAAATCTTGTGGAACCCATTTGTAAGGTAATATTCTTATCTTCTGTCGAACATAGTTACAATAAAAAAACAAAAACAAAAACAAAAAACAAAAAAAAAACACATTACTAATAGTCTCACAAAAATATCAATGTTACAATAACAATGCTATGCTGTCAGTAATGCTTTTATTAATTCTTAACCAATAACGATTATTATTTCAGGTTTTTCATTAGAGTAGCCGGTCACTTGTTTTCCAGCATTCTCGTCTGCTTGGACGGCTAGCTACACACGCATGCGCAGACATATTTGTGCTTACTGTAAAGACTCGAAGAGCTTTAAAAAATATATAAAAGAAAGCATATTCTGAATTAAAAAAAAAAAAAATTAATTCCAACGGATAATTTATTGCTTAAGCATATATATTTCAGAAAGCTTCTGCAATCCTTGATCACTCTTGAGAAACAAATGAAACAGTGACTAAGCTACATTGTATACATTATAAATTCAAAGTGACAAAAAGAAAAAAAAAACAATATTCGATAGAACTGCGTTCGTGAGACATGCGTAAGCTCTAGTTTGGAAAATGACATTTCTTTCTTTAAGCAATTCTCACGCTTTCAGTTTATGTATGTAACAATAAATTATCTTCTGGAATTACAAGCTTTTATTCTTTTTAATTCAACTTCACTAATGGAATTAAGCGTTTTTACAATTAATCATATTTTGATTTGATTAGCTTATTTTGTTTAAACTCGCAGACCCAAATAAGCGATCACATTCCTTCCTCATATATATATTAATTGCAGCGCTGATTTAAATTAAAAAAAAAAGAAGTCTTTTTCTTATTGAAAATGCCTTAAATTGAGCACGTTACAGTGATTCCCAGCCCAATGAGTTCAAATGTGATTAATATCGTAACTATGATAATCGGGTCTTAGCTACAGTTTCTGTGAGGGTGCGTGATGCACAGTTTGAAATGGCTCACACTCTCAGTCACGATGACGTGTGTCTTCGTGCTAGCATAAACATAGACGGCTTCACTCACAAGTCTTAGTTAAGCCAGTGTTCTGGTCATCAGGTGCTTTCAAATGGTGCCGCACGTTGTAATCACCCCCCGATAATATTAAGGCCTCGCTGGCAGGTCGAAAATGGTATGATTCGAACTCGAATCTCAGAAAGTGAACGTTCTAAACACTTGGCCAGACGCAAATTTCGAATATATTTCTCTAGTGAATACATAAGTACTGCATTATACAGGGTGTCCATAAAGTTCGCGTGCACTTTAAAAAAAAAATCTTTATTTTTATTTGCGATAGAAATAATTTGTAAAAAGGGTTAAAGAAAAGTAAATCTATATTTTTTAAGGTTTTATTGAAATTTTATTTAAGCTTCCACATGTCCTCCATCTTTAGCAAGGGTAATATGATTTTGCAGTTCACGGAAAATATTTGCCAACTGATTTACAGTAATGCCTGAAATCACATTAGTCATTTTAGCTATACTTAAAACTAGGTACATTAAACTTTATAACATTTTTTACAGATTATTTCTATCGCAAATACAAATAAAGTTATAATTTTTTAAAGTGCACACAGACTTTAAGGAAACCCTGTATATGTAATATGATCATTTTTTTAATATCACTTTAATTAATGACAACTGAAAATAGTTTTCTTCCTCATTTGCAATGCAAATAAATAGTAAAACAATAACTAAAGCATTTCTACCGTAAAATAATTTAAAAACCACTTACATGATAACTGCGTTATATAATGTTGCGATAATTAATTCTTTACCATTTCATTGTGATTTTCAGTATATTATTCTATTATATTCTAATAGTAAAACATTAGCATGGCACATAATTAAGAACAAATTCTATAATAATAAAGCGCAGTGTACATGTGTCCGTCTGTCCGTCCGTCTGTTTTTCGATTTCGGTGAATCATAAACAACCTGAAGTAGTAGGTGTGCAGGAAGAAATGGTATCTGCCTTTGCTATAAAAAAAAAGGGAGCATGAATGACGCGTTAATGACTTGGACGTCAAAACAAACAGTTAAATACTTAATCTTCTTTTTCTCACCTAGTGCAATTACATACACTTAAATTACGCCACATTGTGTCAGAAAGAAAAAACTTTACCACGAGAAAAAAAAAGGACTATACAAGTGAACTAAAAATTAAAATTACAAGAAATTTTAAGTAAAGACATTTGTTTTTACAAAAAAAAAAAATAAAATAAAATACTTTTCTTTGCATTTAAACTACGAACAGTTTATAAAGTAAAAGCAAATACAAATTGTTAAAAAAGATGTTTAGACTAATTGAAGACTTGTCTATTGTATAAAATTCTTATTAAGCGTACGATAATGAAAGGTCATTTACGGCAAATGTTCAATCTACTACAAAAATGGTTTCATCAGGGAATTTAGCAACTAAATTGAAAAGGTTTATTTCAAAATTTCGAAATCATTCAAAAGCTCGTCGACTCCAAGAATCTGATAGTACATACCAAACATCTGTCTTTTTGTCAGTAATAAAAGACGCATTCGCCATTTACGATGGGTTGAAAATCGATAATGAAGCTGAGAAAGAAAATTTGCAAGTAGTAATAACAAAATTCGAATTTTTTGTTGGAGAAATCAATGAAGTTTACGAAGCTTATAAATTTCATATTGAAAAGCAAGAAGCTTCATCGAGTATGAAAGCATATGTCGCTGAGTACCGGCAGTTAGCAAAAGACTGCGATTTCTGAGAAATGCAATAAAAAGCTAGTTGTTTATTTATTTACTATATATTTTTTATTATTTTTATGAGACGAACTTGTTAGTTGCAATTTTACGGTAGGTACATTCATTTAATAAGCCTAGCTTGATCTGGCAAACACCCAAGATTAATATAATAATCTGCGTTGCACGAAAGTATATCGGTGTACCGCACTGCTCATACCAAATTCTACAGATTGTAGTGGCTACAAGTATTTTCTTCGAGGTACGACTGCATTTGAAAAGTGACCTGTCGTAAGATGAGACTATCATCGATCTACGACACTTTTTCTTCGTGGTCGTCTATAGGTCATTGGTTTGTTTTACGGCATATCAACACCTGAATTGGTTATTTAATGCCGACAAGACTTTTATTACTGGTAATATTTCTTTTTCGAAAAAGTATTGCCGGTAATAATTTATTGTTGGTAATATTTTATTCAAAGATGTATTGATGGTAATAATTTATTCCTGGTAATATTTTATTCAACGATGTATTGCTGGTAATAATTTATTGCTGGTAATATTTTTTCAAATATGTGTTGCTGGTAATAATTTTTCCAAAAAACGTATTGCTGGTATTAAAACCTATTTTTATACTTTCATGGTGTTTTGACCACTTTTGGGGGCGGGGGGTAACTATCTTCCCATAGCTGGGACCCTGACAGGTGCTGCCACTCCGAGTCCGGATGGGCCTGGGAATACCAGCAATTAACAGGTGGTTCCACGCTTTTCGAAACCTTCTAATCAAAGACCTTGCTGTCGAATGTAGTTTATTGCCTTACCCAGGACTACACATCTTTAAGATGTTAATCGCTGAAATGAAAACATGTTAACACATAGTCGTTACCCTTTTCAGAAAACAGTGAAACCAGTGTTGAAGGGAAGCGGCCAAGGTGTAAAGACCACGAAGTAAAGCAAGAAGTTCAATCTCATCATATTTATGAAACGCTGACTTGCACCAGAAATGAAAGATCTTCGAAGAACACTTCTTGTGTAATACAAATACTTGAGTATATTTATGCGTGTGTAAGTATCCATAATCACTTTAAGCATGTGCATATTGTATGCTTATGCGCTTGTATGTGGATTTTCAGTGGTGTGCGGGATTTAACAGAAGACAGAGGCGGTGAACCAGTTTGTGTTTACTTCGAACTAATGCTTTGAGAAAAGTGGGAATGAATCTCTTCTTATATATAAGAATAATAGCAGGGCAGACTGGGTTGTCTAGCCTTAGCTAGCAATTTTGAATTAAAAACCGTAGATATGGCAATAGGAAAACTGTTTTACAATATTTCTCAAGAATATTCAAAGAAATGCAGATGCCAAAGAAATGCAGATGCCAAAGAAAAAGGGAGCTGTGGAGAATCATAATCTACAGCATCTTGAAGAGACGTGGCCCTTAAAATAAAGATATGCATTTTTCGATTTGCGTGTGTAGGTGTACACACACACACACACACACACACACACACATATATATATATATATTTGTGTTTGTGTGTCTTTTTGAAAAAGACGAATTTGATACCAATGAAATAAATCAAATTAGACATTTGTTTATTTTATCCCTCCGTCAAATAAAAACATTTTCATTAGCATTCGAAAGGAGATTCCTGGGAAGAAAAAAGCAATGTGAAAAGGCGAGAAATGGAAGTACATTACAGCAAACCTTCACAAATATAATAAACCTCGAATACATTTGTTAAAATTTTAAAATGTATTTTATATGTAAATGCGTAATTGATTTTCTGTCGAGGAAACTTTTCATAGTAAACATTACTTATAGCTAGACTTGTTTGTGAACAATAATTCATACATTTAATAAATGTCAGTTTAAAAAAAGAAAAAGAGTTACAGGTAGATTGACTTAAGCTGTTGTTTCCGTTTTCTGTGCGTTTTTGCATCTCAAACTATTACGCTTATCTCTTTAGATGAAAATGAATTTACATTAATCTTAAGTTTAAATACCCCATCGCTTATTGATAATATAGTTCACCTGTAGTTCAAAAACTATTTACTGTGAATCCAAGAAAAACACAATTTGAGCTCGTATAAGAAACGCCACATAAGAGGAACTGATATTAAAATAAAACAACGAAAGGTCCTGGCCATAAATAAACTCCAACCACGGACCGCTTACATCAAAATAAGATACCTTACATCCCACCAATCGCTAACACAAACCCATTCTCATTAACAAAACATCTACCAGATTAGGACTGACATTGAAAATAAAATTAAATCAATGCTCCGAGACAGACACTTAAGGATTGATGATAGCCGCTTAGAGAACGGTTTGAAATAGACTATACTATGTTGAGGTAATTTTATTTTTGCTGTAATATATATATATATATATATATATATATATATATATATATATATATATATATATATGTGTGTGTGTGTGTGTGTGTGTGTGTGTGTGTGTCCTTGAGATTGAAATAATTAAGATTAAAACGTCACTGGGAACAATAATTATTTTATATTACTTGGATTATATACCAACAGATTTTTTACCTTTACTATATATATATATATATATATAATGACAAGGTAGAAAAAGTATACTTTTGGACTTCTTCGGACTTTTGTTTTAAGCATTCAAACCCAAGCAAGGTGGGAAGCCACTAGCACGCAAGGGTTACAAAGTAGGAGCGAGAACAAAGTGGAGTGGTAGAGGAAAAGATGAAGAGACGGTTAGGGGATAGATCAGGGCATCTGGAGACGTCGATTGATGTTACATTTGAAAAGTTGGAGATTATAGTCATCAGGAAAACAAGAAATGCGGAGGGAGGCGAGAAGTGCGAGACATGAAGCTATTGGAGTAGAAGAGACAGCTACATTTAACAGTTTCGACAGTGAAAGGGTGAGAGCGAGATGCCAGCCTAGTAGAACGCTTAAATTCATGAAGTCTGGGAACCAGCGAAAGCAACTCATCGAAGCAGTTACCGTGAAAGTATTTGTAAAAAAGAGAGGAGGAGGCGACGTCACGTCTGTGAGAGAGCGGCTGCAGATGAGATGCCAGATCAGGGCCAATTGTATTGCATATCCGTCTTTGGATGTTATCAAAGACCTCAAGACAATTAGAAGGGGCTCCAGACCATATATGGCAGCAATACTCCATGCAAGGGCGAATGGGTGATCTGTAGATTTGAAGGGTCGACTCCGGCGAGAAAAATTTCCTTGCTCGGCACATGGAGCCAACTTTCCTAGCGGTGGACGAAGCTATTGATTCAATGTATTCGTTCTATCTCAGGTCAGTGGACAATGTGAGACCGAGCAGTCGCAAAGAGGTGCTCTCGTGGAGTTGAGCACCAGGCATTCTAATGGTGGGGGGGGGGGGGCAGGAATAGTTCTCTCTGGTGAGTGAGAGATCAGTTTTGTTTTTGAGGCGCTAAAGTTAACCAGCCAATACCTGCCCCAGTCCACAACCGATTGAAGGTCCATTTCAAGACAAACGGCCAGGTTAGTTTTGTCGGCAACACTAGATTTGTTTTTGAGGCAGGAGTAAATAGTAGTGTCGTCCGCATAGATGCCTACTTGTGAACCTATGGCATCAGGAATATCGTTAATGAAGATAAGGAACAATGTAGGGCGAAGAATAGAGCCTTGGGGAACACCTGCGTTCGTTGGATAGGAGCTGGAGGAGAATCCATTGAGAACGACCTTCAATGTAAATTTTGACAAGAATGATTGTATTAAGTCGAACAATCGATCTGTGATTCGATAACCCTGAAGCTTGCGAAGATGGCCGGCATGCCAAACCCTATCAAACGCTTTGGAGATATCAAAAACCACAGCACGAGTTTCTCTGTTATTATGAAGTGCGTGGTAAACAATTCCAGTTATGGCCGTAAGCACATCAGCTGTAGAATGGGCAAAACTAATTTTGTTATATTGGTAAGACTGCACAGGCGCACGTCAGACTTTCTAATATCACAGTTTGGAATTGCTACTTACAAAAATGATGGGAAGAAAAAGAAAAAGACTCTAAATGAATGCGTCTGAAAAAGAAATTCTAAAAATTCCCAGCACCCCTCTATCAACATAACAAATTTAGTCCGATGAAATCCTGAGGGACGAAACGCGTTAAAAGTTAACTTTTTCCAATTTGTCATAAAATTTCACCAATACTGTTTTCGATATATAAAATATATATCTTTATCTCATATATATATATATATATATACACACACACACACACACACACACACACACACACACACATATATATATATATATATATATATATATATATATATATATGTAAACAGTGTATATTATTATACAAGGACCATAAATTTTCAAAAACGAGAAAATAACACAATAAAAAGAACCTGTTGCTGACACTGCTAAAAAAAATGTGAATAATTTTACGCCAGAGAAAATCGCACAAAGCTCTTTGCTTTTATTTGCAAGCATATTCCCGCCAATTTGCTAAGAGATTTATAAAGAGACTAATGAGATATAGGAAAAGAGAACACGTCCTCACCTGTTGAAAAATAAGCACTTTCCATCTGGAAATCTCACAGATCAATTTTATCAAGAATTTAATGGAGATTTAGCACTCTAGAGAGAGTGATAGAGACTGACAGAGAGTGACAGTGAGAGTCTAGTACGACTACCAGTGTTGGACACTAACTTTTAGTAAGCTCTGCTTACACTATCTCTGTAGCCTGTTGTTAATACATCTTTCTTACATCTCATCCGTGTTCCGTGTTTTACTTCTGTGGAGCCCAACTTTGGCACCCACATCAGTGGCGACGAGGATTCTAGAAACGCACTCACGGCGAAACCTAAATACCTTACCAATCCCACATCTGGGTCGACGAAGAATTTTAAAAACGCATTCACGTCGAAAAATCGCAATACCTTGCCAGTCCCACAACAGTGGAGATAGAGAAAATTCGAGAATTTCGTTCTCACCGTATCAATAGCGACAGTACTCGACAAATACACAAACTCCACGCGTTCCCACAGCAGTGTTGAACGAGAAATTAAGCTGGTATTAATACATTAGCAATTTAAAAGCTAAACACCCAGCATCTACATATATTCCAATACCAAACGCCATTGACAAACTAGCGATTCGACATCTACGGAATATTAAAGTCTGTCCAATACGAGAACGATTTCTACACACCCACACACAGAAAAAAAAAACAGTTGTTTGTAAAAATAACTGACAACACAAGATCAAGTACTACCTGTGTACTCAAGTTTTCGGAAAAAACTATCGAAATCTTTTTTATGTAACTGAGTTGAACTCGGGCATAAAATTATTCTCCCCTCAAATTCACTGAGGTGAGTTTTCTTTTTTTTGTACCTTTCTAAAAAAAAAAATACATTAGTGTGGTGAAAAAATTATTCAATTACGTTAAAGCTAAACACACATAATTAGTTTAGTTTAACTATTGTCTTTCCATATTTTTTTCTGTAAAAGAAAAAAAAAGGAACAAATCTATCAAGATTTTTTTTGTGTACCTCCTCTTAGTACACGTGTTTCAAAGCAACAAAAAAAAAAGCGCTGTCATTTTTAAATATGGAAGATTTTCAAAAAGTAGTTGCCCAAATGTTAAAAGTAAATTTGGACCAGCAACAAAAATCAGAAGAAAGACAACAACAACTATGTTTGGATTTACATAAACAGCAAGTGGAATTCCAAAAAATTACCCTTCAGAATGCTGAACTACAACAGAAACAACTTAAAGAATTACTCGTAAATGCATTAAAAGGCTCAAACTCTGAAAAAGATACAATATTCTCCCAGAGTATAATCTACAATTCAATGGAAACCATTGAAAACGTACCAGAGGAAGACAAAACGTTCCAGGCTTTTAACAGGCGCTACGAAGATATTTTCAACGTAGACTGTAAACAATGGCCTAGTAAAAAAAGGTACGTCTACTATTGAGAAAACTGGGAACTACAGAACATAGTAGGTTCGTAGACTTCATACTACCCAAGAAGACGACTGGCTTGGATTTTTCAGAGACGATTAAGCTCCTATCAGAATTATTCGGGCCTAACACAACCTTGTTCCACAAACGTTGGAAATGCCTGAACACAGTCAAAGACAACAAGCAAGATTTTCTAACGTTTGCAGCATCGGTGAACAAGCTATGTAATGATTTTAAACTAGCCGAACTGACTGCCGATGATTTTAAGTGCTTAATTTTCACACAAGGTTTAGTATCTGCAGAAGACGCCGAAGTCAGACGACGGGTACTGACTAAGCTTGAGAACGAAGAAGGATTGACTCTCCAAAAACTGTCAAAGAGTAATATCTGTAAAGCGTGACTCAAACACTATCGAGGAATCAGGTGTGACTCAGATTAATAAAATCAGAAGTAAGTCTACCTCCTATTCCCCTCAAAAAGACAAAAGGCAAATCTCATATCCTAAATTACGCAGTAACCAAAACTCAAATAGGTTAAAGAAACCGCCCGGACCATGTTACCATTGTGGTAAATGGCATTGGATGAAATTCTGTCCAGTTAAGAACAAAAAATATTGCAAAAATTGCAATAAAAGTGGGTATACTTTAACTTCGTGCTGGTACGCCAACAGAACGAGAAAACCCAAAAATAAAATCAGGCATCTGACAATATTGTTGATAGGAATTTAAGAAAATATGTAACCGTGGATATTTTCAATAAGTCCATTAAATTCCAGCTTGACTCGTACTTGGCGAAAATTGAACAAGCTGACCTTATTAAAAACGGATAAAACAGCAAAATCCGTAACTGGCGAAAATATTAACATTTTAGGCGAGGTAATACTTACAGTAACACTAAATGGAGTTACCAAAAAGCTCAAAGCCTACGTATTAAAAACTTCAGACAACTTATTTGGAACTGATTGGATAGAAAAATTCAATCTTTGGGTTTGCCCAATGAGTACATTTTGTCGCAAGATACAAAGTACAACGTCCAATTTGGTAAATCTAAAAAAGGAACTCAAACAACAATTTCCCCAGGTTTTTTCTGGCGGCCTTGGGAAATGTACTAAAATGAAAGCTAAGTTCAAGGTGAAGGACGGTGCACAACCGGTATTCAAAAAGAAACGGAATGTCCCTTTCGCTGCTCTAGAGCAAATCAATAAAGAGTTAGATAGACTCGAACAAGCAGGTATTCTGTCAAAAACAGATTTCAGCGAGTGGGCAGCACCTACGGTCTACGTCAAAAGAAGTCCAATCAAATACGAGTATGCGCAGATTTTTCCACAGGGTTAAACGATGCCTTGCAAGATCACCACTGTCCTCTCCCAAGCACTGAAGAATTATTTTCAATAAACTCAATGGTGGAAAATTTTTTTCTAAAATCGACTTCTCGGACGCATACCTTCAGATAGAGGTGGAAGAACAAAGTTCCAAATTGCTCTGCATAAACACCCATAGAGGGTTGTACAAATACAACAGGCTGGCTTTTGGAGTAAATTTTCCAGCAGGTCATGGACGCCATGCTGTGCGATCTTGACTACGCAACAGCCTATTTGGATGATATACTAGTAAAACTACGGCAGAGCACCGGAAGCATATAATAAACGTATTCGAAAAGATACAAGAATACGAATTTAAGGTTAAGGAGGCAAAGTGTGACTTTTTCTTACCAGAGATTAAATACTTAGGTCACATTATAAATAAAGATGGTCGTCGGCCGGATCCAGAAAGAGCCAACACGATCAGAAACATGCCGGCCCCAGATAACGTTCAAGCGTTACAAAGCTTCCTCGGCCTAGCTAATTTTTACCAAGGGTTCATTAAGAACATGCAAAATTTGAGAGGGCCTCTAAACCAACTTTTAAAAAAGGACAAACCATGGTCATGGACCCCGGAATGCCAAGACACATTCGAGAAGATCAAGAAAACTCTTACTTCAGACCTCTCCCTCACCCATTACGACCCTAGTCTCGACATCATAGTCGCAAGTGATTCAAGCTCGTACGGCATAGGCGCTTGCATATTACATAAACTGCCAGATGGTTCGCGAAAAGCTGTGGCTCACGCATCAAAATCTCTACTTCCAGCTGAGAAACAATAAAGAGGAAAAAGTATTAACAGTTTTATTTTTTCTCTCCTTTTCAAAAAGAAAACTCTTCCAGGCCTATATTAAGTAGGCGACATAGCACTCTAGAGAGAGTGATAGAGAGTGATAGAGACTGACAGAGAGTGACAGTGAGAGTCTAGTCTTGGACACTAACTTATAGTAAGCTCTGCTTACACTATCTCTGTAACCTGTTGTTAATATATCTTTCGTACATCTAATCCGTGTTCCGTGTTTTACTTCTGTGGGCCCAACTTTGGCACCCACATCAGTTTCTATAATGTTTCTTTTGGCAGTTGTTCCACAGGGTGTTTCAAAAAGAATACGCCAAAATCATTACGCTGTTTTTTCAGGTCTATAGCATTGTAGTGGACTCAATCAGTGGTTATTTGATAGAGTAGTTATCAAAGTTTGATTGGATGTCAGTTTCACCGCTGTCGTTAGTATAACTTCCGGTGCAGCTGAATTGTGGGAAGATCAATCAAAATCGCGACTCCTCAGCAGAAGGCGTTTTGCGTGCTTGAGTTCGCGAAAACAAACGACATTGTCACGGTGCAGGCAGATTCGAATGACTTCATTTTTCAGCAAGATGGAGCACCACCCCATTGGCATCTCTGGGTTAGAGCTTATCTGAATGAAAACGTGCCTCAGCGATGGATTGGAAGGAAAGGTGCTAAAGACCTTGCTCTCTGTGCTTGGCCTGCCAGAGCCCCGCATCTCACTGTGTGTGACTTTTTCTTGTGGGGGTATGTTAAAGACCAAGTTTATGTTCAAGCACTTCCAGCAAGTATCGATGACTTGAAAGATCGAATAGCAGCTGCAATCAACAGGTTGGACCGTGACATGCTGAGGCGCGTTTCGGAGGAATTCTTATATCGGCTTGATGTTGTCCGCGCTGCCGGTGATGGCCACATTGAGCACTTATAAAACATGAAATGAAACTTGAATGTATATACAACACATGTGTTCATGCTAGAGGTTTGGAAATTTTTTCGTTATTGACACATCACGTGATGATTTTGGCGTATTCTTTTTGAAACACCCTGTATTTTATGAATATGTTCCTAGTATGTCACCCCTTTTTTGCTATTTACTTCAAACTGTAATTCATTGATATGACAAAATCAGGCGAAGAATATTTCTAATTACAAAGAGAATTCCTAGAGTTAAGATAAGAAAATATATTATCTGTTTTTACAATAAATACATTTCTTTTCATATTTGATTAAAGAAAACGGAAAGATTTTTATTTTAATTTTTTAATTTTCCTTATTTTCATAAAAGGACTTCAATAGAAGAAATGTGATATTTATCATTCGAAAGACATCAGACAGAGTGAGAGAGAGGAAGAGAGAGAGAGAGTGAGAGAAATGGTGAGAGAGAAGGAGAGAGAGTGAGAGTGATAGAGGGAGAGAGAAAGATTGAGAGATAGTCAGAGAGTGGGTGAGAGAGAAGGAGAGAGAGTGAGAGTGATAGAGGGAGAGAGAAACAGAGTGAGAGTGAGAAAGATTGAGAGAGATAGAGAGAGATAGGGAGAAAGAAAAAGAGAGGGTGAAAGATAGAGAGAGAGTGAGAGAAAGAGTGAGAGAGAAAGAGAGAGAGAGAGAGAGAGAAGCAGATGGATGTAAACCTGTGTTTTATATCTGTCTATATCTCTGAGATGAGGTATGATTATTTACA
>OZ010584.1:114495745-114533245 GCA_963932145.1 Acanthosepion lycidas | reverse complement strand
TTTCGTTCATTTACACCAACGATATTCTCCTACGCTTATCGAAATAAATAAACAAGCGAATAAAAAAAAATAATTAAAAAAAAAAAAAAAACTTTAGCAAACATAGACCTTCTTGCCCGTCAAAATAGGAGTTTCAAAAAGGACGTTTTTTTCCCACTGTTTTTTAACTGCCTTCACTCTTCGGCAATATTAAAAAAAAATGGATGATTAGAATCGTAATAAAACCTGCATATATGAAAGTAAATTTATACATGTTTTTTTGTTCCTGGGAATTGACAACAAAAATAAAAAAAACAATATTTATTTACTAGATTATTTATTTGTCATATTTATTTATTTTCTTTATCGAAATGGTTGGCAAAACATCGGCTAATTGCCAATTGAATCTAACTTTCTAAAATGGTAAACAATAAAGATTTACTTCTAGTTGGTTCACTTATTTTAATAATTTAGTTAATGTTTATAAATATATGAATAAAAATGTTTTCATATTTACTTCTCTATAAATTGGGAAATGATAAATATTGCATTGCATTAATCTTAATGCAATTTATTAGTTTTTAGAATGTATAAATATAAAATTATCCTTGTAAATAAGCAATTTAATAATTAAATAATGTTTAATATTTTTTTTCTAAATTTTTAAGAACAAAAATGTGTAAATTCATCATATGTTTAGGTTTTATTACAATTTTAATAATTGTTGATTTAAAAAGGCTTAGTACACAAATTGTATCGCAATATCTTATTAAAAAGATCAAAATAACTCTTCCTGTAGTAATTTCAATTTCTGTGTGTCAGGTTGGTTTAATAAATCCAATAAATATGATAGAATATAGTTTCAAGGTATTCTATATTTATAGGGCAAAAAGTGCTCAGTATCCGGGGTAGTGTATATGTAAATATAAGCAGAGTGGACCCAAGGTTCAGCTCCAAATAGCGACAGTCTATTTCATTTTTTAAAAGGCAATCTTCAGGCTTTATTCAGATTACAAATTCAAAATGGACACAGAATTTTCATCCTTGACGTACAACTTACAATTGATTTTATATGCTGTTGTTTTCAAACATTAAAATAGATCACAAAAAGATGACATACTGCGGCTACAGTTATGTTTATTATTGACTGGACTTTGTCAAAACCGTTTCATAATTAAAAATTATTTCCAAAGAAGGATCAATCTCAAATATTTTATTTGCATATGGAATCCAACATTAACTAGAGTTAGAATTATTTGTCCAGAGCAATTTAAAACCACTTCTAATCATCACATTTGCAAGTCTTCATCCAATCTTCCACACCTTACTTAGACTGCATGCCAATGTCTTTGTCAGGGTGATATTGACAGTATTTTCTTATCAACTCTACATTTGTAAAGACAACGTTTACCATAGGGACTATCAATAGAAGCACTTTCCATTATTAAAATGTCTCTATCAGGAATGAGACAATGATAAGATCTACTTCCAGTAATGGTATTCGTAATTAAATAACAATTTTGTCAATCAAATATAAAGTTATGGGAGAGATCTGATAGCAAAGAAGCCTGTAGATGTAATTGAAGAGTGAAAGAGTCGTTGTTTACGAAGCTAAGGCAATCGTTGGTGGAGAGAATAAAAACTACTTAGGAGCAGGCCGAGGGTCATTGTAAAAGACGATACAATAACCAGAAAATGAGTCTGTCTAACAGTAAATACAAAGGTAACACGGTGCTTTCTAACTACTAATGGAACACCATTGACAGCGCAAAGGAGGTGCCTACCATCACATTGAAAATACTGGCCAAATCAAGACCATAGAACGGATCCGGTAAAGGTTGTAATTTCTGCCTGATTGAAAAATTGCATTGAATGGGAGTCTACCGGTTGAATAAAAGAGGCGAGATTATGGTCACATGCCGACATAAGAATAAATATTTGATTAAAAATACACATCTGGGGTATAACCCTTACCTTTCACCTCTGGAATATATGTTAAACGATAGACTGCTTCAGTCTGATATTTGTTATTGTATGAAACTCTGAGTAGTAGATTTTGATATTGATAATATGATATATATATATATATATATATATATATATATATATATATATATATATATATATATTGGAGATTAAGCTCAACAACTAGCGGTGATAGTTTGTTTCATGCTATTGTGATTGTCTGAAGATTGTGTTTAAGCATGAAGCAGATCGTCGCCCCTGGGTGTTGACCTTAATGTTCACTTTTATATTTGCATATCCTTAATACTGAACACTTTAACTCATGAATATTGAACACCTAATAGTATATTTTTATCATATATATATATATATATATATATATATATATATATATATATATATATATATATATATATAAATATATATATATATATATATATATATAAATATATATATATATATATATATATATATATATATATATATATATATATAATAAAAATGAAAGAATATTAATATACAACCCAATGTGTGTCTGTGTTTTGAACAATAAAAGTCCACATTTTGTGCAACACCAAGGATCTAAGGACATAGCAAAAGTAAACATTTGCTGACGCTTTTCGCCGTTGTCTTTCGTCTCTTAGTCGGTCAATGCGACTGATTTCAAAATTTCTAATACAACTCTGGTAGAAATATCTCCAGTTATTCATATCTCCATGGCAACTTACTCGAAATCAGCATCAGACACGTTGATAACTGAGAAGTTACTCTTTAGCTTGCCTTTATATCTGAGACACAGCCGTCCAATATTCTTTGCCTACTGTCAAGCTGGCTATACATCAGAACCTTATGTATTCTGTTGTCACTCATTCTTGGAAGATGACCAGCCCAACGAAGTTGTGACTGCATCATGAATGTCTCAATCTCACCAATTTTGCATTTTGCGAGAAATTCGGCATTGGGCATTCTATCAAAAGTATAGCCACAGTTCGCGAAGAGACAACTTTGAAGACATCCTTATTGATATAGGTCCTATAAAGAGGTCCACGATTCTGTGTGGGAATGGGAAACAAGTGTGAGAGGGAAATGTATGAAAGCTCTAGAGAGAGAGAGAGAGAGAGAGAGAGAGAGAGAGAGAGAGAGAGAGGGTGTAACAGAAGAAAGAAAAACAAGAAGGCCTAAAGGTGGATGTGGGGATTAAAATTTAACACAGAGAAGTTTTAAAGAGAGGAGATAAATAACGGTTTAAATGAGTGAGATACAGATAAATATCAATTATTTTCAGATGCATAAATCACTACCAATTCGCTGACCTAAAATGAAAATTAAAAAACAGACACCGGAAATATGTTGATACGTTTATGGTGACACTAAGCACAATAAAAAACGATATGATCTAAACTTAAAAATCCAGCCAATTCATACTGCCGATGTATGCGTGAAAATTTTCTGTCTGGTTTGCATTACTAACCTTATGTGTACAAGAAAAAGAGAAGAAGAAGAAGAAGAAGAAGAAGAAGAAGAAGAGAGAGAAAGAGAGAGAGAGAGAGAGAGAGAGAGAGAGAAAGGGGGTGCAAACTAAAAACGAGGGTATTTATAAGAGAAATGATGTGTAATCAAGAATAATTAGACAAAGCAAGTAATATCACCTACAGGTTGCAAATTTGACATTAACATATAAAAATATTTAAGAGCATTTAATCTAGTAAAAACCAACTATTTATGTGCCCCAAAACACATACATATATACACACATACACAGCAACATATCTATACATACTCGCACATACATATATGTACATATACGTGTGCATATATATAAATATATATATATATATATATATACATACATACACTCATGAATACATATACACATACACACATATACACATAGACATATGCATACATATACACATAGACATACGCATACACATACGCACACACATATATATATATAATGTGTGCATATTTGTAAGTGTTATTGATGCTATATGTTTGTGTGAGTGCATTGTGCGTTCTTTAAAGAAAGTGTTTTATTACGTCATTTGATGACTGGAACTCGCCTGTACCTAAATCTTACTATAATCTGCGCAAATCTCATAAGGTTGGATTATTTTTTGTCTTGATTGATTCAAACATTACCCTATTTCAGTTATTGATATTCCATATTCATTTGCGAGCGCGTGCACTCGTTTACACATATTTATATATAGATATATTCAATTAAAAACGTGTACATATTAGGTTGGTGCAAAAATAATGTCGTTTTTTGACGTATTTTTTAACATTATTTTTGCACCAACCTAATAGATATGCATTTATATATTCAAAGAATTGCATCTATAAATTGCCTATAAATTTTAATTGGAATAATATATCGCAATTGGGTGGAGTAATATATTTGGGTCCGTGTAAGAGAAGAAACGTTTTTATCCCCCGAAAGAAGAAGGGAAATGTCGAAAGATGGAGGCCAGAAAAGAAGCGAGGAATGAATTGCCAAACACATCTTAAACTTTGCAATGAAACTCACACAAATGTTTATTTTTTCTGCATTTTAGAGTGAGCTGTGCAGGACATGAAATTTAAGATGGCGCCAACACTCAGAGTCAAAGATATAAACCAGACATTGGTGCGCCTGCGCAATCATAAACTTTCACAGAGAAACATATCATATTATCCTTTTATATATATATATATATATATATATATATATATATATATATATATATTGTGCTACTGATGTTTAAGTATGGGGTAAAGTAGTAGTAATATTATTAGTTTATAGAAGTAAATGTATATTATAAATAAGAGAGAATCTATTTTAGTTCGAGATGAATCAGCCTTAGTTTTAGATACACTTGGTCGATAATCTTCGATCGTAAAATAAAATTCAAAGCCAAAGGCAAAGGAAACACTTCGAAAGGGACTCGAATTACAGATATCAATTGTCTTTCATGGTCGTCGTCTTAATCCCTTCAGTTAAGAAAACCCATTGATTAAGAGGATAAAAACCTGTAGAATGCTAGAGAATTAATCGTTTAAAATGTTACGCATATAACAAACGCATCTTAAAGATTGAGTTCAATAGGTACCCCACTCCTTGGAATTAAATCACTAATCCAATTCATCAAACACTCTACTTCGATTTTTTAGTCTTTTATTTTAGTATCTACTAATAGAAATTGTAATTTTTTTTATTATTTCTTCTGATGAAGTAATTTCAATGTTTTTTAATTACAATTTCAGGCCTTTTATTGTTTGTTTTTAATTACATTTTACTGACGCAGTTTAAGCGCAGCCTTTCATAATTGGATGTGTCATATCCAAAATGCCCCGTTTAAAAATATCAAAAAAAAAAAAAAAAGCGAAAAACAAAATAGAAATAATTTAATTTTAAGAACTATAAGATTATTTATTCATTGACATTTGTATTTTATATTAATATCAGCACCCTGCAGTCAACCGTCTTGGGTATGAGGATAAACTACATCCGCGTCCAGGGTAAGACGATAAACTACGTCCAACAGTATGGCCTCTGATGAGGAAGCTTTGAGGAGCGTGGAACCACCTCATAATTGCTGGTGTTCCCAGGTCCATCTTGACGCCGGGTGGTAGCATCTGTTAGGCTCCCAGCTATGGGCAAACATTTAACCCGGAAACTGAATTAAAAAGCATTATGAAAATGTAAAAATAGGTTTTAATACCAGAAATACCTCGTAAAAAAATATTACCAGAAATAAATCTTTCAAGAAAAAAAAAACTATTACCAGCAATAAGTTTTTGAAAAAAAATATTACCAGCTATACAATTTTGATGAAAAAACATACCAGAAATAGATTTTTGACAAAACAAAAATATTACCAGAAAAAAAAATTGGCGACATTAAATGACCCATTGAGGTTTTGATATGCCGTAAAACAAAACAAACCAAACCAAACCTGCAGTCAATCCGGATCACCAACGAAATAGGGAGGCCTTGTTCGGGCATTTCAAATTCCTGATTTTCCGTGGCTTGCGTTCTGAAGAGCTGACTCTAGTCACATCATACGGGCTACCACAGAAACTGGCGGCAGCTTTTCAAGAAAGCATCACGATAGGCGAGAATATGCGTAACCATCAGATAGAAGATAGAAAGCAAAGATGACAAAATCAAGTACCCGCTCTATACATCAGTTTTGCACGCATTTGTGGCATTATAGGTGAGACACCTTGATCGATGAGAAAGAAAAGAAAAAACTTAAGTGAAAGAAATCATTTGTGGTCAAGTGACAACACACCAAACCTTGATTATTTCCGATTGCTGGTCTATATTAACAGCCATGTGTTGGATCGAGGTAGACAATTTTGGCCACTCCTTGACGGGGACAGTCTTTCCCTCGCGTATTGTCAACCAAACTTCGGGATGTGTTGTTGGTCAACAACCTGATCTATGAGATTGTCATAGTAAAAGTTGTCCCAAGCGTCATCTACCTACCCACGCAGATCGAGCAATCGAAGCTTTGAATAAAAAGATCGATTTTATGATATTGGAAGAGATTCGCGTTTTCATTTCGAGATGTAAGTTTCCATATTCATTAACTTGTGGACATACAGTGAGCCGAATTTCGGTGCGTCCCTACGGGAACGAGAATCGAGACGCAACGTGGGGTAATCAATGCACGGCCGGTAGAAATCTGGGTGAAGGTTACTTTAGATAGTTGCACATTACCCGAGGACAGAATTGTCCTGCAAGAATCGTATAGATAAGTCATTCTAAATCTTGCTCTTGGCATTTTTTGTCGATTTTTAGTGCGCTGTGTGGAAAATGTGATTTAAAGTGGCACCAACACAGAATCAAAGATATAAACCAGACATAAAATTATAGCATTATAATATATTATTGTATCTGTCTATATTTCTGAGATGAGGTATTATGTACATTATTTACATTATTCTCATCTTTGCCGACATATTTATTACAACGTTTCGACCGTTGTACTTCTTCAGGTGGTTGGAATGTCGATCTGACCCCTTTATTTCGCTCACTGGGGTAGACTGTTCTAGTTCCACGTGCTATGTTTAATGGATGTCAATTATCTCCTGTTAATTTCCCTCTGAAAGTTCTCCACTGCCTTAGCCGGGTATTGAACTCACACTCTTTGGGTTCTGTCACTGGATCTAACTAACGCCTTTATCCACTGTGTCATGTGTCCTTGAAGAAGGCCGGAGCGTACAACGGCTGAAACGTTGTAATAAATATGGCGATAAAGATGAGGACAATAGTCCGAATAATGTAAATAATGTATATTTGCCCTGTTGAGCATAGCAACTGAGCGATGGTCTGGTAAAATGGCTTTAGCATAAAAGTATTCGTATCACAGCTGTTATTGAAGTCCACCATGTGAGAAAAAAAATACCTATTCATTGGCATTCATTGACTCTTACAGAGACAAAAAAAAAAGAAAAGAAAAAAAAGAAAAAAAAAGAAAAGAAAAAAAGAAAAAAAAAAAAGAAAAAAAAAAAAACAGTGGTCATGCACAGAAACAGGCAGTGATTAATGCCATTCGGCAATGTTGATAGCGATACATTTTTTAAATCAGTTCACCCTAAGCAAGGTAATAAAGCCACTAAGACACAAGATGTTATTGAGTATTAGAGAATATGAAGAAAAACACTATTAAGGAGAGAGAATAGTAAAAGAATAAGAAAACAGATGATAAGGATTGACACTGCATTTAACATTTTTGAAGATAACTTAGGGAAAAATGGTTCCTGTCACTTTTTTACGAATTCCTTTTCGTCTCTGCTTAGTCAATACAGGTGCCTATATTTTTTCTTTGCTTTAATAAACGTCTACAATGAATGAGTCTATTCTGGTGCACCAAATAGAAGTGCCGGCACTCTTAAACACTGCCTTTTAACTCTCCCATTCCCGCCACGGTCATTATTTCACGAAACATTTCACGACACTATTCCAACCACCTGAAAAAGGCCGGAGCATACAACGGCCGAAACGTTGTGATAAATATGGCGACAAAGATGAGGACAATAGTCCGAATAATGTAAAAAATGTATATTTGCTTTGTTTAGCATAGCAATTGAGCGATGGTCTGGTAAAAGGTGTTTGCATAAAATATTCGTATCAGAGCTGTGATGGAAGTCCACCAAACAAAACAACAAAAAAAACTATTTATTGGCATTCATTGAAGCTTACAGAGACAAAAATATCGGTGGGCATGCGCACAATCAGGCAGTGGTTAATGCCATTCGGCAATGTTGACAGCGATGCCATTCTTATTTTAATCGAGTTGACTCCAAACAAAGCAGTAAAGCTACTAAAACAAGGGGTTAGAAACAGAGACATTAATAATGAGCGGGATCAAAGGAAGAGTTACCAGGAGGTCAGAAGATAGCGATTGACATTACATTTAAATTTTTCAATATTAAAGTTGTTTGAAATGCATGGAGCCGGGAGGGAGTTTCACAAGCGAGAAGTGCGAGAAAAGATACTGAATTTACGGTTACATCTACCCGAAACAACCGTAACTACTCTTATTTTAAAAAGTGATAATTTCTTTTTTGGGTATCAAATTTTATAATGCTCACAAATCCTGTGATGTCTTATATGGCTGATTATGTGGATGTAAGTCTGTGGTTCAACCACCAACTTCTTTGTGCGTCTGTGATCATTTTATTGGCATGAAAGTGCCTTTAGCAACCATTGTCATTGTTCGGAAATGGAGTCGCTTTCCTCATCGCGTTCATTTCCATTGTTTTCTTGGGACCAATATATTAAACTAGGTCTATCTCTGTCTCTTGATAAGTATCAAATTAAATATCTTTTCGCTAGTCTGAATTGACCGCTTTTACTAAACATATGGAACTAACTACTTATCAGTGAAGGAGAGAGTGAAAGTGTGCGTGTGTGTGTGCGAGAGATAGCTAGCTAGCTAGATAGATAGATAGATAGAGCGAGAAACTTTAAATTTTTCTGCGCTCTCTTTTCGAGTAGTTACAGACCCGCCTGTTCACTAAAAGTTAAAAATTCTCACTTGAATATTTAGGGAGAAACTTCTTTTAAAAGTAAATACCCCTCTTTCTCCCTAATTGATAATTGGTTAATTATACCCAACAATTGCCGCTCGGAAGGCACTCGAGCCCGATACACTTTTCTCGATAAATAAAACTATTTCCTTCGTTATCTTATCTTTCTTTTTTTGTGACGACCGATGCCAAACCTCGAATCAGTGTATATAACCCCTAATAGGATTCTTATATTCCAAGTAGTCTTTCATGCTTATGACACAGTTCTTTGCTCCTGCTTTAATAGTAAGTTTGTTAGCTCCGACAAACTAAAACTGGCTGATACTCTTGAAAATTACCTCCAATCAGTTGTTAACTTGGGCAAATAATCGTTACTAAATTTCAACGTTTCCAAACGAAACTGCTATATTTTAATCACCGTAGAGTATGTTTTGTTTCCAATCAGCATGACTGATGCTAATCCCAGGTGAGCAACTCATTGCACCTTCTTAGACTTAAATTTTCTACTGATATCAAGTGGAATTATTGTATTGAATAAATTTCTGCGTCTACTTTTAAGAAAGTTGTTTTGCTGTGTCGTACCAGAAATTTGTTCTCATCAGAATACATCTTAAACATTTATAAATCTACCCTTCATCTGTGCATTGAACCAACAAATACTATTCTTAAAAGACTGCTCAATACAGAGTAGAGCAAATATAATTATTGATTCAAAAATTATAGCATAAATATGTTATAAAATCACTACAAAAATAGCTATTTTCTTTCAACACTTCTGGTGTCTTATCAAGTCAGTGAACACCTATAGTTCCGCCATATGCGAACACCTATTAAAGAACAGAGACTGTGCAGCCAAATTTAGTGTTGACTGGTTCACTGTGTTGTCCCGGGCTCACTCCTTATTTCATCTAAAGGTTCTGGAGGCACTTTACATCGGGTCCCGTAAGCCTTCTTTGCGTAAACAACGTGAGTGTTTGTTGGGACTCGCTGTCATTTGTCTCTAGTTCCTTTTTCCTTTTTTTTTTCAACTTCCTTTTATTGTACATTTTTCTGTGTTAATTTTAAATCTCCCGTTGAAGCCTGAAGAGCGGGAGCAAAAACCGGTTGCTTCGCCCGTTTTTAATATGTCTCGTAATATTAAGTTTTATACTTTTATTTCGATCATTAAATTTTGTACCTACAAAAATATCTTTATACATATATATATATATATATATATATATATATATATATATATATATATATATATATATATATATCAAAATTCTCGACAAAATCTAAACAAGGGTCTGTAATATTATCGGTCCTGACCTGGCGTCTCGACTTCAGTCAATTTTCCACCACCATGCCGTAGCTTCCCTGTGTTCTTTTCTATAAATATTGTTCTAATGAGCTTTCCTCTTTGGTACGGCGTCCTCATAAATTTAAACGTACTACTAGATTGGCAATTAGGTCTCATCGTTATACTGTTGAAATAGCTCGATACAACCGTAAGTTCTATTCTAATAGTTTCTTCTCTCGTATCTCTTGCCTGCGGAACTCTCTCTCGCTTTCTCGCTTCCCTGTCACCTACGACCTTCAAGCATTTAGATGCAACGTCAGTCGCTATCTTCTGGCTTCCTGAATAGTGTTCATTCATTGTCCTTTTCTTCACTAAAGTTTTCTCATTCTCTTACTAGGTCCGAAATGATTAAATACAAAAAAAAACAAAACAAAAAACAAAAAACAAAAAAACAAAAAAAACATGCACACTCGTTCGCGGACCCGAAGAATTCACACACACCTGTTATTTTCTGATGTTCAGCAATAACTGTTTTCATTTCTCAAGCTTTTATTTGCTCACTTTTCTTCTGGTGAGGATATTTATCCATGTTGGCTAATATTCCGATATGTGTCGTCTGCTAAGAGACTTCACATGGAAGCTAGTTACAAAATAAATCCATTTGGTTTTGCTTCTATCGTCTTTAATTTTAAACATTTTCCCCTTTATTTCATAGTATTATAAATAAGTACAACATTAATTTTAATTCATAGATAAACCCAACAGATATTGTCCAACGAAACACACTTGCTTAACAAAGCATCCTACATACCAGAATAAATTGATATTTTATTATTTCAAATATAAGGGTTCCATGATATTGTATCATCATAAATATTTCGCCCATTGAATTTGTTAACTTTTTCACTGTTTTGACCTAAGTTTTACTTCATCTAGAGATATGCCTTGAATATCATATTTCATTCTTAATATTTCTATAACGCCGATTTTCTACAGGACGTTGGCTATCATAACTCCAGATTCCTTGTTTTTTATCATCCGTGAATAGTTATGTATTATTTAGAAAGATAATCCAGTGGTTTTGTGTTACCTTCTCCATGATTTGAAATTGAAAGTTATCCTTCTCTTCCACTCGTACCCCCGTCTCCTGTTGCGTTCTCCACGATTTGAAATTCACTGTTTTCCTTCTCTTAGATTGGTTAACAACATAGTCGCTTTCTTTTCCACGATTTGAAATTCATTGTTTTCGTTCATTCCGACTGGTATCCACGTCTCCATTTGCTTTCTTCTCTTTTTGGAATTCAGGATTTTCATTCTCTTAGACGGATTATCAATCGAAGCTATAGAGCTCAATTTATCCTATTATGAAGAACAATCACAATAATATCAGGAAGGCGATAGATACATACCTTTTCCAGAGGCATTTGTGTGAAAGTGAACGCAAGTTAGCTCTGAATTTGAACTCGGTTCGTTGATTACCCTTGGCGTTGTACTATCCACACATCCTTCATTTTTAAACTTGAACTAATATATAGAGAGCCTAACGTTGATTCCATTAATTTAGTGTCTGTGAAAAGTTTTTTTTTTCTTTAGCATCTCTGGCAATGATCATCTTCATCGAATCTGAAAAGGACTTGTCTTTCATGAATATACACTTTAGCTGGAATCTTCGTTGTGACAGGTTTCACTCAAAAAACATCTTGTCCAAGAATTGAAATTATCTATATTTATCTTGATACTTTCATCAATTTTGAAAAGACCTGTAATTTTACAGACGATAATAACGGTCATAAAGATTACTTCACTTCCATCATATCCAAAACATTACCTCCCCTGTGCCATGTTGTCTTTTAAGATGCTTTGCTTATTCCTTTTATGGAAAGCAACTTTCGACCAGTTATCATTTTCCTTCAATACTATCATCAGCCTTTTATTCATCTTTGATTTTTTTCACTCATTCTTTTTCTTCTAAGTTATTTATTTTTTTGTGTATATTCTTATTTTTTAGGTTGTTTTTTTTTCTTTCTGGCTTTCTTTTTGTTTCTCTTTCTTTCTTAGCTGTATTTGTTTTCAATCTACATCTTCTTTCTTTCTTTTTCAGTTTGTTTGTCTGTCTGTCTTTCTATCATTCTTTCTTTCTTTCTTTCTTTCTTTCTTTCTTTTCGACTTTATTTGTGATTTTCAGTGTTTTCAGTCGCTCTTTTTTTTTAATTCAGTTTTTTTACAAATAGTTTCACCTTTTACAAGTCCCGGAGGCCACTCGTGGTAGAGGTTTACGTTCGGAATGCCATTTGTGTGTATAGGAGTGGAAGATAACGGTTAATTCTAGCCTTGAATAGGTAAATATTGTAGTAATCAGGGAAACATTCAATTAGGAGCCGGTTTCACAGGGCAGTCGTTCGCGGGAAGAAGCTGTTCGTGTGGAACTTCTCACCGATGGAAGACAGAGAAAATATGGGTGGTTTGCTACAATGTAAGTGGCATGATGTATTCTTGCTGTGAAGGTATGCATCGGTGGGACCAGGGAATATAGTTCGTTCAAGCTTGAACAAGGAAGGAAGGAAGTAATGAAGAAAGAAAGGAGAGTGGTGAAAGAGAGAGAAAGAGAGAGAGAGAGAGGTAAGAAAGCGAGAGAGGGATGAATTAAAGGTAAAGAAAGCCATTTATGTGTATAGGAGTGGAAGATAACGGTTAACCCTAGCCTTGAATAGGTGAAGATTGTATTGATCGCGGAAACATCGTACTGGGAGTCAGTTCCACACCTCGAGTGGAAGTTACATCTCACCGATGGGAGACGGAGGGAATGTGTATGGTTTGCTACTATGTAAGTGGCATGGCGAGATCTTACTCTGAAGGTTCGACTCGACGGGATCATGAAATGTAGTTCGCCCGAGCACTTCCCGTAAAAGCAGCGGCAGAGCAGCGAGAAGCTTGCCATATCCCGCCTGTGAGTGAGAGGTTGAAGGGTGGAGAATAATTCGTCACCCACAATCGCTCAAAGATGTTTTTGAACTCTATTAAGGCTAAAGAGTGCGACTGGGCAGCTCCCGCCCAAATATGACAACAGTGCTCCGTTTTTTACTGATCTGGTTCTTACAATGGCAGAGGATAGCAGGAGGAGTCAGGTACTTACTGAAGCGGTACAGGAAGCCGATCATTTTACCGGCATCCTTAGCAATGGATCGTATGCAGAAGCTTTACTTCAGGTCGGGTGTGAGTTTGAGGCCGATCAGTCCTAGAAGGTACGGTGCTTCCCCGAAAGAACCTTCTTTCTTTCTTTCTTTCTTTCTTTCTTTCTTTCTTTCTTTATTTGACATTTTCAGTGCTTTCTTTCTTTCTTTCTTTATTTGTCATTTTCAGTGTTTTCTTTCTTTCTTTCTTTCTTTCTTTCTTTCTTTCTTTCTTTCTTTGACATTTTCAGTGCTTTCTTTCTTTCTTTCTTTCTTTCTTTCTTTGACATTTTCAGTGTTTTCTTTCTTTCTTTCTTTCTTAATTCCCAAGACATTTCTTTCTTCTATGTCTAAACTTATTCAGTTAATCCACATCTAAATATTACATCTATGCCTTCTCCCGGACTCTCACCCATTGTGCCCCCGTCTACACCCAGCCGTCCGCCAACCCACACTGGCGCCAATTTTCTGTGTTTCAAGCTGCATCGACTTTACCCATTGATTAATAAGAAGAACCAAATCACTGGCCTTCCAATGATTTGCTTAAAGCATACCATCTGACCCGGTGATAAGGATGTTAGTCCAAATAAACCCACTCTGGATGAAAAATCGATTCTGCTCATTATCACAAATCAATGACAAACCCCTAAAATATCTGAGGCTTTTCATTTGAAGATTGAAGATTCCATCGATTATACAATTTTTTTCTTCGAGGATCTATTATTTTTATTCAAGCATAAAAGAAAACGTACAATCACGACAAGAATCGATTTGTCTCAATTTATTGATTTGGCGAACCTCAGAGAGATAGTGGGGAGAGGTGGGAGAGAGTGTGAGAGAGAGGGTGTGATAGAGAATGGGCAAGGTAGAGGGGGAGAGGGGAAGAGAGTGAGCGAGAGAGAGAGATGGGGATAGAGTGAGAGAGAGGGGGAGAGGTGGAGAGGGAGAGAGAAAGAGAGAGAGGAGTGAGTGAGAAAGAGAGAGGGAGAGAGGGGAGAAAGAGAGGGGAGAGAGTGGGCAAGAGAGAGGGAGAGAGAGAAGGGGAGAGAGATAGAGGGAGGAGAGAGAGTGAGCGAGAGAAAGAGAAAGAGGAGAGAAGTAATAAGTACACATTTTTGAATTGATTTTTTGTCTCTCTTCAATCTAATATGAAACGAGTTTTGTCGTCTCTTCTCATCGTCAACGGCGAAGGTTTATGACTTTCAGCTGCTGTGTAAATTTGTCTTTGTTGGTTCAGAATAAAATTTGTGTGTGCGAATTTGGTGTAAAAAGTTGATAGAGCTGAAATCGATGGATAGACCGACCGACGAAGAAAGGACGCAATGACAGATAAAAGACTAAATATTCCTCTGAAAGAGATTTGCCTGAGAATAGGTTAATGGTAATCAACAAATTCCGCAAGAATATCTATCTATCTATCTATCTATCTATCTATCTATCTATCTATCTATCTTTCTTTCTTTCTATCTATCTATCTATCTATCTATCTATCCAAGTTTCTTTATATCTATCTATCTATCTATCTATCTATCTATCTATCTATCTATCCAAGTTTCTTTATATCTATCTATCTATCCAAGTTTCTTTATATCTATCTATCTATCTATCTATCTATCTATCTATCTATCTAAGTTTCTTTCTTTCTCAATAAACATGCGTGCAAATGCATATGAATATCCTGTTTCTATATTTATAGAGGTCAAAATTGCAGATAGTTTATAGATAGAGTTGGTGTGTGCATTAGAATCAAAAGTATATATATATATATATATATATATATATATATATATATATATATATATATATATATATATATATGTGTGTCTTTAAACAATACAGGCGTCATACCTTGGGTACTTTTCGACCAACACTTTTTCAAAGGTATTCGTTGGCGATTGGGAATACAAATGAAGACACACCCAATAAAGTAAATGAGGAGGAAAAGGTGGGACGTGATTAAAAGAGAAATTTTAATTACACAAAATTAAAATTGAACAAGGTCGGGCGGTGGGGTGAAAAAATATAACCAGTTCCACAAGAGCATAAAATAGAAAAAGGCCCCCACCCACAAACCCTCCAACAAACAGCAAGGAACGTAAAAATATTCCTTTTCTCTACACAGGCTCGGTTGATGACACTTTATAAAAAGAGCTTCCAAGACTCGGAAATCTTATACTGAGCGAGCGCAATGTAAATCTGAAAACCAAGCGTCATCATATTCAGAGGCACAAGCATATATATATATATATATATATATATACTTTATATTTACTTTATTGAGTGTGTCTTCATTTGTATTCCCAATCGCCAACGAATACCTTTGAAAAAGTGTTGTACGAAAGGTACCTAAGGCATGCTGTGCGCCAATTGCTTAGCAGTAGAATCCCTGACTGATGCCAATTCAAATCGGGTTTCGATCCTAGCTAGAGGCAACCGACTGTCTAGCCACACTGATGAGCTGTGATACAGCGAAACCGTCTGCGGATGACTATATATATATATATATATATATATATATATATATATATTACAAATTTAAAAATATCGTTTCATCGCTACACAGGAATTGCCGTGTTTTAAAAATCCCTAGTACGGATTCATTTTCAAGCGATTTTAATTTAAATCTTTAAGTTTTAATTTCTTTTTTTGAAACATGGTAATTCCTGTGTAGCGATGTGATCAGATTTTATAATTAGTAAATTTATAATGTTTATGCTCTAAAGAATTGTCTTGAACACTATTTTGTTTTAAAATAAAAATAATTAATAAGAACACCGATTTATAAATCTTACTGTTCTTTCTCATTATCTTATATCATTTATATGTATATATATATATATATATATATATATATATATAAAAGTGAACATTGAAGTCAACACTTATATTTATATTTGCATACACTCTGTCTCTGATATTGAGCACTATATCCCATAAATAAGCCACACCTTTAGACTATATTTCTTCATATATATATATATATATATATAATAAAAAGGCTTAAACACCAATATTCCATGGTTATAATTTATTACATTGGAATCGTAATTACGATCCAATTCATCAGACCTGCAAATTCAAAAACAAATCAGAAAAAGTAACTCAGGGAATAAAATAATAAATTTTAGTGAGAGTGTTTGTATGATAGTGGGGGATGAATGTGAAAGGTAAATGAAAGCTTTAAAAAGGGGAAACAGACGAGAGAAGAACAGGAAGACCTAAAAGTGTGTATACTAACCACTAATATTATCTATCTATCTATCTATCTATCTATCTATCTATCTATCTATCTATCAGGTACTGATATATATATATATATATATATATATATATATATATATATATATATATATATATATATATATATATATATATATAAACTAATAGTCATACACGTTTGGAAAAAACCTCGGATAGCACAACTTGTAGATATGTCAAAACAAATCAGTAACCGGTAAAAAATTAATTTATATTTGGGCAGCATCCTTTCTTTAAACATCCTAAATATGGCAGACAAGAAAGAATTAATTAACTTTAATTAATTAAAATACATCTTAAACAGTCAAAACATGAGAAGAAAATAACGACATCAAAAACAAAAACAAAAAATTCTACAAACACAGCAAAACGTAAGGATGAAGGAATATCTATCTATCTCTCTCTATATATATAAAAATATAGGAATCAGAGAACCGAGTTCGAATCCCAGTCGAATCCATTACACTCACTTACGTGCTGAGGACGTGAGGAGTCATAACTTGGGAAAAGTATGAATCCTCTTCTTCTCCCTCCTGCTTTGGGCGATTAGCAGGACAGAATGGGTTTTATAGGCTTGGATGTTAACTGGTCTTGGAGAAGGACAACTCTGAATTCGGATGGTCGTTTGGGGACTTTGGGGTCTCTGTATTTGGCCCTTCAAAACATGTGGATGGTTCTGCACAAAACCTTCACCACTATAATTAAATCTCGTCCTGGTGTCGGGCTGTCAGTTTCCTAGGAACTGATCTGCTTGACCCTCATACGTCGAATTCGACAGGAGAGTCGAGTATATATATTGAGAGAGAGGGAGAAAAAGAGAAAGAAAGAAAGATAGATAGATAGAAAGATAGATAGAGAGAGAGAAAGAGAGAGAGAGAGAGAGAGAAAGCGTGTGGGCACGAGGTCATAGATCTACGTAATTAATCTTTGTCACCACCAACAGGCTTATTGTTGTCACATATCGTGATAACGTAGGCGGTTGTATGAAATCAAAGAAACACGTTTACAATTCTTAATCTAATAAAGTAAACAGAAAATATTTGGCGGTCGTGACTCGCTGAATGGAGAACAGATGGACAACATTAATACAAATTGTTATTAGATCACTGGACGCTATCACGAAGGGATTTAATAGTCATTTTTTACAGATTACATATAGATTATATATAAGTAAACTAGAGAAGAACGCACTGAGGAATTTCTTTATGTAAATTAAAACTTGGAAAGGTGGTTGCTACCACCATGAAAATTTAGCTGATTGAATAGAAATGATTATATGGTAACCAGTGTGTAGGCAGATGAACGGATTTCGGCATCAAGTACAAATTCCAGACGTTTACTTTCGTACAAATGCTCATGGGAAATGCCTTGTACCTTACGTATGGCTTAAATAGTAGCGTAGACCGCGGTATGGATAACCGTTACATTAAAGTTGTACATTAAACTAATTGCTCGAAAAATAATTTCTCGAACTATGAATTGCACGAAAGACAGATTGCTCGAAGTAATTTCGAAACTCGAAGCACCACGTAAACTGCGCCGTCTCACGACACGTCAACGGAACTGAATATAAAAGGAGCCACAGCACTCAACTTTAGCAGTCCTGATTTTTTTTCTATATTTGTTTTCTATTTTCTATTTCATTAATTTTGGAGATCTCGAACCCTAGTGATGGACATAACTTTTGTCGAGAGGGAAAAAGGAAGGAAGAAGTTGTGTTTGGATGGATATCTATATATTAAGGACAAAACAGTGAACAATAAGATTTATTGGAAATGTGAAACGTCTAAGAAAATGGAAATGCTTCGCGCGTGTTTTAATTTAAGTTTCGAGCAAACTGCCTTTCGAGAAAAAATAAATAAGCCCTACTATATAAATGTACTCGTTCTTTAATTTTAACTGTTCAGTTAACAACAATAAAGTTGGATTATTTTATCTTATAATAAATATTAGAAACAATGTAGTTTTATTTATTTTTTTATTTTTTTAACCACAGGTTTCGAGCAAACTGTCTTTCGAGCAATTCATAGTTCGAGAAATTATTTTTCGAGCAATTGATTTCGAGCAATTTACCGGATACGTTTAGTACCAATCACGAATCATATGGCAAATCACGTGTTTAAATAGGTACACGTTATACTTACTTAGCTTTGGAAAAGTAAGGCATTGTAAATCGACTAATAAGTATTCGGAAGCAGAAAGAATGTAGATGGTTATACAAACGAGAAAACGTATTTTTTTTGGATGTAAATCATTTGACGATTTGTGTTAAAAATCTGTTTAATATCATCTCTCCATTTCTTGTCAAGGAAAAACGTTAGCTTAAGAAGGCGGAATGTCACGATCTTAGATGTTAACCCCAGCCATGCTGATTTGAAGACAAAACGGATTCTCTAATATAAAAAAAAATATTAAAAGAGAGAAGGAAAGTTGGTTCTCTGTGTTGCGCCAGAAGCTTTCTCACAGACCTAATGTAGCTTCCCTCTGTCGTTTCTACAAATATTTTCATGGCAACTGCTCTGACATTCTACTTTCACTGGTACCCCGACTCCAGGAATTTAAGCATGCTACTAGGTTGGCATCTCGGTCCCACTCTTTCACTGTCAAAACTGTTAAAAGTTACCGCTTCTTCTACTCCAACAGTTTCTTCTTTTGCACTTCCTGACGGTGGAACTCCCTTCCTCTTACTTGATTCGCTGATAGTTATAATATTCAAATATTCAAATGTAATGTCAATCGACATCTTCTATTGCCTTGATCTTGATCTCCGTCCTTCTTTTCCTTTCCTCAAACACCTCTCTTTACTCTTGCCCTCACTCTCTCTAGGCCCTTGAGTGCTAGTGGCACTCCCGCCTTGCTTGGGGTGAAATGCTTAAAAAAAGATGTAATTCCTTATTAGTGGAATTATTTTCTTTGCTGATTTTCATTGCATAATGAAGATTGTGTGATGAAAATTGTTATAACAAATGTGATTTAAACATCCCTAAAATTCTCTTCTAAATCATTAAATGTTTCCTCATGCACACCCTTGTGCAAATTAATTATTCCTGAGATAATATCTTTTGCTGTGATGTGCAGTAATATGAATCTATTTTCTGTATGATGAAATTTGTTTAGCCTTGAATTATCGCATGCCATCATAGGTTTGGCCTCCGCAGTCCATAACAGAAATTCTTTGGAACTTTGTGAGATTTAGTAGTATGGTCAAGGGACAGTATTTGCTTCCTGATGGTAAAAAAGAAGACTACAAGATGAAAATAGATAGAAAACAAAGGTAATTATCACATTGCATATTTGTCTTTGGATTTTGTCAAGAATCTCGAGATGAACAGTTGGGCACTAGACCATATATGGCAACAGTATTCAATGCAAGGACGAAATCTTGGAAAAGAAAAAAATACATTAGAGAAACTGCTGATTAAAGAAGTGAGCAAATAAGGAAATTAATAAAGATCTAAAGTGAATCATTGCAACTTGCAATTTGTGGTTTGAAAGAAAAAGTCTTAAGAAAAATACTGGGAATAGTTTTGAATTATTGAAGGAATTTGCTGTCAATTGTTTAAAACAAACTTTTGAAACATAGCGGTTATCATTTTTGTAAAAGCGCGACTATAAAGAGACAAAGAAAGTTAATTATTATAATTATTCAAAGAGAGAGAGAGAGAGAGAGAGTGTGTGTGTGAGAGAGAGAGAGAGTGTGTGTGTGTGTGTGTGTGAGAGAGAGAGAGTGTGCGTGTGTGTGTGTGTGTGAGAGAGAGAGAGAGAGAGAGAGAGAGAGAGAGAGAGAGGTATGCCAGCAAAGTGACGGAGTAGAGATATACGAAGCCTGATGTTGTCATCATAGCATAACGCCTTATAAGCGTATAACAGACATGTACAGGAAAAGATGCGCCTTTCTGGTTTAGGATCGTCCAAAGTTAGGGGTCGAGATTTCAAGTCCAACTGTCAACAAAGGATCTGTGAAGTGTTCTTAGGTGATACTTACTCGCACATCTACGTCTACCAATCTCTGTGATTCCTGCTACCGATTCTTCAGGTGTCGGATGGGCCTTCACAGCCACCAATCTTCGCCACCACCACCACCACCAGATTGGAGAAAGGGAATGATTTACCCCACTTACTTTCATAAAAAATACGCCGCTAGGGGACGCTCCTTAAGCTTATGAATAGGGAATAATATTTTCTCCCACCCCCTCTTTTCTATTTCACCCCGCGTAGCTAAGATATATGTCGCACGTAAATAAGAACGCTGCCGTTGAGGCTCGTTTGCATGCCTTGATCATCTGTTTCTATTTGAACACACACATGCATTTATAATACACGTGTTACACTTACTTCCACTTAAATACCTTGACTAGTTTAAATGTTTTCTTTTTTATATCCATTGTATTGTAGCAGGCAGCAATCTCCTATTGTCTATATATACCATTGTTTTGTTAATACACACGTTATCGTTTATATATATATATATATATATATATATGTGTGTGTGTGTGTGTGTGAAAATATTATAGAAAATAGGAAAGAAACTGGTTTGGTAAATAATCCAAAGTTCCTTAGTATTTTTGTTATTATTTTTAAAAATAGTGCTCGATACGAAAGTAGAGCATAAATATAATTATTTATTAAAAATATGATTCCAACTCGCTACATAAGAGGTCATTCTGAATATACTATTAAAACTCGTAAATTTCAGAAATAAGTTATTCCAAAAAAAATTTCGCTTGAAGATGGAATAGAGCCTACTTTAACTCAAGTTAATTCAAATATTATTTTGCAGTTTTCGGCTCTTGTTTTGAAACATGAGACCCCTATGTAGCGTGTTGGAATCATATTTTTAATAAATAATTATATATATATATATATATATATATATATATATAGAGAGAGAGAGAGAGAGAGAGAGAGAGATAGAGAGAGATAGATAGTTTTGCTATTATTTTTCATATTACGTGTATCCACCATTGAATATTTCGAAACATGTCTCTGCCGTGTGCAAGTGGTGCAATATCCTTAAAAATATTAATACAAGCTTCAATGACGCACAGCTTTAAATATACAAGCAGAATAGATCTGTGTACAAAAACACTAGAATAAATTGTCTCTAGTTTTCATTGCCATGTCTCTTCAAGATGTAGGAGATCACGGCTCTCCACATATTTATTTTCTTGAATTTCTCTGAAACTTGACTAATGCATGGAATAATAATGCAACACAAAATGTACTTAGAACAAAAAATATTGAAACAAGAAAGTGACACAATATTTACATATAGTCTTTTGTATATTCCTGGAAAGACCGTTCCTGGAGAATGTGTTGACTGAGTCGCAGTCGGGCAGAGTCTCTGGTTGAATCTCTTGATTCCTCCCCTGTCTTCCCGGTAACAACCATATTTATATGGTTGGTACTCCACTATGCAAATTAGGTGGATCCTACCACAACAATACCTAACAGAAATATACTCAATATTGTTTCCTATTGCTTATTTTTAATGCTATGATTCTTCAGAGATTAGGTGATCAAGACTCTCCACAGAATTATTTTCATTATTACTTGACAAGACCTATTGGGAAAGATAGTTCAGTGCTTTCCCATTTTTTTAATAGATTGGCTTACATCCCAGTCAGCCCTGCTTTTAACCCATAGCTGGGAGGGACGGAGTTGGATTCAAGTCTTTTCCAAGACTGGGAATAAAAGTAACAGACAAAGTATGGATTTCTGCGACGCTAAACTTGACACTAACCACGCATTCATTGAATATCGGAATAATAATAATTTCTGTTTCCTTTCTGAAAGAAATTATTATTATTGTTATTATTATTATTATTAGTCCGATATCCAATGAATGTGTGGTTAGAAAAGAAACTAAAAGAAATTGATACAAACACCACCAAATACGGTTAAGGAGATAGGACATGCAACAATTTTATGGGACTACACAATACACAGACTCAAAACAAACATAGCTAATCGCTCAGACATTGTTAATAGAGACCGCAAACAAAAAAATCCCACCTTATTGATATGGCAGTCCCTGCAGATTGCAATGTATTTTTGAAGATCTTCAAAAATCTAGCAAAATGCAAGAACCTTGAAATCAAAATACAAGGACCTTGAAACCGAAATCTCAAAAATGTTTCACATGAGAACATCAACAATCCCTGTTATATTTGGAGCCGTTGGATTGGTTAGAAAAGATTCCAATAGACTCACTGAATAGATTCCTGGTAGCCTTATACCTTTTTCTTTTTCAGTTACTCAGTGGAAAATGTCATGATGCCATTTCTGACCTTAGGTCACTGAGCAGGACCCGGAAAGAAATGAGTACACACCAGAAATCAAAGGAAATAATAATAATAATAATAATAATAATAATAATAATAATAATAATAATAATAATAATAATAATGATCTAAATCTCAATATTTTCTATTAAAAAACAGAAATTTGTGAAGAGAGACTTGCCTGCAGTTGTTATATTTTAAGTGGATCAGATAAGAAGATGTTGTTAATTCATAATCTATTCAAGCAAATATACTTATTTTTTACTATGCGTTTCAACCTGGGCGTTCTCCAGACTTTCTCAAGTTATTACTCAATAATAATTCATTATTATTTTGGTGAAAGTCAGTCAATAATATGTAGACAACACAATCCTTTTAAAATAAAGCTGTATAAATATATATAATAGTAATCAAGACAATAAAGATAAAGATATTAGCTGTATATCAAAACTTGAGAAAATTCTGAAGTGTGTGAAATTATAAAACCAACTTGATATCAATATTTCTTTAAATGGCATCCCATTAACTGTCTTCACGAAATGAAACCTATGTAACAAAATGAAACTTTTTTTTTTTGTTTTCGTTTTCGAATTCCTTCATGATTTTGCCAATTTCACTCGTCAAAAAGTTCAAGAATACTACAATTCCTGGAACAAATTCAAGATGTTATTTTCAACATTCTCCTTCATGCTAACTTCACGATTCTTAATTGTTTCAAGGAAAATTCAGGGCCATGTTGCTAATTCATTATTGTGTCAAAAAGCAATTTTTTAATGTTTTTTATTTTTAGTTCCGAACGTAAGAGATACGGTTTCGTATATTCATTAATGACGAAGCCAACACATTCTCCCTAAGAGTCCAAGGTTTATGTGCTGCAAATATTTGTGAAACTGAAACTGTCTTCAAAAGAACTTGCGAATTCTTGCAAGAAACGCAGATTGAAATTAGACTCATTAAAATCCAAAGTATTGATAAACAAAAATGTTAATATTCCAGAATCAGATGTTTCAGTCACATCTGATGATATAACGCGTATAATTTGCACTCGCCTTAACTGCCTTTGGAAGATTGATGCAAAAGAACTGAGACAGAAAACACATTCCATCAAGCTCAGGTTCGACTATGATCATCGCCATAGAAGCTTATGGGTTTTCTCAGCACAGACCATTTCAGAAATAGGACCAAAGGTACACGAAAGGAAGGAAGGGCTCTGACTTGAAACACAACAAGATACTCCACAAGAATTTCCCTTCATATATTTTTTTCTGAAAGTAGGTGAAGCAATAGAGAAACATAATTTTCAATGAATTGATAGAAAAGTTTGATTACGGTATGATGCTAGACACTTTTCTCACCAGAATGTCTTGCACCATCATAGGCCTATCATTCCTCCACGCATTGGATATTGCTATCACATCTAATCTGGGGGCCTTGATATCTATCTTGAAATTCTTGACATAATCGAAAGAAGAATGTACAATGTTATCGGTCCTGATCTGGCATGTCACCTTCAATCACTTTCCTACCTCCATAACGTATCTTTCTTGTGCCTTTTTCTAGAAATATTTTCTAGAAATATTTTCTAGACATATTTTCACGGCAATTCTTCTGATGGGCTTCACACTTTACGAACTTGATTTCATGAATTTAAGCGTAGTACTAGAATATCTGTTAGGTCTCATTATTTTAGAGATAAAATTGCCAGATGTAATTATAAGCTCTATACTAAGTTTTCTCCAGGCTTCTTGCTTTCCTGTCAACTACAATCTTCAAAGAAATTAAATGCAATGTCATCTTTTTTGAATGATGCTCTTTTCTTGCCTTTTCTTCTCAATGACGTTTTCTAGGTTTCTTTCATACTTGCATCTTAGTGGTGTTATCGCCTTGCTTGGGTTGTAATAATTCAAATAAATTGGCTTTTGAGGTAAATTTGTACTTACGCCTTCCACGAGAGAGACGAGTGCAAAAAGACAAATGGTTAATTCGGTGGACGCCATATTGTTCGTCATCGCTTTCATTTTGTCCTGTCAGAAGAAAAAACGGAAAGAGATAAGGAAAATGGAGATGAAAGCGGATGAATTTCTGTACAACTCTAGTACATTGGTCAGAAGAAAAAAAAAACAGTAGTTTTCATTAAATAAATTTTTTTTTTATTTAAATAATAATTCTAGATTTTATATAAAAGTACGGATGGTTGTTCATGAAATTATAAACAGAGATAAATGTATTGTGTGCAAGTTACGCTCAAGAATAAAGGATAGTTTATATGATGTTTTTAATTATATGAAGATAGTAAAACCTGGCACAGTGTTGACTTGGATGATGAGATAAAACTATGCTACTTTTGTGAATTGTATTAATCAGTAATGTTATTGATGCTGACCTGGCATTTCAGCCTCATTCCTTTTCCCATGGCCGTAATGTAGATTTATTGTGCTTCCCGAAAATAACTATATTGGTAGCTAGGTCTCATAATTTGTCTCTTAAAATTGTTAAATGCAACCGTAAGTTCTATTCTAATATATTCTTCACTCGCATTCTCGCCGAGGGAGCTCTTCTAGTTTCTTCCTTTCCTGACTATCTACAATCTAAAGAAAAATTGAAGGTAATGTTGATCGTCGTCATCTGTCTCCTTGAATGCTGTTTACCATATCTCTTCTGTAACGTATTCTCCGTTACCTTCACTCTATTGTCTTTCATCCCATAGCGTCTTAGTGGCTTTATCCCCTTGCTTTGTGTAAAACTATTAAAAAATATCGCACTCTTCACTTTAATGCTAGAAAGGTCGACAAAATATAGGTATATCAAGAATGTATCTAGGCATAGTAACTGTTTCAAGAACCGTTTCTGTGTTGATGAAAATGTGCATATAAGAAGAGGGGCATTACTGCACATGTTTGAACAGGTATCCTCTCGAGGGGTTACTCAGTCGGAAATGACATGCCGTTGAGTGAGCTTATGTGCTAGATGACTGTCGCATTTACAATAACGTAGCTTATTTTAAGCCTTGAAGAGGTTATTTTAAAGTAAAACATCATATAACTCGCACCGGCCAGTCTAGCTTTCGTAAAACTAAAATATCCATTTAAGCATAATGAGTGAGATTAAGGAGAACGTGACAAGACAGCTGACAGTGATTCAGAATTAGAACTTTTCAGGTCTTTTTGAAAAATGGAAGTGATACTTGGAAAATGATATGAGGTCACGATGGGTTTACTTTGAAAGGGTCTAAGATGCCTTCTCTCTAGGTAGGCTATTTTTCCTGTTAATACTAAATGATTGTATGCTTTATGAACTCACCTTGTAAATTTTGCTAAAATTATTTCGAATTTAAAGATAAAAACTTTTGAATTATATATCTTAATAATTCAAGTTTTCCGGCAATTTTAATTAATCCAGAATAGCTTTGTTTTATGAGACAAACCTGTAGCACCATTTGTTAATTATGCAAGCCAGAATAAAACCAGAATAAAAAGAGATGCAGAATGAATTGTATTAAAATTTTCCCATGTCGAGTGCTCAAAATGTTTTTCGTCCTTTTCTTAAAACGGATTTCTTATCTTTAAAATGACAACATTAGAAGCACTTTGTGTGAGTATGTATATTTTCTTTTCTAATTTATTCTTATGTTATGGATCGTAAGAAAGCTAGAGGTCTTACTAAGATTTAATATCGGTAGACATAATCTAAAAAGCATAAGAACCGTTGATGGCAGACTCCAAGGCAAACTGCAAGTAATCGGAAATCAGGCTACGAAAGGAGGGCATAAAGGCAATTATCTCCCTATGGTTGGTCCATTGACAGTCCCTTTCCGCAATGTTCGGTCCTGCATTGCTGTCTCCCAGATCTCCAATGTCCAACTGTGAACCCTGTGTGTGGGTAAATCAATTTTCGTGAGAAGAGGCTTCCAGAAGGATGTCATAGGTGTAAGGATGAGGAGATTTCCTTGTCCGCTCGGTGACAGTGGTTGGGAAACCATTTTATGTTAGCGCTTAAGAGAGATTGATATCAGTTATCCATAAATTGTGCTAAGCTTTGCATAAGATCTCCAGAAAGCGTCACCGTCACACACACTGACACAGATACAGGCACAGACACACACGCGCGCACACACACACACACAGGCGCGCGCACACACACATACGCACACACATCTATCTATCTATCTATCTATCTATCTCTATATATATATATATATCAGTTATCCGTAAATTGTGTTAAGCGTTGCATTGGATCTCCAGAATGTGTCACACACACACACACACTATATATATATATATATATATATATATATATATATATATATATATATATATATATATATATATATATATTCTAGACAGATAGAAAGATAGATAAATATAGAGAACGAGAAAGATATATATATATATATAGAGAGAGAGAGAGAGAGAGAGAGTGAGAGAGAGTGAGAGAGAGTGTGTGTGTATGTTAGCTATGAATTAGAGACGCCAGAATTATGAAAATTTAATTATAATAAGTGAAAATAGTAATATGAGCCAGAAATCCGAAGAATAGTAATAACGAAAAACAACTTCTAAGATAACTTTTAAAAAAAGTATGAAGAAATAGCAACAAAGAGATCGTTTTAAGGAAAATGGTAACTAACAATACACTGGTACTGAGTATAAATTAGTAGCAAATTTCTTAGCCACGTAATGAGGAAATAGGGTTTAGAGAATTTAGCGCTCACCTGACACATTGTAAGCACAAGCGACAGTAGGAAACAACGAGTATCCTCCTTAACGATTTTTGCGAATGAATAGCTGAGAGGGAACAGGGGATTATAGTAATATTAGTTGTTTCTTTATAAGGAAACATTCAATCTTCATTGACCGAGAAGTCGGCTGAGATTTATAAAATCTTTATGTTAAAACAATTTTCAAGAAAATAGGATTATCATGTACAATAACTGTTATCTCTTTTGCAGTAATACGAGCTTTCCTTACTAACCTTTTCTTTGAAATCGTAGAATATCAACATCTTCATTATCTAATCTGTTTGAATTACATGTACTATCGATTTTAGTTTCTTTTTTGTTGAAAGTCCTAAAGTGATGTAATTTGCTATAGTTCTTTTTTTATGAATTGGTCGGATCAGTCCAAGAATTTCGAAGGAGGATGGTCCTCACTAAGACCTACATGCTTTATTCGTTGGAAGCCATTTTGTATACAACTGACATTTTCAATATTTCTGAATGTCTGGATCCGACTAAGCTATTTAAGGACATAACTAAGTGAAAACTTAATAAAAAATCTTTGATGTCATTATTTAGAATCTTTGTATCCAAATGAAATTATTTCATTTTCTTCTGTTTCTGATTTGGTTCCCTAATATTATGCCTGTACTATTGACAAAAAAAGTTCTTTGTAAGAATTTTTCTTCTTCGAATCTCAAGAACTTATCTCATAATACTTCAAATATCATTGGCGAAATTCTTTTATTCAAACTTCGTTAATATGACAGCTATAACACTTTTCAACCACAATAAAAATCCATTGAGTTTTAAATTTTGGAGCCTAGATCGGCTAAATGCAAGAACAATTTGAGAAAAAAAAAAAAGAGAAGAAAAGAAAACAACTGGAAACAACTTTTTATAATATTGTCTGCAAATTATCGCAATTATTTCAAAATCCCCCCAAGAAAATGTGTGGAATGCTCGGATTCTGAAAGAGGACATTATTCAACCTTTGTCCGCTTACACAACTTTGCTTACATTTAGTTCTCTTATTGACATCACAAGTACACCTATATTTTTACTTGATCTTTCACGGTTTTAACCCTAACTGAACTAGCCTTAGTAACTATCTACAAGGTGATGATTAACAATCTCACCTCCCAAACAGTATTGAGGGATCGATTTTCTTAATACTTTACTACGGTAGCCTTGACTGACAGACATTTCTGAATTAGTAAGCTCGATTGTCATTGGATGCTCTACTATTTAAACCTTGTGCCAGAGTCACCTAATCTTAGAAAGTGTAGTGAAGAGAAGCTTTATTCGGTACCCGATTCTTCAAACCTTATGCCAGACTAAGTATAAAAGGTATTGACACTTATGCCAACTGATTCTGCTTTATGTTAATATCCGATCCGAAAGTTAATGATTTGCCGAACTCATTTCTAAATATAACTTTCGGTTATAATTTCCTGACAGAAGCATTTTGGGGAAGCCTTATATTGCAAACTGTAGCAGCCTGGCCGAAGAGACATTTTAGTCAAGATGACGTGAAAGGCATTCATATTGCATTTAAACACACGTCAAGGAAGTGTTTAAAAATAGTCCTAATTTCAAAGTTTATTGCATTTGTTCAGAGAGACAGACACGGTCACAGGTGGTTAGCAATATTTTATCACTATATTTGGCAAAGAAATCAACGGACACATCTCTCTCTCTCGTCTAATAATCGTGGCGTCTATTTGGCTAAATGCTGCTCATGACAGAGTAAAATAAGTTTATTTTAGTACAGAAATCATAGGTAGGGAAGATATAGTTTTCTGCCTTGAAAATCCGCATTTTTTGGCCGGATTTGGCCTTGAATACCTATCTTTGGAACAGCTCGTAAATATGCCACTCTTTTAGACTCGGTGTCACTTAGAAAGTTAATAATTCCATTTATTTTATTATGACTATACTTTGCTCGCCGCGTCTGTCTTTCTCTATCTCTCTCACACACACGCATGCACACACATGCGAGCGCTCGCAAACACACACACACACACACACACACATATATATATATATATATATATATATATATACTTTTTTGATACATGAGAAATCTGTTTTCTTGAAAATTGTTTCAAGAGAACAATGTAAATTATAATCTGGTTATACTACAATCCTATTTTCGTTTTTTATCATTCGTTTTTAAAATAACATTTTTTCATTCTTGCAAATATGTCGTCTCTGATGAATTTCAATCGGGATAGAATAGTGTCAAAAGAAAAATACTGATTCGGTATTTTAGAGAAAAAAATGTGAAGGAGCATTTACCAAAGTAATTTCCGAATCTTTATTCTGGTAATAAGACTATTTTCAATAAACGTCACTACAAATTACTAACAGAGCGAAATGTTACAATATAACCTGGAGCTTAGTCAAAAAAAAAAAAAAAAAAATGGAGAAAAATTCATTTCTTAAGAATTGGCAGAAAATGAGTGTTTTCAGGTTTACTTTTCCTTATTTATTCGTAGTATTAGGTTGGTGCAAAAATAATGACGTAATACTAATGAACGATTATTGTATTTCGATGACAAATATTTGTACGTTTTAATCTTTACTTTCCCGTGTTAAAATTAAAGATTTTCATGTCAATGAGCCTATTGAAAAATTAAAACAATTTAATGAAATATGAATATATATGAATAAATAAATTAGTCAAATTTACAAGAAGCTTTTTAAAAAATAAATAAAAGAATTGGGTTCATTTTGGTGGATAATATGGTTTTATTTCGGGCGAGCCTCGTTTTCATACGATCGCCTGATGATTTTAACGAGATCTTCCATAATTACTCACCAAATTAGACTCGCTTGCTCACCACAAAATTCTTAATTTAAAACTACGAATTTCATTTTATTGAAAAAATACGAAAAAAAAAAAAAAACGAAAAAATTCTAAATCCTCCATAAAGTTTAATGTAGTAAACAAATCTGCCGATTCAAAAAATTGAGATTTTCAGGTTTGCTTATTTGCTTTCAACATTTGAAATTTTCTTCGTGACAGATTTGTGACTAGTCAAACATTATCGTTCGGATATGATTAGCTAATTTGGCAAATGATTAGCTAATTTGGCATTTCTTAAAGTGTTCAAAATGTATAATGTCGACGTGGATGAAAAGAAAAGCTTTAGCTATATAAAGAAATCAATAAGAGATTTATCTTAGCATATAGGAGTAAATTGTATGAGTGCACTTTGCTTGGACAGGAAATAATTTGAAAGCAGATGATAAAAGAACATAAAATATAAAACCGTTTGCCGTAGCTTGTGCCAAAAAAAAAAAAAAAAATCCTAAAATGTTAAAAATTACACAAATAGAATACAATTTCTAAATTTAATTGAATAATTCACCAAAAAAATGTTCGGCAAAGAGAACAAAACATCGTTTTTTTTTTTGTATTCCAATTTTGTATTCTCCTTTATATCTCTTCATGATGTCAACGATCATGACTCTTCACATCTTCCTGGCGCTTGCATCTATAAGCAACTTTTGACACTTTTTCATACCCTCTTTCTTCCTGCTCTGCCATCCATTCACAAAAACCAATTAAGTAGCTTATTAACTGTTTCCCACTGCTTTCAGTATGACCTATAAGTGTTAAATTCTCCCAGCCCTCTTTCCTCATTATTTGTCTCAAAAATTCCAACTGCCTCTTTCTTATTTTAAATATAACTGTCTTTCCAGTTCATATTTTCTTTAAAAGTTCCTCTTTGCTAGCATGTTCAGTCGATGACATTCTAATCATCCGTTAGTAGAACATCTCTGTCGCTTTCCGTGGCCGACAGACATTTGGCCGACAGACATTTGGGCGAACGGACATTTGGGCGAACGGACATTTAGCCAATGGACATTTGGTCCAGAGACATTTGGCCGTACGTACATTTGGCCGTACGTGCATTTGGCCCACGGACATTTCACTGAAAAAGTACAAGTAAAAATAGTAACAAGCAATACTTTAAGTATTTTAATTAGCAGTATTATAAGGTAGAATTGGACTAATAATTACAACTGAATTTCAAGTGATTAAATGACTAAATCTAAATTTAAAGTTAAAAGTTTTCTTATTTCAATATTTGTTTATTGAAATTAGTATTTTTAAAAATAGTTGTGTATTTGGGTGAAAAGTAGCACCTAGTTATTTAAATTCATATTTAACAGTAAGATAAAATCTAGTTCATCTCTTTAAGATAATGATCATTAAAAGCGAAATTATTCATTTAGTAAAATCTTGCTGCAGCTAAATGTGCTTTTTCTCAAAATAATTCTCAACTTACAGTGATATTTGAAGTAAAATATAATATATACAAAATAGATTTTTTAGAAAAGCCTATCAAATAACGAAAGATTATAAATTAATACATTAAATGAATATAAATATATGTAGCACATTACGATAAGGAGTGTGACATACATGTAAGTACGCCATTACATTTTCGGCTAAATGTCCATTCGGTTAAATGTCCGTCGGCGAAATGTCCGAGTATCGTCGATTTCAATCTCTTCTTCACCTGAAAGGAAATTGGTGAATATTCACTGCTCTGTAGAAGGACAGATTCAGTCCGCTTATCTCTTTTTCAAATGAAAATAGTCTATGTTTTAATACATTCAGAAGTGAGAAAAGTTCAAAGTTATCTAATTTTTGAATGTTTACGGCTATATCACGTACACTCACCAAAGTTAAGCAACGTCGGGTCTGGTCAGTACCAAAAGGGATGACCACTTTGGGAATATCAGGTGCTGTAAACTTGGATGTGCAAGTAGTATAATGGATAATGGCTCGGAAATACCCTTGTGGAAGGCATGAATCCACCACTTCTCGTCCCATAATAAGAATAGAAATCGTTGGAAACTGTTGCGGGCACCTAATATTGATAATTTAGTTTGTGTTGGATATAATTTGATTAGACTTTTGAATTTAGAATCTCAGCCGAAAGCATCTTTCTTGAGATCATAAAAGCAAACTAATTCATATTTCAAAATAATCAATTCTTCCCTTTGTTGCCTCAGAAGTCTAGATGATTTGTCATCAGCTATGTCAAGCTTTGAGACAGCAGGGGAATTCACTGAGACCCGGGAGCTGGAAATCAGTATCCTTGATACTTGCATTCCCCCTAGAGAACTAAAGGGTCGAGTTAGAGACACAGATTCCTGCCTACAAAAAATATCGATCAGGTGACATTTTTCCACCTTGCAGAGACAATTCTGAATTCTCTCGCCCGATTCAGATATCAAAAATCAATATTTGCATGTGATTGCGGTTGAAAGCCTATGTAATTTTCAATAGTTTATCTTTCTTTCTCACATCACTCTCTCTCTCACGGACACATACAAAGACACACACACACACACATATATATATATATATATATATATATATATATAGATAGATATGAGTATAGAAAAAACATACGTATAGGCGTATATACATGCACGTACATATATATATTTTACTCAGGTGTTATAAAAACAGTGAGCAATGTTATATAACAGAACTATTCAGTATATATACACACACATATATATATACACACATATATACACACACCCATATATATATATGTATCATGAAGAAGGAGTTTATACAAAGAATTAATTACCAATGTTAATGTGATTAATGGCGAAATCCCTTCGCTAAAAAGACTTAATGTGACATTAACTTTCTATCAATTCCTTGAATAACGTGATCCTTTTAATTCAGTTTTTGCCAGATGGACTTGACGAACCAAGTACTTTCAACAATTTCAAATTGTCATCTTTGTGGAGCAATTTTTCCATATACAAACAACTAAGACAAAATGTGTGTAGTGTAGACCGAAAGATGTATTTTTAATATGCTATTTATTGACAGTTATATTATTTTGAAGCATTCGATACCGCGGGGCTTGAGATTTTATTCAAATCAAAAGTGGTTTCGCCATTAATCACATTAACATTGCTAATTAATTTTTTGTATAAATCAATTTTTTTATGATATATATATATATATATATATATATATATATATATATATATATATGTATGTATGTGTGTGTATACAAATGAGAGAGAGAGAAAAGGTGGAACATTTACCTTTAAAAAGTACTTAAAACAAAGTAGAGCGATATATTATTTTTATTTTAAGAGATTATCATAAAACATGTTGAAATAGCTACACAAAACTTTTCATGTTTCAATACTTTGATCATACTTTAAACAGAAAGTGTTATCTCTTTCCTGAAAGTTAAAGGTGGGGGGAAACATTAGGTCAGATTTAAAAATAGACTTGTGGGTATGTCTTGATTAACCAATTAAATGCGAAATCTACTCTCAATAGAAAGGTAAGCTCAGAGTGCGGCGGTGGGTGAGTTATTTTTTTCATGACATGATAAACCGGAACATAGACAGGTCACCTTCTGGTAATATATATATATATATATATATATATATATATATATATATATATATATATATATATCATGATAGGTTTATCGCCTGAAAAAGTACAATCAGTGTATTGAAACATAAAAGCTTTTGTGTAGCGATTTCAACGTTTTTATTATAATCTCTTAAAATTATAATATATATATATATATATATATATATATATATATATATATATATATATATAGAGAGAGAGAGAGATAGATAGATAGATAGATAGATAGATATAGATGTGTGTGTGTGTGTGTAAACTTAGTATATTTAAGAACCTGTTTTCGTTGAAACATCTAAGAAATAGAGCGGATAAGTAATGTACTAAATGTTCTAAAAGTTACGTGACAATTAGCAGAAAAATCTTGTGAAATAGCAACCAGCGAAAATTTGAATGACGTCAACTTCCATACTTCACCCAATAAAAATGTTAGTAATTTATTGTCACATAAAGAAACATTGTTTGCCTTTGGTAAATAAATATGAAATTTACTAGGTTATGAATGGTAATATTACTTTTGGAACAACCCGTATATTCAGTGAAATGATCCTAAGTTGCCTCAGCCGAAACTCGAACTCGGTTTGCCCAAGCCATTTTTTGTGTTTCTAAATATTTCTATGAATTACCGAAGGTCCTGAAAACACCTTGATCACAACTTCTAGCAAAGTTACAAAGTAGATTAGTCTTCTGCTTTTAGAGGTATTAGTGTAGAAGATATGATAACGCTAATAGTATTGGTGAGATTATCTCTTCTATAAATATTTTCAGGAATATGTCCGTTACGTGCCATTCGTGATACACGCTTAGGCGATCATGTAGCTTTCGATACATGACTGACGAGGCAGATTTTTCCCGCAGTAGGTTGCCATTCCTTTCCGCGGTAGACCAGTTGCCATCCAAAGCTATAGAACCCGGTCTGTGGAGAAGAAGAACAGGATTTATTCCTTTCCCAAAGGTATTAGCACGTAAGTGACTGTAATGGATTCGACTGGAATTCGAACTCGGCTCTCCGATTCCTCAGTCCGAAACGCTATCCATTGCCTTAACGTATCTCCTTTATTAATATTTAATCTTCTTTTAGTATTGATGAGAATTTCTTTTTTTCTTCTTTTTTTTTTTACTAATGTTCACTTCATGCAAGGCCCAAGAGCCACCCAGTTAGAATGTCTCTGAAGGAAGTTGTTGTATGAGCGGTAAAAGTAAGGAGTGCAGTTTATGTGGATATGTGGGAAAGATGACGGTTAATCCTAAACTTGAATAAGTTAAGATAGATAACTGATACAATTCTCAACGTGTTGGACACTACGTATGAAATTCATCTGATTGTTAAGATCTGACGAGGTTATTTAAGAACATTATTCAAGTTCTTAGATTAATGTTTTGGATCTGTATCAGTGTTACATCCGTGTGCAAAACGAGTATTTCCATTATTATTTACCTTTTTCGCATTTTTCCAGTGGACATGTTAACACTTCGTATGTCCATTCAACGAAGTCATTCTTTGCAGACTGACTACAGATTCTCAACTGGATTTAAATCAGGAGAGTTTTCGGGCCAGTAGTAAGGCTTTCCAGTGTGTTCGTGCAGCGTTACAATTTTCGTATGCTTCCTTGGAGTAAAGTGCATTATAGACAATGGCCGTAGGACAACTAATCAACAGTCGAGACAATAGTATCTGGGCGTGATAAAAATCTGATGCAATTTCAATGCCAAACAAATTTCATCATATACCGAAAATAGATTCATATTACTGTACACCACTGCAAATGACCTAATCTGAGGAAACATCGAAATCGAATACACACTGTCACTCCAGTGGGTCTAAAATTGACCGTATGGTGAAAGAAAGGTAATTAAAGCGGTTGTTTCATTTAATTTGCACATGGGTGTACGTGATGCATACGCAGAGGTACTTGTAGTAATTAGTATTCAATAATTCCACATTCCGAATTTTTATGATGAGTTTAGGGTATGTGTCATTACCACTTTCCAATTCGAAACCACTCCATTATCTTTCCAAACAACGCATGGCAATTCATAGATTTTAAAGATGTGGAGAGCCGCGACCGCCTAGATCCTGAATGGACATGTCATTAAAAATCTTTCTCCATTTGATCTTTTTGTTGATAATGTCAAACATTGTAAATACCTAAGGCATCTACCGTTCCGCACTGATTAGTAAATTAGCTTTGCGGATCATTTCTAGCGAGATGAATTCCCACTGAGTTCTCCAAGCTTATAGCATTGTGCCAGACAAGCTCAATGAAAGTCATTTTATCATGTAGTAGTTATTTCCAAAATAGTTTCACACGATTAATCGTGTTGGTTCGATCTTCACTGGTGGCGGTAAATTTTTGTTAAACATGCCAAGCTAACGTCAACAAAAGTATTCAAGTACTATCTCTGATCTGGGAAAAAGAGTGGCACTTTTTATGGAATTCCCAAGTTGTAGAGAAGAACGCAAGATACTCTTAGTTGAAGATTTTATCAAACGCTGTGGAGGGGCGTGTTTTTTTTGTTTGACATGCTTAAGGAGAATTTCTTTAAGTCGAATTATCTCTCTATTCCCCGCTGTCAGTTGCTGACAGGAGACACGTCGAAAGGCTTCTTGATTACTTACGCTTATAAATCCGACTGCAGAATTTCATCATAGTCAAGAGATTTCGATCAATTACTGATGCTCTTGGCTCTCATGTCGACGCATCTGTTATTCACAGATAGCCAGACCCACACGAAACATTTGGCAGTGCATAAGATGAGAAGGAAGATATTCCCCCCCACAAAAAAAAGGAAAATCTTTCGCACCTAAAGAATTTGGCAGCTATATTTGATCCGATAACCGTGGCCATAAATGTATATGTCACCAAAATTTCAATTGTCTCTTTCTGATTTTTATTATAAGTGTCCGGACTAATATCCCCATCTTTGTTGTTATTATCACAACGTTTTCATTGTTGTGTCCTCCGACCATTTATAGGTGTCGATCTGGGCAACATTTAGAACTGAAGTTACTTAATATACAATAGTAGATTGTTCTCGTTTCCTTGTCCATATCTCGTGATATCTCGCCTTATTCTTGCTTAGTATTGCTCAGTTATTGCTGTCCTTGTTTTCTTCTTTTTTTAATGTTCCGTGTTCCTTCAGGTCGTAGGCGATCATGGCTCTCCACTCCCTCCCTATCCTTTGTAGCTCTCAATAAATTTTGTCCCTTTGCTACCTCCCCCAGTCCCTGTTCTCTCATCAGCTTGCTTAAGCCCGCTAGGTATGTCATGCATTGCTTTCCCTTGTCTCTCTTTCCCTCGATTCGACCTGTGAGTATCAGATTCTCCACACCCTCCTTTCTCATTACGTGTCCCAGAAATTTCAGCTTCCTCTTCTTGATGTTA
>OZ010584.1:114465745-114490745 GCA_963932145.1 Acanthosepion lycidas | reverse complement strand
TTTTTTATATTTTTTTTATATCTTTTTTATATATTAGATGGTGTTATTTTTATACGTATATATCTATTTCAATGTCCTGTCTTTATCTTTTGCTTGTTTCTTTGTTCTATTAAACCATTTTTATCTATGTATATTGGCCCCTATAAGTTATATTTTAATATGTGGTTAGAATTTTTGGTGTCTGTGTATAGTAAAATGCATGCACATTTCATTCATTTTTTGTAAAAGATCATGCAAATATTTCCTGCCTCGTCACTTTTTTTGTGTGTATATATCTAAATATGTCTTCGTGCTTATGTATTATAATCTGATTGTGTTTGTATTGTCTTTCGCAAGATGTCATAATCCAATGTCTACACTTGTATCCATGTTGTCATTAAGTTAAGTGCAGTCGATCTTAACGTTTATTCCAACGTAATTTCAATAGAAACAAAATGAATAGAATAACATGTATTTTTTTCTTTTTTCCTCAATAATCTTAAAATTTTAAACTTAATATAGATTAAATTTACATTTTTGAAATGGGTCATTTTTAATTTTAATGCCAAATTTTATCTTACAATTTAATACTCATTAGTTAGAATAAATTCTATTTTAGTATAAACCTAACTTTAAAGCATTCCCTTATATATATATATATATATAAAAGTGAACATTGAAGTCAATACTCAGAGGCGACAGGCTATTTCATGCTGGATGCAATCACCCCCCCCCATATATATATGTTTGATAGGGTTTGGCATGCCGGCCTTCTTCGCAGGCTCCAGGGTTATTGTATTACGGGTCAATTGTTTGACCTAATACAATCATTCCTGTCAAACCGAGAATTGAAGGTCGTTCTCAAGGGATTCTCCTCCAGTTCCTATCCCACTCTATTCTTTATCTACATAAATGACCTTCCTGGCGCCATAAATTCCCAAGTTGGCATCTACGCGGATGACACCACAATCTACTGCTGTCTCAAAAACTAATCTAGTGTCGCTGAGAAAACTAACCTGGTCGTGCGTCTCGAAAAGACCTCCAATCGGTTGTGAACTATAATCTCCAACTATTCAAATGTAATGTCAATCGACATCTACAGTTGTCTTGATCTATCCACTATCCTTCTCCTCATCCTTTCCTCTATCACTTCTATCTGATCTTACTCCAAATCTTCTGTAACCCCTTGCGTCCTAGTGGCTTCCCGCCTTGCTTGGGGCGAAACGCTTAAAATATATATATGTATATATATATATATATATATATATAATACAAATATTGTCAAAACCATGGCTATCCTAGTCCTTGGAAGGTTACTGAAAAAGTTGGTGGAGATTGAAGTGGAGATTTACTGTTACGTACTCTTCAGTAATAACTATGAAATATTTTCTTACAACAAGTTTCTTCTTCTTCTTCAAATAATAATAATAATAATAATAATAATAATAATAATAATAATAATTTTGATTTATTAATTTTTTTTTCTGACTGGTGTTATGGCAACATCATAGCGCGAGTCTGCAGTGGCAGCAAAGTATATTTCTGGTCATTTGTCCGCGATAAAACGGACGTATGATTGCTTAAAGAAAAAGACAAACATTGAATTTAAATCCAGCCCAACGATACGACGAGTTGGCAACAGACATTATTTATTGTCTTTTGTTATTCGAAGAAAGTAAATCAAAATAAGTTCAGTATTTTTACCGCCCCAAGCAAAAATGTCAGAAAAATCTGAATTTGTTGTAAATATAAGAAGTTACAAAATAGAGCATTTGACGTTTAGGCTGCGTCGATTTCAAAAGGTAAAGGGTAGCAGATTTTAAATGTCGTAAGTGGGGCCAGACTGCTTTTTAAGTGGGGAGTTGTCCGTCGTTCAAGCCTGGGCAACCTGTTAAATTTCTGTTCCAGCGTAGTGAGAATATTAGCTTTAACTAGTACCTTATCGTGGTGTTTGGTATTAGCGAGTCCCGTTACAAATTGACCAGCCATCATATCCTTCGAATAATTGATTTGATCGTTGCAACCTTCATTCAGCCCCTGGGCTGTAAATTCGCAAAACTTCGCCTGTAACTCCCCACCCTCTCGTTGTTTCGTGTTCTGGAATATCAGCCTATGTATCTCTTTGTGTAGACCTTCAACGGGAACGAGCTGCTGGTCTGTGGTTGTGTTGAGGGTTTCTGTCAACCAGCAATTCGAACAATAACCTGTTCACTTCGGTGGAGCACGTGGGACCAATGGGCGGCCATGGTCACCATTTGTAATTTTCGATATGGCGCTTGCGTAGGACAAAGACTTTTTTAAACTATCGTTGATTTGCACGCGCGAGCATTTAACTGATAGAAACGAAGACGCCGCTTTTTAGGACGCAGTTTTTGAATCTGACGGTGAAAAAACAGTGGAATGGATTGATACCGGTAGAACGTGTGATTTACGAAAGGTATTTCCTCTCGTTGATAGATTTTGGTCTGAATGTGGCGCCACTCATCATGAAATCTATCGTTTCTGTTGTTGATGTCCCAAGACCAAACAATCAGGAGTGTTACGTCGGTATATGTCGATGACATTTAGGTCAACGAATATTTAAACTCAGCATAGCGTGTAAGGAAAACTTTATTCGATTACAGATTTCTTTGTAAGGATCCAGAACGATTGCAAGAGGGTGCCAGTGGTGGGGGGAGGGGTTGCGGCCTTGTTAGGACCAGAAACAAAGACACAAAGAGAGGAACTGAGTTAAACAAATATATTAACAGAAACAGTAATACAAACATATACAAATGAGAGGGTTAGCGCAAGAATGTCCAGTCCGACAGTCAGAAGTGACTGCTCGAAACTTCCTTCTCGAAAAGGCAGTACCTGCTCCTGTTTATAGCTGGGGGATTCCATGCGTGCGTGGCTAAATTACAATAACAGTAGGGTGAGAAGGAGATCCTCCGATGGAAGCGTGGAAATGAAGTCCCAGGCGTTCCCCATATTGTTACTCGTCGTAGCGTGTTTTCCCTGTGTGGGAAACTTGTTGATCTGCGGCAGGCTTAGAGTTAACCCTGGATTCATCTAGCACCAAACAAATAGCTGGGATAACGCGCTCACCGATGCCCTTTTAGAGACGATGATACGAGAGATAGTTGCCAGAGTGAGGCGGATCGATCCAGTGAAGAGATTACCGTTCGGGAGATGGATTTATGGGTCGACGCAAGCTCTCTTGCTATGTGGAGTGTTGTTCGAAGATAGTGAAGCATTGATCAAGGATGCACGCTTGTTGCGTCCAGATAACGTCTCCCAGTACATCATTTTGGCCGAGCTCAATGCGGGGGTGAAGGGCATCAACCTTGCTCTTCAATGGTAAGTCAAAGTGCTTCATCTGAAAACTGACTCATTGTGCACGTTTCTTTGGCTCAAGAATAGTTTCACCGGAAAGGCAAAGGTGCACACAAAGGCGGTGGCGACGGCAGAGATGCTGGTTAGAAGGTGGCATCAAACACTTTTACAGTTAATTGAAGAATGTGAGCTAACCGTTGACGCAACACTAGTGAGGTTGGAACAGAAGAGTGCCACAAAATTGATTCAAGATTATGAAACAGGGAAGAGGGATGTCACCGGATGTTTGTGCTGCTGCTCTGAGTTAGCGCCTGATATTGGGCATTCACCGACATATCCGGCACCATGGGGCGAGGCGAACAGTCTTTGCACAACGAGTTAGTCCATCCACGCTTTAGGCAACTGTAAAGTCAGTGGTAAGATCGTGTTTGATGTGTCAATCAATCGATCCAGCACCAGTGCACTGAAAGTAAGGAAGACTAAATGTAGCCAACAGTTGGAGCCGGCTGGGAATGGACATTACCCCCTACGATTGGTGACACTTCCTGATTCCCATCAACTGCTGACCCTACCGATTTGCTCTATGCCGCGCCATTCAATACCAGGATTCGTCTACTGTGGCTCGTCAAATTGAAGTTTTTTTTTTGTTTTTGTGAGCAGAGTACACCAAACGAGATTCTAACTGATAACGACACCGCCTTTACTTGCAATAGTTTCAAAATTTTTTTGAATGATTGGAAAGTGCAGCTACGTCTCTGATGTGCCTAGAAACGGAATTGTTGGAAAATGTCACAGAATCATAAACACTATTAGAGCTAGGAAGCAGTGAATCGTGCAGGAAGCTGTGTACTGTCATAATCTAACCCCCAAAGACGATGTTTCGTCTTCTTCAGCCTCGGCCGACATGATACACAAATACCACACTCATCTGAAAATTAGAGTACCTCGGAGGAAAGTGCAAGGCTGATTCAGGTAGGATCATCCGAGCCAGAATAATCCAATGACGATGAGAATTCTTCTGACGACACGTTATCTGTAGATGAGCCATCTTTAAAAAACGAACCCTCACCCCATCACCAGCCGTTAAGAACCTGAAACGAGAGAGTGTCGCGATCACCTGGATGACCAATCCGGTGCTGCCTCCATTAGAATATGCAGATAAATCGGCCAATGGGAGGGCGGGTCACGGTCGCCATTTGTAAATTCGTTATGGCGCATGCCCGGGACAAAGACTTTTTAAGACTGTCGGTGATTAGCACGCTTTTATCAGGACATAGTTTTTGAATATGACGGTGTAAAAACAGTGCAGTGGATTGATAGCGGTTGAACTTATGCTTGGATTTTCTTCATATTGGATATCCGATTCTTTATTAGAAAAATTCTTTCTGCGCCTCCCGGGTTTTACAATATTTTTACTATCAAGCATTATGTCATGTTTTGAACTTCAAATCAACTACAAGTCCTTAGCTCATTTAAGATTTCGAATGAATTTGTTAGCCCATCTCTTATCGATTCCACAAATTTAAGAATAGTCCCCAATCACCGTCAGTGGAACCGTGTTCAGAAGTTGGTGTTTCCTTTGAGAATTTCCTATGCAAAGTTCGTTGTTCTTCTGCAGTTCTACTTGTTGCCGAACAAGTTGTAAATATTCGAGATTTATGGCGTCCTGTCCTGAGGCCATTTCTAAGATGTTTTCAGTGTAAGAATACGTGTGTCCGTCTTAAATTTGTTGTTAGGTAAATCTTGTTCACAGCGACATGTAACGTAGTGTTCATCCGAAGTCGAGGGTCTTCGTCCGCCCAAGTCGCACAGTATTTACATTCTCTCCTCCTCTCCGGTGTTCCACCGGTGACCACTTCTAGTTCGTCCCGTCTTCCCTGTAGGCCTATCTACTCTACAGTCTGAACCTGCTGCTTTCGCTGTATTAGACACTAGAAACCACATCACTAGATATTGTAAAAAATATTTTGTTATTGACATACTAAGTTGGCTGACAGAGATAAGTACAACTATATAATGAATATCCCTTAAATTACTTAGAACTCTACCCTTACAAAGAAAAGATGGAAACCGCTAGAAATATGATGACGACAAGTTTAGTAAGTATAAAGCTTTGAAATATTTTATGAGATGATCGTCGAATTAAGTTATATGTTCTTTAGAAATGCCAAGTAGTTGCCGGTTGCCACGAGTGACGTGTAACAATTTTATTATGAGAAAATGTGTTAATCAAGATTACTATTTATTTCGATAAAGCAATAAAAGTACCATTTAAAACTTTTTTTACATATCTTTATATATCTCGATGGATTTATATGTTTAGCACACTGCTCTTCACAAAAGTTATGTTCGACTTTTTTAATATGATTCAATCTTTCTCATTAAATCATGAAAGGATAGTTGTTTTTAAACGGCCGCGCATCTACATTTTTCTCCGTGACTGCAGATCACCGTCAGGGTTCCATCGTCAGGGCTACTTTGTTCTTAATTTTTATCAATGACCTTCGAAAAGTCATCAGTTCTTATTGTAATTATGCCGATGACACTAACTATTTAGTATGGACCTAAAGTCACAAATTATCACATAAACATTTTTATGGGGTGTATATTCCCAAATGTTTACGTAAAGATATCAAAGTGAGCCATACAAATGCTGGAAGATGTCTATTTTCTTAGAGCAAACTACCTTCATACGGCCAGATCACATAGATGAGCACGTATATAAAACTAGAAAATGGAGTAAGACAAGGATGCGTTTTATCAACGGATTTATTTAACCTTTAAAACGAGGGGATCCTAAGTGAACCAGGATTGGCGGGAACAGTCTTAACAGCATTGGATAGACAGAGGATACCGTGTTGATGGCTGACAAGGTAATAAAAAAAAAACAAGAAAGAACTTAGTTTCAACTGTAAGAAGACAGACTGTACGAGGGGGGCCCAAAAGTAACCGGAATCGTTTTCTGTGTGACCAGCCCGTAGTAGTTCAGGCTTCAACCACTAGATGCCACTGGAGGCAACCCTCAGGCATCAGTGTGCTAACTGGTGAAATCGTGGGAAGACGTACAGCTCTGTGGTTCACATTTGTTTTGAAATACTTCACGCCTTTTCGTCTATTTTTACCATATCTGAAAGGATGCCTGTCGTAGAATGAAAGAACAGTTGGAAGTTGCTCCAGACCTTTTCTCGAAAGTGACCACTGGTGACGAAAGCTGGTGCTATGGCTACGACCCGGAAACGAAGCAGCAATCAAGTCAGTGGAAGCATCCAACGTCATTACGACCCCAAAAAAGCGCATCAAGGGAAGTCCAATGTCAAGACGATGCTGGTTTATTTCTTTGATCTGCAAGGAATTCTCCACAAAGAATTTGTTCCTCCTGGTCAAGCTGTTAACCAGGCTTTTTACTTGGAAGTTCTGGAGCGTATCCGAGACAAGGTGAGACGAAAATGTCCTGACCTGTGGCAAAGTGGAGGGTAGCGGTTGCATCACGACAATGTGCCAGCGCACACCACCTTGAATGTGAGACAGTTTCTGACCAAGAATGGCATGATCCAACTTCTTCCACCCTCCCTATTCACTCGATCTCGCCACCCCTCTGCGAATTTGTTTTTGTTCCCCGGAATGGAGAAAGTCTTCAAAGGAAAATGTTTTACAGACGCGGAAGAGGTTAAGAAGAAAAAGATGGGGTCATTAAGAAAGATAACTTCACAAGAGTTTCAGAACTTCTTTGAACAATGAAAAACACGTCTGGACTGGTGCATTGCTTCAAATGGAGAGTATTTTGAAGGTGATAAGAATATAAACATGCAACAAAAAAGGAATAAACTTATATGACACAATTCCAGTTATTTTTGGGTCACCCCCTCGTATGGTTGTTAAAAAGTACAAATCAAAATAAGAGCAACGTATTGGAGACACCAATATGAAGCAAACACAAACATTAATTATCTAAGAAGTATTTTAAACCATGGAAAATGTGATATATATAGTTAAAGATGCTTTCAAAAAGTTAAAGTATTAAGAAACAGGAAAATTTCTTTGGAAACAAAGAAAAATGTGCTGAACTGGTAAGCAATATCAATACACTTATATAGCAGTGGATGCCTGACAATTTAAATGATGTAAATGATTTCCTTACAGATGAAGAGGGAACGTGAGGTAGCAGAGATGTGGTTCTAGAGAAGGCTGTTGCGAATATTATAGGGTGGTGTATGTGGACAATAGAGAAGTTTTAAAGAAAATAGAAAAAAGAACACTTGTGTCTATATAAATAAAGCGCAGTGTACGTGTGTCCGTCCGTCCGTCTGTACGTTTTTCTATCTCGGCGAATCATAAACAACCTGAAGTAACAGGTAGTAACTACAGCAGTTACACGAAATTAAAAATTAACTAAATGACTAATTTAAGGTTAAATTTAAATTTAAAGAGTAAAAGGTTTAAAAAACAAATCTTTATTAAACGTTTAACTTTAATTTCGCTTTTCGTTGTAATTGCAATTGACATCATTTGATTAAACTGTAATTAAATTTTAAGCAGGGCACGGTATTTGGCTCATATATTTTTCCTATTCAAAATATTACATAAATCGGGTTCCCTAAGAAAGAATGAAAAATAAAGAAAATAAAGATTTGACGCAAAATAAATGTAAACAAACTATGGAGATCGGTTGCGTATACGAAGAAAGATTATGCCGAATTAAGGTGTCGAATAAAGATAAAATAATTTTATTACTTTTACGTACATAACGCCGAGATTAAAAGCCCTTCGCAGGAGCTAGCCTAATGTCCACCGGAAGGGCGGCTTCTAGGCTAATTTAGAATAAAACAAGAAGCAGTTAAAAATTCTGGAACGCATACTGAGGAAAGTAATCTTGGAAAATTTAACATTCACAGTACATAGTAAACGTAAAGAGGACCCGAGAGAGACATCGAGTGTAACTAAATAGTAGAACAGGGACGAGAAACGAACGTTGTTTACTTTTACACAAGATAAGAAGTTGTGAGATGTTATGATCACCCAGCTATTGAAAGTAAACACTATATAAAAGAAAAAAATGCTCTGGTTCATTAATACACTGCTGGGCAAAATATCAAGGCCATTGAATATAAAGAAAAATATTACTTTTGCGTTGCGTTGCGTTATTATTTGATCAGAGCTTCGAAAAATTAAAATAAAAAGAGGAAATATAAAAATAATATGTGATTGAGTCTAACAACGCAAAATGCATATCTTTTCTTTATTTTCACTCGTCTTACGATTTTGGTCAGCAGTGTATCTATAAGTAATTTCTAATAAAAGAAAGACGTATTTAAAAAAAAGAAAGCATTTAAAATTGTTCAATCTAAAGTCCGGGCGTCCTGGGGAAGACGATGAACTACACCCAACAGCAAGGACTCTGATTAGGAGGTTTTGAAGAGCGTGGAACCACCTTTTAATTGCTGGTATTCCGAGGTCTACCCTGACCCGGGATGGTAGCACCTGTTAGGGTCCCAGCTATGGGTAAATAGTTAACCCCCAAACTGGGGTGAAAACGTGTTAAAAAACAAGTTTAGCAGTATATTTTTGTAAGAAAATTATTACCAGCAATACATTTTTGAAAAAAATTACCGGCATACATTTCTGGGAAAAATATTAACAGAAGTACTTTTTGAAAAGAATATTACCAGCAGCAAAAAACTTGTCAGCGTTAAATAAACCATGTAGGTGTTGATATGCTGTAAAACAAACCAAACCAAAGTGCGTACAGAGCGTTTCATTTTGCCGCATCTTAGGTTTACATCGGTTAATGCTACTACACAACAATTCTTTATTTAATGACAAGCACCTAGTGAGGATCGATTTCCCATCTCAGGCTCAATCAGAGCAGCCTCGCTAATCCTTAACACACAGCGAAGGACTTTGTTGAATCTTAACACTGTTACTTAATGGTGTGTGACTAGCGATTAAGCTACAAAATTTTTAACGTCCATTGTAACTTGGCTGTCACCCATATCAATGATTGAAACGTCTCCCCTGCGTATAAGAACATCAATTATCCAAGTAAAAGTTATGTTAAAAGTTCTTGAATATATACTGCCTATTCGAAAGATATATTTCAACATGTCAGACATTGATGAGAGGTGTTTGTCCAGAATACGTCTCCTGAATAAATATTATTTTCTGACGTTTTTACTGTATTCTCTTTCTCATTTAACACATTCTACTAAAGACAACAATTCAACATTCGAGGGATAATTTCATTACACTTCTTTCTGACTCAGATTATTAATGAAAGGTTGAATATTGGGTACCGGGAGAGAAAAGAACCCATTGTATTGCTGTAGGACATGTGACTCAAAGACCAACTCTACGGTACTATGTTTGCAGTTTTACAAAGTACCTTAGTGTTATTATCTATTCCTACCTTTTAATTTTGATCATGTGGTTGGATACAAATTATGATGAATAATACTTCAAGGTGCGGCAGAATTATCTCCCATATATATATATATATATATATATATATATATATAAACGCCACACATATTTTTTTAAGCATTTCACCCCAAGCAAGGCGGGAAGCCACTAGCACGCAAGGGGTTACAGAGGATTTGGAGCAAGAGCAAATAGGAGTGACAGAGGAAAGGATGAAGAGAAGGTTAGGGGATAAATCACGGCAACTGGAGATGTCAATTGACATTACATTTGAATAGTTGGAGATTATAGCTATCAGGGAAACAGGAAAAGGGAAGGCAGTTCCACAGACGAGAGGTGCGAGATGTGAAGCTATTGGAATAGAAGAGACGGCTACATTTAACAGTTTCAACAGTGAAAGGGTGAGAGCGAGATGCCAGCCTCGCAGGACGCTTGAATTCATGGAGTCTGGGAACCAGAGAAAGCAGCTGAGTACGAAGGAGAAAAGTTGCTGATAATTTAAAAGTTTTACATACATTTTTTTTTTACAGTATTTAACATTATTCGAACTATTGTCCTCATCTTTGTCGCCATGTTTATCACAACGTTTCGGCCGTTGTACGCTCCGGTTTTCTTCAGGTGGTTGGTTTGTCGAACTGAACCCTTTATTTCCCTCACTGGGGTAGACTGTTCTAGTTCCACGTGCCATGTCTAATGGATGTCAGTTATCTCCTGTTAATTCCTCATTGAAAGTTCTCCACTGCCTTAACCAGGTATTGAACTCACACTCTTTGGGTCCTGTCACTGGATCTAACTAACGCCTTTATCCACTGTACCATGTGTCTTTGGGGAAGAAGGACGGAGCTTACAACGGCCGAAACGTTGTGATAAACATGGCGACAAAGATGAGGACAATAGTCCGAATAATGATAATATTGTACATAATACCTCATCTCAGAAATATAAACAGACATTTTTTTTTGTTGAATATATGTTTGGGTCCATAATCTCGCCAATTTCACTGAGTTTCTTTTTCTTAATGTTTTTATCCATTGTGTTATTAATTACCCCATTCTTATGATAAAGAATATCTGCCAAGAAAAGTGAAATGTTGTAAGAACTTGCACGCAAATTTACTGTAGATGATCTAGCGATTACAACACTTTCTATACATCTTCATCTATGTAAATTACTTTCTCCTTTAATTAGATTATTTTTCAAATCAAAATTATTGTCAGATTCATTACAGTGAGTAACCAATGCCCTGTGTGTGTTGCTTTGTAAAATATACCTTTTTTATATAATTTATTATTTAAATTCCTTGAGGTTTCTCCTATTTATTCCTAGTGACAATTATTACAGGTGATAGGATAAATCCATCCTTTAAATTTTAGTTTATTATTATTTTGTTTTGTATTAATTATCTTATTGTTTTAGAAGGAGTTGCAACAAATTTTCACTATTTACATCATTCGGACGATTGTCCTCATTTTTGTCGTCATATTTATTACAACGTCTCGGCCGTTATACGCTTCGGACTTCATCAGGTGGTTGGAATGTCGAATTGAAACCTTTATTTCACTCGCTGGGGTAGACCGTTCTATTTCCACGTGCCATGTCTAATGGATATCAGTTATCTCCTGTTAATTCACCTCTCCAAGTTCTTCACTGCCTCCAGTGACAGGACCCAAACAGTGTGAGTTCAATACACAGTTAATACAGTGGAGAACTTGGAGAGGGGAATTAACAGGAGATAACTGATATCCATTAAACATGGCACGTGAGAATAGAAGAGTCTACTCCAGTGAGCGAAATAAAGGGTTCAATTCAGCCGAAACGTTGTGATAAATATGACGACAAAGATGAGGACAATAGTCCGAATAATGTTAATAGTGTACATCATACCGCATCTCAGAAATATAGACAGATACTGAAAGGCCGAAACGTTGTAATAAATATTGCGACAAAGATGAGGACAATAGTCCGAATAATGTAAATAGTGTACATAATACCTCATCTCAGAAATATAGACAGATACTGAAGTGCTGAAACGTTGTGATAAATATGGCGACAAAGATGAGGATAATAGTACGAATAATGTAAATAGTGTACATAATACCTCATCTCAGAAATATAGACAGATACTGAAGTGCCGAAACGTTGTGATAAATATGGCGACAAAGATGAGGACAATAGTCCGAATAATGTTAATAGTGTACATAAATCCTCATCTCAGAAATATAGACAGATGCAAAATAGTTTATCTTACGCTTAGATAAATTCTTTTTGATTGTTATAGAGTTGGTATGTAGAATAATATACTTATATTCGATGATTTTGTCCAGATGATCCAGTCTTCTATATTCAAATATTTCACATACCTTCCGTTTCGAGTTGAATTTGAAATAATTAGGTTATTGGAGAAGCTTAAAAGTATTTTCAATGTATTTCTCCTCTATATATTAATATTAAGTGCCATAAATTCTGAATGCTTTTATGTTGAATCCGATAATTATGCCGATTTTTTCTTTGTTGTTATGGTGAGAATAAAAATTTATACGATCATTTCTCAAGTTGATTTACGAGAGACACTTATTTTTTCACACCTTGTCACTGATTTTCCTAACATTGTTCTGGTATATAAAAATTTATATATATTTTTGTTATTCATTCATATATATATATATATATATATATATATATATATATATATATATATATATATATATATATTAATTGTTTATTTGATACAAGTTTCATTAAATACGTCAGACAAGGTACTGTGGTTAAGTTTTTTTAATTTAATTTTTGTTGTTTTCTTATAATTTTCTACTTTTCTTGAGGTAAATTATGGACAAATTGTCCGAATGTCTTGGATATCCGAGCTGGGATATGCGTTGCGATATAATGGATTTCGGCTTGGAATTCGAACTGGGAAAGCCGAGTTCGAATTCCAACCGAGTGCGTTATATTCACATACGCACAAATATCCTTGGGAAAGGTATGAATCCATCTTTTCTTCCCCCAGCTATGGGTTAAATAGCAGGACAGACTGGGTTCTATAGCCTTGGTTGGCGAACAGTCTACCGCAGAAAGAAAGGTTAACCTACTGCTGAAAAAATCCTCGTCAGTCATATATCGAAAGATACATGCGCGTCCAAGTGTGTATCCCGTGTGTCAGTTAATTGACTGATATTCGATGGGCTATAGTTTTTGCCTTTATCATATATATATATATATACGCACACACACACACACATATATATATATATATATATATATATATATATATATATATATATATATATATATATATATATATCTGTGTGTTATTATTATTTAATAGGCGCAGTACTTAGTGGAAATCGCTCAATATCAATGATAGAACTAACATATTCAGCTGTATTGATATGATTTTGTGATCCTAGCTTTCACGTTTCTTTTTAAGATTGGATATATTCATGCTTGTTTGGCTATGTTTGGTGGTATCTGCGCCTAGCCTTTGGATTGTTTAATATGTATGTGTTTGCATGAACTAAAATGCGCACACCTGTATGTATGTGTGTCTATGCGTATGAGAGTGTCATCCCAAAACAAACACATAATCAAACAAGCATAATCCAATTTAAAAAAAAATAAACCAGCTTGTCTGATGTTCGCAAAAGCGTGAAACCCAGGGTCACAAACTCATATCCGTACAACTATATATATATATATATATATATATATATATATATATATATATATATATATATATATATATATATATATTCCTCAATATTAAGTATTGTAATAAAAATAAAAATAAATTTTAAAACTCTCCCTTCCCTCTGTAAACACGACCATGTCTCTCACACTATTCCTCGCCACCTTCTGTGTCAACTTATATAAGCTTAATACTGCCCGTCAAAAGTGTAAATTTTAAATTCATTTTTCGTTTCACCTTTGAAAATTAAGTCTGAAGATTCAGAAAAAAATTAAATTCTCTGGTGAAATAAATTATTACTAATGGAGCCTTAAAGTGGTCTGTTTTTCTTTAAATTAAATAATGATTGCGTCTAGCATGAAACAGCCAGTCGCCTCTGAGTGTTGACTTCAATGTTCACTTTTAAATTTATATTTACTTACGCTCTATCTATGATATTGAGCACTTTATCCCGTAAATATAGCACACCTTAAAACTATATTTCTTCATATATATATATATATATATATATATATATATATATATATATATATATATATATATATATATATAAGTATGAAGCAAACCCCCTCCAAAAGATTCCAAAACCAAACTGATTCTTCTCTTCATTCAAAAGTCCATTATCACTGAAATTAATATGCCACGAAACTTTTCAAGTTCAAGCTGCAAGTAGGAGTCAAATGGGAAATTACTAAATTACTTGTAATTATAAATGAAACTCTTTCGATTTTTGTGTGCATCTTAATTAGATTCCACGCTTCCAAAGCAGGTATTAAGCCAAGATTAAAAGATAGAAATAGCATAGCAAAAAAAGAAAAAAAAAGAAAAGAAAATAATTCTTCCGCTTCCTGGACTCGGTGTTAGAGCCTTTTTAGAAAGCCATGTTTTTTTGTTTTTTTTAATGTAGATTTATCGGGCAGATAGTCTCTCCCATGTTGGAACATAAAATAATCAACCGCCTTGCATTTTCCACCGATTCATCTCACGTTTTACGACACTTAGTTCAGTAAAGGTGAAAAATTATTATTCGGCTAATGACATACTGTTAAAACCGATGGGAACTTATGCATTGCTAAATGAATCTTTTATCTCTTTGTAACGTCTCGGGAAAATATCACTACTGACTGCCATTTTTTTTCCAAAACTTTGAATCTTGGTTATATGACTGTTCCATTTTTTTCTCTAACAATAAGTAATACATCTGAGATTTGCTGGACAGCAATTCATTTAGATCTTTTTTCTTCTTAATCGAGAAAGTAGGTCAATTTAGTCAGTGAGACGCCAAACGTTTTTATGATACACTGATCGGTCAATGGCTAAGTCATTAATGGCCATAACTATTTATTCGAGAAATGTTCCCAAAGCAAATCGAATATCATGAAAAATACTGCATCTTCTCGTGTATAAATTAGCATACACATCGATTCTTGATTTTTGGATAATTATTTGTCTTGTGCATAGGTCAACTACAATTTTCATCTTAATACAAGAAACTTTTATATGACATACAGAACGAGGCAAAAAAAAAAAAATGGACGCACCCATAGAAAGTCTATTTTTGTATTTTTACCAAAACAAGTGGGTAATAGAATTCGTTTATTAATACAGGGTATTAAGCATAATGTCTTAAAGAATAAACGTCATCTCGAGAGGAAGAGCGACGAAAGTAAATTGCAACTCTTCATGTTGCTTAGCCAGTCTTGAACTTAACTCAATTGAAAATCTTCGGGAGATAATGAACAAGCGTGCCCATAATAAGAAAGTTAACACAGAAGATGAGCTTTTTCACGAATTGAAGGAATGCTGGAAAATCAGGCGAAGAACGTTGACTTAGTAAAGAATTTAGGCTATACCATGCCACGAAGAATTAAGACTGTTATTACAGCAAAAGGTTACATAACAAAATACTAAATCATGTATTAATACTGTTTTAATAAACAAATTCTATTACTTACATGTAGTAAAAATACAAAAATCGACTTTCTATGGGGTCGACCATTTTTTTCTCGTACTGTAGCTGATATGGTTTGAGGTATATAAAATTTTTTTCATGAAACATCTTCTCTGCTATAATCTCATTTGAAAAGAGCGGGCAAACTAAAGTTTAATATCATGACACTTTATACTGAAATACGAGAATTTTTTTTATTAAAAGTGTTTTATATTTCTATTCAAGTCTTTATTCAAATCGTTTAAGATTGAAGATTTTTGTGATAAATATCTTTTGTTAACTAAGAACAAACAAAAACGATTACGTTTGCAAAACTCGTGTTGTTCTTTCTTCAGTGATGGACCAGGGTAAATTAAACTTAGTAAATTTTAATAGTATTATCAAAGATACACTGTCTCCCATTGAATAATAGTCAGACTTAAGAAGCGATAATCATTTATTTAGGGTTTGATTAGACTTTTCACTTAAATCATTTTCTTTTACGTGCCTTGTTCCTGCAGGACATTGGCGATCATGGTTCTACACAACATTCTATCATTTTTAGTTCTAAGCAACATGTATACCATTATTATTCCTTCAGTGCATGATCTGATATTCACACAAGCTTGTTAAGTAGGTTACTCGTTGTAGTCCTCTGCCCCTCTTGTCCTGTAAGTGTTAGATTTTCCAATCTCTCTTTCCTCATTATGTCTTCCAGAAATTACAACTCTATCATCCTATCATCTCATATCAATCCTTTTTATTGCCATTTTCATTAAAAAATCTTTACATGTTCCATCCATGATATTCTCAGTATTCGTTCTGTAGAAGCAGATATTTTATTGAACAATAGAAACATTATCCACGTATTTATTCGAATAATCTTTGTCTTTATTTTTATAAACACAACGTTTCGAATGTTGCATCTTTCGACCTTCATCAGTTGCTGGCCGTATTCGGTGATATTCTTGGTATGTAAAAATAACCGAAATTTCTTAATTAAATAAGAGAAATTTAGTAACTATAAAAAGTAAAATGAAGAGAAATACTCTCATAAATCAGAGAATAATAATAATAATAATAATAATAATAATAATAATAATAATAATAATAATAATAATAATAATAATAATAATAATGACAATTTCTTCAGAAAGATCAAGATGAAGAGAATATCATTTGGATAACACAGGATTTTCATTGAAAAATATAGAAAACCGAACATCTTGGAGACTTCGGAATCTGCTCTTTCTTCTTTACAAGATTTTTGACTTGTGTTATTTTTCTTACGCAAACCGCTAACATTTAAGGATACACATATCTATCTATCTATCTATCTATCTATCTATCTATCTATCTATCTATCTATCTATCTATCTTCACTCATTACCTACCTATTAATATATCTCATTATCTTCATTCATTATCTATCTATCTATCTATCTATCTATCTATCTATCTATCTATCAGATCCTCCTCAAAGACACACTTCTTTCCAACCATTTCTGTTCTCCATAATCTTACACTTCTTCCTTTTTGATTCCGGTGTTGTCGATTTGTTGATCGATGTAGGTTCTTGCTCGTCTAATCCTTGATCACTTCTTAGGATTTGGTACAATCTAATGTACAAGTTTCTCTTTACTTCTCGAGTGATGGCCACTAAACAACATGTTTACCTTCCATCAGCATAGTTGATCCAGGAGTAAATTTTACCAGAGTAAATGAAGCTTCATAAATTTTAAGAATAAATTTTAACAATAACAGTATTACATTGTCTCCGATTGAATGCTCATTATTAAACCAGTTTTATAAATTATTCTATGGGGAGTTTTATCATCTCTCCATTATTGTAACTATGTGCCTAAGGCTGAATATTTCTCATTTCTTGTTACGGAACGTGCAGCAGTCAAAATTTCAAAAAAACTATTCTTTGTTTCAATTCAACGTAAGCTAAAATATTATTGGCAAATATTTTTTAAACGTTTCAAAAACAATTACGACTACAAAATCTCGGGAACAAAGAAATAAACAAAAGTCAATTTTTTTTGTTTTTATTTTATTCTCGACTAAAATACAAAAGTCATTTCAGCAAGAACATTACATTTGCATAAGCCATTTTGAAAATAAGTCGAAATAGAATTAGAAGATAATTTCATATTTGTGCTGTCAAAAAATGGCGGCTTTATTTTGATATTTCTTAAAGTAGCAATTAATTACAGATGTTAATTTTCAGTGATACAGGAATGACGTCCATTCAGATAGAATTACAGTGTATCATTTTATTTTCACAAAATTTTAAGTAATCGAAAATTCTATTTCTACTATGATATATTAGGTTGGTGCAAAAATAATGACGTAATAATGTCGTTTTTTGACGTTAAATACGTCAAAAAACGACATTATTACGTCATTATTTTTGCACCAACCTAATAAAAAATGCCCATTTCATAGAAATCGTCATCATTGTTTTTATTAATATGGAAACGTATTTCACACACACGCACACACACACACACAAACATACACACAAACACACACACACATACACACACACACACACATATATATATATATATATATATATATATATATATATATAAGATAGGTCAATGGTAGAAACTCTGAAAGATATATATATATATGGGTATATGCGGAATTCTGAAAAGTTGTCGGCCTGATCCACTGCACAAAACTAGTATAAGAATGATTGATCATCTCAAGTTATTTTGTGGGCGGATATAATGAAAGTTGAAAAACAACGTGCAAGTTATTTTACATTGCAAGGAATGTGTGGAATTGCACCTACGTTTCATGTCCATGGGTTAATTTTCTTGTTCAATCGGAGAGAACATTTCAGGACACACATATCTATCTATCTATCTATCTATCTATCTATCTATCTATCTATCTATCTAACACGCCCTTTCTATGTATGTATGTATGTATCTATCTATCTATCTATCTATCTATCTATCTATCTATCTATCTATCTATCTAACACGCCCTTTCTATGTATGTATGTATGTATGCATCTATCTATCTATCTATCTATCTATCTATCTATCTATCTATCTATCTATCTCATTTTGTTCAGTATCTATCTATCTATCTATCTATCTATCTATCTATCTATCTATCTATCAATCAGATCCTTCTCGAATACACACTTCTTTCCAACCTTTTATATTCTCCATAATCCTACACAGTTCTTCCTTTTTGGTTCCGGTGTTGTCGATTTGTTGATCGATGTAGGTTCTAGCTTGACTAATCCTTGATCACTTTGTAGGATTTGGTACAATCTAATGTAACTGTTTTCTTCTCGAATGATGACCACTAAACCACATTTTTGCCTTCCATCAGCATAGTTGATCCATGAGTTGATCCATGAGAGCAATCCATTGCGCCTTTTTTTTGTCTCACATGTTCTACAGTGAAGTGTTTATATTCAATCAGTTGCTAGGTCTGCTGTTAGGAAGTTTGTTTCACTTTGTCCTGTCAGAGAATTTTCTCGTTAGAATCCATCTTGCTTATTTATAAATCAAACATTCTTTTCTGCATTGAATACAGTTACTATACGGGGTCTGATATATATCGCAAGGTTTTTGACAAAACTCAAAGGAGGGTCTGTCATGATATCAGCCCGGTATCTAGATTTCAGACACTTTAGCAAAGCCGTGACGTCGCTTATCTTTTTTTCTTTTTATTTCTATAAATATTTGCATGGCAATTGTTCTTATGAGTTCTCTTCTTTGGTAGAACGACGAAATTAATTTAGATGCAACCGTAAATTCTATTCTAATAGTTCCTTTTCTTGCACTTCTCACTTGTGGAACTTCTGATTTCTTGTTACAATCGCCAGGTTTTGTCTTTCTTAATTGTCTTCTTGTATCGCCTTTTCTCCCCAATGAACTCTTTTTCTTCTCTTTCCCTCCCAGTAACGCCTTGTGTCCTAGTGACGTTATCTCTTTGCTTGGGGTGAAATGATTAAAAAGAAAAGGGAAAGAATATTAAATTAAAGACACAATATAAAATTAAAAAAAGACAGAAATGGTTCCTGATTTTCCAGTTCCGGTCCGCATCTTTCCATTGCACTAACGGTCACAGATAATCGTTATTTCTTTGACCCCTGGTATGGGGTAATTTTTGTCTTTACTTACACGTACGTGTATATGACCTGGTATGAAAACTGACCTTATGTTATAATTGCTCCCCAACCTTTCTACGCTAATTTAATATGAACAAGAAGGTTTGATTTAGATAGCAATGTTTACGAAGGTAGTCTTAAAGATCAGTGCTAGAATAGTGGTATTGTTCTTCATTCAGTGCTCCATTATATGTGACTTTTTACCAGAGTAAATGAAGCTTCGTAAATTTAGGCAATAAATTTTAACAATAACAGTATTACATTGTCTCCGATTGAATGCTCATTATTAAACCAGTTTTATAAATTATTCTATGGGGAGTTTTATCATCTCTCCATTATTGTTAACTATGTGCCTAAGGCTGAATATTTCTCATTTCTTGTTACGGAACGTGCAGCAGTCAAAATTTCAACAAAACTATTCTATGTTTCAATTCAACGTAAGCTAAAATATTATTGGCAAATATTTTTTAAACGTTTCAAAAACAATTACGACTACAAAATCTCGGGAACAAAGAAATAAACAAAAGTCAATTTTTTTTGTTTTTATTTTATTCTCGACTAAAATACAAAAGTCATTTCAGCAAGAACATTACATTTGCATAAACCATTTTGAAAATAAGTCGAAATAGAATTAGAAGATAATTTCATATTCGTGCTGTCAAAAAATGGCGGCTTTATTTTGATATTTCTTAAAGTATCAATTAATTACAGATGTTAATTTTCAGTGATACAGGAATGACGTCCATTCAGATAGAATTATAGTGTATCATTTTATTTTCACAAAATTTTAAGTAATCGAAAATTCTATTTCTACTATGATATAAAAAACCCCATTTTATAGAGATCGTTATGTTTATTTTTTATAAATATGGAAAAGTATTTCACACATACACACACACACACATACACACATACACACACACACACACACACATATATATATATATATAAAATAGCTGAGTTGTAGAAACTCTGAATGATCGGTTGGGTTTCGATCTGGGCTTTGGATGTCTAGTCGCACTGAAGAGCTGTGATACAGCGAAATAGTATTGTCTGCAAATGACATAATTTAGCTCTTGAAAATATATTTCAATTGAGCACTGTCGAATGATAAGCTAATTCTATAAACAACAGCCACCTGAGTTAATGCAAAGCTCTTCAATAAAATGAATTGGAGCACTCCGGTTGATTGGTATTTTTTTACATTCGTAAAAACAATACATTAGATTTATTTGTTTCTCTCTGTCGAAAGAAGATAGCTCGGTGGTAGAAACTCCGACTGGTCGTTTGGGTTTCGATCCGGGCTTGAAGTATTCGGATGTCTAGTCGAACTAAGGAGCGAAACAGTACTGTCTGTGAATGACATAATATATATATATATATATATATATATATATATATATATATATATATATATATATATATATATATATATATGGGCATATGAGGATCTAACTGAATCAATGAGCTGGCAGATCCTCATACGTCGAATCCGACGGAAGAGTTCATTATTATTATATGAGGAATGCTGGAAAGGTGTCGGCCTGATCCACTGCACAAAACTAGTATAAGAATGATTGATCATCTGAATTTATTTTGTGGGCGTATATAATGAAAGTTGAAAAACAACGTGCAAGTTATTTTGAATTGCAAGGAATCTGTGGAATTGCACCTACGTTTCATGTCCATGGATTAATTTTCTTGTTCAATCGGAGAGAACATTTCAGGACACTCATATCTATCTATCTATCTATCTATCTATCTATCTATCTATCTATCTATCTATCTATCTATCTATCAGATCCTCCTCAAAGACACACTTCTTTCCAACCTTTTCTGTTCTCCATAATCCTACACAGTTCTTCCTTTTTGCTTCCGGTGTTGTCGATCTGTTGATCGATGTAGGTTCTAGCTTGACTAATCCTTGATCACTTTGTAGGATTTGGTACAATCTAATGTACATGTTTCTCTTTACTTCTCGATTGACGGCCATTAAACCACACTCACCTTTCACTGACCCTAATCCTTTGTTAGGTCCCCATATAGTTCATTAGGCATGTTTTGATTCCCGCTTTCAATACGTGAGTCTAAGTTTGAGAATCGGCCAGGTCATATCTAGAAAATTAGCAATTTTAATGCAAGCAGCGTTGGCTACACATAATACAAACCAAAAGTCACATTAATATCAAAATTATATATTACATGTTACGAAATAATTACAGATGTGTTTATATCATAATGTTCTTAAGCAGAAAAAAAGCTAAATATGTTTCCGTCGTGAATTAAAGTCTTTTCAAGAAAATTAATTTAATAATTTCTGTAAATATAATTGTTTAAAATTTGCGGTAATTATAGAAGATAGTTCAATATATGGGTAATATAGAGTATATATATATGTATATATATATATATATATATATATTGATGCATGTTTCATTAAATAATATAGACAATTTTTGTCTATTTATTTTAAGTAAGTTCCTTTCATATTGTCTGATAAGCTATAATAACATTATCATTGAAAGACAAAAGGAAATCACCATATTGATACATGTTTAAATCCAATCTAAGCTTTCGGATTACATAAGCCATTATCAAAGATGACAATTACTTTTCAATATATCAACCAATATACGGACGAAACAATAAGCATAGTCTGTTTTTGTTGCATGAAAAATTTCAAAGCAACGACTAACATCGTGTATACGAGACGCGGAAGCGAAAATCTCGTCGTAGCTCGTGACGTCAGACATGACAACGTGAGAGTGAAAACGAGAAGTATTAAGTATGGGAAGTCGTTGGTATAAACCAATGGTTTCTGTTATCAATTATAGGCATTTAAGAATATTTGTAGAGATTTCGTAGTTTATTTTGTTCAGGTTAGGTTTCAACAGTTTTATGTATAAAGCTTCAAGAATTTTGAGTTTTTGTTTATTGTTTTCATGTTTAACTATAGTTGTGTATTCAACAAGGATTTTCCGGAATTATGTACGCGGCCAGGCATGTTGTTTTAAATGCCTAAAAATGTTAGAGTTATCATTTAAATGTAGAGAAAAACGTCGTGAATATTGCTATTATCAACGAGAAGTCTAACAGAAATAAATGATGTAATTACATAACAATGTCACGAACTGTTTCCAGAACCTGGCTAGAAACCATATTGTGTTTCTTTAACATCAGTCCACTGTTCTGTTCATTAGTATTCGAAGAAATATTTTCACAGGAATGGTAAGAAGGACATTATCTTTTTCGTTCGGTCTTCTCAGTTTGTTTCATTTTTTTTTTGTGTATCAGAGACATAATCAGAAAAAAAACTTGAGGTTACTTTTCTCTGTTTCCAAACTGCATTGGAAAATCACAGTAGCATATCATATTACTGAAGAAAAATGATTGTCATTTTAATACTCAGCAAGCAAATATTTTTGATCACGTGACCCAAAGGATTGAAATACTACTGATATTTCAACTTCTTAACCTGATTTTAGTTTTAGAGTCAGAATTATATCTTTAAAAGAAATTGTTAAAAATTGATATAAAAAAAAAAGTAAAATTTTTCAGGCCAACATTTCCACTTTAAAGAGTCGACAATAATTAAATACAACAACAACCCCCCGCCAAAAAAAAAAAAAAAAAAAGATACAAAAACAAAAAATCAAACGTAAACTATACATGTTTAAAGTACTTGCATTATTTATATTATTTGGACTGTTATCCTAATCTTCATTACCATATGCACAACGTTTCAGCCATTGTACGCTCCGACCTTCTTCAGGTGGGGGGAATTTTGAACAGAACGCTTTAGTTCGTCCACCGGGGAAGATTGTTCTAATTCCACGTACCATGCCTCTTCTGGATATTTCAATTATCACCACTACTGTGGCCTGGTAATGAACACAACTCTTCGGAGACCACTCACTCGGCTTAACCAACGTCTTTATCCACCGAGCCATGTATCCTTGAGGACATCTGTGTACGAATTTTTGGGACTTATAAACCTGAAGTCTCAGCAACCATTTTTTTTACCAGTGCCCATATTGCAATTTTTTTCAGTTATTATATTTTGAAGACCGGAGCATTCAACGACCGAAACGTTGTGAATATACAATGATGATGATGATAACAGTCCGAGTAATATAAATAATGTAAGTAATCATAATACCTCATCTCAGAGATATAGACATACATATAGACAGACATAGACGTAAAGGCCGAAGTGTACAAAGACCAAAACGTTGTGAATATGGCAATGAAGATGAAGATGAATAATGTAAATGATGCAAGTAATCATAATACCTCATCTCAGAGATATAGACAGATACAGAAATTAATTATTCGTTTCTTTTTCGTAAAACATTAGTCTTTAAATGTCTTTTACAACGTTTAAAGTAGCAAAGACTTCCTTATCATTAATAGTAAATGAGATTTTAGTAAGAAGGACCTGATTGAGTAAGTATAATGAAATAGGATAGGGACGTCTAATTTGATGGCTTGTCAGGCTTTTGAGGAAGGTGTCCACTATATATATATATATATATATATATATATATATATATATATGTAGAGAGAGAGAGAGAGAGAGAGAGAGAGAGAGAGAGAGAGAGAGAGAGAGAGTGACTAATAAAATTCAAATCTGATCCAGAGATAGAGAAAGTAAAGAGAACAATCATTAAAACCCGGAGAGAGTTAAATGAAAACATTTGAACATAGATATGAACAGAAGTAGATAAGGACAGACATCGACAGATAAAAACAGAGCGTTACTCAAGATAGTTTCACTAAATTCAGCGTTCTTCACTTGAATAACACTTCAGAGGAGGTTGTCGTGAGACTTTTTTTTAAGAATAAGTATAATTGAAAATAAACAGACAAAACTTGTTTAAATTATTCATTGAAACATGTCTCAGTGAAAACCTGCTGCCGAAATATACGCAATATATATATATATATAATAATAATAATAATAATAATTCGTTGGTATGTAATCAAAGTGAATCCTAATGATATAAAATATTAAAACTGATCAACAAAGAGAGCTCCATGTATTTATTATAACAGAGTTTATATAAATAAATTACATAGAAGAGAAATACAAAATTACCCCATTTGTAAAGTGATTTCACCCTACAAGAGCTTCCTTGCATGAATTTTTAACACCGAGCCGTGAAGAAATAAAATAAAATTTGAAACTTTAAAAAATAAAGAAAGAAGATGAAAAAAAAACTAAAAAAAAAAACCTAAAAAAACGAAAAGGAGAAAGAAGAATATAACTGAAGTTGCAGCAAGGCTTAAACCCAATTTCGTGGTGGTAGAGGGCAAATGTATGGATTCACTTGACCTATATATTAAAATATTAACATCCAGTTTCTATAAAGAAAATTACTTAAACGAAATTAGAGATTTTAAAAAATTTTATATCAATAAAAATATCTTTAAGTAAGTAAAAAAGTAACATCTAAAATAAGTAAGCTACAAATAATAATAGATATAATATGATAATTAAAATAATAATTCATGAAATAACTATTAAGGTCAT
>OZ010584.1:114418245-114460745 GCA_963932145.1 Acanthosepion lycidas | reverse complement strand
TGTAGAGGCATGATAAGTTTATTTTCAATTTTATTTATTACAAAAAACACACTCATTTATATATATATATATATATATATATATATATATATATATATTAAACAATAAAAAATATTAAAAAATTAAAACCTTCAGACACACTGGGTTGTATATTAATATTCTTTCGGGATAAAGTGCTTAATATAAGAGATAGAGCGTATGTAAATATAAATATAAAAGTGAACATTGAAGTCAACACTCAGAGGCGACAGGCTGTCTTCATGCTATCACACCGGCCTGACGATTGCGTCTAGCATGGAAACAACCTCTCGCCTCTGAGAGCTCACTTATTTATATATATATATATATATATATATATATATATATATATATATATATATATATGTATGTATGTATGTATGTATGTATGTATGTATGTATGTATGTATGTATGTATGTGTGAGTGAGTGTGTGTTTTGAACTTTTTTGTTATTGCTGTTGTTATTGTTGTTGTTGTTAATGGTTTTCCTTCATGTTTTTTTGTTTCCCAGATTGCCGTTTGACACGTGAATATTTGTTTACGGATTAAAAAACAAATGTTTATTTGCAAACTAAAAAAAAATAAAACACATCTCTATCTCATATATATATATATATATATATATATATATACACAATCAGTCATTTGTTTTTTTTAATCTGTAAACAAATATTCACCTGTCAAATGGCAATCTGAAAACAAAACAAAAAAAATAATTAAGGAAAACCATTAAAAACAACAACAAAAATAACAAGAACGTTAAAAAGCCATTCTAAATTAAAGAAAGTTTTTTTTTTTTTATGTTATCATCTACTTTGTAACATTTTCTGACACTGGCGTATTTTTAGCATTTGTTTTCAAATATATAATTGCTTGTGCTAACAATAATTTACAGATAGGCGCGAATAAATATCTACAAATACTTAAAAAATCTGATAAATTTTATTATTCTTTTGGCGTTTTTTTATACTTTTGTGAAGGAGTCGTCTTAAAATTTACAAGATAATTGATTCCATTTCAAACTGACACAAGATTTTTATTTTCTTAATCAAACATAAAATCAGTATATACATCCTACTTACGAATGTAATACGAAGGGAAAACTGGTTGGTTGATTTTGTTTAGCGGCATATGAAAACCTCTATGGGTTATTTAATGCCGAAAATTAAATATTTTGAATGTAATTTTTTGAACGAAATAGTCGGCCTTCAATAACAAATAAAATATATTGTTAATTACTTTGCTGTAAAATGTATTATTATTAGGTTGGTGCACAAATAATGACGTAATAATGTTGTTTTTTGACGTATTTTTAACGTCAAAAAACGACATTATTACGTCATTATTTTTGCACCAACCTAATAGAAAATAAAATGTATTTCTGGTCATTTTACTATGAATAACTAACGATTGGCAATTTTTATATATAAAATTATGTTGTTGGTATTTTTACTATAAAATACATTTTTATACTTTCCTAGTGTTTAGTTTTTGTTTGGGTGTTCAGTGTTTTCCCATAGCTGACATCCTAACAGGTGCTAATACCCCGGGTTAGAATAGTCCTGGGAACAAAATCAATTAAGAGGTGTTTCCACGCTCCTGAAAACCTCCCGATCAGAGGCATCGCTGCCAAATGTAGTTTATCGTCATTCACAGGACGACGAAGGGAAAGTCAATGATTCATTCCAGTTTATCTGGAACGATATGTCTTAGCTGTGAGCGTTTGAATTGTTTCTCGTCCGAACATTTGCCATGGGAACACTTATAGAGTAATGAGAGGCTTGCGACACATTATGGAATGGGAAAGGAGTTTTTAGGCATGAAGACACTTCATCACCAACAAGGCCGTGTAAACGTTTTTGAATTCTAACATGGTTGGAAAGTGAGGATTCGGCATCTCCTGCCCAGATATAGTAGACAAGATCACACGATTAGATTTCAGGCCAGTGTCTTGTTTTTACGCGTTACTACTCCATGTATAGTTATTATCTGGTAGCAAATAATATGTGTTAGTTTAATATTGAGGCAAATTAGGTTACGGATTTTTGCCATTCCAATCTTTGAAAACTTTCACAGCAAGATAGTAACGCTCACTCGTATAAAAAGCTCAATTTTCATTGGTGACTTTGTTTATAGTAAATATTTACTGACTTTAATCCAATCGCCTGGATACAGATAGAAAATAATAAACTGAACAAGTACATAAAAATATAAAGGCGCGCAAGGCAAGGATGCGTCTTCTCAATCCACAATGGCTAGCGCTGTTTTTAACCTACACAGCGAAGGAATCCTAAAAGAACTATAAGTTCTACTAGGTTTTATTATCAGTGTGTGCCATCTTAGCAATATAAATTACGCAGCTAATATTTGTTTGATGGCAGACACAGAACAAAAACTGTAGGAACTCCTAGACAGTGTAGTGAAGGAAGGTGGGAAGAAAGGTCTAAATATTAAAGATAAGAAGACAGAATATATGGTCCTTAGCAATAGGGAGAACCCAGGAATACGAATTGGAGATAAAAATCAAGCAAATACATAATTTTAAATACCGAGAAATGTTTTCAAAAACCACAGAAAATGTGACACAGATATCTGAACGGGAATAAATGAATGATGCTCTCAAGAAACTAAACAAAGTATAAAGAAAACAATCATTCGAAACAAGAAAAAGAGTGTTGAATTGCTTTATAATACACTTCCTCCAATATGGCAGTGAATGCGCTACAATTACCTAACGGATAAAGAGAAGACTAGAGGCAACAGGAAAGTCGTTCTATAGAAGGAAGCTGAGAATACCAGGGACGGAACATGTGAGTAACGAGAAAGTCTTAAAGAAAATAGAAAAAAAATATTATTATATTTTTTTACAGTTTAGTTCACTCTTTACAAGGAGCGGGACCACTCAATGTAGAGGAAGCCATTTGTGCATATACTAGTGGAAGATAACGGTTAAACCTAGCCTTGAAGACCGTAAGCGGTCTGGATAAGCATGTAGTTGTGTAACCGATGTAATTATTTCCTGTTTAATCAGGAACGCAAGCTTATCCAGACGGCTTACGTTACACTTATCTGATCACAGCTCCATTAGAACCCATTTAAACACACACACACAAACTCACCAGACTCCATTAGAAACATACTAGTAGAAAACACAAATATATTAACTGTATCAACCTGTAAAAAAGATTAAAAATAATGGAAACTTTAATGATAAAAAAGAAAAGCCAACTCTTAACAATATTAACTACGAACAAGGCCACAATATGCTAACCGTATTCGGAAATTAAAACACCCCTACTACACACTAAGACATACATATAATGCACACACACAATTAAGTTGAAAAAATTGAGTCATCCTTGATAATGGCTAAAGGTATAGCCGAATGCGCTCGGAAATATAAAATATTTGGACTGTTTTTACACGCCCTTTGTCCAGAAAATAAAGCTCTTGTTCAAACACAAGAAAAATTAAATAAAATGTTTAACCGTAGTACCTTGTCTGTCGTTTTTAATGAAACATGCATATATATATATATATATATATATATATATATATATATATATATATATATATATATATATATATATATACACCACGATTCTAACTGTAGAAGTCATAACATAATTTACCTCCTAGAATGCACACTATGCCAGAAACAATATGTAGGAAAATCTGAATGGCCCTTTCCCTACAGAATTAATAATTATCGTAAGTGAATTAAGTCGACTCCCCATGAAAAATTATTACCTGTAGAACAACATTTCCGCCTGGAAAAACATGATTTCAAAACCCATGCCAAATTCACTATAATTGAGAGAATAGAAAAGTTCAGAGCAGATAACATTAGAAAGATTTTAGAGTCCCATGAAAATAACTGGATACAACGTCTAAAAACACAATATCCAGCCGGGCTAAGCCATAAATTTAACAATATATAGATAGTACCAATATATAACTCAACAAATCAAAACCTACCCACATTTCTCACCCACACAAGACAGACATGCTTACGAAGGTGTGGAGCCCTCACACTTATACACACACCCACACGAATATACACACTTACACACATCATACTCACTCACTCCCTAATGAGCCAAATGATAACACCCACCCACAGCAATACACACGCTTACACATATCATACTCACTCACTTCCTAAGAACCAAAAAACACACACACAAACACTAAACAGAGACACATCCCCTCACCAGGTCCAATAAAACTGTCAAACTGACCAGAGAATTCAGAGCAACATGTATCTATCCAGCTCTTATCTCAAATAACAACTTAAAAGAGACTGTTTGACCAACACAAGGAATATTAAAAGATTCATGTTAAAAAGATAAAAAAATAAAAAAACAAATGAAAACTACAGACAAAAAGTTCATTTTCTCCAGCAAAAGACTCATTTCTGTAGTTTAGTGCTACCAGCAAGCAGAAATATTTCTCCTCCCGCTGATGGCCATTTTGGTCGAAACTAGTCGAAGAATATAAATGGATTAATAATAAAAAAAACGAAAGAATATTAATTTACAACCCAGTGTGTCTAAAGATTTTAATTTTTGAATTTTTTTATTGTTCAATATATATATATATATATATATATATATATATATATATATATATATATATATATATATATATATATATATATATGTATGTATATATATAAAAAGAAAGAACAGTAAGATATAATATAATTCGGTGTTCTTACTGATATTTTTTATTTTTATTTTTACAAAAAAAGTGCTCAATGTAAATTTATAGAGCGTAAATATTTCTAGTACTTAAAAGAATCCAATCAAATACCTACAGTAAAATGGAAATTAATAAGAAAAGCTAGAATATGCAGGTCATTAAATGACCCATGTCCTTTGTGCATACACGAGAAACTATATATTACTAAGTTTATAAAAAATAAAAATTTACTGAATCAGAGAAATGAAATAGCTATTCTTTGCTGACAATTTTCCTTAAATAATATTTAAAAAAAATGAAGCTGGAATTATACATACTTATATTTGATATGAAAAAAATTTAAATAATTAAAATATTTCTATTACATTTACTGGTGTAAAATATAGTTTATTAGTAATTAAGAGTAAAAATATTTTAAAATTATAGTTAAATAAAACGTATTTTAACCCAATCATCCCTAAATAGAATCTTTAAGTATACAAGTCGGAAAAAAAATGCGGAAAAACTTTTTGCCGTTAAAAAAACAACAAAAAAAACAGACGACATGCGTTTAACGGATGTCAGAATTCGTTAAAAAATACACCCATAACTTAACCTCTTTTTTCGAACGTAACTCATAATTGATACAACAATAGTCAATGAAAATGGACACGCTACCGCCCTTGTCTGAATGATTGGATTTCTCTGTATCCTTGGAAACAGGAAATTATGAATTTATATGTGCGTTTAAAACTCAGTAAATTTAAAAATAACTTATTCCAAAATTCGCTTGAAGATGAAACGTAACTAATGCTTTTAATTTAATTATGTAATTAAATTTGATGTTTTTAGCTTCCATTATTGAAACATGGTTATTACTTTGTAGCGAAAAAACATATTTTAAATAAGTTAATATATATATATATATATATATATATATGTATATATATATATATATATATATATATGTATATATATATATATATATTTATGTAAACAAAAACCATATATATATATATATATATATATATATATATATATATATATATGGTTTTTTGTTTATATTTTTATAACTTTTGTTATTTGATATCCCATATTGTGATAATAGGATATCTGCTACGACAGGTGAAATATAAGAACATCTGTACACAAATGTACTGTGGGTGATCTATCGATTAAACCACATTTTATACTTTTTTGTCTTACTAGCACTGCTTTCTCTATTAATAAAAATAACATTTTAAAAATTATTTCGCAATGTTAATTGTTTCTGTTAACAAAATATGGATTTCTTTATAAACTTCTAGATTTGCTTTACTGAAGTTCTTCTATCATAGAAATGCATAGAAAAATAAGTTTTCCACGTTTGTCATATATATATATATATATATATATATATATATATATATAATATTTGTGGTCAACACACACACACACACACACACACATATATATATATATATGAATTTCCAACAATGTAGAATCCAGGTAGAGCTCAATGTCCAGGACAGAGCAAGAATAGTGTGTGTGCATTATATATATATATATATATATATATATATATTGATACATGTTTCATTGAATCCTTTCATATTCACGGACAAGCATTTTGCCGTCATTATTAAAGGAAGAGAAAAAATCACCATATTATGTTATTCAGAGTACTTTCGACATAGCACAATCTCATCATCACTGTGTTGTTGATTTCAAGAAACATTCTGTAGTGTTCGTTAATTTCAAAGAAAAAATTGCTGTGATCATCTGAAAGTTAATTTTTTTATTTGTGAAGTTAAGAACGCGAGTGAGTATGCGATGGCTTGACTAGCGCTTCAGGGGAGGTAACTAAGTATGGCGTGTCGAGATTAGTTATGAAATTTGTATTAAAAATAATAGTGCAAATCTTGATATTTTAAACTATGACTTTTACACATTTTAAAACATTTGAACAGCATTCGTAATTAATTTTATTAAGGGTTGGTTTCAATTTTTTTTATATAGGTTCGAGAATTTTTAGTTTAGGTTTATTATTTTCTTGAAAAAGTATAGATGTATTTTCAACAAGTATATGAAAGGATCAGATTGAAAATAAGTAGAAAAACCTTGCGTAAATTATTCAATGAAACATGTCTATATCAAAACATGCTGCTATAATATACGCAATGTGTGTATATATATATATATATATATATATATATATATATAAATATTTATATATAATACTGATAATATAAATATAAGAAGATATACTCGTCTGGCAAAACCTTAGATGTTTTAGCTGATGAATGAACAAAGGAAAAAATGGATAAAAAAGAAAGATCTAAGAACATATACTTCCGGCGAAAAAAATATACTTCCGGCGAAAAAAATATACTTCCGGCGAAAAAAAAACTCCGGCACGAGTAAAGTAAAAATAACTAATCAAAGTGCTCAGTACGCTAAGTAGAGTAAAATAAATAAATAAACCTAAAGAGCCAGACTAACTTACCTAGGTTTCATCTACGCGGATCGTCAGGGTAAACTGGCTCTTTAGTTTACCATGACGATCCGCTTAGGTGAAACCTAGGTAGGTTTGTCTGGCTCTTTAGGTTTATTATATATATATATATATATATATATATATATATATATATATATATGAACTAGTCTCAGACCCGAAGGTTAATTTAAGATCTAATCTGAACTAAAACGTGCACTCTCGCTCTCTCCTCTCGTTGAGGAAAGAATATATATACAAACATACTGGTGTCCAAATACAATTTTCTGACCATCAATATTACATCATATGTCCTCCAGCTGGAGTTACTGCATTACCGCTGGAGTCAGCCGTACACGATGGAAAAGTTGATTAATTGAAAGAACTGATCTGTGTCGATTTAGCAAAAAAGAAATGTCTGTTCGTTTTATAAAATAAAAATCAATGAAATCATTTTTTATCCTCGGCATTAACTTGGCCAGACAACATATTTGCTATTCCACAGAAAACTTTTCGATTTTCGTCTTCCAAAACATTTTATCTTTCTCAGCAAAGAACTGATGAAAGCGCCCTTTTCACTCGTCCAGGAAATTGATTTTTTTTTCTCAATAAGAACATTTTGGAGTGACCAGAATAATAATCTGGTGAGTATGATGGATGAACAAAGCAACGTTTGATTTTGTTAGCTTCTGTTTCGATCAACTTTAAGAAGTACACGAAGTACATTTTTTCAGTCATTTAATTAAATGAATTTATTAAAGAATGAAGAGAATTCCGAAGTAAATGATAGAATAAATAATTATCCAATAGTCCAATATTTGTCGAAGATGGCAGATGAGAAAACATTTCTCAGTTAAGCTCTAACCACATTTGCCTGCTCACCAAAGAAATATTATCCTCATGGAATATAAAGACCTTTTTCTTAATTCCATTGACCAATACACGCTTTCAATTGTTCAGTATAAGTAAAAATATAATCTTCGGTTTTATTGAGTCAACACATTCAAATAGCTTTAACATCTGCTATATTTCGAACAAATTAATGGGTAACTCCTTCTGCATCTTTCTAAGAAAAGTAATGCTGTATTGGTAATGGATGTATTATGCCATTATAAGGAACAATTTATAGACCGACCAGACATTAATCCTATAGGTTGAAATTTAAAAAAATCTGTCACGCAATGTTTTCAAGAAACTCACTCTTTCCAGTATTGATTGGGGTTTTATTCCTAACCTTTTATTTGAAGTAGTGTGGAATGCCAACATCTTCATTATGACATTATTTTCTCTTCGCAAGCCCAGTAACTATTTATCACTCTTTCCAGTATTGATGGGAGTTTCCTTGCTAACCTTTTGTTTGGAATTGTGTAGAACGTCAACACCTTGATTATGTCATTATGCTGTCCTCGATTTACACGTTAGTTTAGTTTTTGCTGCTGTTGAATGTCCTTGAATTCTTTGTTTATGATGCTGTAGCGCCAGTACACAAGCTCCGAAAAATAGGCTTCACTCGCTCGAAGACGTTTTAATCATTGATCTAAGAAAGCGGTTGACAGTCTCGCTATTATTGAACGTACTTGGTATCATACGTGACAGTTTTCAATGTTAATGTTTTAGATTTGTAACAATTTGAAGTTGTGAGCGAAATTACTTCCAGTGTAGCCTATTCTGTGTTCATTTTACATATTTCCTATACTAAATTTATTATAATTCATCCATCCACAGAAGTGATGGAGTGTTCAGTATTTACTAATTCTACATCCTGAATTTTTATAATGGATTCAGGGAAGTTTCCATCGCTTTAGGACATAGAAGATCATGGCTTCCCAAAACTTTCTACCCTTTTTTTTAGCTCTTTCTACATTCTGGTCTACCATCGAGTTACATAAGCTTGTTATTTCAATCAAAGTTTCACTCTTTCCCAAAACATTCAGCTGTTTCTTCCTAACTAAATGCATTAAGTGTCCTTTTTGTTTCTATTATCCGTAACACTTCCAAGTTGCTCACATGTTCCATCCATGATATTCTCAATATCCTTCTTTAGAACGGTATTCCTCACCTTTTTTGACATACAGCCATATCACTTTGAAATACCAGTTCTAGTAAAGGTTATTTGCGCGTTAGTGAATATAATGAGACCAAATGGAATTGGAAGTCGCCTCTCAGATTAAGAATTCAAAGCCATTATTTCTTAAACCATCCATGGGTACATCACCTGGTATTCCCAAACCGTCACCCATCTACTATTCGGTGATCGTACGGGAACCGGTGTTTGAACGTGATACGGCCGTAAGACTTAATGGAGGCTGAAATATCTGTTCATTGAGAAAAAACAAACTAAAAAAGATTATGTCCTCTAAAATGAATGTTAGTATTAGCCATTAACCCTATGTAATCGTGGGAATAAGATCATCTTGTTATTATTCTTGATGTTATGTCTATCCAATACTCTATAAATATGACGACTCATTGACTATAAAAATATCTCTGGCAGTAATTTTATATCTTTTTTTTAAATAATTTCTCATCAAGCAAGGCCATAAAGCCACCAAAACGCAAAGGGTTACTGAGTGTGAAAGAACACACGAAAACATTAAATAGAGAAGTACAATAAAAGAAAAGATTTCCTGTGGCTAATATATGCATTTCAATATTTGAAGATCAACGTTAACTGAAAAGCAAGATAACAGAGGAACTCCACCAGCGAGAAGTACGAAAGAAGGAACTGTTAGCATAAAACTTACGGTTACATCCTGCAATTTGCACTGTTAAATGGTAAGACCTTGATGCCAATACTGCGCTTAAAATTCATAAAATCTAGATAACAAACAGGAAAGCTCATTAGAACAATTAGAATGAAACGGGACAGAGGAGCCACGTTACGAGGGTGCGAAAGTGACTGAAACCAAGATGAAGATCAGGATCGATGACACAGAATATTTTGCTTTTAATTTTTATCAAGAATCTCAAGAGATATAACAGAAATACATGATTCGATATTGCAGCAATGATAAAGGCATAGAGGGATGGTAGACTTATAAAAGCGTAAAATAGATTTCGATGAGAAAATTTGTCTCGAACGATACAGTAAACCAAATTTCCAGGGAACTGACGTAGCAATTGATTCAGTTAATAATTTCACTTCACGTCAAGATTTATTGCATATAAAATACAATTGGGACACAAGGCCTAAAAAGCGGGGAATGGGTTAAAGCTGGTCGTCACTTGCTTTCCTATACTTAGGTAATTATTAGGTTGGTGCAGACATAATGACGGTTTTTGACGTAGTTTTTAACGTCAAAAACCGTCATTATTTCTGCACAAAGCTAATAGATTCACAACCCATCCACTCGTTACAACTTGCACATCCACCACAAGTACTCATCCATCATCATTCAATCCTACATATACCATAATACAGCATACACACCCAGGGAACCTACAACACAGACCCCATGACATAAAAATTGAATTTGCAAATAAAATCTTTACATGGTACGTAATGAGGTGGGAAGGGTATTGTTATGGTCCGGTTCCTTGTACCATCGGTGATAGTCCAAGGTAGAACACGTATATGGAATAACACAGATATAATACAATCAGGAATATATACAGAAAAGTAGAAAGTGATAGTATGAACAATCAGGTTTAGTAGAGAGAACAATGTAGTCTCGACCAGTATAACTATTTCAATGTCTTCCAGTAATTGTCTGAACGCGAGTCTGTTTCGGACTGCCTCTGACTCGACTCTTGAACTACTGACTCGACTTGAACTACTGACTGACTGCATATATATAGTCACCTCCCAGGTGGGCATCATGTGGCACAAGGCCGGTTTAAAGTGAGATCTCCGAGCCCGCGGGCTCGGCCAAAAATATGCCCATTGAACCCGTATAAACGGGTTCAGGGTCGTTTTACCTCCCCGAAAGAAAATCCGCACTTCGGCATAGCCTCCTTCGGTTTCCTCCCCGCCCGAAGCAGAGAGTTCAACCGATCAGCCGTTCGACCGACATCGACTGTCGAACTACTGACTGACTGATGATATTCAGGCAGCACTGGGGAATCATGTGGCACATGGCCGGTTTTTTAAAATATGCCCATTGAACCCGTATAAACGGGCTCAGGGCCGGTTTACCTCCCCGAACGAGACTCCGCCCCTCGGCGTAGCCTCGTTCGGGTTCCTCCCCGCCTGAAGGGGGAGATTTAAACCAAACAGTCGGTTCTGAAGTGAACGACAGACTGACTGACGATATTCAGTCTCCCCACCACCACTGGGGCAACGTGACACAAGGTCGGTTATTTATTGTGGGTTCTCCGAGCCCGTGTGCTCGGCCCAAAAATATGTCCATTGAAGCCGTATAAATGGGTTCAGGGCCGGTTTACCTCCCGAAAGAGACTCCGCGTAGCCTCGTTCGTTCCCAACCCGAAAGTCAGAGTTCAACCGATCAGCCGGTTGACCGACATCGACAAACGAAATACTGACTGACGGACTATATTTAGTCACCCCCCTCCCCACGTGGGAATCATGTGGCACAAGGCCGGTTTAACGTGGGAAATCCGAGCCCAAATATGCCCATTGAACCCGTATAAACAGGTTCAGGGTCGGTTTACCTCCCCGAAAGAAAATCCGCCCTTCTGTGTAGCCTCCTTCGGGTTCCTCCCCGCCCGAAGCAGAGAGTTCAACCGATCAGGTGGTCGACCGACATCGACTGAGTGACTAACGATATTCAGTCACCTCCACCCCACTGGGTCATCATGTTACAGAAGGCCGGTTTTTAACGTGGGAACTCCAAGCCCGTGGGCTCGGACCAAAATATGACCATTGAAACCGTATAAATGGGTTCAGGGTCGGTTTAACTTCTCGACTCAGCACTTCGGCGTGGCCTCCTTCGGATTCCTCCCCGCCCGAAAGCAGAGAGTCCAATCGATCAGCCAGTCGTCCGAGGTTGACTTGAACGATTGACTATATTTAGTCACCCCCCCACCCCACAAGGGCATCATGTGGTACAAGGCAACGTGGGTTCTACCAGCCCGTGAGCTCGGCCCAAAAATATGCCCATTGAACCCGTATAAACGGGCTCAGGGCCGGTTTACCTCCCCGAACGAGACTCCAGCTCTCGGCGTAGCCTCGTTCGGGTTCCTCCCCGCTTGAAGGGAGGGGGTTCAACCGAACAGTCGGTTCTGAAGTGAACGACTGACTGACTGACGATATTCAGTCTCCCCACCACCACTGGGGCAACATGTGACACAAGGTCGGTTATTTATTGTGGGTTCTCCGAGCCCATGTGCTAGGCCCAAAAATATGCACATTGAACCCGTATAAACGGGCTCAGGGCCGGTTTACCTCCCCGAACGAGACTCCGCCCATCGGCGTAGCCTCGTTCGGGTTCCTCCCCGCCCGAAGAGTGAGAGTTCAACCGAACAGTCGGTTCTGAAGTGAACGACTGACTGACTGACTTCCTGCCTACTCCTTTTCCGCAGTATTTATTAAGTATGGAATAGTCCATTATTAATTATGGGTAAGGTCCCAAAACAGGTATGAAACCCAAAAACAAAAGAAAAATATACACATGTATTTGTGTGTGTGATCATGATATAGGTATTTTTACGCCCAAACCTTTTATATTTGAAACAACAGTCAGGTATGAAACATGTTCGTTATCACATGTAAAGTATGCCTGTCATTTGCCAGTTTTGCCATTTTGAAATCATATATCCGATTCTATACTTTACCGCAGAATTTATCTGGACTGAACATTATAACAAAATAAAAGCATTCATTCGGTTAGAGATAATATTGTGTGGTGCAAACAAAAATGGTATTTATTTTCCGGCATTGAGTGATCCGTAATCGTAACATTACTAATCTACTTTTTGTATGAATGATTCATTGTAATATAAATTGAACTTCACCATATATTTGATTTAAAAATAAAGTGATCCGATGTGCAAATTTTCGGGATAACAGCTGCGACATTACTCTATTTATTGAACAATTTAGTTCATGTCCCATAGACTGAAAAAAACCTCCTACAACAAAAAAAATTCTCAAATTACTATATTAGTAAAAAAACGCACTCTCTTAAATTTTCAAAAAAATTCAACCTATAGCGTTGCGACTGCACGCTCCAAAATTTCTTATCCGTTAATAATAACACATTTCTGAAAAAAACATATTTCGATTAACATTTAATCTTTCGTCTCCCGCTACTACCTGGATTTACTAAAAAAATAAATTAATTTCCACGCCTGAGGATGGCTTTATGTACAGCTGGAAGTAGCAGCAGAATAAAAAACAAGGATCATAACATTCATCGAGTGGTTCGTGGGTTAATGTAACTTTAATAAATTTGTTTGCGAAGATGTTTTTCGCCATTATCATTAACTTTACTAATCTACTTTTTGTATGAATGATTCATGTAATATATATATATATATATATATATATATATATATATATATATATATATATATATATGTGTGTGTGTGTGTGTATTAAAATTTGCCAGAACATTTCTGTGCATGAGACAAATTGGTATCAGAATGACAATAGGAAACAATCTTACTTTTTGACGACGCGTTTCGTCTTCCGACTTTATCAAGGCAAACAATGAAAGCGAAATGTTTTTTATTGACAAGATTTATTGCATATAAAATACAATAGATGCTGAAGGCCTAAAAAGGGGGAATGGGTTGAGGCTGGTCGTCACTGACTATCTTATACCTAGCTAATCCGATTCACGGCCCATTCACTCGTTACAATTTCCACATCCACCACAAGAACTCATCCATTAACATTTAATCCGCCATCTTCCATAATACCACATACACTCAGGGAAACTACAAAACGCACTCCATGACATAAAAGTTTAATTTGCATATAAAATCTTTACATGGTACGTAATGAGTGGCAAAGGGTATTAACCCCCAAAAGAAAAGAAAAGTATCAAAACAAATGTACAAAATAAAGATAACTGATTTAATTTGGACCTGTCAAGCCCTCAAATTATATTTAAGAGAGTTCGCTGTATTTTGTCTTTAGACAAAATTAAGTGGCTCTCTCGCTAAGGGAGAGGGTGTGGATAAAAATTAAATTCATAAACTCTCAGGGCACTTACAAAAACACCCGATGACATAAAAATTAACGATTATAAAATTCTATATAGATAAATCTGTCGATGATACGTAATGGCGACGGGTCAATCTCAAATCAAACTAAAATATCGAAACAAATAATTAAAATAAAAGGATAACTGATGTTAGTTAAACCGGTCAAACCCTCAAAAGTATTCAGAGGCCATTGTTTTCTGCCTTTAGACAAAATCAAGAGGCTCTCTCACTAAACGGGAGGGAAAGGATAAAATAAACACGGCCAAAGGAGAAAAGAAAGCTGACCAACTCGAGATGAAAGCGTTAATCCGAGGAGAGAAAATGTAGAGTAATTGCAACATAAACCATATGACGTCATTATCTGAATAGAAGACAGCGTAATACTTTTCGCTTTTCGTTAATACAACATCGTAGCGTTTTAGGATCAAAGTGTAGTATCTGTGCTTTGTGATCATGCGGGCTGGCTTCTGTCGAACTCCCTAATGCAGGGAGGAACTCGGAGGAAGCTTTGCCGAAGGGCAAGGTTTCCTTCGGGGAGGTAGACAGGACCTGAACCCGTCCAGGTGGGTTCAAAGGTCATATTTTTGGCCGAGCCTACGGGCTCGCGGGCAACCCACATTAAACCGGCCTTGTGCCACATTTAATCCTCGTGGGTGGATTAATAAATACTAGCATCACATTAATGGAATAGCAGAGCAAAAGAAAAGAAAAAAAGATGTTGAATGCGTGAGAAAATGCAAACAAGAGAGAGATAGATAGATAGAGAGAGAGAGAGAGAGAGAGAAAGAGAGAGAGAGAGAGATGACAGGGTATATCAATAGAGAGAGGAGGGAAAAAAGCGAAAATTTTGAGAGTTAAATGCCAATCGGTGTGGACAAGTGTAATATATGGGATTCCAAAATCTGTCGCTCTCACAGGCCCTTCTCTATACACGGAAACTGAGGGGAATTGTCCATATTTGGTAAACTAGGCCAAGCCAGTAGCCAAGCCAGCTGGAACTTGTCAGGAAAGGTTACGTGGATGGGAAAAATGTGAGAGATGGGTCCTTCAGCTGAGTACAATAAACAACGAAACATAAATTCATATCCCCAGAAACTTGCGAAACGCAGGATCAGGCACGATTGTACATTTTTGCACACCACTCACATACACATACACACACATACATACATACATACATACATACATACATACATATATATATATATATATATATATATTAGGTTGGTGCAAAAATAATGTCGTTTTCTCACATATGTTACTATGTGAGAAAACGACATTATTTTTGCACCAACCTAATATATATATATATATATATATATATATATATATATATATATATATATATATAAGGGAGAGGTTATAGTTCTTCCATCCAGAGAAAAGTGTATATTTTAAAGAGAAGAGAGAAGCCACAAAAGTTTTTGGTTATTATATGTATTTTTTTAAATATATATATGTTATACTTAATTTTCCATATTATTGCTACGCGGAAACATTAAGTAACAATGTATCACATTGTGGCTTCTCTCATCTTCATATATATATATATATATATATCTATATATATATATATATATATATATATATATATATATATATATATATATACACACACTATAGTATTTACATTATTCGGACTATTGTCCTCATCTTTGCTGCCATATTTATTATAACATTTCGGCCGTTGAAAGCTCCGACCTTCTTCGGGTGGTTGGAATGTCAAACTGAACCCTTTATTTCGTTTGCTGGGGTAGACTGTTCTAGTTCCAGGTGCCATGTCTAATAGATGTCAGTTATCAGTTATCTCCTGTTAATTCCTCCCTCAAAATTCTACACTGCCTTAACCAGGTATTGAACTCACACTCTTTGGGCCCTTTCACTGGATCTAACCAACGCCTTTATCCACTGTATGGCACAGTAATAATGGGTTCAGTTCGACATTCCAACCACCTGAAGAAGCCTGGAGCGTTCAACGACCGAAACTTTGTTATAAATATGGCAACAAAGATGAGGACAATAGACCAAATAATGTAAATAGTTTGCATAATACTTCATCTCGGATATAGACAGATACACACTATAGTTCAAAAGTTTGAAATCACCCTTAGAATTAGCATGGGATGAGCTTGACAGAAAAGTGTAAAAAAAAATAAAAATATGAAAAAGATATCTTAGAGTCATTGTAAAAAAGATTAGAATCAATTATCAAACTTATACTTTGAGAAACGTTTTCAGCGAATGCCAAAAATTTGTGCTGCACTAATCAAGGCTATAGGAGGATATTTTGACGAGAGCAAAATCTAAATTTTTGTCATAATAAAATTTCTAATAAAAAATCACGTCTCACTATTTTTAACCACGTATAAAAAATTTCTTTTATTTAAAGTACAAAACAACTACTTTTTGAGGCAATTTAAAAAAAAACCATGTGTCACCTCACCTTAAAACAAGGAGAAACGAAAAGTCTGCAATATAATTAGCACGATATACATTTATTAAGTATTAACCATATGACAAAAATGAATCACCGAGAAAAAGGTTTTAAGTTCAGAATGTTCGAACATGACTGTGTTCTTCATCAAAGTTCCAAGGAACTAATAGAGAAATCTTAATTGCTAAGAGACAGATGTTTTTGTAGATGGGTTATTTTCCATTGGAAAGCGTATCATTAGTAAAAAAACCCCACCTTTCTGTCTCATTTCCCGATGTGTGAAACTATGTATATATATATATATATATATATATATATATATATATATATATATATATATATATATATATATATATACATATACTAGAAAGCGTCAAAGAACAACACTTCCAACATTATGACAAAGACAAATAAAAAAGAAAGCAAACCTCCACAAAAAGAAAGAGAAAAAATGATAGAAACTAATGTGCTTAATGCTTCCAGGATTTAGACAGAACTGTAAACCTTCCGAATGTCAAGAATCGCTCAGGAACTTCGATCTAAATTGTAACTTCGAGTTTCAATCTATGTTAACTTCAGATCTTATGAAACTGAGCGATAGGAATTGGATTGGAGTCCCTGAGTTCTGTTTGGTTTGTTTAGACACATACAAACATAGACACACGCACACACATACACACATGCAGACACAAATGCACACACACACACATACACGCAGATGCATATGCACACACAAACACACGCAGAGACAGATGCACACACACGCAGAGACAGATGCACACACACACACATATATATATAAATATATATGGCTTTTACAGCTAAATTTCTATTTCAGACATGAACTCAGTCCATGCCGGGGTTGATGAGACAGATGACCAGTGTTTTCGTCTGCCGAAATAGTTTATTCCCCATATGAGGTGATTTGGGATTTTATTGTTTATTAATTATTTTCTCTGCAATCATAAATACATTGAGCTCTTTCTGTGGATCAGTTTTAATATTTTATATTATTAGGATCCACTTGGATTATATACCAACGAATTATTAACTATATATATATATATATATACGGAAATAAAAGAGCATCAAATGCTAAAGGTGTATCTCATTGTCTTCATGTATTTTTTATGTTCATTTTTCACCTAAAACAATTTAAAATTTACAATCCGCACATGAGTCGTATATAAAGATGCGCTGAAATAACACTTTTCAGTATTTCCCTGGAGCCCCAAAATACAAACAAAAAAAGAACAACAAAAAAAAATAACCGTTTAAACGCCGCCCATCAAAAAACGATAGATTCTTTAGTTCGAAACCAATAAATTAAAAACATTAATAAAAACTAAATATTTAAAAATATGAAAATGCAAAACAATCTAAATGATCAATTATTACTCAATAGTATGGATTTTAATTATACTTAAACTAAACTCAGCTTGCGATTTATAAATGAAATGCAGTTGAAATAAGAAGTATTTATAAAAAAACTCAAAGTAAAAATAATTGAAATCCTTCACTAAAATGGTTATTTGTAGAAATATTCTATTCACTAAACATAAATTACGTAAACATTTATGTAAATTTGAACCGTTTATTATAAATCTAATATTTAAAATGAAATTAATAATAAAACTCAAAGAGAAAAATTGTTACAACAAAAACATGTAATTTTTATCTAATACAGGACTTAATAATTAGAACTTAACGAAATCTAAATTTTATCTAACAAAAATGTTTTCTCTTTCTGCTAGTATACATAAAGTATTCATTATTTCGAATCACTAATATCTAAAGAAATTGCAGGAAGTTACCGAATCTTAGGTTTGTCTTAATGATTTATTAGAACTTAAAACGAGTTTGACATGTGATAATTTTCTGGGTGACAAAACCTGCAACAAGACTGACAATGATCATAAAACTGGTATGGGAAGTTCTTCTTCATGCGGCCTAATTTATAGACCTTCCAACTTCGGATTGTTATTCATTATTCCTTGTATAAATCAATGGTTCCATAATGTTGAAGGTACAAAAAAAAAAAATAAAAAAATGCTGGAGTTTTGAAACCGTCGCTCTCAAGTGTTCGGAAATTGAATTGGTTTTAGTAGAAAGGATATAAAATCAAACATAAGCTAAATTCACCTTGATAATAAATGACATTAATCAAAAATGCATTTATTTTCATTTCAAAAAGTTCAACGTAAAGAGTCGATTTTTATTCTACATTTAAAGAAACCTTTTTTATCTCGAAAAATATTTGAAAAACTGTTTTCAGCAGATCGCATGTATCGGAATCATATAATGAGTAAAGAGGGCTTAGTTAATTTGACACTCATAGGAAATACTGAAGGTGCTATGGACAGAGGAAAGCATCGAGTAACCTACATAAACCTGATGTAGATGGATGGCAGTGTGACACTATAAAGTGTCACTGGTAGTAGTTGAAAGAAATGTGACATTATCTTGACACTGGAAGTATGGAAACAGATTAAAAGGGTTCAAGTAAAAATCCCGAATAGAATTGGAGCATTGGAAGAGTTGAAAGCATTAAACAAGGAAAACGTTAAGGTGAAAAACATGAATTGAAATATGATGCGAAGGAAAAGAAAAAGATAATGTTTTTCTTTTCTTTCTGATAAACGGAAACGCAAATAAAAATTGTTATGAGTCTTCAAAAATGCCGGAATGTAAAGCAGTTGAAAAATTCTATGCCGATTTGGAATAAATAAATTTGTTTCGATAAAAACGGCCGATTATCGCAGGGAATATTTAGCACTGGCATTGAAGGTCATTGTCGACCGGGGAGCGAATTTTTGGTAAAGCCAACCATGTAAACAATGGGATGTCGAATCAGTGATTTTGGAAATCGACAAAGAAAGAATTTGAAATAATTTTTTAAACACAAGCATTTATTAACGAAAACAATAATTATGTAAGAGGAATGTGAAGATAAAGTTTATTGTTTTGAAATAACAAACCGCTTTGTTTAGGCTCGATGTCAAGTCTCGAGTATTGGAGAATATTAATAATGAGCTTTGGGGGCGGTGAGAGTTGCGCGAGATGCATATAAGCCGAACGCTGAGTTGAAGCGAGGAGTTGCCGGTGGATACGGCTTAGACGAGTCAACAGCGAACGAGGGAGCTGTGGAACACTACGTGATCTGCCGCCTAGGATGGCTGAACTAACATCTCGCGTGAATGTTTAACCCGCTCCAAGTTTTAGAAGCAAGAGATACGGTGTCACGATAGAACGGTAAGGGTTAATTCTGTTGCATCAACGATTATATAAGCCAATTGAAAATTAAACTTGCGGTCTTCTTCGTTATTTGTTATGATATTTGGACTTTCACCGGTGAAAGAAATTTTGTCCTTTTTCATAGCACGGTTCCGCCAACTCGATTCAGTGCTTAAAGTACGGAGAAAAATTCGATGCACTGTGATCAAAGAACACAATGTGGGCAGAGCAGATGCAGAACAAAACTTTCAATAGATAACCATCAGTTGGAATAACCCAGGATCGAACCGGGCAGAGCAAGGATTTTGAGAGATAACGAAAACCTTACTAACACCTACAAAGGACAAGGAATTGTGGTGAGCTATGATCGCCTACGTCGAAAAGGTATATAGACGAAGATCAGATAGAATAGATGGTAAAGTAATTCTAGGTACAGTTTCCGAATATACAATCTTTGTTTTGTCTTTCTTAATTGACTCATACTTCATTGCGGTGAAAATCGTCATTACTTTCCGAACGCCCTTATATGTAGACATGAGTGCAAGGTTGCGATAATATAGACAGATTTCACGCCAATAAATACATGAATTCAGTATTTATAAAACGGCGTCGGTATCGAAATTAAAGCTAAATAAACACCATGGTCTACTTTTTGTCAGTATCTCGTAGCGATCCTTCTGGACTGTGCTGGAATATTAATGAAGTTAATTCTTTTTATATTCAGTTGAAACGGAACATTGTCTGGAGTAACTTCGAACGGTAGTAAATATTTTGGTTTAATATGTTGAATAAGAGACTTCACTCATCAAAAAATTCATTATCTGACGAAGAAAAGCGATCAATTTAATCAGGGTGGTTGTAATGTATAAACTATATCCTGTTTTATGCAAAACAGATTTTATTTACACAAAGATCCTCTCTAGACGTATTTAAAAGCGTTTTGGTTTCAAAATAAAAATCCTGAAACTTCTTTATTCAAATGGAAATTTATTTTTATTTAAAACAAACAAACAAACAGAGATTTTAAGCTTTTTTTTAACATTTATTGTTGAGACATTCTTTGTGTAAACAAGATCATTAATTAAAGGAAGCCATGTTTGGTTTGGCTGGCGAAGCATAATAATCCTTGTTGCGATCATACAGTTTATGGCTACTATGACGTTAATCTGCAAATATAATCTCTATAAAAGAGGTGAGCATTCTAATCAATATGGCGTTGCTGTCGTTTTGTGTGAAGTCATTGTCTTGACACCGACTGATGTTTTTGCTGTAACAGTAAAAATAAGACAAGCATTAATTCTGAAGGCTGGGGCGTATCTGGGGAGAAAATAACATTTCTCTTGTTTTGCTTTTATGATAAAACGACAAGGAATCAAAAGAAGAAAACAGATACATGAATGTAATATATAGATTTTTACAATTTTTTTATCGATGCTATAAATTGTTTTTTTTTTTAGGGATTTTTGCGGGGAAATTTTTTAAAGAAGTAATTTGAAAAATGCATATCTAAATTCATTAATTCAACGCAGAAAGTGGAGTCGGCTTTTTGAGTTCAAATTTCAGTCTCGTCTGTCACGTTCATTTCGTACTATTTCGTACTAGAAAAGTCATGACTTCACCTTAATCTCAACCCCAATTAAAGGTTAAATAACACTCTAGATTGAATCCTCTAGCCTTGGTTCCCGCCTTTCTAGAAGGGGTAGTGTGATTTCAAAAACTGTGGAGAAAACAACAGGAATCTACGTCACTTCCTTTTCCAAGAAGTCATGACAATTCACAGATAATAAAAAGAAGCCTTGGTAATTTATGTCCCGAAGAGACGTGGCATCTAAAGGAAAATGTCTTTTAACTGAAATATTTGATAACAAATCATTTTTCAGATAGTTTTATTCACATTTACTAATCTCCACTTTTAGTAACTATTTACATTTCTACTGGCGAGTTTCAAATTGAAAAGACGTAAGTAAATAATACTGCATTTTGCCTTCAATAAAAAATTCCATGGCTATTTGGAACTTTATATTTAAAGAAAAAGTTTGGATAAACTTTTATATTGTCATCCACAGACATACTGTTTCGCTGTATCACAGCTCATCAATGTGGGTAGACGTCCGCTTGCCTCTAGCTAGGATCTAGCTGAATTATCGTCAGTCGGAGATTCTACCACTAATCTGTTGGCGCACGACAAGGATGAAGGTGAATTTAAGCGTATTTATCTTTAGATAAAGACACAGTGACTGAGAGAACTCAATTCGATCTAACGAAGAGTGTTGCATTATTAGTCGTAATAGTCACTGTTTACAAACCCACACTTCCTTCCCAGAGACCTCAACCGAAATAAATTTTTCAGGAGCATTTTTATATATATATGAAGCATATTTAAAGATACAAAAGCATCGATACCGCTTTTATATAAGTTTCCATTAAGTGCTAGGTTGAAATATTAGTTATTAACATTTTACTTAATATAAATCTCTATATTTTCTCTTGTAAATTAAACTCTCTTAAAATGGTGATCTTATGAATCTGTATCGAATTTGCAATAGCAAATTAGCCATTTCCATATACGAAACTTTCCGTATTCATTCACCGAAAAAAGTTAATGTCCGTTTAATTTTTTAAATTGTTTGTCTTAAAATAGTTTTTACAGGAAATCTGACCACTCAAGTTCACTAAATGCATTTTCTATTTCGGGTATTGATAGGTGTTTCCTTTCGAACCTTTTGCTTGAGGTCGTGTGGAAGATCTCGATTATATATCATTATTTTACTGTGTGGTTACATATGGCACCATTTTCTTTTTTTTATTGCTGCTGAAATTATTTAAGTAATGCAGTGTTTGATTTTGACAAAGTCATTAGTTTGCAAATTGTTAGCGCCAGTCTACAGGATCTAATGAAAGATTTTCTTCTTTAAGAAGGGATTAATTTGCTTGAAGCCATTTTAATCACTGATCTGATTTTAGAAAACACTTGTATATAGATGAGAGTTTAGGTATTTCTAAACGAGTGTGAATCTGGAAATAATATTATATACAAATGTGTAGATTTAATTATAGAAGGACGCGTAGGTTTAAGCTCAGATTAGCAGGATATTTGGGGTGCCTACAAATATCGACGATAGAAAAAGATGCGAGGTTAATCAGAGAAGCTTACCATCATATTTCAAAGCATAGAGATGAAGAAACTTGACCCTTGATATCGATAGAGTCAGTCACAGAAAAAGGTTATTTTTGATCTGGGAAAATTCCAAAATGTTCACTCATAAAGTAAAAGTATTAGGTTGGTGCAAAAATAATGACGTAATAATGTCGTTTTTGACGTATTTTTTAACGTCAAAAAACGACATTATTACGTCATTATTTTTGAACCAACCTAATAACTAATTCTCCGCTTTGCGCCCTATCAAATTGTTCTTGTATTTTTTTTTGATAAACTGAAATTGCGTAAAGGGAACTGTGGTTGAACCTCACATATGGGCAGTGGTCAAATGGAATTGAATAAAGCTTTATTATAAGCTTAAATGTTAGTATGTTTTTCCATGTATGTTATCTATAATGACTCAAGATTTCACGCTAATATTTTGGAATGAATCCAATCAATATTTGATTCTGAGTGCGTTATAAATGACGTTCTGATTCTATTAAAAAGTAATTGTAGTATAAATGGGTTTTGGTGTTGTATGTTTTACAATATGTTTAGTTTAGTATATAATATATATAATCTTATTTTTCAAAAGAAGAGAAACGTTGTGCCATAAAACGAATACATTTATTTTGGATGAGCTAAATAAGTATTGATTAAAGTCCAGTTTTTATAAGTTGCTTGTAATATAGCGCCTTTTATAAAGTGCGGTTGTATGAAGGTTAGGTATATTTTGTAGACGGCAATCATTTTCCTTTAGTATTATGTGTGCATACATGTGTTAGAAGATGCGGTTGCAGAAGTTATGAGTACTGTGAAACGTTTGTCAATATTTACCGTTCAGTTGTATGTTATCAGAAATTGATTGAAAGCAGACGAGACCGATAGAATAATAACAATAAGTAAATCGAAGGCGAAAAATGCACATCACACAACTTCCAGTTTATGGAAGCTGATTTCCTCTTTTTATTCGAATTCGTTGTCTACAACAAAAGACAAAATCTGCTGAGAGTGTAGTCACATATTTCATCCAAATAGAATTAACAAATTTGTTAACTCGGATTTTATTGGATGAAAAATATTAGTGCAATGTGTTACGAAAATTTTTATTGGTGATATCGATGACAGAGTTACGAGTTGCAATCTGTTTTGATCGAATTACACTTTAAACAGAGTGACATTAAATGTCCAAATGTATAGCTTAACGATTGTTACAAGTGTTTCTATTGGTTAGAAGACATAAACGTGAACATGGAAATGTCCATTGACCTGTGATTTTCATTTTGGGTAAAAAAAAAAAAGATTAAACTGGAATTGTTACTAAGCTGATTGTTATATGTAAGTAATTGAAACGGTCACTTAATGTAGATTCGCTTAACTCACTACAAATAATTTTCCGTTTCCCCTGCTGTCGGAAAGAAGTGCTGACATATAAAACCTTTTTTAATCCAAAATGTTGTAAAGCGATAAATTTACCGAGAATAATTCTTTTAGCTTGACCAGATCAGAAAATTAAGTTGAGTGGATTTTCACGATTTTTGACAGTGTTTTTTTTTTCATTTCAATCTAAGTGAAGTGATAGTATTGCAAAGACATAGTGGGTTACAGGAGTGAGAGATAATGAGAAAACATTAGGAGAAGGAATTGGAAACCCAATCCTAAACAGGAAACAAGGGACAAACCTCAACTCCTGTTCAAAAAATAGGGGAATATGAAACGGGAAATAAGCGATCATTATACAAAAGTGTAGGTTTAATTATAGAAGGGCGCGTAGGTTTATGCTCAGATTAGCAGGATGTTTGGGGCACCTACAAATATCAACGATAGAAAAAGGTGCGTGGTTAATCAGACAAGCTTACCACCATATTTCAAAGCATATAGATGAAGAAACTTGACCTTTGATATCGATAGAGTCAGACACAGAAAAAGGTTATTTTTGATCTGGGAAAATTCCAAGATAATCACTCATGAAATAAAAGTAATTAATTCTCCGCTTTACGCCCTATCACATTGTTCGTGACGTTTTTTTCATAAAACTGAAATTGCGTAAAGCGAACTATGGTCGAACCTCATATATGGGCAGTGGTCAAATAGAAGTGAATAAAGCTTCAGTACAAGCTTAAAAGATAGTATGTTTTTCTGTACACGAAATTTATAAAAGTCAGGGATATCTGTAGATATACGGGTGTAACAGCAAAGTCGTCTAAGTCGTGTAAAAGCAAACCATTATATATTAGAAATGATTAAAGATATCTTACTGGAATTCTCCGAGGTTTTTATAACACTACTGGTCTCTACTTTGGGAAATATGAATGTCTAATTACTTTCCAAGTGTAACAGAAGAATCGTGATGAATTCGATCATAAACGAAATGACATGTTGATCATTAATTAATCATAGCTCAGAATCGGAAGCACATGAAGGATTGAAATTAAGTTCATATAGTTGTTTCCTCTCTCTTTTAAACTTATTTACCATTCTCTTGAATAGTCTTTGAAGATGGAAGCAAGACTGTGAATGTTGGTATCATTACCGAAGGCCTGAATGATCATTAAATTCAACATGAAAAGACGATGGACATAAGAGTAAGACAAAACAGACATGAAACAAACAGTCGCCTCTAAGTGTTGACTTCAATGTTCACTTATATATATATATATATATATATATATATATCCAAGTATATGATTGGTGTATATGGGATGAATTCCAATAACCAACAATTACTATTCTTAAAAGAGTGCTCAATACAAAGTAGAGCAGATATAATTATTTATTTTTAAAGAAAAAAAAAAAAAATTTATAACATAAATATGTTATAAAATCACTACAAAAATAGCCATTTTGTTTCAACACCTTCGAAGGTGTTGAAACAAAATGGCTATTTTTGTAGTGATTTTATAACATATTTATGTTATAAATTTTTTTTTTTCTTTAAAAATAAATAATTATATATATATATATATATATATATATATATATATATATATATGTGTGTGTGTGTGTGTGTGTGTACTGTTTTTTATTATTTACCTGTTCCGACTGTAGGAAAGGGGTTGTAGGATGGAAAATAATTAATCTCCCAAAAGCCCGCTTTTGAATTCTGTCAAGAAAATCAAGTGATGACTGGCCGTTCCAGGCCAGATATGGCAGAATCATTATTTCATATTGTAAAGATAGCGTATAACAGAGTGAGTCAGATACTTACTGGAGCGGTACAATGAATCGGACATTTTCCCAGCATCTTTAGTAACAGATCGGATATATGAGTACCACTTGATGTCTGGTGAGAGCTTGAGTCCCAAAAGTGAAAGTTGAGAGTTTTCTCGGCGTTATTAGTTTGATTTGGGAGATATTGAATTTTACAAGTCAGTCTTTCGCCGATTGAGTCACCTGTGTTAGTCGTCAGAAGGGAGAATAAAGCTGCTGTGTTCTGGTCCTTTGGGGGTGCACCTATAAACTGTTGTATCATACACATAGATACTCATTAATGATCTTAGGCAATCATTAATATACAATAGAATGAAAGTATGAGATAGCGAGAAACATGGAGAACGCCTGTATTGATGTTAAGGCCTTCCAACGTCTGGTCGTTAAACACAACCTCCAGGGATATACCTATTAGGAATGGCTAGATTACTAAGAGAACGCTTCTTGTTTCCATAGCTAAAGAGTTTATATAGCAGTCTCCGATGCCACAAATTATCGTCAAAAGACCGTAAATTGTCAAAAAAAGCCATAGCAGTGATCGTGATAAATTTATTGTCTAGCGCCTCGCTGTTTCGGTGAGTAATGAATGATAACACATTAGCTGTCGATCTAACATGTCGAAATCCGTACTTTGGAGGTTGTTTTTGTTGAGGTGTTCAACAAACTTTTGTTTATTATAGATTCGAAGAGATTTTTTGATTACACTCAGTTCAGTTGGGTGCGATGCGTGATACACGCTTAGGCGATCATGTATCTTTCGATACATGTCTGACAAGGCTGAGTTTTTCATGTTGCCATTTCTTTCTGCGGTATATCAGTTGCCATCCAAGGTGGTCTATCCTGCTATTTACCCATAGCTGGGAAGAGGAAGAGGATTCATAGCTTTCCCATGGCGATTAGCACGTAAATGAATGTAATGGATTCGACTGGAATTCGAACTCGGATCTCCAATCCCCAGGCCGCTATCCATTGCTCCACCAGTGGCATGTGCGCTCGCCTGCATTTGATAACTTTCATGAACAGGGTAAGCATCTTTTTTTCAAGCAGCGTTCGGGCGGTTTTGCCAGTACTGGAAATAAATCTGGTTTGATATTCTTAAGAACAATCAATGGGATTTTCTCCGAATTCGTGGCCTTCTTAGTTCAAGGTATAGAAACTCCCCGTGTCTTGATAGTGATAAACTCCAACCCTACACTTACAGGCGGGAGGTGTCGAATCCCTCGCTGCTCTATCGCTACTTCCAAGGAAAGTGTTCGGATGAACTACATTCCCTGGTCCAGCCAATACAAACTTTCACGGCAAGGACGCTCCCCGGACATTTACATAGTAGCAAACCGCTCATATTTCCTCGATATTCCATTGGTGCGAAGTAAGTTCCAATCTAAAAGCTTCTTCCTTCAAACCACTGCTCTGTGGAACCGACTCCCAAGAGGATGTTTTCCAGAACACTATAATCTTAACCTGTTCAAAGCTAGGGTTAACTGTTATCTTCCACTTCCATCCACATTAATTGCCTCCTAACATAACCCTCTACTTCGAGTGTTCCTCAGGCCTTTTAAAGGATAGAGTAAAAAATAAATTACACAATTTATGCTTCGTCGAGAGGGGGAAGTCAGGTATTAGAGTGGTCTATATTTCGAAACTTAGAGCTAAAGGCAAAGTCCATTGCAATGGACCTTGCCTTGTCAGATGAGGATTTAATAACTTCAAGGCAATTTTAGATAGTTGTTGCAGACGCTTTACCTTCTATTTTATAGAACTCACAATATCCAAGTTTTTAGCTTTCGACCATGGCTTCAACTGAGTGCATATAGTAGCTCTTCGCTTTTTCTAGAAGTCTCTTACAATGCTTCTGAGTACTCCGGAAGAGTCCCAGTAGACCGTTCACTGTGGTATAGATGATATTAATAGTTACGTTGGGCTATAGTTGCAGCATATTTTGGCGCGAACCAAGGTTGGCTAGCTGGTTTCTCACGGAATTTTTTAATTTGGGCTAAAATTGTCACTCTTATAGTATCTATTGGGAGATGAGTTAAGTAGTTGTGGAAGTTCTATTTCTGAAGAAAGCTGAGATGGGAGCTTCCTCAGTATAGCAATTAGAAGCTGTCATATTCAACCTTAGGTACTGAAAGACCATCCTGTGAATGCTGTCGAATTGACTTCAATTTTAACATTGATCCGTGAGTCGTCAGGAGGGCCCATTTTCAGGGCAAGATGCGAGAAAGAGGCCTAGGAGGTTGTGTAATAATCCTTGTGTAAGGAACACGAGAGGGCTTATTAACTATCTGGGTCAGATCATAAGCCAAAGGTAGGCAAACAACGGCCCGCGGGCCACATGCGGCCCACCAAAAGAATTCATGCAGCCGCCAAATGTTAGTAAATTTGAAAAAGAAAGTTACTAAGCAAAGCCAAATAATTGTTACAAGCAATTTGACTCCTAATTTTAACAAACTAGTAAATGACTGCAGTCAGATATATTATTCTCTTTGAGTCACTGAGAACCTTCTGTTAATGAGTTACTTTGTTTTTCAAATAAATCTGCTTCATGTGAAGTTATTACTTCAAAATATCAATAATTTTTTCTTTAAACTAAATTTCTTTGTTTTCAAACAAATGTGTTTCATGTGAAGTTTCTACTTTAAAATCTAAATTAATTTTTCTTTAAATTTAGTTAATTTATATGTGTTTTATTTGAAGTTTCTACTTTAAAATAATACTAAGAATTTCTTTTTATTTCTTTACGCAGAGTTAATTTGTTTTTCAAATATGTTTTCTACTTTATAATATTAATTAATACAAATATTTTTTTCTTAAAACAAGGTTATTTTGTCTTTCAAATGTCTTTCATGTAAATCTTCAACTTATTAATATTTTCCTTTAAAGTACTTTAAACTGAGTTTGTCTTTCAAATAAATGTTTTTCATGAGAACCTTCTACAGTACTCTAAAATATTAATTAATAAAAATTAATTGCATTTGTTTTCCTTTAAAAGACTTGTTTTTGTCAGTTTTGTATATTAATTATTTTGGGTTAATATACTATGCGACCCAATAAAATTGTGAATTTTTGAATATGAAAGTTTGCCCACCTCTGGCATAAGCGATAGTAAAATATTGACTGTATTTGCCTTTTTCGTCGGTTATTTTTGAGTGAACTAACCAGTCTTTGTGGAGAATAAATTTTAAATATTTGCTGAAAGATAATCAGAGAGGATACCATCAATTTTCTCAGCTATTGTGTCATTCATTCCAATTCCATCATACTGTTGACGATAGATCGTAAAGATGAAACCTATTCTGAATTTATCTATCTTTTTGTCAGTGTCTGTTCATTATCTATCTATCTATCTATCTATCTATCTATCTATCTATCTATCTATCTATTGTTTTGTTTTACGGCATATCAACACCTCAATGGGTTATTTAATGCCGACAAGATTTTTATTGCTGGTAATATTTTTCTTCAAAAATGAATTGCTGGTAATATATTTTTTTTTTTACAAAATATATTGCTGGTGATTTTTTTTCAAAAATGTCCCTACAAGCAAGCCGCTAGTGGTCCGCTAGCCAGCAGCCGATGGCAAAGCCAGTGGCCTTCCACCGGTTGGGCATCCAGCTTTCAGCCAGTGGTAACAATACCGGGACGAGCCGGCGGCGGTCCGACAGCAGGCCACAAGCGGTAGACTCTAGTGGCATGCCACCCAGTTGCAAACTAGTAGTTTACTGGTAATATATTTTCCCAAAAAATGAATTGTTGGTAATATTTTTCTATTTCAAAAAATCTACTGCTGCTAATAATTTTTCATTTAAAATTGTATTGATGGTAATTTTTTTTCAAAACGTATTACTGGTAATAATTTTTCTGGTCTTAAAACGTATTTTTACACTTTCATACTGTTTTGACCCCAGTTTGGCGTTTAACTATTTACCCATATCTGGGACCCTAACAGGTGTTACCACGCCAGGTCAGAGTGGACCTGGGAACACCAGTAATTAAGACGTAGTTCCACGCTTCTCAAAGCCTCCTGATCAGAGGCCTTGCTGTCGAATGTAGTTTATCGTCATACCTAGGATGGGTGGTATTTTGGGATCAAATAACTGCGTTTTAATAAAGCTAAATTCACTTTATTCACATTAATAAAATGTATTTTGATAAGAATATTTTTTTTTTGTACTTTTGGCGTAATCTCTAACATGGAACTCAAACTGCTTGTGGACAAATCATTTTTGCTTGTGTCACTCTAGTTTCCAAAATGAGCCGATCCAAATTTGTCTAAACCATGTGAATATTCATTTTTACTACTTTTAATCATTTTATTTATTTGTTCTTAAATTATCAAGTTATTCAGAAGATTTTAAGGCAGATAGTTTTTCCTCTAAACTCTTTGGAAGCTTTAAGGTCTGTTGCCGGAACAAATGGACACGTGACATCTTGTCTGTACCGAGAGAAACCTTAGCAGTTGTGAATTAATGAACTTGGCTTGAAATATCAATACATTATTTCGATTACACAGGATTCTCGATTCCAATCTTTTAACTTAATTAATTCTGTTCTTGCATTTATAGCTTGATTTGGTTGCGTGTTAATTAGTGTCATTCGTTTTAACTGCATATCGGGTTATTTTACCGCGGCATTATTAATGAGAGTTGTAGCCATTTATCGCTTTAATATCATGATTATTTCAAAGATAATGCAAAGTATTGGGACTTTTTAAGTTTCACCTCGTCTACCACTTGAGAAGAAAGCACAAATTCTTTTGCCTTCAGATTATTTCTCAATCACATCAAGAGATCTTATGATTGCAAGCATCATCGGGTTTTCGCCATTTTACGAAAGACTTATTTTCGGGCAGATTTCCAATTAACACTGAGCAAATTTGCTTAAAGCGAAGAATTAGTTACCTCCAGATATGCATAAAAAGAATAAGAGAACTAACAAGATTAACAGGATGCATAAAATGCAAGGATGGAACACAGATATCAGAGAAAGAAGAAATACTTCAAAAATGAAATGAATTTCTGCGACAAAATAGAACAATTGATAATAGATAAAAATATCGATGGAAAGGAAATATAAAAATTTGAAGTGGAATCGGCGATGGTGAAATTGAAGCAACTCAGCAGGACCAGACGGAATTGTATTAGAGTTGCTGGCAAACTTAGATGGTTTCAGTATAGACAGAATTACAGAAATAATAAAGGAAATATACAACAGTGGTGAAATACCGGAAGACCTTAGTAGATCCATTTTCATAGCACTGCTTAAGAAGCCAGGTGCAAATGAATCTGAACTCCATCAGACAATCCGCCTAATGAGACATATAACAAAACACATCATCCAAAATTTGATGAATACGTCGCGTAGTAAAATCAGATTGGAAACAGAACAAGAACATTGCGGGTTTGTTAAAGACACTGGAACAAGGAATGCGATTTTTATGATCCGAATATTTTATCAGAAAGAGCAATATAAATGCAGAAGAAGGTCTTCCTGTGTTTTATAGATTATGCAAAAGTGTTTGATAAAGTACGTCACAAAGAAGGGTTGGAATTGCTATGTAACCATTACATATTTGAGAAGGATATTAGAATAATCTATAACTTATGTATGCAGTATGCTTGCATACGGATAGAAGATGATTCCAGTGAATGTCCAAAAATAGAAAGAGGTGAAAGACAAGAGTATGTCTTCTCACCGGACTTATTCAATCTATACAGTGAGATGATGTTTAGATGATTAGAGAATAAGAAGACTTACCAGGATTCATTATTGATAACCAAAATCGTAACATGACTATTGGCCTCATCTTTGTCACCATATTTATTACAACGTTTCGGCCGTTATATGCTCCGGCCTTCCTCAGGAGTTTGGAATGTCGAACAGAACCATTTATTATAAGTATGGCGACAAAGATGCGGACAATAGTCCGAATAATGTAAATGGTGTACATTTGGCAGCCAAAATCTTAACAAGATGATATGCAGAACACCAGTGTTATTAGCAGGCACAGAAAGTGTTTCGCATGTTTCTCTTCTTGGATTTACGTTGTTCCTAGTTTTCATCAACGACCCTGATGTAGACTATTTAGATTATTCGGACTATTGTCCTCATCTTTGTCGCCACCATATTTATTACAACGTTTCGGCCGTTGTATCTCCGGCCTTATTCAGGTGGTTGGAATATCGAACTGAACACTTTATGGCGACAAAGATTAGGACAATAGTCCGAATAATGTAAATGGTGTAAATAATGCCTCATCTCAGAAATATAGACAGACCCCGATGTAGGTAGATATGTTGATGACAAAATTATTTACTCATGTCTCAATGGTTCAATAAAGTCAAATTGGCAGTTGATCTCAAAATTTACAATGTTGTGGAATAGCTTGTTAATTTTAACGCTTCAAAAACGAAATCGATCCCTTTTAATCGTCTGAAAAATAATCCTTTTTGCCTTCCATTAGCATGGCTGCTGCTCACCTGCAGAAGAGTAACTCAATGCACCTTCTCAGACCAACGTCTCTACTGACATTAAGTGAGGAGTGATTGTAATGAATCATATGCTAGGACTGCTGCTAGGAAAGTTAATTCATTGCGCCGTGCTAGACAATTTTTCTCAACAAAATCTATCATGTACATTTATAAGTCTACCATTCGTCCATACATTCTTGTCAGATGTAGCCTGATGCTTCTGCTATATATTTAGATATTCTTAATAAAATACCAAGAAAAATCTGCAATGTTATCGATTCTTACCTGGTATGTCTTCAGTTACTTTTCGACCGCATCAACGTAGCTTTCCTTTGTCTTTTATATAAATATGTCCGAGATAATTGTTCTAATAGACTTTCCTCTGTGGAACATAGAGTGAATTTAATCGCAGTACTTGATTGGCGGTATTGTTGTTGTAATTTTTGGGTACCCTGGTGTACTTTTAAGCCAGCCAAAATGAGCTGAATCATTTTATAGTTCACCAAAAGAAGCGTTAACCAATCAGAAGGCTCAAAATATTCAATGCGACGTGTATAAAGGCGGCCATGTTTTTCCCGGATAATTACTGCCATCCTTTGATATCGAAGGCTGAAGAATTACGGAACAGCTGCTGGTGGTATTGGCGATATAGTCAGATTTAGTAGAGTGTCTGACTCGTGAGTGTTAATCTTTAACGTTGTTTCATTGAACAGATTACGTATTGCGTTATATTCTATATTCATAGACTATGGGGAATATGGTCAACAATAGTCTCATCATTTTACATTTAAAATGGCTAGATGTAACCGTATGTACTATGCTAACGTGTTTCTCCTCTCGCACTTCTCGCTTTTTGAACTCTCTTCCTGCTCCATTCTTCCCAGACAACTATGATCTTCAAAAATGCGATTTCAATCGTTATCAACAGTATTCTTGATTACTCTTCTATTGTTCTCGCTCCTTAATGATTCTCTTTTTTTTCTTATTCTTTCACATTCAGTTCTCTATGTATCTTAGTCGCTTTATCGCCTTTAATTCTCTCTTGTGGATCTCTCGTCTGGCTTCATGCTTTCTACTCAATTTAGACCTTCAAAAATTCATATAAATTGTCAATCACTATCTTCTGTTTTCTTAATTCATGTTCTTTTACTTTTCTTTTTGCTTGCATCTTTCTGGCTTCATTGCCTTGCTTGGGGTGAAATGATAAATCAAATGCAGTTCGAAAGCATTCAGTATGTACTACTGCTACCGCTCCCTATAGTGCTATTGTTTGGGTTTGAAATGAGACGTTGGTTAGAAGATGCTCCTTACTTATAATTTTCGATTTCCAAATATATACAGCGTGATTCATCACAGGCGCAATGATAGCTAAACACACATTACGCACCATTTCTGCCCTAGTCCTGGATATAACGATAAGCAAAATTCAGCAGCAAGGCCTCAGCTCAGGACATTTCAGGATTTGAGGAGTGTGGACCCAGCTCTTAATTGCTGTTGTTCCCAAGTGCACTCTGACCCGGAGTGGTAGCACCAGTTATTACCCCAACTAAGGTCAAAAAGTAAACTACGAAAGAAAAAAAAACACTATGAAAATATAAAAATACATTTTTATAATAAATCACCAGCAATACATTTTTATATGAAAAAACAATTACAAACTATACATATTTATAATAGAATTACGAACAATACATTTTTAAAGCAGAATTAGGAACAATAAATTTTATAACAAAATGACCAACAATATATTTTATCTGTAGATGTAGCCGTAAAATAATATTCAAAATATTTGTATTCCGGCATAGAATAACCCATAGAGGTGTGGATATGCCGCTAAACAAAATCAAACCACTAACATGAAAGAACTCTTTCAGGGCATTAATTCATATAATGTTCTAGAATTTCTTAAAGAAATCAAACTGTATTCCAAAATATAACTTCAACCACAACATAAAACACATATATCACCGGCTTCTTTAATTATGTCCACTCAAAAATGTATATGCTTAAAACTGAGTATCATGTCTCATGTATTCAATTTTAAAAGTAAACTATCATACACCCTCGTTCAAATTGATTAAAAAAAAAACAAAAAACGAATAATTTCTTTATTATTTACTTTTTTCGTGTTTTTCCAATGAAACATGGCCCAATGCACATATTAGTACTTTGTATGTCCATTTCACGAAATCTTTCCTTGCAGATTGATCAGAGATTCTTGATTCGATTTAAATTAGGAGAGTTTCCGGACCAATCTGTAGTACTTTGATTTGATCACTGGTAAGGCTTGCTATTGTGTTCGTGCAACGTTACAATTTTCGTACGCTTCCTTGGAGTAACGGCCATCGCAGACAATGGCGGTAAGACAACTAATCAACAGTCGAGACAATAGTGTCTGGGCGTGATGAAAATCTAATGCAATCACGGATGACGCAATATTTTTCAAGGCCAAACAAATTCCATCGTAAACTTCGAAACTAGATTCATATTACTGCACACCACTTCAAATGATCTAATCTGAGGAAAAAATATTGGTCTGGAAAAATAGTCGGTCGAAATCTGAACCTAAATGAGTTGTTTCAATTAATTTGCATAGGGATGTATATCGTATTTTCGTTGCTTCAAAGTTCCCAATTAAATTTCGGCATTAAACGACCCATAAAGATGTCGATATGCCGTTAAACAGACAAACCATTCAATCAATCTACCATTTTTGTCTGTAAGTACAAAATCAGAGAATATTTTAACATGACATACTAAGTTAAAAGATTATGGCGATTCGACGATGGCCACAAGCAACATTCGATATTCGAGAAGCTTTCTATTAAGCGAACAACTATCCCAAAAATACGCAGCACCCACCACCCAAGAAAAATCTAGGTTTATACAACACGTGTAAAACCGTTAGCTGCTGCAAAATTGACTCTGAATTGAAGCAACATAATTAGGGACAATATGGAACCTTTAGACGAGAGACATGCATCGACGTAAGTTTCTATGTTGGCCAAGTACCATATAAATGAAAGCCTGAAGCTTATTGGAAGACGTAAAAACTAAGCTAAGATTGGCAAACAACACCTATCGGAAGAATACGAAGTAATACCGAACGCAAAGGGAATTTGTAGTCGACACACCATATCTGCTTTCCGCGCCGATAGCCACTACATCACGAGCACATTCTACTCAAATCAGGAATTATATGTAACAAAATGTATATGAATTATACACATGAAGAAATCTGAAAAATACGTCAACGAGAAATTATTAATAAAAACAGCAAGGAAGAGGGTAGCAATCGTGAAATAATAGTTTCAAAGTTTTGTTCGTGAATTAAGAGTTTCTAAGCGTCAAGCATACATTCGGCTACTTGTAAAAGCACAGGCTTCCACGAGATCGAACAGGATTTGATTGATTATAGAAGTACGGAAATGAAGCTCTTGCCAGAAAGAAATGGCAAGATTTGCTTATGTTCCGTTTTGTTTATTCTCTTTGTTTGGTAGGTGAAATAGAAGGACAAAAAAAAAAAAAAAAAAAAGAAAATGAGGAAAAAATAAACAAAGAAAAATAAGCGGGAAAAGATCCAGATTCTCTATGTATATTCTAAATATATTCAATGACACACACACTGACACAAACCCGACGGTTTTTGATAACCGTATCATAAAATTTCTGTCTTCCTTAGCCACTGCCTGTCCAGGCCTCATTTTTTATACATTATCGCCAAAAGAGAATGATTTGCCTTCTTTAACAATAACCAAATATTTCTTTAAGCTTTGGCAATGTATCCATCTCATTCTTTTTGCTGATGAGGAGATGTCAAGACATGACATTTGGGTTCCGGGCATTTCATTTAACGCAAATTAAGACGAGAAATGAAGGAGAAAAATTTCCCTACGGGTAGTTGAATGATAACAAAAAAAGTACTTTTCTGTCTTTGACATGAAATTCATATGAGATCCTCTCGTGGATGAACAATGTCCAAAATAAAATTTCTATTACAATGGATGTAAACACGTCGTCGTCGTCGTAACAGTTCTTGCAAGATTGAGTTCTTTTGTTTATTTTGCTTTTCTTGTTACAGCAATGTGTTCAGACGATGTACGACCTTCTAAAATTTTAAGTCATTATTCCGTCTATTGATCTTTTTTTTTATAACAGTGGGTTTTTCTATAAAGTTTTCGCCTGTATATTTTCCAACATTCCAAATGAGATTTTACGATGAAACATTATATATATATATATATATATATATATATATATATATATATTGTGTATTTTTAGGCAGCATTTTTCATTAATGCATGTTTCATTAAATAATATAGACAAGTTTTGTCTATTTATTTTAAGTAAGTTCCTTTCATTCTGTCTGATAATCTTAATAACATTATCATTGAAGTACGAAAGGAAATCACCACATTGATACATGTTTAAATCCAATCTAAGCTTTCGGCTTACATAAGCCATTATCAAAGATGACAATTACTTTTCAATATATCAACCAATACACGGATGAAACAATAATGATAGTCTGCTTTTGTTGCATGAAATTTGAAATTTGCAATTTCAAAGCAACGACTAACTCGTGTATACGAGATGCTTTCCCTGACGATCAGCTTAGGTGAATCCTGTGTAGGTTTCTCTGGCTCACTATGTTTGACTATATATATATATATATATATATATATATATATATATATATATATATAGTTGTAGGGTAGATAAATGAAACGGCCAAATATAACTAAACATTTTAATCATATTTAAATTTATGCATGGGGTGTAACTGTAATAGTGCTCAATGCGGTTATACAGAGCAAAGATATGTAATAATTCGTGCATATAAGCGTATCTACGTTTTTGGTGTGCGACAATAGTTTTACTGTGTTCCCAGTTCATCAGGGACGGAGTCTATGTATCCGAAAGTAAACAAATGGCTGATAGGAGTTTCGCTGCTACCGTAGTGCATAAAAAATTAAGTTGCACAGAAGTGTAATAAATGCGATGCTGGAGGTTTACATTTTTGAGAAAATGTAATTTCAGTTCTCCTGTATGGCAGGTAATGCTGTACAATATCGACACAGATGGAGAATAGACTTGAACAAACAGAAATGTTGTTCTACAGAAGGATGCTGAGAATAAAATGGACCAAACATGTGAACAACGACGAAGTTTTAAAGAAAATGAAAAGAAAAAGTACCTTTATACTTAACGTGAGAAAGAGACAGTTGAAATTTCTTGGGCACATAATGATGAAAAGGGACTTTGGAAATTTAACAATTTGTTTCAATAGTGTAAAAAAAAGTTGGTTGTACTAGAAAAATCCCCGACATTTTCATCATTTTTTTAATCAAATGTGTACAAAAATTTAGAAATTATATGTATTCATTATATATAAGCTCACTCACTCGCACGCACGCACGCACGCACGCACGCACGCACGCATATATATATATATATATATATATATATATATGTCAATGTCTGCTAACTCACTCATGTCTTCTCTCTCCCCACTCACTTCCTCACTTCGTTAATTTAAATATGTTTAATACGACCCGTCGAAAATATGTAAATTTCTTTTCTTTTTTTTGTTTCAACCTTTGGAAGTAAAGTCTGATAAAGTCCTTTAAAAGGGCTGTGATTAAATAATTTATTACATGGAACCTTAAAGTGGTCTGTTTTTATTTAAATTATTTGCTCTGGATTTACATTGAGCTCTCTGGATTTTATCCTCCTTGGGTTTACCCATACGGATTACCTAGTTTTTCATAAACTATATATATATATATATATATATATATATATATATATATATATATTAACGAGCTGAGAAATGCATATGTGTACATTATTTACACAAACCCGAATTACGACGGACGTGATTACCGCAACGCGCACTTATGATTGACGTAATATGACAAAGTGTATGTGTACTTAGGCAGTTATACTCGTCGGGTGACTCCATGATAAATGAAGGTCGTCCTGGCTTTATCTTGGTTTCATGCAACAGCCGCTTAGTAGCGATATCCTGTAAATAAATATGTAGTCAGCGTTTATAGTTCTGGGCCTGGCAGCTTTGAACGAATACAGAACATCAGTCGGTAGGTCCGCGTATTTTTTTCTAGGAAACACGTGTATTCGACTTTTGACAGAACTGGCTTAAGATCAGCTAGTCGGAACATAACACCATGGTAACTTGATGCTCCCCGCTTTTTTTTTAATGATTTTACCCCAAGCAAGGCGATAATGCTGCTAACACGCTTTACTGGGAGTGGAAGAGAATGAGAAGAGTATTTTGAAGAGAAAGGAAAATAATAAAAAAGAAACAGGGTTCAGTGAAGAGTCAAGATGGGGATTGACGTTGCACTTAAATTTTTGAAGGTGTTAACGAAGCAAGAAACCGTAAGAGAGATCCAGAAGTGAGAAGTGCTAGAAAAGAAGCTATTATAATAGAACTTCAACAATAAAATGATGAGATCGAGTCGCCACTTTAGTATTAGGTTGACGTAATAATGTCGTTTTTTGACGTTAAAAATACGTCAAAAAACGACATTATTACGTCATTATTTTGCACCAACCTAATAGCAAGCTTAAATTCACGCGGTCCAGGTACCAAGCACGAGAGTTGATTAGAACAAGTGTCGTGAAAATATTTACAGAAAAGACAGGGAAGCCACATCATGGTGGTGAGAAAGTTGAGGACTGATAACATTGCAGAGCATTCTTTGGATTTTGTCAAGAACCTCGCAATATAAAACAGAACCTCCAAACTAAATATGGCAGCAATATTCATTGCGATAAATGAGACTATTAGAATAAAACTTACAGTGACATCTAGTTAGATCAAAAGTAAAAAGAATTCTAGTTGTTAATCCAGTAGCAAGCTTAAATTAAAGCGGTCAAGGTACAAAGTATTAAAACAAATTTCATAAAAATATTTAATGAAATAGGTCAAGGAAAGCTATGAAACATCCATTGGAAAGTGACTAATGTCGAGACATTAGATCAGGACCTACAACATTACAAACGCTTTTTGGATTTTGTCAAGAATCTAGACATCTATAGCAAGAACACCAGACCAGATATGACAGAAATTCTCAATGCACGGACGAATTGTACATTTATAAATGCCTACGTGAATTTTTATAATCTAATAAGATACTTCGTTTTATTCAGCCATTATTTTTTTTTTAAATTCGACATTGAGCTTATGGAACAGTATATTTAGCGGTTTATTTATATTCTAACATCTTTAAGACAATTTCCTTATTCCATCCTTCTAGTAGTTATTCTTTTTCAGCAAAGAACTGTTATAAGTAGCATTTACAATCTTAGACGGAACGGAGTTTGGTTGTCATTAGGACAGTTCTGTAAAAACAGGAATAAAAGATGCAATATCAGGTACACTGTTTAAATTATTCGGACTATTGTCCTCATCTTTGTCGCCGGCCTTCTTCAGGTGGTTGGAATGTTGAACTAAAACCTTTATTTAGCTCACTGTTCTAGTTCCACGTGTTATGTCTAAATGGATAAAGGCGTTAGTTAGATCCAGTGACAGGACCCAAAGTGTGTGAGTTCAATAACTCATTTGTTACAGTACTTGTTCAAATCATTCATTTAACTCACCAGAAGCAACTCGGTATTAAGCTGGATAAAAATTCCGTTCGCTTATTAAGTAAAAAATTTACTTAATAAGCTGAACGGACTTTTTGACCAACCCAAAAGATACCCCTTTCTAATCCCATTATATACAGTGAATTATCTTATTAATATAAAGAAAAGCTTTTAATCCGGTTAGCAGCAGTTCAAGAACAGCTTTTAATCCGGTTAGGTGTAGCTAAATTCGCTTCTCATACTATCTCTTGCTTTCCGCGTTATATGATATGGAGTAGCCATTTTTAACCAGCCGCTACAGTGTTTTAAAATTGCACTGGAAACAAGATATAGAATTCACTCCGATAAAGTGCCATGGAAGTCACACATCATCTCGACTAATATAACGAAGTTGGTAAAAATCCTTTACAATCCTTTCCTATACTTTGCCTGTTTTTTTCATTTTTCTATGGAAAATTTCTCATGTCTTACTATTTTGCTTAGTTTCTGCAAGGCATTTTTCGCTATTCCTATGAACCTTCGGATTTCTCTGTTACGACACAAGCCAGATAGTTTGATTTCTGCACCTGATTTCTCTTGACATCCTCATTAAGTCGCTCATATCTTCAGGTGTCTCTTTTGATGAAAATCATGCGTTCTGTCTTCTCCCAGTTAACAGCCACCTCTAATTGCAATCATGGCGATATTCCTCTTTTATGTGAGGGTCCCTTCAGGACATGAGCGATCATGTCTTTTCAAAGCATCTTATCGATTGTGGCCATTAGTATTTTTCCCCTTTTGCTCATGATGTCCCTTGTATCACCATCCATCCATCCACATAGGCTCGTCAGCTTGCAGCATACGTCTATCTCGCCATTGTTAACCCTTATGAAGATTAGGTTTTCAACGTTATATGTCCACGTCATTTCAGCTGTCTATAAATGTTGCCTTTGTTGCTGTTTTTTTATAGACTTCCTCGTTGTTTACTCGCTGCGTCCATGGGATTCTCAGTATCCTTTTGTAGAGTCTCTTTTCTAATGCCTCCATTTTTCTCCTCATCCTTGGAGAGATATTTGAGCATTCATTGCCAAATAAAAACATAGATACCACAGAACCCTTTTTTTATGTTCTTAGTGAACATTTTCTGTTTCTCAATACTTTGCTTAGCTTTTGGAAAGCCTCTTCCGCTAATCCGATCCCTGTTCGGATTTTGGGGTCGCATTTTCCATCCTTTGTTAAAATATTCAAACTTCTCTACTTGCTTGATATTGACATCTACAGTATGTACTATTCTGTTTTTGCATAGTTAGATAAGTCCGATAAGGAAAGGTTTCTTGCACCTTCCTGGATACAGAAGGGTATTAATGTAAAATAACCACAATCAAAATTGAAACTTACACCGTTAATTTCATATTCTACAAATCGTTACAATATGCTTCATATTCACAAGTCATAACACTGTACCTTACTTTTACAAATCGTTAAACTATGACTTAAGACTACATATCTTTACACTAATCCTCACACCAAAAAATCCTTACACATTGCCTTACCTCTACATATGCTTACACTTTTCCTCACCCCAGAAAATCGTTACACTATGCCTTAAGACTACATATGCTTACACTATTCCTCACCCCAGAAAATCGTTACACTATGCCTTAAGACTACATATGCTTACACTATTCCTCACCCCAGAAAATCGTTACACTATGCCTTACCTCTTCATATTCTTACACTACACTTTTCTTTTAAAAATTGATAAACTATGCCTGGCCTCCACAGTACACTTTAATGTCACAAGTCTTTAAACCATGACTCACCTTTGCGATTCGTTACACTATGTCTCAACTCCACAGATCGTTACACGATACATTAACACGCTAAATTGTTACACTATACACAATACCTTACTTCCACAAATCGTTGCGCAATGCTTTACTTACGCTAATCATTTCACTATGCGTTACCCTCCAGAAATCATTACACTATACTTTACTTCCTTATATCGTTACACTATATCTTAACTCTAGAAATCGTTACACTATATCGCACATCCAGAAATCATTACACTATGCTTTACTTTTACAAATTGTTATACTAGACCTTACTTCGACAAATATTTAACCCCA
>OZ010584.1:114298245-114413245 GCA_963932145.1 Acanthosepion lycidas | reverse complement strand
TAGTCACTCGGAATCAACACAAACATTTGTTAACATCAGGGAAAATATTTTGTATATAAACTGGCAATGTTCGGATATGCGAAACGAAACGAACTCAGAGGAAATTGATATTATTTTAATGTCTTCTGGACGAAGGTGACCATGATCCTCCCGATGTTCTTTTCCTTTATTATCTGTGAATTGCTAATGTCGGCGGTAAGGGAAAATATACATATTCATGAATAGGAATAACCAAAACAGAGGTTAGAAATGGAACGATAAGGTTTATAATATTAAAAACATACAAGATTCGCCAGCGGATCATAAATATAGTGGAATACACTCTCTGTCATACTATGTATTATATAATATACTATATAATTATACTATAATATACTATATATATATATATATATATATATATATATATATATATATATATATATATATATATATATATATATATGTGAACATAAATATAAAAGTGAACATTGAAGTCGACACTAAGAGACGTCAGGCTGTTTCATACTAGGCGCAATAGTCAGGCCGCGAATGTTGATTTTTGGATTTTTCTTCGACTTTTTATATATATGGGTCAGTCAAGTACATTGTTGGTAATCTATTCTGGCGGTTAATTTTGCGGAAGTGGTTTGTTTGTCCATTTATTTATTTGGGTTAATTTATTTGTTTTCCATTTTCATTTTGTATTATTTATTAACGGAGAAAAATGGGGGCGGATATGCTTAGGTCGCTTATTTAATAGTTAGTCTTGGTCTGGGAAGATAATTAAGGCTATTTATTCGTTCAATGTTTAAATTGCTTGCTGTCGTTATTCTGTTATTTTGGCAGGGGACAGTTTTTAATTTATTTATTTATTTGGATTTATTATTTTTAATTGTTTTTGTTTATATTAGTGCTGGCGGTTATTTTAGCGGGGGCGATTTGTTTATTTGTTCTTTTATTTATTTTTTTGGATTAATTTTTATTTGTTTTTCATTTATTTAATTATATTTTATTTTGTATATATTTATTTACTCTATTTGGTTATATATATATATATTTATATATATATATATATAGTTACGCGAAACATCCCCCGTCATAGATCTTCCGAAATGTTCATATCTACACAGTTTCGTATCCAAACGTAAACAAAGAGAATTTTTAGACTGTATTTTTTTTGATTCTACAGATAAATTTACGTTCTCTGATTACTCGAACATTCCGGCCGGTAGATGAAAATAAATATATTGTTTAATGAATAAACGAAAGGCCTACTCCAATACGACTAACTGATGTTTAAAGTGATAAAAATCTTCCGGAATAATAAAATATCCATTATAAAAATTCTCTTTGTTTACATTTGGAAACGAATTTGCAGATATGAAAATTTCGTGAAATCTATGACGGAAGAAGTTTCGCCTAAGGTTTTATTTCAGTCTAGCCTGACTAATTAGTTTTTTGTAGGTCAGTCGTATGATATATATGAGGGTTCCATATAGGATACAGGTTCGAATCCTGTCGAACGACGAATATTTTCTATGAAAATTTCTGGCACATTCTGGCCTGTAAATGTTATTTAATACTGTTTATTATAAACCGAGCAATTACTTAAAATATTTTAAAATAAAAATTTAATTTTAATATAAAAAGAATGTTAAACATAAAAATGTCTTTAAATAATTGTCAAACTTTGTCTATTTTTAATGTCTGACGTCATTTGTTTACATTTGATACGCCATGAGCAGTTATGAATGTACGTGATAGATTCATGGAAATTGAAGTTTATAAGCAGTAAATTCGACTTTGCCAACCGAACAACGCTGTGTGGTCGAGCGGTAAGGCAGGTCAGGCAGGTCAGGCTATAAAAATGTCTTTATATATATATTAGAAAAAAACATGAGATTTATAATTGAAAGTTCTTAGCATTTATTTTTATTTTGTAAAACAGTGCTCATATAAGTTCCGTAGAGCTTAATGTTATAAATATTATTTGAAAAATATATATATATATATATATATATATATATATATATATATATATATATATATATATATATATATATATATATATATATATATATATATATATATATATATATATATATATATATATATATATATATATATAATATTAGTGGTAAATATACATATATATGCAAAATCCACAGGTGCATATACACAAATGTATATTTTTTGAATAAAAAATTCCGAGAGGATAGAATCCAGGTAGAACTCAATGTCCAGGACAGAGTAAGGATATAATAAAAAGGCTTAAACACTAATATTCCATGGTCAAAATTTATTCCATTGGAATCGTAAATACGATCCAATTCATCAGACCTACAAATTCAAAAAGAAAACAGAAAAAAACCCACTCCGGAAATAAAAATATAATTTAGAAAGAGTGTAAGTATGAGAGTGTGGGACGAATGTTAGTTCATAATAGAGGGGTAATATAGGATTGAATTTAACAGAGAGGGTTATTTAAAAACTAGGTGTGAGTGGATGGGGGAAAATGATTGTTGTTGGATGTCTAATACAATAAAGATACATTTAGTGGTGACATACACACACCATGGCCGATCAAATCTTAAAGAAGGAGGGAGAGGTAAGGAAGGAAGTGGTGGGGAAGAAAGATGGGGCGAGTGAAATTAAAATTGAAAGGGACGCTGTGTAATTGAGAAAATTTGACAAAAATAATATCGACTACAGGTTACAAATCAAATATAAACAATAAATGTGACGATTATCTAATCTAGCGGGGACCTATACATACACATCGCCGTGTACCTACATACACACATACATATATATATATTTTGCAATGTTATAATTTTAATGTACCTAGTTTTAAGCTAAAATAACTAATGTGATTTCAGGCATTACTGTAAATCAGTTGGCAAATGTTTTCCGTGAACTGCAAAATCATATTACCCTTTGTATTGCTAATGATGAAGGACATGTGGAAACTTAAAATTTCAAAGTGCACACGAACTTTATGGACACCCGATATATATATATATATATATATATATATATATATATATATATATATATATATATATATATATATATATATAGTTGGAATTAATAAACCAGTATGTAAATTATCATTTTCACCTTGTAAAATTAAATTTCGGGGATTTTTCAAACAGTCAATGGATGTAGGCCAGACCGTATAATATATATATATATATATATATATATATATATATATATATATATATATATATATATATATATATCATGTTTGGTTTATTATTCATGACAATAACGTCTTGGAAAAACGTTCCCGGTGGGCAGCATAGTGGGAAGTGTTTGAAAACCATACCACAAGTTGACCGTTCTTCTTTGTGGAATGGTCAACAAGTTTCTCTCACTTGATCAATTATGATTGAGTAGTAAGTTCTATTCCAACTGTGGTCTTCCATACTTTTCCATGTTTTTTTCTATCTATCTATCTATCTATCTATCTATCTATCTGTGTTTTTGTGTCCAAAGTTCCATCCTAAACTGCAAATGAGGGAAGCAAAAGGTTCGTCAAAGATTGAAAATAAAATTCTGCTGAAAGTTTATGCAAAGTTAATAAAACTTATCGATCAAAGTATAATGAGATTTTCAATTTATATAAGAGTTTACAATTAAATAGGAGAAACCTTTGCGTTATCGTAATACGGGCGTCTGTCACATCAAGTGCCCATGTTTGAATCAGCGTATAGATTTGTGCGTAGGCCGTCATTAAGATCTATGCATATAAATATGATTTACGTTTATTTCTTTGAGATGATATCTTTAGACTTTGCCATTCCAAGAGTATTCTTAAGTGTTCGTTTTAATCAAATCCATTCTCATTTTCTCTTTTCTTTATACGCAGATTTGCGAAGACTCACAAAACAATATACTAACAGTCTTCCGCTTGGGATTGCGGTTAGGAATATAAGCACATGAAAACATGGCTTTTATTTTGGTTCCGGTACAGACCATTGGTACCCGGATTAAATACGTAAATATATTAGCCAGCAAGAAAAAAACAAAAACAGGAATGACTTTGTATGTCGCAGAGCCTCAAGATTTGAGCCTCCGGTGTTAATCAAATAATTTAACATCTTCAGCGATAAAATCTTGTTAAAGTGCGGCTTAGTTATATTCTGTAGTTATAGGCCATATTTGCTATCGGTTCTGATTTAGCTATTGTTTAAAAAAAAAATAATTTTCACCCCAAGCAAGGTGGGAGTGCCATAAGCACGCAAGGGGGTTACAGAGATTGGTAGCAAGAGTAAAGAAGCGTGAAAGAGGAAAGAATGAAGAGAAGGACGGGACATCTGGAGATGTCGATTGACATTGCATTTGAATAGTTGGAGATTATAGCTATCAGGGAAGCAAGTAAGAGAAACTCAGTTCCACATACGGGAGGTGCGAGACATGAAGGTATTGGAGTAGAACGGCTACATTTAACCGTTTCGACAGTGAAAGGATGGGACTGAGATGCCGACCTAGTAGCATCTCGGCCGACCAAATTCATGCCGTTTGGGAACTAGCGAAAATAGTTCGTCGAGCAGTGAAAGTATTTGTAGAAAAGACAGGGAGGGGCAACGGCACGTATCTGAGAGAGCGACTGTAAACGAGATGCCAGATCAGGGTCAACCACTTTACATATCCGTCTCTGGATTTTGTCGAGGATCCTAAGACGAACAGCGGCGGCTCCAGACCATATATGGCAGCAGTATTGCATGCAAGGGAGAGTTGTTGATTTATAGATTTGCAGGCTGAACTCGGGTGAGAAAACTTTCTGGCGCGACACAGATAACCAGCTTTCCTTGCGGTAGATGAAGCTATTGGTTTCGCTTGAATGATGATGATTTCTTGTTCTTCTTTTCTAAATGCTTTTTCGCAATTGCCTAACTATCATCATTGTCATCACTTCTATCGTTTTGGTTTTACGTATATGTGTTATATGTGAGAATGATTTATCTGAGGAAAAAAGATTATATTCAATCTTCTTTTGCTGTAATTCTTACAAGAGAAACAATTTTCTGAATTCGTCAATTAAGAAGAGGGAAGAAAAACGAAAAAGAAATGGCTAGTTCTGCTAGAATGGAATTAGTGTGAAGAAGGAAGGAAAGAAAGAAAGAAGGAAATAAGGAAAGAGTAAAAATTAAAAAAAAGAATGAGGAAAGAATGCTGAAAAGATAAAAACAGAATTTACAAAGAAAGAAAAGAAACTGCAATAGAAAAAAAATGAGGAAAACGCAAAACATTCGAAAATGTAATAAAAAAAGAAAGCAAAATATAAAAAGAAAGGAAGATAGAAAAATGAAAATGAAGTAGAGAAAGGAAGAAGTAAAAGGAAGAACTAAAAAAAAATGAAAAAGGAAGGAATTTCAAACGAAAATAAAGAACACAAAAAATATGAGAGAAAAGAAAGAATGAAAGGCAATGTAAGTATCGTGATCCAGACGAGCTAGGAAGCCAAACAATTGTAATAAAGATATATAAGAAGCAAAAGAAACAGACGACATTTGTAAGGGGAGATAAACATGCAGAGAAAAAGAAAAAAATATTTTAGGCGCCATTAAATGTATTTTTATAAAGGAACAGAGAAGAAAATGAGACGCAAATGAAATTGAAAGCTGAGGATAAAATGAAGTTTTCGCTGTTTATAGTTTTCATTAGTCTTACAAGATCTAATTTAGTGGTTGCATTTGTAATCACAAGACGACTTGTATCTGATAATTGTGAAAAGACTTAGCTAAATTATGAAAGGAAGGAAGGGAGGACTGGCAGAAATGTGAAAAGAGGGGAAGAAAGGAAAAGAAAAGAAAAAAAGGAAGGAAAGAATAAAAAAAAAAACGAAAAAATTTAAAGAAAGAAGAATGAAAGGAAAAAAGAAAGAAAATAAAATAAATTAAATAACGGAACAAGAGAGCAGAGTAAGGGAGAAAGAAAGAAGAAAATATTGAGAAAAAGTAGAAAAAGTAAGGGAAAAGGAAAGAACAAGAAAGAGAAAAAGAAGAAAGGATAAAGAAAAAGGCAGAAGAAAAATGAGAAAGAAAGAAAGAAAGAAAGGAAGAGACGAAAGTAAAGAAATAAAAAAATAAGGAAAGAAGTAATAAAGAGACGAAGGAAAAAGAAAAGAGCGAAAGAAAGAAAAGAAGGATGAAAAGAAAAAAAAAGGACAGGTCAAGAGTAAAGGAAAGACGAAAAAAAAAAAAAAAAAAAAGAAGGAAAAATTAATAAAAATAAAATAAATAATAACATTATCCTCACCACTCAACAGAAACTGTAATACCTTTATTTCCGGCTTTGAAGGAAATTTTAAAATTCAGTTTGAAAATAGTTTCGTTCTTATATGAGCTCTAACCATGAATATAACCTAAAATAAATATTTATATTGAAATCACCATGAATTCGTGAGGAATTCGGTGATGTTTTTATTGATGAATTCTGGATAGAAAAGCAGAATTCTCTGGAACAAACAGGAAAAGGCCTGCGGGAGCAAAAAATAATATTAAATAAAAGTAAAAAGAAAAATAATCTAGTAAATATCGCGCAATAATTTAATAGATGTGCGATCAAAGAAAATAACGACACGTGTTCAGAATAACGTATATTCACACATGGATCGCCGACTGCTGCCCGATGTTTGCACGCACCTCTACCAGTTGGGACCACACCAAGTTCGTCACTATCGCTATCTTGTACCACAGTTACCTAAGTTTGATAAATACACGTACAAAGTGAGTTCATTTATTACTTGGTGCCCCCTGATTGTACCAGGATATATTATATATACCAGATATATTAATATGAATATATGTCAAGCATTATATATATATATATATATATATATAAGTTGACATTGAAGCCAAAACTCAGAGGCAACAGGCTATTTCATGCTAGACGAAATCGTCAGGCAGCCTGACGATTGCGTCTAGCATGAAACAGCCTGTCGCCTCTGAGTGTTGACTTTAATGTTCACTTTTATATTTATATTTACATATGCTCTATCTCTGATATTCAGCAGTTTACCCCATAAGTATAGTGCACCTTAAAACTATATATATATATATATATATATATATATATATATATATATATATATATATATATATATATATATATATATTAAAACATGAGAGAAACCGCAAACGTTTTTGGTTGTGATGTAGATTTTAAAAATATCAGACAAAGAGTGGATACTTCCACATATTATTAAAAGGAATTAATTTTTCTTATGTTTTTCGATGTTAATCATTCTCGATGTTAAAAATTCTCTTTTTTTGTGTTAGTGACATAAATGTCTTCCTTGAACTGACAATATGAAAGTTCTTCTGCGTGAAGGGTAATAAAACAATTAAGATTGGTCCGAGAAAAAGTGAGAAAAGTTATCTGTATTCTTATTGTTTATTGACCCTTGTGTGTTCTTAGATCTATTTCCATGTTTTTACATTGTGTGCGTTTTTGTCAGCGTGCGTATGTATATGTATATTCCCTCTCCATACATACATACATACATACATACTGTCTTATTATAAGTAAGTAGTATACACATATATACACACAAACATAGATACACGCATACATACACACACATACAAGTACACACACACATACATACACTTCTTATGTTCTGTAGAGTTCGCGTGTGTGCCTGTGAGCAGTCTTGTTTTAGCCAATATGTGCATATATACACTAGTATGCCTATGTATACGCGCATTCCCTCTCCATACATACAGTCTTATTATAAGGAATTAGTAAACAAACATATACAAACACACATACATACACACACTCACACTTATACACACATATATACATACACATACACACACTTCCTGTGTTGTGTAGGGATTGCAGGCGTCTCAATGAGCAGTCTATTGTTTTTGCCAATATGTGTATACATATTCGTGATCCACATATACCCGCGTGTGAGCGCATGTGCATGGTTTGACGACTGTATTTGGCGATTATGTGTGCATGTTGTGTGTTTTGCGTGTGGGGTTATGATCTATTCAGTTTTGGTTTAAATTTGTTTATGAAGTTTTTTTCTTGTATTTGTAGGTAAGAATAATTGTCTGTTTGATATATTGTCATAATCATATATATATATATATATATATATATATATATATATATATATATATATATATATATATATATATATATATATATTATTTAATTTAAAGAAAACAGACCACTTTAAGGCTCCAAGTAATGATTTATAATTTCAAAAGGTGAAACGAAAAATGAATTTAAAATTTACACTTTTGACGGGCAGTATTAAGCTTATATAATTTGACATAGAGGGTAGTGAGGAATGGTATGAGAGACATGGTCGAGTTTAGAGAGAGAAGGGAGAGTTTTAAAATTTATTTTTATATTTCTTTTTATTATAATACTTAATATTGAGGTAGGAGGGGGTAAGAATCCGACATTGGCCTATTTAATCGGTCAACTCAACGGAAATGATAAGGGGAAAGGAAAAGGAGAAAAAAAGGGAAAAAGAAAAAAGGGGGAAGTAAAAAGAAAAGAGATGTACTTATGGTTTTCGGGGGAAGGGGAGGTGTGGTATAGCTTTAGCAATTTAGATAAAAATAGATTTTAATGTTTGATAGTAATTTAAATGTTTAAAAACTTCACAAAGAAATTAAATTTAATGCTTGTTAGCAATTTAAATATTCAACTTCTCCACAAATAAATTAGGGATTTAATATAAGTTGAATACTATATTAATAAACAACAATAATAAAAATAAAAAATTACTAATAGTAATATTTTAATATTGTGAAAGACTGTTTAGGTAAAATCTTTATCAGTTAGAGTCTAATTCATGAATTTAATTTGTATTAGGTTGGTGCAAAAATAATGACGTAATAATGTCGTTTTTTGACGTTAAAAATACGTAAAAAAACGACATTATTACGTCATTATTTTTGCACCAGCCTAATAGCTATTTTAGATGGATAATATTTTTTAATTAAAGTTTAGGTTTCAAATCAAGATGGAGTAAGATTTGAAGGTAACAGTGAAAAAAATTACTGTTTTTTCATACATACACCATACGTATTTACGTAAAAACACATACACATACATTCATGTACATGTGCAATTACACATATAACCACATACACATGTATCGATATACATCGGTTTATATGCATATACATATACAAATACTTACATATACATTTGCATATCTCCACACCTATCCATATTTATACATATTTAATTTTTTTCTTAAATTTTACAGTTAACGTTAGGTGGTGAATTTAGTGTTTAAATTTCGAAAAATATTTTTAATTTTAATATTTTTAACATCATGAATAATGGTTAAGGAGTGATATTTTTTTAATTTAAATCTAAGTGATCAATTTAAAATGACTTTATCTCCAGATGAGTAAAATTTCCATTCTTTCAAGTCTAATTAGAAATTATTTAAAGAGAAAGTAAGATTAAAAGGTAATAAAAAATTTCTGACCTTCCATTAGAACTCTCTCTATATAAACATACACCCATGCATACATATATATGCATACAGCTATATCTTACACATATATTCATACATATCACATATATAAATTCGTAAATACATATATATATATATATACAGATACAAAAATATATGCCACTATTATACATGAATCGATATATATACACATATACTTATCTAAATTTACGAATACACACATACATATACATATTTACACACGCGCCCATACATACATACATACATACATACATACATATATATATATATATATATATATATATATATATATATATATATATATACACACATATACACATGTATGTACATATACACATAAATCCACATATCCATATCCAAGTTCATATACACATATATATACATAAAATTATGTACCCGCACACATGTGTGCATACAATCATCCTGCTATCTAAAAATAAGCCAATATTTACAATCGTATATAGTTTTTTTTAATATGTAGTGAGTTAAATTGAGATGATTTCTATGTCTGCAATTAAGGATCATCTCGTTATTTTGGTTTAGTAATTTATCAGGATCTTTATGCTTTATCATTAGGATCTTTTCTTTAATACACAGGTCACATTGGTCTGAAATTTATTGGAGTTCAAGCCCTAGAGGTGATTCACCATTTCATTTGTGGGATGAAGCCGTTTTCTAATAAATTCCAATAGTGTTTCGGTAGTGCTGTTTGGTGTCTTTTAGATTCATTTGTGAAGAACTGGCGATGGTTGTACAAATGCTGTTTCCAATTTCCCGCAGAAATTCCTATATATATCTTTTTTTGTTTTACATATTCCTTGGGGAAAGTTGTAGCTTCGTATATCACGTTTTCTGCCATGCAGATTACTCCTACTGGACAATCAGCTCCTGCTCTGCAATTACAGGTAGATGTTTCTGTTTTCAATTGGTTAGCATTAAGATCCCTTTATAATTGGTTATTGTGAAATTCCTTAATAATTTTGCTATTGTGAGAGCTTATAATTTTTTCTACATTGCTCATGCATGAATAACTAATTTTTAGATTCATTTTATTGAACATTTTTTCAATATCTCATCTTTACTAAAATGCTTATCTATTAGCTTTAGGAAGTATTTCCCTATATTGATATTAGATAGTTTACAGAAAGGCGGGTTGAACCATATAATCTTCCTTTTCCTATGTTTGGTCTTAGTGGATGTGTTATTAATTGGTTTATCTATATAATTTAATGTTTGTTTAAATTTACTTTTTTAATAGGGCTTGATTATATGTCGATTTGTTTTGGTCAAAAATTGTTTTACTAGAAGAAAGTTTGTTTATTCTTGTATTTACTGTATTCGGAATTTGGTTTATAATTGCTTTCGGGTGGTTTGAGTCGATATTTATGTATATGGGCGATTGGTTTTCCTTTTGGAAGGATTTATAAGTGTTATTGTTGAGATTAAATGTAACATCTAGAAAATTTACGATTTTTAGGTTGGATGATATTTCGATTTTAAATATATATATGTAGTAAGGTAAAAAATCCGTCGGTATATAATCCAAGTAAATCCTAGTAATATAAAAATCTTAGAAATTATCTGCAAAAAGTACTCGATTTATTTTATTTATACAGAGCAATATAATTAATATTCAAACAAATCTTTTTCCCCTCATCTATAGAATTGGCTATTTCGGCAGACAATGAAATTGATTGCCTGTCTTTTCATCTTCTGTGTGGAATGAAGTTCACGTCTTTATAGTTAAAGGAAGTGGGAGTTAGTAGGAGTTAACTGTGAGGAATTGATATTAGGAAGTGGGAGTTAGTAGGAGTTAACTGTGAGGAATTGATATTTGGAAGTGGGAGTTAGTAGGAGTTAACTGTGAGGAATTGATATTTGGAAGTGGGAGTTAGTAGGAGTTAACTGTGAGGAATTGATATTTGGAAGTGGGAGTTAGTAGGAGTTAACTGTGAGGAATTGATATTAGGAAGTGGGTGTTAGTAGGAGTTAACTGTGAGGAATTGATATTTGGAAGTGGGAGTTAGTAGGAGTTAACTGTGAGGAATTGATATTTGGAAGTGGGAGTTAGTAGGAGTTAACTGTGAGGAATTGATATTTGGAAGTGGGGGTTAGTAGGAGTTAACTGTGAGGAATTGATATTTAGAAGTATGAATTAGTAGGAGTTAACTGTGAGGAATTGATATTTGGAAGTGGGAGTTAGTAGGAGTTAACTGTGAGGAATTGATATTAGGAAGTGGGAGTTAGTAGGAGTTAACTGTGAGGAATTGATATTTGGAAGTAGGAATTAGTAGGAGTTAACTGTGAGGAATTGATATTTTTAAGTGGAAGTTAGTAGGAGTTAACTGTGAGGAATTGATATTTGGAAGTGGGAGTTAGTAGGAGTTAATTGTGAGGAATTGATATTTGGAAGTAGGAATTAGTCGGAGTTAACTGTGAGGAATTGATATTTTTAAGTGGGAGTTAGTAGGAGTTAACTGTGAGGAATTGATATTTGGAAGTGGGAGTTAGTAGGAGTTAACTGTGAGGAATTGATATTTGGAAGCTAAAGGGTCAACCAAAACCATAACTTACCGAAAACACTTAATACAGAATTTATACTTTTCCCTGTTTCAGAGTCCAGCTGAAACAGTGAAAAGTGTAAAGCTGTGGAGGGTTTATTTGGGGACCTTGCGGTATACTGTGCACCAATTCTCTGTATTCGACTCTTCCAAAAAATGTGGTTCGTTCTGCGCAAAGCTTCACTACTATAATCAAATAATATGCGGCTATAGTCTGGCTGTTGTTTCTAAGAACTGAACAGATTCACCCCCACCTCCTAAGTCAGAAACAACGGAAGAGTCCAGTATATACATTTTATTCTTTTTAATTATGTTTATATAGATTTTTTATTAATGTCACATCCCAGTTTATTTTCGACGTGGAGTTAAAAAATACCATTCTGATTCAAGCGCTGATCTTGGTTGCAGGAATAACAGAAAAATGTCGGGTTTCTAAAATACTTTATTGTACTACTTCAATATATAGCAACATTTTTGTATCCAATTTATATATACAAACATACACAAAATATTATTCTATTTATTTCTCAATATATATATATATATATATATATATATATATATATATATATATATATTGAGAGAAAGAAAGAGAGAGAGAGAGTTTTATTTATGCTAGCAGACGATCTCAAGTTAAGGTCGCTTAATGATTATACTCATCGTTTAATATTGGACATATACTAATGGTGAATCACTCAGTGAGGGTTAAACTAACTACACAATAAACAGAATACACGTATAACACTATAGGTTACTCTCTGTATATATATATATATATATATATATATATATATATATATATATGTCTATATTTATATATGTGTGTGTGTGTGCAAAATCCGCATATATACACACATAAACACGCACATGTACATGTACAACCAAATGTGAATTCTCATTGTATCTTTCACAGTTTTCAAACTCAGAATTTTTATTCTATTAGACTGGTTGCAGAACGAAGTTTACCCTGCTATAAAATTTATAGCTTGGTGGAGTTATACCTTTCTAAAGGTTAACAGTGCAAAAAGTAGCTCAATAGGCTTGTATCGTTACTGAGAGCTTATGAGGCTGGGTCCAGCCTATCAGTAAAAGGGTGTTGGCAGTAGTTCGGTAATAATATTGGCATTACTTTTGTTCACTCAATACAAGGCTCAAGATACACTATGGGTATAGGATGACTGTATGATGAACTTGACAATGTAACACTTTTAATGGTATAGGAATGCTGACATTGATTATATTTAACTGAGTCTGCCAGAAAGCTTACAGCGTAAGGGTAGCCACTCATTAGAACCTATTCGATATATTAATTCTAATTGCACATTAGACTATCCTAACGTAGAACAAAAAGGACTTTCCTTAAAATATTCTCCGATCGAACAAAAAACGTAAGCGGAGACATTTCTAAAAAAATGAATGAAATTGATTGATCGATATGTTTTTTTACGGCTTAAGAACCGTTGTCATTTTATTTAAATCCAGAATATATTTTTAAATTGTAAGAATTTGTTTGGAGATAATTACGATTTAGTGAGACAAGTCTTTTTAATTAACCCATATCTGGGGAAAAGAGGTGGATTTGCATTTTTACCAAGTGTATTTGCGTATAACAAACCCAAATGGATTTGGAACTCGGCTCCTCAATTAACAATTCCGATCCGTTATCCACTATATCATCCGCACATCAAAAGCTTAACTGACCAGGTTCGAACCTGTATTTCAACCTGATATGGCCGTAATCCTGAAATTAATTAAAAAAAAGTAACTTCCTAGATTTGCTTATTTACATTATACTAGTAAGTAATATGTTCATCTTTGTTATTATCAAAACATTTTGTCCCTTTGATGTTGGTCAGTTGTCTGTCAATTCGTGTAATCTTCAATTTAAACAATAACTTTAATTTGCTCTCCTTTCAGCGTCCATGTCTAGGGATATCTCGTCTTGTTCTGTATTAGTATTGCTCAATCATGGCTTGCCCTGCTGCCTCACGGGACAATGGCCGAGTTGACTAAAGATTTTTTCGGGAATTTAAAGAATTTTTTTGTGAATTACAACACATGAAGAGAGATCATCTGCTAGAAATCATTCGACATGTGTGTGTGTTTGTGTGTGTGTGTGTGTGTGTGTGTGAGAGAGAGAGAGAGAGAGAGAGAGAGAGAGAAAGAGAGAAAAGGTGGACGAACAAAAAAGAAGGCATTTTTCTTCCGACTGAGCGGCTACCTTCAAACCAAATAGGGACCGAGACAAATGCAGGATAATTATCATATACTCGTCCGGATCTCATTCATGATTTACGACACAACTCTGCAATTTCCTGTTTAACAGCTGCTAAAGTCTAATGAATATGGGCGAAAAAGGGAGAAAGCGAACGAATGGGGCTGTTTTTTGTTTTTTTTTTCATTTTCTCGTTCTACTCTACATGTCTCGAGAAATCTCATCTTGTTTTTTTTTATTACTCATTTATATCTGGTCGTGTTTCCACTGAGACTAAGTCTGTGCTACTCAGCCCAATGATTGAACTCACAATTACTATGCCATGAACTAACGTGAGTTCAATCCTTGGGCTGGGCAATAAGAAAAGTTGAATTTTCACTTTTCTTAGAAAATCAACATTACCCTCAATGTGAAAGCATGCGTTTGAGGTGATAAGTACTAACACTAAAACTTATATTAATAGTTTTTACTAATCTTTGATCATTTAGTCTTAAATATCATCTGAAAAAAATGTAGAGAAATACCTAATTTCCGCATGTTTTTACTAACAAACTGACTTCAAAATTTTAATATTTCAGGAATAAATCCAAATAAAGTTGATATCTTTTGTATTAGATATATTGAATGGAAGATATATTAAAACCAAAATCCTACTTATGAATCACAAGCAAACTATGTAATATTTTTTACTCTTTTCGATATTGTAAAATATTTAAAAAAAAGTCTACTCAATGAATAAGATTTGTTAGATAATTTGATAGATCATAATTAAAAAAAAAACAACAAATAAAAGATTTAAATGTATATTACACTATAATACAGCTGGTCACACATTATAAGACAAAATGTTTTTAAATTTGCATTGAAAATAATGCTAAAACTACTGTATTGTATAATATATTACATCATAATATAGCTAAATTATTCAACATAACTCCCCTCTGAAGCAAATTAAGGTCTTATTTGATGGCACAATGATTTAGTAACAATGTGCTTGTGTCATGCATCTTGCCCATATAAAATTTGTAAAGCTTCAGTAAATTATAAATTTTATAAGACTGTGCTGTAAGGATTTCACTGATAATTAGAATGAAATTCCAACATTACGATATTAAACCTAGACTTAATCTTTAAACTGATTTACTCAAAAAACGATAACGATGTAAAAAAAAAATATATTGTGTCATTATTTATTATGTCAGACAATAACATTCAAATTGAGTTCAATACCACGGTTCCAAAATCGACATGCACTACTGAGGAATGTAGACTTAGACTGTAAAAACAGTTTGAGCAATGATTGAGCAGTACTAATAAAGAACAAGATAAGATAATCCGAGACATAGTGTAGAACGAGAAAACAGGAGAGATGGGTTATTAATTTTCAATGCATGTACGTCCCCCTTACTTGACGAGGATTGGCGCAATAATGTTTTCCTATAGAACATTCCCAGTTTAAAGGAGTTTGAACAATGACCACTGGCACCAGTAGAAAAATTCAATAGGCTCAGGCACGAAACATATTGAGACACTTGACATGGCCGGAGATAGACATGTCACAGCGGATGCTCTGACCCATTAAACACACACACACACATATATATATATATATGACAATGAGTGAACATTACAATATATATATATATATATATATATATATATATATATATATATATATATATATATATATATATATATATATATTTAATGAAAAACAGACCACTTTAAAGTACCATTACAATAATTTATTTCCCCAAAATCCTTTTAAAGGACTCCGGATCATCAGGTAACACTTCCAACATCGATATATATATATATATATATATATATATATATATATATATATATATATATAAAAGTGAACATTGAAGGCAACACTTAGAGGCGACAGGCTGTTTCCCGCTAGACGAATGACATTGAGCACTTTATCCCATAAATAAAGCATACCTTAAGAGTATATTTTTCATACATATATATATATATATATATATATATATATATATATATGATAAAGTTCACTCTCTTTCTTCACCTTCTGTTTCCCCGAGTTGGTACACGTCACACAGCTGGAGGCGGTCGGTTAATCGAACTAAAACAAAAAAAACAACAAAAAATGAACCAATTTTTTGTTTGTTCTGTTTTCCCTTTACCCGCCATTTTCAATAAATTGTAGCCAGCTGTAACCACAAAATTATAGAGTTCTTTTGAAATTCAGGAAAGAGGAGCCTTTACTACGTTATAAATACCCTAAATTTTTCTAGTACCCTATTTGTTCCAGTCAGGTGGCCAGTCGAAAGAAGAAGGCTTTGTTTATTGTTCGTCATCCTTTTTTTCTTCTCTCTTTCTCGAACATATTTCGAATAAATGATAACAGAATAAATGATAACAGAATTATATAGTAATTTACAAAAGAGGTCCTGACTAACAATTATTATGCTACAGTTTGGATTAAGAAGTATATCTTTAATTCTCGAGACATGTCGGACAAAAAACTGTCATGTCGGACAAAAAACTGTCATGTCGGACAAAAACTGTCATGTCGGATAAAAAACTGTCATGTCGGACAAAAACTGTCATTTCGGACAATAAACTGAGCGACAACGCAGATAGACTAAAAAAGAACAAGCCGCAATGAACATGGAGGACGAAACGAAAATAATCTAATCTCGGAGTTTAACGAATGTGTTCAGTTGGAAATTCTCTGTAGGTTAGACGGATCGATAGACACATTGAAGAAGGCTGGAAGATATAACGGCTGAAACGTTTTGATAATAACGACAAAGATGAGAACTTTAGTGTGAATAACAAAAAATAATAATAATGTAAATAATGATAACTCATCTCCGAAATTTAAAGTGAAACATTTAGCACGCGACAATGTTTTGAACTTGCTGCAGTTGTACTGGAAGATGTAGGAACTGAAATTAGGTAGAAAAATATGTCAAGGTAGATAATGATGATATTTTTCAGGAGAAAGGTCATCTTTGAATTTTTGAAAATTTAAGATGCGTATTGTTCTCATTATGTCGCCGTAGAGTAATGGATAGCGGCTCGGATTGAGGAATCGGAAAGCCGAGTTCGAATTCCAGTCGAATCCATTACATTCACTTACGTGCTAATAACCTTGGGAAAGGTATGAATCCTCTTCTTCTTCCCACCAAGCTATGAATAAATAGCAGAAGAGACTGGGTTCTATAGCCTTGGATGGCAACTAAGCTACCGCAGAAAGAAACGGCAACCTACTGCAGGAAAATATCTGCCTCGTCAGTCATGTATAGAAAGATACATAATCGTCTAAGTGTGTATCACGCATGGCACATAACAGACTGATTTTTCCCTAATGTTATATAAACAACTGCATGCATGAGTAAAAAGGCCATTTCTTGAATAATAAGCATTGGTTCAAATTTGTTATTTTATATTATTTTCTAATTTTAAAAGCTGCCCTGTATAAACATACAACATTCTATTACCCATTTATCCGTCAAAGAAGACGAATACAGGGAGAGACAACAATTTTAAGGAAAAGCAGAATCAATAATAAAAAAATAAATTTTTATTGATGATGATTTTTTACATAGCAAAACATTAAAAAATCCGTTTATAGAATGGACGTCCATACATTCATGTGTAAATTCTGATACTATGAAAACTCATCAACCTAATAAAAATCACTACAATATAAGATTTGTGTAAACTTGATCAAAACCTGTAGTTTAATTTTTTTTAAACCAACAGATTTGCATCCAATCGGCCGTTCTTTTTATCTGATCAACGTAGAATCAAAGCATTTTATTTATATTTAAAATATGTTTGTGTTTCTATCTACTTTTATTCCTCAAATAAGATTTTATTTAATCCGTCGTCATGCATTTAATTCGACGAACATTTAATCGTAATGACTTTATTCACATTTACAAATTGTTTAAGTCAGAATTATTTTATTTCCTTGTTACGGCGTAATCCAAACCTGTAAATGCTATGATATTTGACATCAATTATCCTTTGAAAGACGTAATCCGATGGGGCGTGGATATTGGAACTGGATCTGGAAAAACTGTTGAAATTACTTCCATATGAACCTCCAAATATTGAATGATAATTTTAGCAAAAGCCTTTCTCTTGAATTTGAAGAATGCTTTAACACCGGTTAGCCATTTATCAGAATTAAAAAATATCTCTCTATTGTATATATATATATATATATATATATATATATATATATATATATATATATATATATATATATATATATATATATATATATATGCATGCTTAGTGTATTCAAAAAATTGAGTTTGTAATGTTATTTTAACAACATTATCTACCAACCTGGTTTTTGGGAAAGTTTTTAATAAACGGAGTGTTCTTGTGATCATGAAAAACCTAGTACTTCCTTAGAAATAATATATATATATATATATATATATATATATATATATATATATATATGTGTGTGTGTGTGTGTGTGTGTGTATGGGGGGTGATTGTGTGCATGAGTGTATAAGTATTTGTGTATTATTTACAGTGAGCTACATTTATGGAGCAGGCGTGCACATATGACAGAGCGTTTGCAGATATCGTCTAGGCAAAAGCATCAACATTGCATCTATCTATCTATCTATCTATCTATCTATCTATCTATCTATCTATCTATCCCATTCTGTTAATATCTATCTATCTATCTATCTATCTATCTATCCCATTCTGTTAATATCTATCTATCTATCTATCTATCTATCTATCTATCTATCTATAGAGAGAGAGAGATAGAGGGAGAGAGAGAGAGATAGAGGTAGAGAGAGAGAGAGTCGATAATCTGGCTTATAATCTTGAGTTTTAAATAATCGAAAGTGCCATAATTCATCTGCATCTGTTGTTTCCTGAAACAATAAACACCGATTCAAAGACTTAGCGATTTATCCCTTAATCGTTTTAATGTTTGCTCTTTATTAACTTCCTTTCACTCAGAAATCCGAAAAGTACAAAAATGGTAAAAGTCGAATGCAGATGAAAAAAGGAACATATCGTTGGAAAGAAAGTAAATCAAAAGTCGATATGAAATAATAAATATTATAAGAGCCAATCTTGCACATAATAACGAAAGAAAGAAAGAAAGGAAGAAAGAAAGAAAGAAAGAAAGAAAAGGAGAAAGAAAAAAACAAACAAATAAATAAATAAATAAAGAAAGAAAGAAAGATAGGAGAATATGAACGCCAGAATATAAAAAGAGGCGAAGTAAAGTGAAAGAGATATCTGACAAGCACATAGAAAAAAGAAAGAGAAAAAAGATTTACGGGAGGATAGAAGAAAGAAAGAATATACGACTGAAAGATTGATAAAAGAAACAAGAGAGAGAGAGAGAGAGAGAGGTGGGGGGAGGAGAAATATGAAGAGGGAATATGTGGGAGGAATAAGGAAGAAAGAAAGTGTTATATACCGTACCTATGAAAACTAATGGGTACGTACCAATCTTCATAAATACGTTGGACATATTGTAAGTGGGGGTAATATGCTGTTTAAGTAGTGCCCCACTAGCAGTGGTTTATCTACTTCACGCCGTTGGTGAGTATTGTATTTTGTTGATGTTATAAAGATTACCATTTCATTTCCAACCTCCGTTTTGGTTATTACTCATTCAGTAACCCTTCCCAGGTTCCAACAGAAAGAAAGAAAGAAAGAAAGAAAGAATGGAAGGAAGAAAGAAAGGAAGGAAGGAAGAAAAGAAGAAAGGATAGAAGGAAGGAAGGAAGGAAGGAAGGACGGAAGGCAGGGGAGTAGTGAACGAAAGAGAGCGAACTGTGACACCATTTGTTACGAGGAATCATAAGAAAGTTTTCCTTGAATAGAAGGAAAGATATACTGACAGACACACGAGAAATAAGAAGGGTTAATGAATAAACACAGTGGGAAAAATTAAAGATTTTAATTCTCATGTAAACAATCATCTGCATTGTGTGTCGGGGTTTTGAACAATGAAACACATAAGGTTCCCATTTACTTTGTCGATATGAACGACACTAGAAACGTAAGCGCACATCATACACATATGTATATAAAGAATAGTGGCTATACAGAGACAGTAGATTATAATAGATTCATAATGTAGATAGAGATGGAAAGACAGAAATAGTTAGGTAATATAGGTAATATAGATAGGTAACACCGAAATATATATATATATATATATATATATATATATATATATATATATATATATATATATATATATATATATATATATAAAAGTGGACATAGAAGTCAACACTTAGAGGCGACAGTCTATTTCATGCTAGATGCAATCGCCAGTATGTTTCATGCTAGATGAAATCGTCTGCACTCGTGGCCTGACGATTGCATCTAGCATGAAACAGACTGTCGCCTCTAAGTATTGATTTCTATGTACACTTTTATATTTACACACGCTCTATCTCTGATATTGAGCACTTTATCCCATAAATATAACACATCTTAAGACTATATATATATATATATATATATATATATATATATATATATAGATAGATAGTTGAAATTAAATGATCGAAATAAATGTTTTTTCTTACAGTCTGGATCACTATTTACAAGTCCCGGGGGCCACTCGTGGTAGAGGTTTACGTTCGGAATGAAATTTGTGTGTAAAGGAGAGGAAGATAACGGTCAACCCGAGCCTTGAATAGGTAAATATTGTAGTAATCAGAGAAACATTCAATTAGGAGCCGGTTCCACAGGTCAGTCGTTCGCGGGAAGAAGCTGTTCGTGTGGAACTTCTCACCGATGGAAGACAGAGAGAATGTGGGTGGTTTGCTACAATGTAAGTGGCATGGTATGTTCTTGCAGTGAAGGTTTGCATCGGTAGGACCAGGGAATATAGTGCGTTCAAGCTTGAACAAGGACGGAAGGAAGTAATGAAGAAAGAAAGGAGAGTGGTCAACAAGAGAGAGAGAGAGAGAGAGAGAGAAAGAAAGAGAGAAAGAGGGAGAAAAAAGAGAGAGAGAGAGGGATGAATTAAAGGTAAAGAAAGATGAAAAAGAAACAATAGATGAAAAGGGGTGGAGAATGTCAGAATAAGGAAATGTAGGGAAGACTAAAGAAGGTTGAAGAAAAAAATGAAAAGAAAAGAGGATGAAAGTATTGAAAAGAAGAGGCGATAAAGGAAATAAAGGAAAGCAAGAAAGACGGAGAAAAATAATCAGTCAAGAAACGAAAGAGAAATGAAAGACTGAAAAACAAAGAGGAGGAAGAAGGAAGGAAAACAGGAGAAAAAGAAGGGAAAAGAGAAAGTGGGATTGAAGAGAAAAAAAAAAACACAAGAAAGGAAAACAGGAGAAAAAGAAGGAAAACGAGAAAGTGAGATTGAAGAGAAAAAAAAAACACGGGAAAGGAAAACAGGAGAAAGAGAAGGGACACGAGAAAGTGAGATTGGAAAGAAAAAAAAAACACAATAAAGGAAAACAGGAGAAAAAGAAGGGAAGCGAGAAAGTGGGATTGAAGAGGAAAAAAAAACACAACAAAGGAAAACAGGAGAAAAAGAAGGGAAACGAGAATGTAGGATAGAAATAAAAAAATAGACAAGAAAGGAAAACAGGAAAAAGAGAAGGGAAACGAGAACGTGGGATTGAAGAGAAAAAAACACAAGAAAGGTTAATAGGACAAATAGAACGGAATCGAGAAATTGGGATTGAAGAGAAAAAAAATTACAATAAAGGAAATCAAAAGAAATAGAAGGGAAACGATGAATTGGGATTAAAGCGCAAAAATAATAACACAAGAATGGAAAACAGGAGAAATAGAAAGGAAACGAGAAAGTGGGATTGAAGAGGAAAAAACACAAAAAAGGAAAACAGGAGAAAAAGAAGGGAAACTAGAAAGTGGGATTGAAGAGAAAAAACAAAAACAACAAAGGAAAACAGGAGAAAAAGAAGGGAAACGAGAAAGTAAGATTGAAGAGAAAAAAAAACACAAGAAAGGAAAACAGGAGAAAAAGAAGGGAAACTAGAAAGTGGGATTGAAGAGAAAAAACAAAAACAACAAAGGAAAACAGGAGAAAAAGAAGGGAAACGAGAAAGTGAGATTGAAGAGAAAAAAAAAACAAAAGAGAGGAAAAAAAAAAGAAATAGAAGGGAAAGGAGAAAATAGGATTGAAGAGAAAAAAAACACAAGAAAGGAAAACAGGAGAAAAAGAAGGGAAACTAGAAAGTGGGATTGAAGAGAAAAAACAAAAACAACAAAGGAAAACAGGAGAAAAAGAAGGGAAACGAGAAAGTAAGATTGAAGAGAAAAAAAAACACAAGAAAGGAAAACAGGAGAAAAAGAAGGGAAACGAGAAAGTGAGATTGAAGAGAAAAAAAAAAAAACACGAGTTAAGGAAAACAGGCGAAAGAGAAGGGAAACGAGAATGTGAGATTGAAGAGAAAAAAAAACAAAAGAGAGGAAAACAGAAGAAATAGAAGAGAAACGAGAAAATGGGATTTAAGAGAAAAAAACACAAGAAAGAAAAACAGGAGAAATAAAAGGGAAATGAGAAAATGGGATTGAAGAGAAAAAAAAGACAAAAGAGAGGAAAAAAAAAAGAAATAGAAGGGAAAGGAGAAAATAGGATTGAAGAGAAAAAAAAACACAAGAAATGAAAACAGGAGAAAAAGATGGGATACGAGAAAGTGAGATAGAAGAGAAAAAAAAAGACGTGAAAGGAAAACAGGAGAAAGAGAAGGGAAACGAGAAAGTGAGATTGAAGAGAAAAATAAAACAAAAGAAGGGAAAACAGGAGAAATAGAAGGGAAAAGAGAAAGTGACATTGAAGAGAAAAAAAACATAAGATAGGAAAACAGGAGAAAAAGAAAAGAAACGAGAAAGTGAGATTGAAGAGAAAAAAAATCACAAGAAAGGAAAACAGGAGAAAAAGAAGGGAAACGAGAAAGTGAGATTGAAGAGAAAAAAACAAAACAAAAGAAGGGAAAACAAGAGAAATAGAAGGGAAACGAGAAAGTGGGAATGAAGAGAAATAAAAAACATAAGAAAGGAAAACAGGAGAAAGAGAAGGGAAACGAGAATGTAGAATTGAAATAAAAAAACACAAGAAAAGAAAACAGGAAAAAGAGAAGGGAAACTAGAAAGTGGGATTCAAAAGAAAAAAAAACAAGAAAGGAAAACAGAAGAAATAGAAGAGAAACGAAAAAGTAAGATTGAAGAGAAAAAAAAACACGAAAAAAAAAAACAGGAGAAATAGAAGCGAAACGAGAAATGGAATTGAAGAGAAAAAAAAAACAAGAAAGGAAAACAGGGCAAATAGAAGGGAAACGAGAAAGTAAGATTGAAGAGGAAAAAAACACAAGAAAGGAAAACAGGAGAAAAAGAAGGGAAACGACAAAGTAAGATTGAAGAGAAAAAAAAAACACAAGAAAGGAAAACAGGAGAAAAAGAAGGGAAACGAGAAAGTGAGATTGAAGAGAAAAAAAACCACAATAAAGGAAAACAGGAGAAAAAGAAGGGAAACGAGAAAGTGGGATTGAAGAGAAAAAAGAAAAACAACAAAGGAAAACAGGAGAAAAAGAAGGGAAACGAGAAAGTGGGATTGAAGAGAAAAAAGAAAAACAACAAAGGAAAACAGGAGAAAAAGAAGGGAAACGAGAAAGTGAGGTTGAAGAGAAAAAAAAACAGGAGAAAGGAAAACAGGAGAAAAAGAAGGGAAACGAGAAAGTAAGATTGAAGAGAAAAAAAAAAACACAAGAAAGGAAAACAGGAGAAAAAGAAGGGAAACGAGAAAGTGAGATTGAAGAGAAAAAAAACAAAAAAACACGAGAAAGGAAAACAGGCGAAATAGAAGGGAAACGAGAAAGTGGGATTGAAGAGAAAAAAAAGACAAAAGAGAGGAAAAAAAAAGAAATAGAAGGGAAACGAGAAAATGGGATTGTAGAGAAAAAAACACAAGAAAGGAAAACAGGAGAAATAAAAGGGAAATGAGAAAATGGGATTGAAGAGAAAAAAAAGACAAAAGAGAGGAAAAAAAAAGAAATAGAAGGGAAACGAGAAAATGGGATTGTAGAGAAAAAACACAAGAAAGGAAAACAGGAGAAATAGAAGGGAAACGAGAAAGTAAGATTGAAGAGAAAAAAAACACAAGAAAGGAAAACAGGAGAAAAAGATGGGATACGAGAAAGTGAGATAGAAGAGAAAAAAAAGACGTGATAGGAAAACAGGAGAAAGAGAAGGGAAACGAGAAAGTGAGATTGAAGAGAAAAATCAAAAGAAAAGAAGGGAAATCAGGAGAAATAGAAGGGAAAAGAGAAAGTGACATTGAAGAGAAAAAAACATAAGATAGGAAAAGAAAAGAAAAGAAACGAGAAAGTGAGATTGAAGAGAAAAAAACAAAACAAAAGAAGGGAAAACAAGAGAAATAGAAGGGAAACGAGAAAGTGGGAATGAAGAGAAATAAAAAACATAAGAAAGGAAAACAGGAGAAAGAGAAGGGAAACGAGAAAATGGGATTGAAGAGAAAAAAAAACAAGAAAGGAAAACAGGGCAAATAGAAGGGAAACGAGAAAGTAAGATTGAAGAGGAAAAAAACACAAGAAAGGAAAACAGGAGAAAAAGAAGGGAAACGACAAAGTAAGATTGAAGAGAAAAAAAAAACACAAGAAAGGAAAACAGGAGAAAAAGAAGGGAAACGAGAAAGTGAGATTGAAGAGAAAAAAAACCACAATAAAGGAAAACAGGAGAAAAAGAAGGGAAACGAGAAAGTGGGATTGAAGAGAAAAAAGAAAAACAACAAAGGAAAACAGGAGAAAAAGAAGGGAAACGAGAAAGTGGGATTGAAGAGAAAAAAGAAAAACAACAAAGGAAAACAGGAGAAAAAGAAGGGAAACGAGAAAGTGAGGTTGAAGAGAAAAAAAAACAGGAGAAAGGAAAACAGGAGAAAAAGAAGGGAAACGAGAAAGTAAGATTGAAGAGAAAAAAAACAAAAAAACACGAGAAAGGAAAACAGGCGAAATAGAAGGGAAACGAGAAAGTGGGATTGAAGAGAAAAAAAAGACAAAAGAGAGGAAAAAAAAAGAAATAGAAGGGAAACGAGAAAATGGGATTGTAGAGAAAAAAACACAAGAAAGGAAAACAGGAGAAATAAAAGGGAAATGAGAAAATGGGATTGAAGAGAAAAAAAAGACAAAAGAGAGGAAAAAAAAAAAGAAATAGAAGGGAAACGAGAAAATGGGATTGTAGAGAAAAAAACACAAGAAAGGAAAACAGGAGAAATAGAAGGGAAACGAGAAAGTAAGATTGAAGAGAAAAAAAACACAAGAAAGGAAAACAGGAGAAAAAGATGGGATACGAGAAAGTGAGATAGAAGAGAAAAAAAAGACGTGATAGGAAAACAGGAGAAAGAGAAGGGAAACGAGAAAGTGAGATTGAAGAGAAAAATCAAAACAAAAGAAGGGAAATCAGGAGAAATAGAAGGGAAAAGAGAAAGTGACATTGAAGAGAAAAAAAACATAAGATAGGAAAAGAAAAGAAAAGAAACGAGAAAGTGAGATTGAAGAGAAAAAAACAAAACAAAAGAAGGGAAAACAAGAGAAATAGAAGGGAAACGAGAAAGTGGGAATGAAGAGAAATAAAAAACATAAGAAAGGAAAACAGGAGAAAGAGAAGGGAAACGAGAAAATGGGATTGAAGAGAAAAAAAAGGGAAAAATGATGAAAACATAAGAAATAGAAGGAAAACGAAAAAATGGGATTGAAGAAAAAAGAACCACAAGAAAGGAAAACAGGAGAAATAGAAGGGAAACGAGAAAATGGGATTCAAAAGAAAAAAAAACAAGAAAGGAAAACAGAAGAAATAGAAGAGAAACGAAAAAGTAAGATTGAAGAGAAAAAAAACACGAAAAAAAAAAACAGGAGAAATAGAAGCGAAACGAGAAATGGAATTGAAGAGAAAAAAAAAACAAGAAAGGAAAACAGGGCAAATAGAAGGGAAACGAGAAAGTAAGATTGAAGAGGAAAAAACACAAGAAAGGAAAACAGGAGAAAAAGAAGGGAAACGAGAAAGTGAGATAGAATAGAAAAAAAAAAAAACACAAGAAAGGAAAACAGGAGAAGAAGAAGGGAAACAAAAAAATGACATTGAAGAGAAAAAAACACAAGAAAGGAAAACAGGAAAAATAGAAGGGAAACGAGAAAGTAAGATTGAAGAGAAAAAAATACACAAGAAATGAAAATAGGAGAAAAAGAAGGGAAAAGAGAAAGTGAGATTGAAGAGAAAAATCAAAACAAAAGAAGGGAAAACAGGAGAAATAGAAGGGAAAAGAGAAAGTGACATTGAAGAGAAAAAAAACACAAGAAAGGAAAACAGGAGAAAAAGAAAAGAAACGAGAAAGTGGGATTGAAGAGAAAAAAAACATAGGAAAGGAAAACAGGAGAAAAGGAAGGGAAACGAGAAAGGGACATTGAAGAGAATAAAAACACGAGAAACAAAAACAGGGAAAGAGAAGGGAAACGTGAAAGTGAGACTGAAGAAAAAAAAACAAAACAAATGAAGGGAAAACAGGAGAAACAGAAGGGAAACGAGAAAGTGGGATTGAAGAGAAAAAAACACAAGAAAGGAAAACAGGAGAAAAATAAGGGAAACGAGAAAGTGAGATTGAAGAGAAAAAAACAAAAGAAAAGAAGGGAAAACAAGAGAAATAGAAGGGAAACGAGAAAGTGGGAATGAAGAGAAATAAAAAACATAAGAACGGAAAACAGGAGAAAGAGAAGGGAAACGAGAAAGATGGACTGAAGACCAAAAAAAAACACGAAAAAATAAAAACAGGAGAAATAGAAGCGAAACGAGAAAATGGAATTGAAGAGAAAAAAAAACAAGAAAGGAAAACAGGAGAAAAAGAATGGAAACGAGAAAGTGGGATTGAAGAGAAAAAAAAGACGAGAAAGGAAAACAGGAGAAAGAGAAGGGAAACGAGAAAGTGAGATTGAAGAGAAAAATCAAAACAAATGAAGGGAAAACTGGAGAAATAGAAGGAAATAGAGAAAGTGGGATTGGAGAGAAAAAGAAACGCAGGAAAATAAAACAGGAGAAATAGAAGAGAAACGAGAATGTGGGATTGAAGAGAAAAAAACACAAGAAAGGAAAACAAAAAAAATAAAAGGGAAACGAGAAAGTGGGATTGAATGAAAAAAAAACACAAAAAAAAACAGGAGAAAAAGAAGGGAAGAGAGAAAGTGAGATTGAAGAGAAAAAAAAACACGAGAAAGGAAAACAGGAGAAAGAGAAGGGAAACGAGAAAGTGAGATTGAAGAGAAAAAAACAAAACAAAAGAAGGGAAAACAGGAGGAAAAGAAGGGAAACGAGAAGGTGGGAATGAAGAGAAATAAAAAAATAAGAAAGGAAAACAGGAGAAATAGAAGGGAAACGAGAAAGTAAGATTGAAGAGAAAAAAATACACGAGAAATGAAAATAGGAGAAAAAGAAGGGAAACGAGAAAGTGAGATTGAAGAGAAAAAAAAACACAAGAAAGGAAAACAAAAAAAATAGAAGGGAAACGATAAAATGACATAGAAGAGAAAAAAAAAACCCAAGGAAAACAGGAGAAATAGAAGCGAAATGAGAAAATGGGATTGAAGAGAGAAAAAAATAACACAAGAAAGGAAAACAGGAAAAATAGAAGGGAAAAGAGAAAGTAAGATTGAAGAGAAAAAAATACACAAGAAATGAAAATAGGAGAAAAAGAAGGGAAACGAGAAAGTGAGATAGAAGAGAAAAAAAAGACGAGAAAGGAAAACAGGAGAAAGAGAAGGGAAACGAGAAAATGGGATTGAAGAGAAAAATCAAAACAAAAGAAGGGAAAACAGGAGAAAAAGAAAAGAAACGAGAAACTGGGATTGAAGAGAAAAAAAACACATGAAAGGAAAACAGGAGAAAAGGAAGGGAAACGTGAAAGTGACATTGAAGAGAAAAAAAACACGAGAAACAAAAACAGGAGAAAGTGAAGGGAAACGTGAAAGTGAGATTGAAGAGAAAAAAACAAAACAAAAGAAGGGAAAACAGGAGAAACAGAAGGGAAACGAGAAAGTGGGATTGAAGAGAAAAAACACAAGAAAGGAAAACAGGAGAAAAATAAGGGAAACGAGAAAGTGAGATTGAAGAGAAAAAAACACGAGAAAGGGAAACAGGAGAAAGAGAAGGGAAACGAGAAAGTGAGATTGAAGAGAAAAAAACAAATGAAAAGAAGGGAAAACAGGAGAAAGAGAAGGGAAACGAGAATGTAGGATTGAAATAAAAAAAACACAAGAAAGGAAAACAGGAGAAATAGAAGGGAAACGAGAAAGTGGGATTGAAGAGAAAAAAAAGGCAAAAGTGATGAAAACATAAGAAATAGAAGGAAAACGAAAAAATGGGATTGAAGAAAAAAGAACCACGAGAAAGGAAAACAGGAGAAAGAGAAGGGAAACGAGAAAGTGAGATTGAAGAGAAAAAAACAAAACAAAAGAAGGGAAAACAGGAGGAAAAGAAGGGAAACGAGAAGGTGGGAATGAAGAGAAATAAAAAAAATAAGAAAGGAAAACAGGAGAAATAGAAGGGAAACGAGAATGTAGGATTGAAATAAAAAAAACACAAGAAAAGAAAACAGGAGAAAAAGAAGGGAAACGAGAAAGTGAGATAGAAGAGAAAAAAAAAACACAAGAAAGGAAAACAAAAAAAATAGAAGGGAAACGATAAAATGACATAGAAGAGAAAAAAAAACCCAAGGAAAACAGGAGAAATAGAAGCGAAATGAGAAAATGGGATTGAAGAGAAAAAAAAATAACACAAGAAAGGAAAACAGGAAAAATAGAAGGGAAAAGAGAAAGTAAGATTGAAGAGAAAAAAATACACAAGAAATGAAAATAGGAGAAAAAGAAGGGAAACGAGAAAGTGAGATAGAAGAGAAAAAAAAGACGAGAAAGGAAAACAGGAGAAAGAGAAGGGAAACGAGAAAATGGGATTGAAGAGAAAAAAAACACATGAAAGGAAAACAGGAGAAAAGGAAGGGAAACGTGAAAGTGACATTGAAGAGAAAAAAAACACGAGAAACAAAAACAGGAGAAAGTGAAGGGAAACGTGAAAGTGAGATTGAAGAGAAAAAAACAAAACAAAAGAAGGGAAAACAGGAGAAACAGAAGGGAAACGAGAAAGTGGGATTGAAGAGAAAAAACACAAGAAAGGAAAACAGGAGAAAAATAAGGGAAACGAGAAAGTGAGATTGAAGAGAAAAAAACACGAGAAAGGGAAACAGGAGAAAGAGAAGGGAAACGAGAAAGTGAGATTGAAGAGAAAAAAACAAATCAAAAGAAGGGAAAACAGGAGAAAGAGAAGGGAAACGAGAATGTAGGATTGAAATAAAAAAAACACAAGAAAGGAAAACAGGAGAAAGAGAAGGGAAACTAGAAAGTGGGATTGAAAAGAAACTAAAAACACTAGAAATGAAAACAAGGAGAAATCGAAGGGAAACGAGAAAGTGGGATTGAAGAGAAAAAAAGGCAAAAGTGATGAAAACATAAGAAATAGAAGGGAAACGAGAAAGTGAGATAGAAGAGAAAAAAAAAAAACACAAGAAAGGAAAACAGGAGAAAATGAAGGGAAACAAGAAAATGACATTGAAGAGAAAAAAAAAGACGAGAAAGGAAAACAGTAGAAAGCGAAGAGAAACGAGAAAGTGAGATTGAAGAGAAAAATCAAAACAAAAGAAGGGAAAACTGGAGAAATAGAAGGAAATAGAGAAAGTGGGATTGAAGAGAAAAAGAAACGCAGGAAAAGAAAACAGGAGAAATAGAAGTGAAACGAGCAAGTGTGACTGAGGACAAAAATAAAAAAAAAAATTTAAGAGAAACGAGAATTTGGGATTGAAGAGAAAAAACACACGAAAGGAAAACAAAAAAAAATAGAAGGGAAACGTGAAAGTGAGATTGAAGAGAAAAAAAAAACACGAGAAATGAAAACAGGCGAAAGAGAAGAGAAAACGAGAAAGTGAGATTGAAGAGAAAAAAAATACAAGAAAGGAAAACAGGAGAAATAGAAGGGAAACGAGAAAATAGGTTTGTAGAGAAATAAAATTAAAAAAACACACGAAAGGAAAACAGGAGAAATAGAAGTGGAAAGTGAACGTGGGATTTAAGCGAATAAAACACAAGAAATGTTAAGAGGAGAAATTGAAGGGAAACCAGAAAATGGGATTGAAGAGAAAAAAAAATTACAAGAAAGGAAAACAGGGGAAATAGGACGGTATCGAGAAAGTGGGTTTGAAGAGAAAAAAAAACAGAAGAAAGGAAAACAGGAAAAATAGAAGGGAATCGAGAAAATGGGATTAAAGAGAAAAAAAAACACGAGAATGGAAAACAGGAGAAAAAAAAAGGGAAACGAGAAAGTGGGCTTGAAGAGAAAAAACAAGAAAGGAAAACAGGAGAAATAGAAGGGAAACGAGAAAGTGGGATTGAATAGAAAAAAAAACAAAACAAAAAAACACATGAAAGGAAAACAGGAGAAAAAAAAGGGTAACGAGAAAGTGGGATTGAAGAGAAAAAAAACAAGAATGGAAAACAGGAGAGATAGAAGGAAAACGAGAATGTGGCACAGAAGTGAAAAAAAAAAAACAAAAAAAAAACACAAGTAAGGAAAACAAGAGAAATAGAAGAGAAACGAGAAAGTGTGATTGAAAAGAAACTAAAGACACGAGAAAGGAAAACAGTAGAAATAGAAGGGAAACGAGAAAGTGGGATTGAATAGAAAAAAAAAACAAAAAAAACACAAGAAAGGAAAACAGCGGAAAAAGAAGGGAAACGAGAAAGTGAGATAGAATAGAAAAAAAAAACACAAGAAAGGAAAACAGGAGAAGAAGAAGGGAAACAAAAAAATGACATTGAAGAGAAAAAAAAAACACAAGAAAGGAAAACAGGAAAAATAGAAGGGAAACGAGAAAGTAAGATTGAAGAAAAAAAAATACACAAGAAATGAAAATAGGAGAAAAAGAAGGGAAAAGAGAAAGTGAGATTGAAGAGAAAAATCAAAACAAAAGAAGGGAAAACAGGAGAAATAGAAGGGAAAAGAGAAAGTGACATTGAAGAGAAAAAAAACACAAGAAAGGAAAACAGGAGAAAAAGAAAAGAAACGAGAAAGTGGGATTGAAGAGAAAAAAAACATAGGAAAGGAAAACAGGAGAAAAGGAAGGGAAACGAGAAAGGGACATTGAAGAGAATAAAAACACGAGAAACAAAAACAGGGAAAGAGAAGGGAAACGTGAAAGTGAGATTGAAGAAAAAAAAAACAAAACAAATGAAGGGAAAACAGGAGAAACAGAAGGGAAACGAGAAAGTGGGATTGAAGAGAAAAAAACACAAGAAAGGAAAACAGGAGAAAAATAAGGGAAACGAGAAAGTGAGATTGAAGAGAAAAAAACAAAAGAAAAGAAGGGAAAACAAGAGAAATAGAAGGGAAACGAGAAAGTGGGAATGAAGAGAAATAAAAAACATAAGAACGGAAAACAGGAGAAAGAGAAGGGAAACGAGAAAGTTGGACTGAAGACCAAAAAAAAAACACGAAAAAATAAAAACAGGAGAAATAGAAGCGAAACGAGAAAATGGAATTGAAGAGAAAAAAAAACAAGAAAGGAAAACCGGAGAAAAAGAATGGAAACGAGGAATGGGATTGAAGAGAAAAAAAAGACGAGAAAGGAAAACAGGAGAAAGAGAAGGGAAACGAGAAAGTGAGATTGAAGAGAAAAATCAAAACAAAAGAAGGGAAAACTGGAGAAATAGAAGGAAATAGAGAAAGTGGGATTGGAGAGAAAAAGAAACGCAGGAAAATAAAACAGGAGAAATAGAAGAGAAACGAGAATGTGGGATTGAAGAGAAAAAAACACAAGAAAGGAAAACAAAAAAAATAAAAGGGAAACGAGAAAGTGGGATTGAATGAAAAAAAAAACACAAAAAAAAAAACAGGAGAAAAAGAAGGGAAAAGAGAAAGTGAGATTGAAGAGAAAAAAAAAGACGAGAAAGGAAAACAGGAGAAAGAGAAGGGAAACGAGAAAGTGAGATTTAAGAGAAAAAAACAAAACAAAAGAAGGGAAAACAGGAGGAAAAGAAGGGAAACGAGAAGGTGGGAATGAAGAGAAATAAAAAAAATAAGAAAGGAAAACAGGAGAAATAGAAGGGAAACGAGAATGTAGGATTGAAATAAAAAAACACAAGAAAAGAAAACAGGAGAAAAAGAAGCGAAACGAGAAAGTGAGATAGAAGAGAAAAAAAAACACAAGAAAGGAAAACAAAAAAAATAGAAGGGAAACGATAAAATGACATAGAAAAGAAAAAAAAACCCAAGGAAAACAGGAGAAATAGAAGCGAAATGAGAAAATGGGATTGGAGAGAGAAAAAAATAACACAAGAAAGGAAAACAGGAAAAATAGAAGGGAAAAGAGAAAGTAAGATTGAAGAGAAAAAAATACACAAGAAATGAAAATAGGAGAAAAAGAAGGGAAACGAGAAAGTGAGATAGAAGAGAAAAAAAAGACGAGAAAGGAAAACAGGAGAAAGAGAAGGGAAACGAGAAAATGGGATTGAAGAGAAAAATCAAAACAAAAGAAGGGAAAACAGGAGAAATAGAAGGGAAAAGAGAAAGTGACATAGAAGAGAAAAAAAACACAAGAAAGGAAAATAGGAGAAAGAAAAGGGAAACGAGAAAATGAGATTGAAGAGAAAAATCAAAACAAAAGAAGGGAAAACAGGAGAAATAGAAGGGAAAAGAGAAAGTGACATAGAAGAGAAAAAAAACACAAGAAAGGAAAACAGGAGAAAAAGAAAAGAAACGAGAAACTGGGATTGAAGAGAAAAAAAACACGAGAAACAAAAACAGGAGAAAGTGAAGGGAAACGTGAAAGTGAGATTGAAGAGAAAAAAACAAAACAAAAGAAGGGAAAACAGGAGAAACAGAAGGGAAACGAGAAAGTGGGATTGAAGAGAAAAAACACAAGAAAGGAAAACAGGAGAAAAATAAGGGAAACGAGAAAGTGAGATTGAAGAGTAAAAAACACGAGAAAGGGAAACAGGAGAAAGAGAAGGGAAACGAGAAAGTGAGATTGAAGAGAAAAAAACAAATCAAAAGAAGGGAAAACAGGAGAAAGAGAAGGGAAACGAGAATGTAGGATTGAAATAAAAAAAACACAAGAAAGGAAAACAGTAGAAAGAGAAGGGAAACTAGAAAGTGGGATTGAAAAGAAACTAAAAACACTAGAAATGAAAACAAGGAGAAATCAAAGGGAAACGAGAAAGTGGGATTGAAGAGAAAAAAAGGCAAAAGTGATGAAAACATAAGAAATAGAAGGGAAACGAGAAAGTGAGATAGAAGAGAAAAAAAAAACACAAGAAAGGAAAACAGGAGAAAATGAAGGGAAACAAGAAAATGACATTGAAGAGAAAAAAAAAGACGAGAAAGGAAAACAGTAGAAAGCGAAGAGAAACGAGAAAGTGAGATTGAAGAGAAAAATCAAAACAAAAGAAGGGAAAACTGGAGAAATAGAAGGAAATAGAGAAAGTGGGATTGAAGAGAAAAAGAAACGCAGGAAAAGAAAACAGGAGAAATAGAAGTGAAACGAGCAAGTGTGACTGAGGACAAAAATAAAAAAAAAAATTTAAGAGAAACGAGAATTTGGGATTGAAGAGAAAAAACACACGAAAGGAAAACAAAAAAATAGAAGGGAAACGTGAAAGTGAGATTGAAGAGAAAAAAAAAACACGAGAAATGAAAACAGGCGAAAGAGAAGAGAAAACGAGAAAGTGAGATTGAAGAGAAAAAAAATACAAGAAAGGAAAACAGGAGAAATAGAAGGGAAACGAGAAAATAGGTTTGTAGAGAAATAAAATTAAAAAAACACACGAAAGGAAAACAGGAGAAATAGAAGTGGAAAGTGAACGTGGGATTTAAGCGAATAAAACACAAGAAATGTTAATAGGAGAAATTGAAGGGAAACCAGAAAATGGGATTGAAGAGAAAAAAAAATCACAAGAAAGGAAAACAGGGGAAATAGGACGGTATCGAGAAAGTGGGTTTGAAGAGAAAAAAAACAGAAGAAAGGAAAACAGGAAAAATAGAAGGGAATCGAGAAAATGGGATTGAAGAGAAAAAAAAAACACGAGAATGGAAAACAGGAGAAAAAAAAGGGAAACGAGAAAGTGGGCTTGAAGAGAAAAAAAACAAGAAAGGAAAACAGGAGAAATAGAAGGGAAACGAGAAAGTGGGATTGAATAGAAAAAAAAAACAAAACAAAAAAACACAAGAAAGGAAAACAGGAGAAAAAAAAGGGTAACGAGAAAGTGGGATTGAAGAGAAAAAAAGAACAAGAAAGGAAAACAGGAGAGATAGATGGAAAAAGAGAATGTGGCACATAAGTGAAAAAAAAAAGGAAAAAAAACACAAGAAAGGAAAACAAGAGAAATAAGAGAAACGAGAAAGAGGGATTGCAAAGAAACTAAAAACAAGAGAAAGGAAAATAGGAGAATAAGAAGGGAAACGGGAAAGTGGGATTGAAGAGGAAAAAAATAAACAAGAAAGGAAAACAGGAGAAAAAGAAGGGAAACGAGAAAGTGGGATTGAAGAGGGAAAAATAAACAAGAAAGGAAAACAGGAGAGATAGAAGGAAAACGAGAATGTGGCACAGAATTGAAAAAAAAAAACACAAGAAAGGAAATCAAGAGAAATAGAAGAGAAACGTGAATGTTGGATTGAAAATAAACTAAAAACACTAGAAAGGAAAACAGGAGAAATCGAGGGGAAACGAGAAAGTGGGATTGAATAGAAAAAAAAAACACTAGAAAAAAAAAACAGGAGAAGTAGAAGGGAAACGAGAAAGTGGGATTGAAGAGAAAAAAAAAACTAGAAAGGAAAACAGGAGAGATAGAAGGAAAACGAGAATGTGGCACAGAAGTGAAAAAAAAAACACATGTAAGGAAAACAAGAGAAATAGAAGAGAAACGAGAAAGTGGGATTGAAAAGAAACTAAAAACACTAGAAAGGAAAACAGGAGAAATAGAAGGGAAACGAGAATGTGGGATTAAAGAGAAAAAAAAAAAACAAGAAAGGAAAACAAGAGAGTTAGATGGAAAACGAGAATGTGGCACAGAATTGAAAAAAAAGAATAAAAACACAAGAAAAGAAAACAAGAGAAATAAGAGAAACTAGGAAGTGGGATTGAAAAGAAACTAAAAACACGACAATGGAAAACAGGAGAAGCAGAAGGAAAACGAGAAATTGGGGTTGAATAGAAAAAAAAAACAAAAAAACTCAATAAAGGAAAACAGGAGAAAAAGAAGGGAAACGAGAAAGTGGGATTGAAGAGGAAAAAATAAACAAGAAAGGAAAACAGGAGAGATAGAAGGAAAACGAGAATGTGGCACAGGAGTGAAAAAAAACAGAAGAAAGGAAATCAATAGAAATAGAAGAGAAACGTGAATGTGGGATTGAAAAGAAACTAAAAACACTAGAAAGGAAAAAAGGAGAAAAAGAAGGGAAACGGGAAAGTGGGATTGAAGAGGAAAAAAATAAACAAGAAAGGAAAACAGGAGAGATAGAAGGAAAACGAGAATGTGGCACAGGAGTGAAAAAAAACAGAAGAAAGGAAATCAATAGAAATAGAAGAGAAACGTGAATGTGGGATTGAAAAGAAAATAAAAACACTAGAAAGGAAAACAGGAGAAATAGAAAGGAAACGAGAATGTGGGATTGAAGAGAAAAAAAAACAAGAAAGGAAAACAGGAGAGATAGAAGGAAAACGAGAATGTGGCAAAGAAGTGAAAAAAAAAACACAAGTAAGGAAAACAAGAGAAATAGAAGAGAAACGAGAAATTGGGTTGAAAAGAAACTAAAAACACTAGAAAGGAAAACAGGAGAAATAGAATGGAAACGAGAAAGTGGGATTGAAGAGAAAAAAAAACAAGAAAGGAAAACAAGAGAGATAGATGGATAACGAGAATGTGTCACAGAAGTGAAAAAAAAAAAGAATAAAAACACAAGAAAAGAAAACTAGAGAAATGAGAGAAACGAGAAAGTGGGATTGAAAAGAAAAAAAAGGCAAAAGTGATGAAAACATAAGAAATAGAAGGGAAACGAGAAAGTGGGATTGTAGAGAAAAAAACACAACAAAAGGAAAACAGGAGAAATAGAAGGGAAACGAGAAAGTTTGACTGAAGACAAAAAAAAAACACGAAAAAAAAAAAAACAGGAGAAATAGAAGCGAAACGAGAAAATGGAATTGAAGAGAAAAAAAAACACAAGAAAGGAAAACAGGAGAAAAAGAAGGGAAACGAGAAAGTGAGATAGAAGAGAAAAAAAAACACAAGAAAGGAAAACAGGAGAAAAAGAAGGGAAACGAGAAAGTGAGATAGAAGAGAAAAAAAAAACACAAGAAAGGAAAACAGGATAAAAAGAAGGGAAACAAGAAAATGACATTGAACAGAAAAAAAAGACGAGAAAGGAAAACAGGAGAAAGCGAAGAGAAACGAGAAAGTGAGAATGAAGAGAAAAACCAAAACAAATGAAGGGAAAACTGGAGAAATAGAAGGAAATAGAGAAAGTGGGATTGAAGAGAAAAAGAAACGCAGGAAAAGAAAACAGGAGAAATAGAAGGGAAACGAGCAAGTGTGACTGAGGACAAAAAAAAAAAAAAAAACACGAAAAAATAAACAGGAGAAATTGAAGAGAAACGAGAATTTGGGATTGAAGAGAAAAAACACACGAAAGGAAAACAAAAAAAATAGAAGGGAAACGTGAAAGTGAGATTGAAGAGAAAAAAAAAACACGAGAAATGAAAACAGGCGAAAGAGAAGAGAAAACGAGAAAGTGAGATTGAAGAGAAAAAAAATACAAGAAAGGAAAACAGGAGAAATAGAAGGGAAACGAGAAAATAGGTTTGTAGAGAAATAAAATTAAAAAAACACACGAAAGGAAAACAGGAGAAATAGAAGTGGAAAGTGAACGTGGGATTTAAGCGAATAAAACACAAGAAATGTTAATAGGAGAAATTGAAGGGAAACCAGAAAATGGGATTGAAGAGAAAAAAAAATCACAAGAAAGGAAAACAGGGGAAATAGGACGGTATCGAGAAAGTGGGTTTGAAGAGAAAAAAAACAGAAGAAAGGAAAACAGGAAAAATAGAAGGGAATCGAGAAAATGGGATTGAAGAGAAAAAAAAAACACGAGAATGGAAAACAGGAGAAAAAAAAGGGAAACGAGAAAGTGGGCTTGAAGAGAAAAAAAACAAGAAAGGAAAACAGGAGAAATAGAAGGGAAACGAGAAAGTGGGATTGAATAGAAAAAAAAAACAAAACAAAAAAACACAAGAAAGGAAAACAGGAGAAAAAAAAGGGTAACGAGAAAGTGGGATTGAAGAGAAAAAAAGAACAAGAAAGGAAAACAGGAGAGATAGATGGAAAAAGAGAATGTGGCACATAAGTGAAAAAAAAAAGGAAAAAAAACACAAGAAAGGAAAACAAGAGAAATAAGAGAAACGAGAAAGAGGGATTGCAAAGAAACTAAAAACAAGAGAAAGGAAAATAGGAGAATAAGAAGGGAAACGGGAAAGTGGGATTGAAGAGGAAAAAAATAAACAAGAAAGGAAAACAGGAGAAAAAGAAGGGAAACGAGAAAGTGGGATTGAAGAGGGAAAAATAAACAAGAAAGGAAAACAGGAGAGATAGAAGGAAAACGAGAATGTGGCACAGAATTGAAAAAAAAAACACAAGAAAGGAAATCAAGAGAAATAGAAGAGAAACGTGAATGTTGGATTGAAAATAAACTAAAAACACTAGAAAGGAAAACAGGAGAAATCGAGGGGAAACGAGAAAGTGGGATTGAATAGAAAAAAAAAACACTAGAAAAAAAAAAACAGGAGAAGTAGAAGGGAAACGAGAAAGTGGGATTGAAGAGAAAAAAAAAACTAGAAAGGAAAACAGGAGAGATAGAAGGAAAACGAGAATGTGGCACAGAAGTGAAAAAAAAAACACATGTAAGGAAAACAAGAGAAATAGAAGAGAAACGAGAAAGTGGGATTGAAAAGAAACTAAAAACACTAGAAAGGAAAACAGGAGAAATAGAAGGGAAACGAGAATGTGGGATTAAAGAGAAAAAAAAAAACAAGAAAGGAAAACAAGAGAGTTAGATGGAAAACGAGAATGTGGCACAGAATTGAAAAAAAAGAATAAAAACACAAGAAAAGAAAACAAGAGAAATAAGAGAAACTAGGAAGTGGGATTGAAAAGAAACTAAAAACACGACAATGGAAAACAGGAGAAGCAGAAGGAAAACGAGAAATTGGGGTTGAATAGAAAAAAAAAACAAAAAAACTCAATAAAGGAAAACAGGAGAAAAAGAAGGGAAACGAGAAAGTGGGATTGAAGAGGAAAAAATAAACAAGAAAGGAAAACAGGAGAGATAGAAGGAAAACGAGAATGTGGCACAGGAGTGAAAAAAAACAGAAGAAAGGAAATCAATAGAAATAGAAGAGAAACGTGAATGTGGGATTGAAAAGAAACTAAAAACACTAGAAAGGAAAAAAGGAGAAAAAGAAGGGAAACGGGAAAGTGGGATTGAAGAGGAAAAAAATAAACAAGAAAGGAAAACAGGAGAGATAGAAGGAAAACGAGAATGTGGCACAGGAGTGAAAAAAAACAGAAGAAAGGAAATCAATAGAAATAGAAGAGAAACGTGAATGTGGGATTGAAAAGAAAATAAAAACACTAGAAAGGAAAACAGGAGAAATAGAAAGGAAACGAGAATGTGGGATTGAAGAGAAAAAAAAACAAGAAAGGAAAACAGGAGAGATAGAAGGAAAACGAGAATGTGGCAAAGAAGTGAAAAAAAAAACACAAGTAAGGAAAACAAGAGAAATAGAAGAGAAACGAGAAATTGGGTTGAAAAGAAACTAAAAACACTAGAAAGGAAAACAGGAGAAATAGAATGGAAACGAGAAAGTGGGATTGAAGAGAAAAAAAAACAAGAAAGGAAAACAAGAGAGATAGATGGATAACGAGAATGTGTCACAGAAGTGAAAAAAAAAAAGAATAAAAACACAAGAAAAGAAAACTAGAGAAATGAGAGAAACGAGAAAGTGGGATTGAAAAGAAAAAAAAGGCAAAAGTGATGAAAACATAAGAAATAGAAGGGAAACGAGAAAGTGGGATTGTAGAGAAAAAAACACAACAAAAGGAAAACAGGAGAAATAGAAGGGAAACGAGAAAGTTTGACTGAAGACAAAAAAAAAACACGAAAAAAAAAAAACAGGAGAAATAGAAGCGAAACGAGAAAATGGAATTGAAGAGAAAAAAAAACACAAGAAAGGAAAACAGGAGAAAAAGAAGGGAAACGAGAAAGTGAGATAGAAGAGAAAAAAAAACACAAGAAAGGAAAACAGGAGAAAAAGAAGGGAAACGAGAAAGTGAGATAGAAGAGAAAAAAAAAACACAAGAAAGGAAAACAGGATAAAAAGAAGGGAAACAAGAAAATGACATTGAACAGAAAAAAAAGACGAGAAAGGAAAACAGGAGAAAGCGAAGAGAAACGAGAAAGTGAGAATGAAGAGAAAAACCAAAACAAATGAAGGGAAAACTGGAGAAATAGAAGGAAATAGAGAAAGTGGGATTGAAGAGAAAAAGAAACGCAGGAAAAGAAAACAGGAGAAATAGAAGGGAAACGAGCAAGTGTGACTGAGGACAAAAAAAAAAAAAAAAACACGAAAAAATAAACAGGAGAAATTGAAGAGAAACGAGAATTTGGGATTGAAGAGAAAAAACACACGAAAGGAAAACAAAAAAAATAGAAGGGAAACGTGAAAGTGAGATTGAAGAGAAAAAAAAAACACGAGAAATGAAAACAGGCGAAAGAGAAGAGAAAACGAGAAAGTGAGATTGAAGAGAAAAAAAATACAAGAAAGGAAAACAGGAGAAATAGAAGGGAAACGAGAAAATAGGTTTGTAGAGAAATAAAATTAAAAAAACACACGAAAGGAAAACAGGAGAAATAGAAGTGGAAAGTGAACGTGGGATTTAAGCGAATAAAACACAAGAAATGTTAATAGGAGAAATTGAAGGGAAACCAGAAAATGGGATTGAAGAGAAAAAAAAATCACAAGAAAGGAAAACAGGGGAAATAGGACGGTATCGAGAAAGTGGGTTTGAAGAGAAAAAAAACAGAAGAAAGGAAAACAGGAAAAATAGAAGGGAATCGAGAAAATGGGATTGAAGAGAAAAAAAAAACACGAGAATGGAAAACAGGAGAAAAAAAAGGGAAACGAGAAAGTGGGCTTGAAGAGAAAAAAAACAAGAAAGGAAAACAGGAGAAATAGAAGGGAAACGAGAAAGTGGGATTGAATAGAAAAAAAAAACAAAACAAAAAAACACAAGAAAGGAAAACAGGAGAAAAAAAAGGGTAACGAGAAAGTGGGATTGAAGAGAAAAAAAGAACAAGAAAGGAAAACAGGAGAGATAGATGGAAAAAGAGAATGTGGCACATAAGTGAAAAAAAAAAGGAAAAAAAAACACAAGAAAGGAAAACAAGAGAAATAAGAGAAACGAGAAAGAGGGATTGCAAAGAAACTAAAAACAAGAGAAAGGAAAATAGGAGAATAAGAAGGGAAACGGGAAAGTGGGATTGAAGAGGAAAAAAATAAACAAGAAAGGAAAACAGGAGAAAAAGAAGGGAAACGAGAAAGTGGGATTGAAGAGGGAAAAATAAACAAGAAAGGAAAACAGGAGAGATAGAAGGAAAACGAGAATGTGGCACAGAATTGAAAAAAAAAACACAAGAAAGGAAATCAAGAGAAATAGAAGAGAAACGTGAATGTTGGATTGAAAATAAACTAAAAACACTAGAAAGGAAAACAGGAGAAATCGAGGGGAAACGAGAAAGTGGGATTGAATAGAAAAAAAAAACACTAGAAAAAAAAAAACAGGAGAAGTAGAAGGGAAACGAGAAAGTGGGATTGAAGAGAAAAAAAAAACTAGAAAGGAAAACAGGAGAGATAGAAGGGAAACGAGAATGTGGCACAGAAGTGAAAAAAAAAACACATGTAAGGAAAACAAGAGAAATAGAAGAGAAACGAGAAAGTGGGATTGAAAAGAAACTAAAAACACTAGAAAGGAAAACAGGAGAAATAGAAGGGAAACGAGAATGTGGGATTAAAGAGAAAAAAAAAAAACAAGAAAGGAAAACAAGAGAGTTAGATGGAAAACGAGAATGTGGCACAGAATTGAAAAAAAAGAATAAAAACACAAGAAAAGAAAACAAGAGAAATAAGAGAAACTAGGAAGTGGGATTGAAAAGAAACTAAAAACACGACAATGGAAAACAGGAGAAGCAGAAGGAAAACGAGAAATTGGGGTTGAATAGAAAAAAAAAACAAAAAAACTCAATAAAGGAAAACAGGAGAAAAAGAAGGGAAACGAGAAAGTGGGATTGAAGAGGAAAAAATAAACAAGAAAGGAAAACAGGAGAGATAGAAGGAAAACGAGAATGTGGCACAGGAGTGAAAAAAAACAGAAGAAAGGAAATCAATAGAAATAGAAGAGAAAAGTGAATGTGGGATTGAAAAGAAACTAAAAACACTAGAAAGGAAAAAAGGAGAAAAAGAAGGGAAACGGGAAAGTGGGATTGAAGAGGAAAAAAATAAACAAGAAAGGAAAACAGGAGAGATAGAAGGAAAACGAGAATGTGGCACAGGAGTGAAAAAAAACAGAAGAAAGGAAATCAATAGAAATAGAAGAGAAACGTGAATGTGGGATTGAAAAGAAAATAAAAACACTAGAAAGGAAAACAGGAGAAATAGAAAGGAAACGAGAATGTGGGATTGAAGAGAAAAAAAAACAAGAAAGGAAAACAGGAGAGATAGAAGGAAAACGAGAATGTGGCAAAGAAATGAAAAAAAAAACACAAGTAAGGAAAACAAGAGAAATAGAAGAGAAACGAGAAATTGGGTTGAAAAGAAACTAAAAACACTAGAAAGGAAAACAGGAGAAATAGAATGGAAACGAGAAAGTGGGATTGAAGAGAAAAAAAAACAAGAAAGGAAAACAAGAGAGATAGATGGATAACGAGAATGTGTCACAGAAGTGAAAAAAAAAAAGAATAAAAACACAAGAAAAGAAAACTAGAGAAATGAGAGAAACGAGAAAGTGGGATTGAAAAGAAAAAAATGGCAAAAGTGATGAAAACATAAGAAATAGAAGGGAAACGAGAAAGTGGGATTGTAGAGAAAAAAACACAACAAAAGGAAAACAGGAGAAATAGAAGGGAAACGAGAAAGTTTGACTGAAGACAAAAAAAAAACACGAAAAAAAAAAAAACAGGAGAAATAGAAGCGAAACGAGAAAATGGAATTGAAGAGAAAAAAAAACACAAGAAAGGAAAACAGGAGAAAAAGAAGGGAAACGAGAAAGTGAGATAGAAGAGAAAAAAAAACACAAGAAAGGAAAACAGGAGAAAAAGAAGGGAAACGAGAAAGTGAGATAGAAGAGAAAAAAAAACACAAGAAAGGAAAACAGGATAAAAAGAAGGGAAACAAGAAAATGACATTGAACAGAAAAAAAAGACGAGAAAGGAAAACAGGAGAAAGCGAAGAGAAACGAGAAAGTGAGAATGAAGAGAAAAACCAAAACAAATGAAGGGAAAACTGGAGAAATAGAAGGAAATAGAGAAAGTGGGATTGAAGAGAAAAAGAAACGCAGGAAAAGAAAACAGGAGAAATAGAAGGGAAACGAGCAAGTGTGACTGAGGACAAAAAAAAAAAAAAAACACGAAAAAATAAACAGGAGAAATTGAAGAGAAACGAGAATTTGGGATTGAAGAGAAAAAACACACGAAAGGAAAACAAAAAAAATAGAAGGGAAACGTGAAAGTGAGATTGAAGAGAAAAAAAAAACACGAGAAATGAAAACAGGCGAAAGAGAAGAGAAAACGAGAAAGTGAGATTGAAGAGAAAAAAAATACAAGAAAGGAAAACAGGAGAAATAGAAGGGAAACGAGAAAATAGGTTTGTAGAGAAATAAAATTAAAAAAACACACGAAAGGAAAACAGGAGAAATAGAAGTGGAAAGTGAACGTGGGATTTAAGCGAATAAAACACAAGAAATGTTAATAGGAGAAATTGAAGGGAAACCAGAAAATGGGATTGAAGAGAAAAAAAAATCACAAGAAAGGAAAACAGGGGAAATAGGACGGTATCGAGAAAGTGGGTTTGAAGAGAAAAAAAACAGAAGAAAGGAAAACAGGAAAAATAGAAGGGAATCGAGAAAATGGGATTGAAGAGAAAAAAAAAACACGAGAATGGAAAACAGGAGAAAAAAAAGGGAAACGAGAAAGTGGGCTTGAAGAGAAAAAAAACAAGAAAGGAAAACAGGAGAAATAGAAGGGAAACGAGAAAGTGGGATTGAATAGAAAAAAAAAACAAAACAAAAAAACACAAGAAAGGAAAACAGGAGAAAAAAAAGGGTAACGAGAAAGTGGGATTGAAGAGAAAAAAAGAACAAGAAAGGAAAACAGGAGAGATAGATGGAAAAAGAGAATGTGGCACATAAGTGAAAAAAAAAAGGAAAAAAAACACAAGAAAGGAAAACAAGAGAAATAAGAGAAACGAGAAAGAGGGATTGCAAAGAAACTAAAAACAAGAGAAAGGAAAATAGGAGAATAAGAAGGGAAACGGGAAAGTGGGATTGAAGAGGAAAAAAATAAACAAGAAAGGAAAACAGGAGAAAAAGAAGGGAAACGAGAAAGTGGGATTGAAGAGGGAAAAATAAACAAGAAAGGAAAACAGGAGAGATAGAAGGAAAACGAGAATGTGGCACAGAATTGAAAAAAAAAACACAAGAAAGGAAATCAAGAGAAATAGAAGAGAAACGTGAATGTTGGATTGAAAATAAACTAAAAACACTAGAAAGGAAAACAGGAGAAATCGAGGGGAAACGAGAAAGTGGGATTGAATAGAAAAAAAAAACACTAGAAAAAAAAAACAGGAGAAGTAGAAGGGAAACGAGAAAGTGGGATTGAAGAGAAAAAAAAAACTAGAAAGGAAAACAGGAGAGATAGAAGGAAAACGAGAATGTGGCACAGAAGTGAAAAAAAAAACACATGTAAGGAAAACAAGAGAAATAGAAGAGAAACGAGAAAGTGGGATTGAAAAGAAACTAAAAACACTAGAAAGGAAAACAGGAGAAATAGAAGGGAAACGAGAATGTGGGATTAAAGAGAAAAAAAAAAAAACAAGAAAGGAAAACAAGAGAGTTAGATGGAAAACGAGAATGTGGCACAGAATTGAAAAAAAAGAATAAAAACACAAGAAAAGAAAACAAGAGAAATAAGAGAAACTAGGAAGTGGGATTGAAAAGAAACTAAAAACACGACAATGGAAAACAGGAGAAGCAGAAGGAAAACGAGAAATTGGGGTTGAATAGAAAAAAAAAACAAAAAAACTCAATAAAGGAAAACAGGAGAAAAAGAAGGGAAACGAGAAAGTGGGATTGAAGAGGAAAAAATAAACAAGAAAGGAAAACAGGAGAGATAGAAGGAAAACGAGAATGTGGCACAGGAGTGAAAAAAAACAGAAGAAAGGAAATCAATAGAAATAGAAGAGAAACGTGAATGTGGGATTGAAAAGAAACTAAAAACACTAGAAAGGAAAAAAGGAGAAAAAGAAGGGAAACGGGAAAGTGGGATTGAAGAGGAAAAAAATAAACAAGAAAGGAAAACAGGAGAGATAGAAGGAAAACGAGAATGTGGCACAGGAGTGAAAAAAAACAGAAGAAAGGAAATCAATAGAAATAGAAGAGAAACGTGAATGTGGGATTGAAAAGAAAATAAAAACACTAGAAAGGAAAACAGGAGAAATAGAAAGGAAACGAGAATGTGGGATTGAAGAGAAAAAAAAACAAGAAAGGAAAACAGGAGAGATAGAAGGAAAACGAGAATGTGGCAAAGAAGTGAAAAAAAAAACACAAGTAAGGAAAACAAGAGAAATAGAAGAGAAACGAGAAATTGGGTTGAAAAGAAACTAAAAACACTAGAAAGGAAAACAGGAGAAATAGAATGGAAACGAGAAAGTGGGATTGAAGAGAAAAAAAAACAAGAAAGGAAAACAAGAGAGATAGATGGATAACGAGAATGTGTCACAGAAGTGAAAAAAAAAAAGAATAAAAACACAAGAAAAGAAAACTAGAGAAATGAGAGAAACGAGAAAGTGGGATTGAAAAGAAAAAAAAGGCAAAAGTGATGAAAACATAAGAAATAGAAGGGAAACGAGAAAGTGGGATTGTAGAGAAAAAAACACAACAAAAGGAAAACAGGAGAAATAGAAGGGAAACGAGAAAGTTTGACTGAAGACAAAAAAAAAACACGAAAAAAAAAAAACAGGAGAAATAGAAGCGAAACGAGAAAATGGAATTGAAGAGAAAAAAAAACACAAGAAAGGAAAACAGGAGAAAAAGAAGGGAAACGAGAAAGTGAGATAGAAGAGAAAAAAAAACACAAGAAAGGAAAACAGGAGAAAAAGAAGGGAAACGAGAAAGTGAGATAGAAGAGAAAAAAAAACACAAGAAAGGAAAACAGGATAAAAAGAAGGGAAACAAGAAAATGACATTGAACAGAAAAAAAAGACGAGAAAGGAAAACAGGAGAAAGCGAAGAGAAACGAGAAAGTGAGAATGAAGAGAAAAACCAAAACAAATGAAGGGAAAACTGGAGAAATAGAAGGAAATAGAGAAAGTGGGATTGAAGAGAAAAAGAAACGCAGGAAAAGAAAACAGGAGAAATAGAAGGGAAACGAGCAAGTGTGACTGAGGACAAAAAAAAAAAAAAAAACACGAAAAAATAAACAGGAGAAATTGAAGAGAAACGAGAATTTGGGATTGAAGAGAAAAAACACACGAAAGGAAAACAAAAAAAATAGAAGGGAAACGTGAAAGTGAGATTGAAGAGAAAAAAAAAACACGAGAAATGAAAACAGGCGAAAGAGAAGAGAAAACGAGAAAGTGAGATTGAAGAGAAAAAAAATACAAGAAAGGAAAACAGGAGAAATAGAAGGGAAACGAGAAAATAGGTTTGTAGAGAAATAAAATTAAAAAAACACACGAAAGGAAAACAGGAGAAATAGAAGTGGAAAGTGAACGTGGGATTTAAGCGAATAAAACACAAGAAATGTTAATAGGAGAAATTGAAGGGAAACCAGAAAATGGGATTGAAGAGAAAAAAAAATCACAAGAAAGGAAAACAGGGGAAATAGGACGGTATCGAGAAAGTGGGTTTGAAGAGAAAAAAAACAGAAGAAAGGAAAACAGGAAAAATAGAAGGGAATCGAGAAAATGGGATTGAAGAGAAAAAAAAAACACGAGAATGGAAAACAGGACAAAAAAAAGGGAAACGAGAAAGTGGGCTTGAAGAGAAAAAAAACAAGAAAGGAAAACAGGAGAAATAGAAGGGAAACGAGAAAGTGGGATTGAATAGAAAAAAAAAACAAAACAAAAAAACACAAGAAAGGAAAACAGGAGAAAAAAAAGGGTAACGAGAAAGTGGGATTGAAGAGAAAAAAAGAACAAGAAAGGAAAACAGGAGAGATAGATGGAAAAAGAGAATGTGGCACATAAGTGAAAAAAAAAGGAAAAAAAAACACAAGAAAGGAAAACAAGAGAAATAAGAGAAACGAGAAAGAGGGATTGCAAAGAAACTAAAAACAAGAGAAAGGAAAATAGGAGAATAAGAAGGGAAACGGGAAAGTGGGATTGAAGAGGAAAAAAATAAACAAGAAAGGAAAACAGGAGAAAAAGAAGGGAAACGAGAAAGTGGGATTGAAGAGGGAAAAATAAACAAGAAAGGAAAACAGGAGAGATAGAAGGAAAACGAGAATGTGGCACAGAATTGAAAAAAAAAACACAAGAAAGGAAATCAAGAGAAATAGAAGAGAAACGTGAATGTTGGATTGAAAATAAACTAAAAACACTAGAAAGGAAAACAGGAGAAATCGAGGGGAAACGAGAAAGTGGGATTGAATAGAAAAAAAAAACACTAGAAAAAAAAAAACAGGAGAAGTAGAAGGGAAACGAGAAAGTGGGATTGAAGAGAAAAAAAAAACTAGAAAGGAAAACAGGAGAGATAGAAGGGAAACGAGAATGTGGCACAGAAGTGAAAAAAAAAACACATGTAAGGAAAACAAGAGAAATAGAAGAGAAACGAGAAAGTGGGATTGAAAAGAAACTAAAAACACTAGAAAGGAAAACAGGAGAAATAGAAGGGAAACGAGAATGTGGGATTAAAGAGAAAAAAAAAAACAAGAAAGGAAAACAAGAGAGTTAGATGGAAAACGAGAATGTGGCACAGAATTGAAAAAAAAGAATAAAAACACAAGAAAAGAAAACAAGAGAAATAAGAGAAACTAGGAAGTGGGATTGAAAAGAAACTAAAAACACGACAATGGAAAACAGGAGAAGCAGAAGGAAAACGAGAAATTGGGGTTGAATAGAAAAAAAAAACAAAAAAACTCAATAAAGGAAAACAGGAGAAAAAGAAGGGAAACGAGAAAGTGGGATTGAAGAGGAAAAAATAAACAAGAAAGGAAAACAGGAGAGATAGAAGGAAAACGAGAATGTGGCACAGGAGTGAAAAAAAACAGAAGAAAGGAAATCAATAGAAATAGAAGAGAAACGTGAATGTGGGATTGAAAAGAAACTAAAAACACTAGAAAGGAAAAAAGGAGAAAAAGAAGGGAAACGGGAAAGTGGGATTGAAGAGGAAAAAAATAAACAAGAAAGGAAAACAGGAGAGATAGAAGGAAAACGAGAATGTGGCACAGGAGTGAAAAAAAACAGAAGAAAGGAAATCAATAGAAATAGAAGAGAAACGTGAATGTGGGATTGAAAAGAAAATAAAAACACTAGAAAGGAAAACAGGAGAAATAGAAAGGAAACGAGAATGTGGGATTGAAGAGAAAAAAAAACAAGAAAGGAAAACAGGAGAGATAGAAGGAAAACGAGAATGTGGCAAAGAAGTGAAAAAAAAAACACAAGTAAGGAAAACAAGAGAAATAGAAGAGAAACGAGAAATTGGGTTGAAAAGAAACTAAAAACACTAGAAAGGAAAACAGGAGAAATAGAATGGAAACAAGAAAGTGGGATTGAAGAGAAAAAAAAACAAGAAAGGAAAACAAGAGAGATAGATGGATAACGAGAATGTGTCACAGAAGTGAAAAAAAAAAGAATAAAAACACAAGAAAAGAAAACTAGAGAAATGAGAGAAACGAGAAAGTGGGATTGAAAAGAAAAAAAAGGCAAAAGTGATGAAAACATAAGAAATAGAAGGGAAACGAGAAAGTGGGATTGTAGAGAAAAAAACACAACAAAAGGAAAACAGGAGAAATAGAAGGGAAACGAGAAAGTTTGACTGAAGACAAAAAAAAAACACGAAAAAAAAAAAAACAGGAGAAATAGAAGCGAAACGAGAAAATGGAATTGAAGAGAAAAAAAAACACAAGAAAGGAAAACAGGAGAAAAAGAAGGGAAACGAGAAAGTGAGATAGAAGAGAAAAAAAAACACAAGAAAGGAAAACAGGAGAAAAAGAAGGGAAACGAGAAAGTGAGATAGAAGAGAAAAAAAAACACAAGAAAGGAAAACAGGATAAAAAGAAGGGAAACAAGAAAATGACATTGAACAGAAAAAAAAGACGAGAAAGGAAAACAGGAGAAAGCGAAGAGAAACGAGAAAGTGAGAATGAAGAGAAAAACCAAAACAAATGAAGGGAAAACTGGAGAAATAGAAGGAAATAGAGAAAGTGGGATTGAAGAGAAAAAGAAACGCAGGAAAAGAAAACAGGAGAAATAGAAGGGAAACGAGCAAGTGTGACTGAGGACAAAAAAAAAAAAAAAACACGAAAAAATAAACAGGAGAAATTGAAGAGAAACGAGAATTTGGGATTGAAGAGAAAAAAACACAGAAAGGAAAACAAAAAAAATAGAAGGGAAACGAGAAAGTGAGATTGAAGAGAAAAAAAAAAACGAGAAAGGAAAACAGGAGAAAGAGAAGGGAAACGAGAAGGTGGGAATGAAGAGAAATAAAAACATAAGAAAGGAAAACAGGAGAAATAGAAGGGAAACGAGAAAGTGAGATTGAAGAGAAAAAAAAAAACACGAGAAATGAAAACAGGCGAAAGAGAAGAGAAAACGAGAAAGTGTGATTGAAGAGAAAAAAAACACACAAGAAAGGAAAACATGAGAAATAGGACGGTATCGAGAAAGTGGGTTTGAAGAGAAAAAAACAGAAGAAAGGAAAACAGGAAAAATAGAAAGGAATCAAGAAAATGGGTTTGAAGAGAAAAAAAAAACACGAGAATGGAAAACAGGAGTAAAAAAAGGGAAACGAGAAAGTGGGATTAATGAGAAAAAAAAACAAGAAAGGAAAACAGGAGAAATAGAAGGGAAACGAGAAAGTGGGATTGAATAGAAAAAAAACAAAAAAAAAAAAAACACAAGAAAGGAAAACAGGAGAAAAAAAAGGGTAACGAGAAAGTGGGATTGAAGAGAAAAAAAAACAAGAATGGAAAACAGGAGAGATAGAAGGAAAACGAGTATGTGGCACAGAAGTGAAAAAAAAACAAAACAAAAAAAAAACACAAGTAAGGAAAACAAGAGAAATAGAAGAGAAACGAGAAAGTGTGATTCAAAAAAAGAAACTAAAGACACGAGAAAGGAAAACAGTAGAAATAGAAGGGAAACGAGAAAGTGGGATTGAATAGAAAAAAAAACCAAAAAAAACACAAGAAAGGAAAACAGCGGAAAAAGAAGGGAAACGAGAAAGTGAGATAGAATAGAAAAAAAAAACACAAGAAAGGAAAACAGGAGAAGAAGAAGGGAAACGAGAAAGTGGGATTGAAGAGAAAAAAAAAAAACAAAAAAACACAAGAAAGGAAAACAGGGGAAAAAGAAGGGAAACGAGAAAGTGGGATTGAAGAGAAAAAAATCACAAGAAAGGAAAACAGGAGAGATAGATGGAAAAAGAGAATATGGCACAGAATTGAAAAAAAAAATAAACACAAGTAAGGAAAACAAGAGAAATAGAAGAGAAACGAGAAAGTGGGTTGAAAAGAAACTAAAAACACTAGAAAGGAAAACAGGAGAAATAGAATGGAAACGAGAAAGTTGGATTGAAGAGAAAAAAAACAAGAAAGGAAAACAGGAGAGATAGAAGGAAAACGAGAATGTGGCACAGAAGTGAAAAAAAAAAAAAACACAAGTAAGGAAAACAAGAGAAATAGAAGAGAAACGAGAAAGTGGGATTGAATAGAAAAAAAACAAAAAAACTCAAGAAAGGAAAATAGGAGAAAAAGAAGGGAAACGGGAAAGTGGGATTGAAGAGGAAAAAAATAAACAAGAAAGGAAATCAGGAGAGATAGAAGGAAAACGAGAATGTGGCACAGAAATGAAAAAAAAAAAACACAAGAAAGGAAATCAAGAGAAATAGAAGAGAAACGTGAATGTGGGATTCAAAAGAAACTAAAAACACTAGAAAGGAAAACAGGAGAAATAGAAGGGAAACGAGAATGTGGGATTGAAGTGAAAAAAAAACAAGAAAGGAAAACAAGAGAGATAGATGGAAAACGAGAATGTGGCACAGAATTGAAAAAAAAGAATAAAAACACAAGAAAAGAAAACAAGAGAAATAAGAGAAACTAGGATGTGGAAAAAGAAACTAAAAACACGACAATGGAAAACAGGAGAAGCAGAAGGAAATCGAGAAAGTGGGGTTGAATAGAAAAAAAAACAAAAAACTCAATAAAGGAAAACAGGAGAAAAAGAAGGGAAACGAGAAAGTGGGATTGAAGAGGAAAAAAATAAACAAGAAAGGAATGCAGGAGAGTTAGAAGGAAAACGAGAATGTGGCACAGGAGTGAAAAAAAAAACAAAAAAAAAACACAAGAAAGGAAAACAAGACAAATAGAAGAGAAACGAGAAAGTGGGATTGAAAAGCACCTAAAAACAAGATAAAGGAAAACAGGAGAAAAACAAGGGAAACAAGAAAGTGGGATTGAATAGAAAAAAAAAACACAAGAAAGGAAAACAGGAGAAAAAGAAGGGAAACGAGAAAGTGAGATTGAAGACAAAAAAAAAACACGAGAAAGAAAAACAGGAGAAAGAGGAGGGGAACGAGTAAGTGAGATTGAAGAGAAAAAAAAAAAAACAAAACAAAAGAAGAGAAATCAGGCGAAATAGAAGGGAAACGAGAAAGTGAGATTGAAGAGAAAATAAAAAAAACACAAGAAAGGAAAACAGGAGAAATAGATGGGAAATCGGAAAGTTGGATTGAAGAGAAATGAAAAATATAAGAAATGAAAACAGGAGAAAGAGAAGGGAAATGAGAAAGTGGGATTGAAGAGAAAAAAATAATCACAAGAAAGGAAAACTGGGGAAATAGATGGGAATCTAGAATTTAGGATTGAAAAGAAAAAAAAATCAGAAGAAAGGAAAACAGGAGAAAAAAAAGGGAAACGCGTAAGTGGGATTGAAGAGAAAAAAAAAACTCCAGAAAGGAAAACAGGAGAAATAGAAGGAAATCTTGAAAGTGGGATTGAAGAGAAAAGAAACACAAGAAAGGAATACAGGTGAAATAGTATGGAAACTTGATAGTGGCATTGAAGAGAAAAAAAAACACAAGGAAGGAAAACAGGAGAAATAGAAGGGAAAGGAGAAAGTGGGATTGAAGAGAAAAAAATATCATAAGAAAGGAAAACTGGAGAAAAAACATGAAACGAGAAAGTGGGATTGAATTGTAAAAAAAAAAAAACACCAGAAAGCAAAACTGGAGAAATAGAAGGGAAACGGGAAAGTGGGATTAATAGAAAAAAAAAACACAACAAAGGAAGAAAACAGGAAAAATAGAAGGGAAACGTGATAGTGTTTTGACGAGAAAAAAACACAAGAAATGAAAACGCGAGTAAAAAAGTGAACGAGAAATTGCAATTGGAGAGAAAAAATAAACACAAGAAAGCAAAATAGGAGAAATATAAGGGCAATGTGAAAGTGGGATTGCAAAGCAAAAAAATTACACAAGAAAGGAAAACTGGAGAAATGGAAGGGAAACGAAAAAGTGAGATTGATGAGAAAAAAAAAAAACAAGAAATGAAAACAGGAGAAATAGAAGGGAATTGAGGAAGTGGGATTAAAGAGAGAAAAATAACACAAGAAAAGAAAACAGGAGAAAAAAAGGGAAACGAGAAAGTGGGATTAAAGAGAAAAAAAACACAAGAAAGCAGAACAGGAGAAATAAAAGGGAAATATGAATGTGGGTTTAAAGAGAAAAAAACACATGATAGGAAAACAGGAGAAATAGAAAGGAAACATGAAAGTAGGATTGAAGAGAAAAAAAAACCCCAAAAAACAAAAGAAAGGAAAACTGGATGAAAAGAAGTGAAACGAGAATTTGGGATACAAGAGAAAAAAAAAACACAACAAAGGAAAACAGGAGTAAAAAATGGAACGTGTATGTGGGATTGCAGAGAAAAAAATATACACAAGAAAGCAAAACAGGAGAAATACAAGGGCAATGTGAAAGTGGGTTTGCAGAGAAAAAAATACACAAGAAAGGAAAACTGGAGAAATAGAAGGGAATCTAGAAAGTGGGATTGAAGAGAAAAAATATCATAAGAAAAGAAAACAGGAGAAAAAAAGGGAAACGAGAAATTTGAATTGAAGAGGAAAAAAAACACAAGAAAGCAAAACAGGAGATATAAAAGGGAAATGTGAATGTGGGATATAAGAGAAAAAAACACAAGAAAGGAAAACAGGAGAAATAGAAAGGAAACGAGAAAGTGGGATTGAAGTGAAAAAAAAAAAGAAAAAACAAAAGTAAGGAAAAATGGAGAAATAGAAGTGAAACGAGAAAGTGGGTCTGAAGAGAATAAAAAATCACAACAAAAGAAAACAGGAGAAATAGAAGGGAAACTGAAAGTGGTTTGATGAGAAAAAATAAAACACAAGAAAGGAAAACAGGAGAAAAAAAGGGTACGAGAGAGTGGGATTTTAGAGAAAAAAATAAACACAAGAAAGCAAAACAGGAGAAATAGAAGGGAAATCGGAAAGTGGGATTGAAGAGAAATAAAAAAAAACATAAGAGAGGAAAACTGGAGAAATAGAAGGGAAACGAGAAATTGGGATTGAAGAGAAATAAAAAAAAACATGAGAAACGAAAAGAGGAAAAAAAAAGGGAAACGAGAAAGTGGGATGTAAGAGAAAAAAATACACAAGAAAGGAAATCAGGAGAAATAGAAGGAAAACGGCAAAGTTGGATTGAAGAGAAAAAAAATACTCAAGAAAGGATAACAGGAGAAATAGAAGGGCAACTTGAAAGTAGGATTGAAGAGAAAAAAACACAAGAAAGGAAAACAGGAGAAATAGAAGTGAAACTAGAAATTGGGATTGAAGAGAAAAAATACAAGAGAGGAAAACAGGAGTAATTAAACGGAATCGTGAAAGTGGTATTGAAGAGAAAAAAAAATCACTAGAAAGGAAAATTGGAGAAATAGTAGGGTAACTAGAAATTGGGATTGAAGAGAAAAAAATACAAGAAAGGAAAACTGGAGAAATAGAAGTGAAACGAGAAAGTGGGATTGAATACAAAAAAAAAAAAAACGCAAGAAAGGAAAACAGCAGAAATAGAAGGGAATCAAGAAAGTGGTATTGAAGAGAAAAAAAAAAAAAAACACTAGAAAGGAAAACTGGAGAAATAGAAGGGAAACCAGAAAGTCGGATTGAAGAGAAAAAAGAAAACACAAGAAAGTAATCGGTAATTCAGACCGGTAAATATTGTTAATGCTGTTTATTATAAGCAGAGCATTTTCTTAAATATCTCTATACAAAAAAAAAGTATAAACATAAAAATGTCTGCATATATATATATGTGTGTCTTATGTTATGGTTAAACATACTTTTTTGTTTCAGTATTAACGTCACGTGTTAGAAATGGTAAAATTAATGAGAAAGACTAGATAGGAAGTGCACCTTACGTTTTAATTAGGAAATATCGGAATTTTGTTTTTCTAAAATTCATAAGGCCACAGCCATTTTTTATAAATGACTTTTTGCCGATTCCTGATAAGAAGGAAGAAAGAAAAATAAAGAAAACTGTAAAAAAAAAAAAAGAATTAAGATGCATTATTTATATTCTTTTTCTGACGACATGATTCTCCGTAGTGTTATTTACTATATAAAAATTTCTCGGCTTTCTGAAAATTTCTTATATTTTGGATCATAAGTATTGCAGGCGTCTTGTTATTTATTCAGTATCTGTAATTTTTATAGCTGAATTAAGTGTGTATCGTTGACAAATTGGTTCCCTATTATTAATATATCCCTGTTATTAGTTAAGGATAAACGAAATCGTTCCTTTCAACAGGGCTCAAAGTTTTTGTTGCTTTCCGTTATAAATAACTTTATCCCATAGAAATCTTCTGTTCGACCTGATATTTTTTTAATGTCATGTTCAGGACGAAGGCAATCAGAATATTCTACATGTCTGTAAATGTCCAGGACTTGGAAAATAATGAAGTGCTTTCTCGATATTTCCCATTATTTTCTCCAAGACTGGATTTCAGGTAAAGCTAGAAATCCCAATCTCATGCTGCCATTTAACCGATATAAACGGATAGAATAGATGGTTTCATGTGTTTCTCAAAAGCATTTGTTCAAAAGTGAAGGTAACTAGTTTAGTTTGATTTAATTTTTTTTTACGGCATATCAACATTTCAATGGGCTATTTAATGCTGACAAGATTTATATTGATGGTAATATTTCTGGTTTGGTATAGTTTGGTTTGTTTTACGGCAAATGAAGCTCAATGGGTTATTTAATGTCGACAAGATTTTTTATTGATGGTAGTATTTTTGGTTTGGTTTAGTTTGGTTTGTTTTACGGCATATGAATGACAATGGGTTATTTAATGCCGACAAGATTTTTTATTGATGGTAATATTATTTGGTTTGGTTTAGTTTGGTTTGTTTTACGGCATATGAATGACAATGGGTTATTTAATGCCGACAAGATTTTTTATTGATGGTAATATTATTTGGTTTGGTTTAGTTTGGTTTGTTTTACGGCATATGAATGACAATGGGTTATTTAATGCCGACAAGATTTTTTATTGATGGTAATATTTTTGGTTTGGTTTAGTTTGGTTTGCTTTACGGCATATGAATGACAATGGGTTATTTAATGCCGACAAGATTTTTTATTGATGGTAATATTATTTGGTTTGGTTTAGCTTGGTTTGTTTTACGTCATATGACCACATTGTGTTATCTAATGCCAAAAAGATTTTTATTGCTGGCAATAGTTTTTTTTTCAAAAATGCATTGCTGGTAATATTTTTTTTTCAAAAATCTATTTCTGGTAATATTTTTTTTTGGAAAAATATGTTGTTGGTATTAAAACCTATTCTTATACTTTCATAGAGTTTTGCCCCTTATGGTGGTTTAACTATTTGCCCATAGCTGGGACCCTGACAGATGCTACCACCCTGAGTTAGGATGGACCAGGGAACACTAGCAATTAAGAGTTACTTCCATGCTCCTCAAAACCTCTCATTCAAAGACCTTGTTGCCGGATGTAGTTTATCGTCTTACTCGGAACGGAAAGGTAACAAGACAAACGTCGTTAGCTGCTATTAATTATCTTGAGAATTCGGAGGGCCGAGTTCGAATGCCAGTCGAATCCATTACATTAACTTACGTGCTAACAACCTTGGGAAAGGTATGAATCCTCGTCTTTTCCTCCCCCCAGCTATGGATAAATAACAGGACAGATCTGGTTCTATAACCTTTGATGTAGAAAGAAATGTGAACCTACTGCGGGAAAAAAATCAGCCTCGTCAGTTATGTATCGAAAGATACATGATACCCATTTAGGTGATCAGGTATCTTTCGATACATGATCGCCTAAGTGTGTATCACGCATGGCACATAACTGACTAATTCTGTTCATTGATTACGTGTTTTTGTGTCGGTAAGCCTCATGTCACTTTGCATCTTAAAATCAGAAAAAATCTATGCAAAAATGAAAATTTTGTCATAGAAAATCCCGTAATTCCAGTGCCAAGAAACGCAGCCTATTATGGCCACCAACAACAGCCATGTCAATGAAGGACCATTTTTTTTTTGTCAATGACGGTAATATCTGGTTTGATGGGGTCAAGGACGCTTTCGTTTGGATAGTAAAACCCGACAAAAATCCTGACTTTGTTGTTCTTGATCACCTTTTCAAGATGAGGGCGTTATCATTTTGCGTCGATTTTAAGTTAATACTTGCTAGAAAGGTTAAAATGCAGATGAGAAGTCATTTTATCATGGCGGTATTGGCATACTTCCTGCGCTATCATTCCACAAACGTTAATGATGCGGGGGGGGACATTTAACACCTGCTTAACACACAACCCTGCATTCATTAGTATCGACTGGGTAGTAATTATTCTTTCGGACAGAATTCTTGTCTTTCTTCTTATTATTATTATTACTAGCAGCATTATTATTATTATTAGCATTATTATTATTATTAGCAGCATTATTATTAGTTTTAGTAGTAGTAGTAGTAGTTTTGAAAAAACCTTGCCGAGCAAACAGTTTACGAAATTCAAATGAAGACCAGATCAACAGATTTATTGCAATTATGAACCTTTCTTTAGATTTCATAAAAAGTCGAAATGTGACTGTTAGTAAAGGTTAAAATCCGCTGAGAAAAAGAAAATAAATATAATAGATTAAATCAAGAGAGAGAGAGAGAGAGAAAGAGAGACAGAGAGAGAGAGAGAGAGAGAGAGAGAGGAGGGAGAGAGAGATATATATATAGAGAGAAAACTCCTGAGCAGAAAAAGAGATGGTCATAAAAACTGCAATGCGATAAAAGCTGTGAAATGAAATTGTTGCGTCTGATTAAAATATGTAGCGAGGGAAAAAAATCGAGAAAAAATAAGCTTAGAAAATCTTTAAAAAATACCAGGGCCATCAATCAATTGAAGTACGTCTTTTACAAACCTTACGAAGCTTTCAGGTGCAAGGAAACTGAGTGATTGAAATTAGTTAAGAAACCTTGGTCAGCGTTGAAAGAATTGACTTTCTGCGCTTGCACAATACAGACAATCAAATTTCATTACTTGCATTATTTACATTATTCAGACTATTATCATCATCGTCATTGCCATATTCACAAGTTTTCAGTCGTTGTACGCTTAGGTGATTAGAATTTCGAACCTAACGCTTTATTTCGTCTACTGTGGGATAGATTGTTCTAGTTCCATGCCTCTTCCGGATGTCTCAGTTATTTCCATTTAACTCAACTCTCCAAGTTTTTTGGTCCATCACTGATGTGGCCTGGTATTGAACTCACAACTCTTTGGGTCTAAATAAAGGATTTGGTTCGAAATTCCAATCATCTGAAGAAGCCAGAGCGTACAACGGCTGAAAAGTTGTGAATATGTGCCATGTGTTCTTGAGGACATCTGTGTATTAATTTATGGGTATTATAAACCTAATGCTTCAGCAACCATTTTTACCAGTGCTCATATTGCAATTTTTTGTGTTATTATTTAATGTTTTTACCAGAGCTCATATTGCAACTTTGTTGTTATTATCGCTTTTCTCTGGCACTCCTTATTACGGGTTCCCATATTGTATTCATTTCTATGCTTGATCGGCTCAGGAGATTTTTGTGGCCTAGCATGTGAGCTGATTCCTTAAGTTTACGAATTTTCCAATGGTGTTCCTTGTCTATGATGATCGGTCGAAACGTTGTAATAAATATGGCGACAAAGATGTGTTCGAATAATGTAAATAATCTACATAATACCTTATCTCAGAAATATAGACAGATATCTGTTTTCCTATATGGCAGTGTCAGACAATCTTGCGCCTGATTAAGTTAATGCGACATTCATATTAGTATGATAAATTTTTTACCAGTCTATAATTCTGGGATGAGGTATTATATACACTATTTACATTGTTTGGACTATTGTCTTTTTTGTCATATTTATCACAATGTTTCGGCCGTCGTACGCTCCGGCCTTCTTCAGGTATTTAGAATGTTGAACCGAAGCCTTTATTTTGCTCGCTGGGGTAGATAGTCCGAATGTAAATAGTGTACGAAGTATTCGATTGTCTGCATTTGTAGAAGTGAAATCAAGTAAAATTAACAGCAAACAATTGTCTAAATCGTGTAACAGCATAATTATCCATCCTACAAAAAATATGGAGATTGCTTTTTTAAGGTTTTCAGATACGATGTTTAGCCATCTTGATACCATTTGACACACTGAAAAACCCTCTATATATAAAGCTGGTTAAAATAGTTTTATGTCAGACATTGTCTTACCAACTAAGCAATGGTGAGAGGAAAAAATAATTCAGGCCATCAGTAATGGTATCAACATTCATACTCTGGGTTCCATCTTCAAAGTCCATTCAAGAACCATCAAGAGAATAGTGAATAATTTAAAAAATAGAGGGAACAATAGAGAGGAAAACTGGATCAATAGGTCTTAACAAGAAGAGGGAACATCATTTCAAATTAGAGCTAAGGACATCAATTAGAAAAGATCCAACTCAATACATAAGGCGTTTGGCACGTGAGAGAGAAGTTTCGCCTATGACCTTCCAAAGAGCAGTGAATAAAGTCTTGAAAAATGAAATTGTACATGAAACCTGCGAGTCATCTTGTTACTCTAGGATAGAAAGTTAGAAGGTTAGAGCGAGCGAAAATCATATTGAATAAGTTGGACAATGATTCTGGAATAATAATAATAATAATAATAATAATAATAATATATATATATATATATATATATATATATATATATATATATATATATATATATAAGTTAAGTTATAAAGAACTACCGAATTGGTAAATCCAAAGAGGATGAAATCCTGAGAGCTCAATGTGAGAGGACAGAGCTAATATGTAATGAAAAATAAACCACTTTAAGGTACCTTAAAGTGGTTTGTTTTTCATTATATATATATATATATATATATATATATATATATATATATATATATATATATATATATATATATACACACACACATATATATATATACACACACAGAGTCTTAGCAAGTGATGCTGCTGAATGTAGATATATCTATCTATCTATCTATCTATCTATCTATCTATCTATCTATATATATATATATATATATATATATATATATATATATGTTTGTATGTTGTGTGAACTATATTTCAATACTTCATGAGCACCCGATCCTTAACTCTGATTAATTAATGATGAATGTGCAATTTTCGTTTATCATCGATTTCATCACGATATTTCTCCTCAGCTTAGAGAGTAATTATACATTCTTATTGCTGAAAGTAGAGTCCAATAGTGTTATAAAAACCTCGGAGGATTCCAGTAAGATATCTTTAATCATTTCTTAGATACAACGGACAATTTTGTTGTTACACGATTTGGACAATTTGGCAGTTACACCAGGTATATTGAGTGTCCAAGAATTTACTTTGTTCAGGTATAGGTATTTATTTTATCACAAAAATCTATACGGACTTCGTCAGCAAATGCCTATAATGTGTGTTTGCGTGTATAGGTGTTTATGTGAGTTTGTGTGTATATATCTGTGTGTTTGTGTCTGTGATTGTATCTGTTTTTATTTGTATTTGTGTGCATGCACGTTTGTGATTGTGTGTGTTTACTTAATTCGGAGAAAATGAAAAGTGAAAGTTTGGCGTCGATTCGTCTGTGGTATACCTTTGTAGGGTGGAGAATAATTAATCACCCACAAGGCCGCGAAAGAACTCTGGAACTCTGTCAAGACCGAGGTGATGAGGCCTGGGCAGCACCAGCGCAGCTATGTCAACAATAATCCCTTCCTGATCTGATCTGACTCTTGTAAAGATAGAGTATACCAGCGAGAGTTAGGTATTTTCTGGACCGATACAAGGACCCATCATCATCTTTTGCGATGGTATGAACATAATTGTTCCATTTGACATCGAGAAAGCAATTTGTTGGTTCAAGGATGGGTAAATATTGGTCGCTTATTGATTTTGTTCAGAGATAGGTATTGGTAGTTTATATTTTGTGATTCTAAGCATTAACCTAGTTAGGTTATAAGTAAATATTAGCTGTTTTATATATTGAGTTTGTCATCAGTCTTTGAGGGTTGCCTTACTCAACTGCAGCAATGTATTCTAGGCTTTTGCTTACGGAGGAGTCAAAGATGATAGGCTGCAAAATTCCAGATAATTGAGCTTTGTAGCTGATCTTTCCTCTGGCTTAGCGAAATAGGATAAAAACTGGCTGGTAACATTCAATACCACAAGAAGCAAATGTAACCTGCCATCATTTCCGAGCAGACCCTGAATTTTCGTCTATCACAATGAATAGTGTTCTCTCAAGGAGGCCCCTTTGCCTTAAATGCCTACTGGGACATAATATCACCTTAGACCTAGCGTGTATACAATTCATCGCTGAAGATGCTGGACAAAAAACCTGATCCTCCAGTAAGTACATGACTCTGTCTGTTATTCTCTGCTTTTGCAAGAGCCGGATCTGACCAAAAATAGATTACTGGGTTGAAAATGTCCAGTTTTAAATTTCCAGTTATGACAGAATCCACAAGTGTCTAAGCATCCTTGTGGGTGGTGAATTAATTTCCACCCTACAATCCCTTTACCACAGACGAAGCGCCGCGGTCCTCTCTATCACTATTTCCATGGAAAATATTCTAACTTGCCTCATTCCCTAGTTCCACTAATTCTAACCCTCACAGCTAAGCCCTACCATGACGTGTACACTGAGGCGAACAACACCCACCTTCGTATTCCATTAAGTAAGAAGTAAGTTACATTCGAACAGATTTTTCCCTACGAAGCTTTCCCAACCATTACAATATTAACCTGTTGATATCTAGTGCTAAAAATTGTTCTCCCCACATATCCTCATAAACTACACCCCTTACTCTTACCGCTCACTCAACAATCTCCTTCAGTAACCCTCTAACTTGAGTGGCACTTTGGATTATATATAGGGTAAAAATCATAAAAAAAGACAATAGATAATCTTATTGGTAGTTTCCATAGATCTAGCTTGTTGATAAAATTCTTGTAAAAGTTATAGGAATTTTTATTAAAGTACATGGAATAAAGTTTTAGATTGTCGACGAAAATACAACTGGTAATTCGAAAAGTGAAAATTTTCCGATAAGAATAAAGTAATAAGTAAGTTTTCATCGTTTTATCATGATAAAAATCGTAAAAAAAGATTCGATATAATTCGAACATACAAGTTCACTTCATTTGTCTGGTATAACGAACATCATATAACTACAACTTGAAATAGAAAATCATATTTATACAATGCTTAATCACTGGGACGTGTCATTTGCACATAGCATGACCTGAATGCCTCTTGGGACACGCCAGTCATGCGTGAAGATTAGTTATTGACACATCGAAAGTTATTACGCCCGATCGATCAAAATATTAACGCGTTTTTTTTTATTCATCTGCCCGATCCATCAATCGATTAGCTCAGGATTCTGTTAGCTTAACCAATCAGCCTTGAATGATTATCAGATAGAATGTTTGAAAAGTTAGAGAACCACAATTTTTTTTACCTGCCATTGCCATCTCTCCGATTCATTCACGAAGGAATTAATGAAAGGTTTTGGCGTGAAGAAAGTAATCAGGTCTGTGTATTCAAGCTTAAGCTGATATGTGGTGCAAGCGTTTCTGCCCTTAACCTTTGAACTTACGAGTCAACTGTTCTCGCCCAAGAACCTGGATGGATGATTGCGTGGAAGGCCGTATATCATATATTACATACATGTAAAAGTTTTCCTTCTTTTAAAGATGGAAAAAGAAAAAAATACATAAAAAAGCTGGAGGCAAAGACACGTACATGATTCATAATGATGATGATGATCATAATAATGGTGAACATCAGTCTCATGACCGGCGTGGGGACCTAAGTTTACGGCGCCGCTCTGCACGTTATCACTTCCTTTCACATATCTGGGTTGAAAGGCGAAGAGGTTTTCATATGTGTATAGCCTCTCGGACAAGTGGGCATGGCGAAACCCATCCCTTTGCCAGGTCAGACCACAGCTAATCTACTCCATCTTGAAGGCTTGTCTTGGTCCCTACATTCCCTAGTTCCACGAATTCTAACCCTGACAGCTAAGACCTGCTATGCCGTGTAGACTGAGGCGAACAACACTTACCTTCGTATTCCATTAGTAAGAAGTAAGTTACACTTGAACAGCTTTTTCCCTACGAACTGCTCGTGGGAAACCGACTCCCAAGAGGATGCTTTCCCAACCATTAACCTGTTGATATCAAGTGTTAAAAATTATTTTCCTCACATATCCTCATAAACTCAACGTTGTTGCAGATCTTTCCATCAGCCAACATATAATACAGTATACACTTCATTCCATAAAGTTTCGGAATCGTTGACCAATAAGAGATCCATTATTGATCCACTGATTAATCTGTATCATCTCCACTGGAGACCATCACCCTCGAACAATGGAAATTTGGTGTAAAATTGTAAGATTTCCAGCTCTTTCTGGACAGACAGTAAAATTCGCGCATGGAGGAGACCAAATAAAATATAGATACATCTCGTCAGGTGACGACTTTGTAATGGTGTGAGGAATTTTCTCTTGGAGTACTTAAGGATTATTAGTAAAGATCGGGCCTGTTTTATTTCCGATTATTATTATTATTACTATTATTATTATTATTATTATTATTATTATTATTATTATTATTTCACCCTAAGCACGACAATAAAACCACTAAGACGCAATAATTACAGACAATATAGGAAACTGAGCAAACGTCGCTAAGCAGAAAGCACAATGAGAGAATAGGATTCAAGGAAACAAAATGGCGGTTGACGTTGTATACATTTTTTCTTAAGAAGAAATCAAAAAGCTGGAAGAGAGTTCCACAGGTGAGAAGTACAAGAGAAGAATAGAACTTACGGTTACATATAGCAATATCAACGGTAAAATTATGAAACCTATCTGCCAATCTAGTACTACCCTTAATTCATAGAGTCGGGGTACTAAAGAGGGTTGCTCACCTGAACAATTGCCAGGAAAATATAGTGTTGCTGTGGCTTCTGGAGCAAATATTAAGTGGCGGAGTCACTAGTTCCACAACCATCCAGTTTTATTGACGTTTCATAAGATTGGTTGCCAACTAGAGTACCAATTCTGCTCTCCTATTTAACCAAAAGCATAAAATAAATTTTTACTTTTCCCAAGTTTATATTGTGTGAAAGTGAACGCTACAATATCGGCCGTAATTTGAACCCTGTTCTCTAATTCCATTTTCCCGCTTATAATTGTTACGATACGCGAATTTGCATACAGCTGTGTATATTATATATGAGAAGCGTATGAAAATATGTGACCATCTGTTCTGATTCTGCAAATCCCTTGAATAATCCGTGATAATCAAAGACAAAAACTCTACAAAGGTGAGATGCTATAGAAATTTATGGTAAATTGTGACTGGAAAATTGCTCTCAAGTCGATCGTAAATAAAAAAAAATACTTCAGTTGAAAAAGTTATTTAGTGGGAAATTCCTTGATGTTTCTGTGCTTAGCAAAATTCTCAAAATGTCTCCCAAGAGGAAGGTAATTTCTGCTATGCGGAAAATGTCTGACTTCTCGTCTATTATTTCGATTGATCGATCCTTGTTCAATTGCTACGAACAGATTTAGCGATACATTTTCTTAGTGGCTATTTCTTATTTGAGCTATATTTTTTCTTCTTCTGTTTTTAATACGATTAAATGTCACTTTTCTTTTTCAATTTTTAGTCCAAATCTTATGATTGTTCTAATCGAATGACACGTTCCTTGCTGGTTGTAGTTTCCGGATAAAAATGATGCATTTCAATATTACTTAATAATCATGTCGATTTGACTTCCATCTTCTCAAAAGGAAAAATTTTCAGTGGAGGCTGAAAAAAACAAAAAACAAACTTGATCTGACCCCTTTGATATGTATTCGACGCAATACTTAATTGGATGAATTGATGAGCAGATTTCAAAACTGATATGAAAACTGAATTGCCGCAAGAAATATCTGTCTATATTTCTGAAATGAGGTATTATGTGCATTATTTACATTATTGGGACTATTGTCCTCATATTTGTCGCCATATTTATTACAACGTTTCGGCCGTTGTACGCTCCGGTCTTCTTCAGGTGGTTGGAATGTCGAACTGAACATTTATTTTGCTCACTGGGGTAGACTGTTCTAGTTCCACGTGCCATGTTTTAATGGATGTCAGTTATCAGTTATCTCCTGCTAATTTCCCTCTGAAAGTTCTCCACTGCCTTAATCGGGTATTGAACTCACACTATTTGGGTCCTGTCACTGGATCTATCCAACGCCTTTATCCTCTGTACCATGTATCATTGAGGACATCTGTATATGAATTTCTGGGTATTATAAACCTAATATATTGAGCAATCATGTTTTTAACAGAGCTCCTATTGCATTTTTTTTTGTTATTATCGCATTTCTCTGACACTCCTTATTACTGGTTCCCATATTGTATTCATTTCTATGCTTGGTCGGCTCAGGAGATTTTTGTGACCTACTATATGTGAAGGCCGGAGCGTACAACGGCCGAAACGTTGTAATAAATATGGCGACAGAGATGAAGATAATAGTCCGAATAATGTAAATAATGCGCAAGAAATATGTATTGTAAGGCAGTACCCTCTGATTGGTGATTTCTTGTTGACCTTGACGTCCATATTGTCTCATTTTGATGTGGGCGATGTTACCTTCATCTTCTTGCTTTCTCCTTCTATATTTTGTTAGGAGTCATTCCCTTGTTTAAATTTAATTTAAATCAAAGGAAAAAGAATTCAGTCGGTGTTTTTGCCACACGTGTACCCACTTTTATCAAAATAAAATATACATATCCAGGTACCCTAGGAGTCATTCCTCTTTCAAATTTAAATTTAATTTAAGGGAAAACTTTACGTGGAGGTTTGTGCACCCCGGGTCCCTACTGATTAAAATGAAATATAACTTCCAAGTACCCTGGGCAATGTAGTTTCTTCAAACTATAGGAAGAGTTTGATAACAAACAAGCAGACAGACAGAGGCTACAACTTTATATATAGAGATTCGTTGAATCTTCATATCAGTTGTATTGACTTCACTGGAGAGAAAATGTCAACGTTACTACTGAGAATCTCTTCAAATTCTTCTCTCATGATTTTAGTTATGCTGTCGTTTGTACTATTTTGATTTTCATCGCATTTTCAATTTTTTCAACCTCTTTGCAAAGCTTGAAATATAAATATATGTAATATAAATTTTGTCTTTTCATGGCGATCATATATGTATATATATATATATATATATATATATATATATATACAATATATTCGAAAATTATAACATAAATATGTTATAAATTCACTACAAATTTGATGGTGTTAATCTAAATTCTACATTCAACACCATCATTTGATAAGACACCAGAAGTGTTGAAAGAAAATGGGTATTTTTGTAGTGATTTCATAACATATTTATGTAATCATTTTCGAATAAATTATATTTGTTCTACTCTGTATTGAGCACTCTTTTAAGAATAGTATTTTTTGGTTATTGGAATTTATTCCGTAAATACCAATCCTATACTTGTATATATATATATATATATATATATATATATATATATATATATATATATATATATATACCAATCCTCCAATCCTATACTTGTATATATATATATATATATATATATATATATATATATATATATTAATGCCCATTTAATTGAAAACAACAGAAGTTCTTTGTTTAAATTATTTAGTAATTGTTTTTCTTTTTTCGAGCTGACCAAACATGGATGAATTTTTGCTTATGTTATGCAATTTACAAGCCATTTCATAGCATTTCTAAGCTATTGTGAAATATAATTTATATTTAAATTTTGTTTACTTTTGAAGTATTTAGTTTAAATGTTGAGTTTTATGCTACATTTTTATTTTGAAGCATCACACGTGTTTATGATGCGTTTGCATTTCTTTTTTTATATGTTTTTAATAAAAAGAAAATAAATTAGGCCGTTTTTGCTAAATACTTCTTATCTCCACATTTGTAATTTCGCCCCCAAAAGACCATCCCACACCACCTTGGATGAAATGGCTCCGTTGGGAAACGGAACGAATGAAGCCTGGTATGAACGCTGACTTTTGGTTCCGTCACAAATTCCATCTTCGATACCATTTTCTCTGTCATTCCAATGATGTTCATTATCCATTGAATCGTTGAATTAATAAGACGCAAGTGAAACAAACACATATTGATGCGCAGTTTTCGGCCTAACCCTTGGGGACACAATTCAATAGGGACTATTATGATAAATGGTTGAATTAATCCTTCTTCCATGTTATACCCACAAACAAATTTCTTTTTGTCTGTTGATTAAAAATTTATGAAATTTTAATAATTGGATCTTATATGTCACCAAAATTAGCCATTTCTTATCATCACCATCAACCATTCACTGCATAAATGTGCTATTATTATTCATGTTGACTAATTCTGTATAAATTACTAATAATTACAATGCATTATAGAAGAAGGTCAGTCAATATAAGGCTATTACTGCGAGGTTCAAACATCTTAACGCTATTACTGCGAAAAGTATATAAGACGATAGTAATACTAGTCAAAAATTAATACCAATAACAAAGCTTCATCTATGAAGCTCAGAAAAATATATTACTACTGCTACTAGGTTCAAGAAACAACACTATTAATTGTAAAAGCAAGTTAAATGAAAATAAAAGGATATTTTTTATCGTTTCAACCCAAACAAGGAGATAAAGCCACTAAGTTACTAAGAGAGAAAGAAACTGAGAAAATCATATTGTAAAGTGTTGCTCTCCTTGGGGTAAGCGTCACCCATGCTGATGGCAACAGAAAAAAAAACTCCTCTATGGGGATTAAATTAAAGCAGTTTTGTTTTGGACGCATTAAAATTTGCAAGCCATTCTTTGGCCCAATTAACCATAGATTGGCGAATGTTTCAGAGAGAAGTTGTCATTTTTACTTGGTTTAACCTATCGGACTTGCTACTAAGACAGGAGTAAATTCTTGTTTCATCTGAATAAGTAACTATTTGGTAAATGATGACATCGGGAAGGTCGTTGATAAAGATAAGAAACAACGTGGGTTCAATGATAAGGCCTTGGGGGATCCCTGCATTAATGTGAAATGAACAAGAATCGTTAAAAGATTTGTTAGGAATTAGTGGATTAAGCCAAATATTCGTCCACAGACACCGTAGCGCCGTATGCCAAACTGTCGAATTCTTTTGATATATCTAGAGACACAGCCCGATCGTCCTCTTTCTTATCTAAAGCTTGATAGACAAATTCAATAACAACTGTTAACACATCGTCGGTATGTGTTGATTAGATCATCTAGTACTTGGCCAATATTTGAGAAACTAATAGAGCGATAATTCCAGGGAATCAGAATTTCTCTCAGAGTTCTTAAAAAGAGAAATTACAAAGGAGAACATGCAACAGGATGGAAAGAAAGAAGCAGCGAGGTATTTATTGTAAAGTTTGGAAAAGACAAGAGCTAGTGCGTCCTGGGTAAGACGTTAAACTACATCCGCGTTCTGGGTAAGACGTTAAGCTACGTCCGCGTCCTGGGTAAGACGTTAAACTACGTCAGGTAAGGCCTCTGATCAGGAGGTTTTGAGGAACGTGGAATCACCTCTTAATTGCTGGTGTTCCCAGGTCTACTCAGACCAGGAGTGGTAGCAGTTGTTAGGGTCCCAGCTATGGGCAAATACTTAACTATTACTAGCAATACCCTTTTGAAAAAAATTATTTCCAGCAATGCAATTTTGAAGGAAATATATTACCCGAAACAGATTTTTGAAAAAACAAAATATTACCAGTAATAAAAATTTTGTCAACATTAAATAACCTATTGAGGTTGATATGCCGTAAAAGAAAATAAACCAAACCAATTTAAACATAAGAATATATATTCTATTCATACGAATCTATCCTAAAAAATGTTGTCGGCATTAAATAACCTATTGAGGTTGATATGCCGTAAAACAAAATAAACCAAACCAACCTAAACCAAAGTATACATATTCTATTCATACGAATCTATCCTAAAAATGTTGTTGGCATTAAATAACCCATTGAGGTTGATATGCTGTAAAACAAAATAAACCAAACAAATCTAAACCAAACAATACATATTCTATTCATACGAATCTATCGTAAAAATGTTGTCGGCATTAAGTAAGCCATTGAGGTTGATATGCCGTAAAACAAACCAAACCAATCTAATCCAAAGAATACATATTCTATTCATACGAATCTATCCAAAAAATGTTGTCGGCATTAAATAAACCATTGAGTTTGATATGCTGTTAAACAAAATTAACCAAACCAATATGAACCAAAGAATACATATTCTATTCATACGAATCTATCCTAAAAATGTTGTCGGCATTAAATAACCCATTAAGGTTGATATTCCCTAAACAAAATAAAGCAAACCAATCTAAACCAAAGAATACATACTATATTCATACGAATCAATCATAAAAATGTTGTCGGCATTAAATAACCCATTGAGGTTGATATGCTGTTAAACAAAATAAACCAAACCAATCTAAACCAAAGAATACATATTCTATTCATACGAATATATCCTAAAAATGTTGTCGGCATTAAATAACCCATTAAGGTAGATATGCCGTAAAACAAAATAAACTAAACCAATCTAAATCAAAGTATACATACTCTATTCATACGAATCTATCCTAAAAATGTTGTCGGCATTAAATAACCCATTGAGGTTGATATGCTGTTAAACAAAATAGACGAAACCAATCTAAACCAAAGAATACATATTCTATTCATACGAGCCTATCCTGAAAATGTTGTTGGCATTAAATAACCCATTGAGTTTGATATGCTGTTAAACAAAATATACCAAACCAATCTAAACCTAAGAATACATATTCTATTTATACGAATCTATCCTAAAAATGTTGTCGCTATTAAATAACCCATTGAGGTTGATATGCTGTTAAACAAAATAAATCAAACCAATCGAAACCAAAGAATACATATTCTATTCACACGAATCTATCCTAAAAATGTTGTTGGCATTAAATAACCCGTTGAGGTTGATATGCTGTTAAACAAAATAAACAAAACCAATCTAAACTAAAGAATACATATTCTATTCGTACGAATCTATCCTAAAAATGTTGGCATTAAATAACCCATTGAAGTTGATATGCTGTTAAACAAAATAAACCAAACCAATCTAAACTAAAGACTACATATACTATTCATACGAATCTATCCTAAAAATGTGGGCATTAAATAACCCATTGAGGTATTGATATGCCGTAAATCAAAATAAACCAAACCAAATAAGTGACAATTGATCAGTACATTTCTTTAGGATAATTGTAGGGGCACCGTAGACTCTGTAAGCCTTGTAGAATTTAGTTTAGAAATGATAGAAGTATTTCTAGGAAAATATAGAAGAAGATATTGAGAAACTACGTTACGGCGATGGGGAATGACAGCTGTGATGACAGATCAAGACCAATAATTTTGCAGATTCTTCTTTGGATTTCATCAAGAATCTCTAGATACATAGCAGATGCCCCAGAAGCATACATAGCAGATGCATCAGACCAGATGTGGCAACATTAATCAAAGCACGGACGCATAACAGATTTATCAAATATATATAATATAATATATATATATATATATATATATATATATATATATAATCTGTCGATAGATATCGTCAAGAACAACACAAAGAACAAACATTCTTATCAGCAGAATTATCAACTGAAATATAATACTCGTCAAATATAGTAACAGTGACAATGTTTCATGTAAGAAGATCAGATAACTTTCTTTATTTTTATCTGCCATGTCCTTTCAGGACGTAGGCAATCATGGCTCTCTACCTCCCTCTAGCCGTTGCAGCTCTCTGCAAGTTCCTTCCCTCTGCTTCCCCCCCAGACCACGTTCTGTCATCCGCTTACTGAAGTCCGCCAGCTATTTCACGCGTTGTTTTTCCTTGTCTCTCTTTCCCTCTATTCGATCCGTGAGTATCAGATTCTCCAGGCCATCCTTCCTCATTATGTGTCCCAGAAACCTCAACTGCCTCTTCCTGATATTAAATATTCTCCTACCTGTTTGCAAATTTCGCACGGTAAATGTTGTTAATACTGTTTATTATAAAACAGAGCATTTACTTAAATATTTGTATCTATAAAATGGAAAAATCAAGAGAAATAAGATGGAAAAGTAAATAATAAGGACAACATGTCGTTTAAAAATTTACCCAAATTTAAAATATGATCCTTTCGTATCAAAACAGAAAAAACAAATGAAATATAAAAACGAATAATATCACACAATTTATTTTAATAATATTCAGAAAATACAGAGCCTAAGAGCCACTCAAAGTAGAGGCTTACTGTGTAGTGTGGAAAAGACAAGTAGTGGAGTATATGTGGTTATACAGGAAATATAGCGGTTAAGCCTGAACTTAAAGTGGTTAAGACTGTAGTGATTGGAAAAACATCCTGCCGAGAGTCTGTACCACAAAGTAACTGAGTTCCTGAGAAGAATCTGTCCGGGCTGAAATTAATGGGGAGGTACAATGAACCGAACACTGTCCGAGAATCTTTAGCAATAGATCGGATATATGAGTTCAATTTGAGATCTGGGGCGAGCCTGTGTCCAAGTCGATGTTCTAAACAAGGAACTTCCTTGGAAGCAGACCCTTCTATCTTATAGGTGAAAGTTCAGGGTCGGCTAGGTGATGATACGTTTCCTTATATACATATCTCTCAACACACGCAGAGAGACACAAGTATTCATTCATACATACACACACATACACATATATATACATATACATACATATATATATATATATATATATATATACATATATATGAATATATATATATATATATATATATATATATATATATATACATACACTCACACACATTCATAGACACGTACATATATATAAATATATTTGGTGTAACAGCAAAATTGTACAATTGTTAACAGAAGAATCGTGATGAAATCTATCACAAACGAAAATGACATGTTCATTATTTATTAAACATAGGTAAAGATCGGACGCTCATGAAGGATCTTTTTCCAACTTATTCAAGACGATCTTTGACCTCTCTAACTTTCTGTCCTGGAGTAACAAGTTGCTTCAAAGGTGTCACGTACGATTTCATTTTCAAGCCTTTTTTCACTGGTCTTTGGACTGTCATAACTGAAAGTCTTATCTCACGTACCAGTTGTCTTATGGACTGAGTTGGATCTTTTCTAATTATTGACATTGAATTTATAAATTATGAGCTGCGGTGCGATTTTCACTTCCAGCGTCTTATATGCACATGTTTATCGTTGCTTGTAAATCATCCATGTAAATAGAAAAAGGACTATCATCACTGTCTTGTCCGTATATTGCTTAATATATTGTACAGTAATTGACATCTTTGATAATGGCTTATGTAAGCCGAAAGCATAGATTGGATTAAAAAATATGTATCAATATTGTGATTTTCTTTTTTCGTTTAATAATAATGTTATTAAGCTTATCAGACGTTATGAAAAGAATTTACATAAAATAAATAGACAACACTTGTCTATATTATTTAATGAAACATGTATAAATGAAAAAATGTTGCCTAAATACACACACACGCAATATATATATATATATATATATATATATATATATATATATATATATATATATATATATAAATATGTAATGAAAAACAAAGAACTTTAAGGTACCATTACGATAATTTATTTCACCTAAATCCTTTTTTAATGATTCAGGATCATCAGGTAAAACTTCCAACAACGAATTGAGAGGAAAAAATTAATTAAAAATTTATATATATATATATATATATATATATATATATATATATATATATATATATATATATATATATATATATATATGTATATATATATATATATATATATATATATATATATGTATGTATGTACATATATATATATATATATATATATATATATATATATATATATATATATATATATATATATATATATATGTATGTATGTATGTATATATATATATTATAAAGTGGACGAAGTTCGACAATTACTTCAGTATATTTATTTATATTTAATATATTTATTGATTATACGGCATTTATTGTTTATATGAAATTACATAGAAAATATATGTCGTCCGACAGGAATCAAACCTGTATCCTACAGGGATCTGTCATGTAGCCTGGCTTAATATGCCATTTACCTACAGAGGAAGCGTCTGGTTATGCTTTATTTTAATATTTTAACTATTGACCACTATATGTAAAATATCTGCTGTACCTTAAATCTTATATATATATATATATATATATATATATATATATATATATATATATATAAAAGTGAACATAGAAGTCAACACTTAGAGGCGACAGTCTGTTTCATGCTATATGCAATCGTCAGGCCACATATCCTATTATTTTTTTCGGCTATTTATATATATACGGGTTAGTGGTGCATTGTGGGTATTCTATTATGGCGCCATAATAGAATACCCACAATGCACCACTAGATTGTATATATATATATATATATATAGAGAGAGAGAGAGATAGATAGATAGATATACGCTAGGTGGAGAAGGCCATTCAAAAAGTGTGGCTTCAAAATAGTCTAATGGAATCAAATCATATGTACTTGTGTCTGGGCTGTCGGGTCCTTGGAACTGAGCACTTCAGTCGATTATATATATATATATATATATATATATATATATATATATATATATAGATAGATAGAGAGAGAGAGAGAGAGAGAGAGAGAGAGGAAATGGTTAAAGAATATATAATGATCACAATATCAATTATTAATCCCATTAGATGTAATAATCTGTCAGAAACTGTTAGCCCCCGCCCCCCGACGTTGTGAAGGCGATTCTTCTCAGGTGGACTGTATTACGATGACTAAATTTAGCGTCATGTATGTAACCTAGTAATATTTTGGCGAATATATAATTAAACATGCTTCATATATGAAAACTGCAAATGCAGATAGTGAGACTTCAACCAATACCAGGTCTGTTCACACTCGATTTGTAACGTTTGTTTCTCCTGCCTTTCACGAGTAATGACGATATTTTATTTCCAGAAGTCTACTGAGTATGAAATCTCTTTTTGTTTCGGATGTCTGAGATTTGTCTCTTATGTACGTTGGTAACATAATAGACGTTATTAAGTATGTTCTTTGTGATCTATCGTCAGATCTCACTTCATTCAGCCTGAGGCTTAGAACTCGTAGTTCTCTGTTCGTACAATTCAATTCTAATAGGACGTTATTTAACGTAAGATGGCGAGATTTTAATGGAACGTTTCTGTGATACATTTTTTCATAGTTGACAAATTTATTGAGTTTGGTGCAAAGCATTGTCAAAGTGAACATCGAAATAGTTAATCAACTTGCTTTGTATACACGTTTCTAAAACTTTATTTGCAGTAGTCGTGTAAATATAAAGAAATATTAACTCGAGATTTACTATTAATTCGAGGATGGACAATTATTTTGTTTTAATATTTTATAGTGCACATAACAAAAACAAAAGAAATAAACGTAAAGTGAGACCTTCAATATGTATACATAGATTTGGGACGTCATGCACGCACAAAATATTCAGATATAAAAATTCCTGCAGCGTCAAATTCAGTTCTTTTTCACATGCTTTTTCAAAAATAAATCATTTATAGTTAAATTATATCGACCACAAAAATAAACATATTTTATTCGCCATTTGCAATGGTTTTGTTTAGATGACTTTTGTTGAAAGAAAAAGATATCTTCGCTCTGATTCACATTTCTTATTTCTATTTATTATTCTGTTGGGATTATTTTCAGTTCTGGGGTTTATCACTTCTATTTTTCTAAAATAATTTAATTCATCTTAATTCCAGTTTGCCAGAATAATCTCCTGGGCAGCTGCCATAAGAAAAAATTGAAAATAAGATGAAATAAATACTAGCGGAATGTTTAACAATGTGTAATCTAATAATAAAATTCAAGAAAATATTAGTGCGAGTAAATCACGCCAATGTAAAGAAAATATCCAGTGAATGGAACAAATAAAGATTATTACAATAAGACGGGGTCTGATCTACAAATTTTGGTTTGTATAGCTGAAATGGTTAAAAAGGTGTGGTACAAAGATGAGTTTTCCGGGGGTAAAAAATGATGCGATTTTGGTTTTCATCGAATGCTTATATTTTATTGGTCGTAAAATGACAGCCTAGTTTGTTGTAATACAATGTCAACTGAATTTCAAGTAAAGAAATTATAAAAACAAAAAATGGAAAATGGATTCTGAAAAATGAGAATAATAAAAGATATAATAATTGAAGAATTGAATTACGAAAGAAAGAAAAAGAAAGAAAACATGAAAGAAAGAAAGAAAGAAGAAAATGGAAGAAAGAAAATACAAAAGAAAGAAAGAAAGGAAAAAAGAAAGAAAGAAAGAATGGAAGCAGGAAAGTACGAATCTAAGAAATTTGTCATGAAAACACTCCAACTAATGCACAGGATCGCCTCGTCAGTGATGTTATGACTTGGGGTTATGACTTGGGGTCATGACAAGTTTTGGGTCATGCAACATCTTACTTATCCGCCCAAGAGACCCTACCGAAACAAAAAAAAAAAAAAAGAAAAGAAAATACGCCACGCGCGCAACAGATAAACTTTGTTGGTCTGATTAATTAGATCGTGATTACGATTCCAATGTAATTAATTATAACCATGGAATATTAGTGTTTGAGCATTTATATATATATATATATATATATATATATATATATATATATATATATATTTGAGGAATAAAAAATATGGAATCATATTAAACATAAGATACAATAATATCCACGTTTAAAATGTAAGGTACCTTTCGACCGACACATTTTCAAACACAATCGTCGGTAATCTAAAACGGAGTACTAACAAGAAAATTTTTTATTAATACCGTAATAAAACAGGATGGTAAGGTGGGGGGGAATTGTTTTATCTCAAATCATGTAGATTCCAAAAAAAAAAATTACTGGAATTTTATAAAAGTAATTTTCTATCGAAAGAAATTTATAATAATATTCGTCCTGTTGGTTCCCAACGTCCTAGGATGTATGGGTTACCAAAAATTCAGAAAGAGGGCGTTTCACTTAGGCCAATTTTATCTATGTTGGTTTCCGCCCAACATAATCTCGCCAAGTGGTTATTGGATGTTCTTGATCCAGTTTTAGAATTCTATTCTGAGTATTGTGTGCCTGACTCGTTTAAGTTTGTTGATCATATACAAAATTTAAATCCAAACAGCGACACTGAGTATTTTGTGTCGTTTGATATAAGTAGTTTGTTCACGAATGTTCCAATTGATGAAACTATTGACATTTGTGCGGACTTCTTGTATCGTGGCTCCGTTGTTTCCTGAGAGTGTGTTTGTTGAATTGTTGGGGATGGCGATCAAGTCTGTCTCCTTCAGTTTTGACAATTGCATGTATCAGCAAATCGACGGGGTGGCGATGGGTAGTCCCTTGGGTCCTGCGATGGCCAACATTTTTGTTGGTTTTCATGAAAGGCGACTATTTGAGAGGGTTATTAAACCGTATTGTTACTTCCGCTATGTTGATGATACGTTCGCATCATTTTCTAATAGTGCAATAGCGGAAGTGTTCTTTTCATCATTAAATAATCTCCATCCTGCACTTAAATTTACAATGGAGGTTGAAGAGAACAATTGCTTACCTTTTCTTGATGTCCTTGTGGAGAGAACTCCCGAGGGTTTCTTAACGAGCGTGTACCGGAAGCCCACTTTTACAGGACTTTATTTGGCCTTGGATTCCTTTGCTCCCAGAGCCAGAAAGGTTAACCTTATAAGTTGTCTTACCCATAGGGTATTGAAGATCTGTTCTGAGTGTAGACTTGATGGCGAATTGAGAACAATTAAGGAATTGTTTCTTAAGAGCGGTTACATTAAAACTGTCATTGGACGTAAGATCAGGAAGTTCAATGAAATTAAGAAATACGGGCCTTCCAAATGTCCTATATATGTCAGGCTTCCTTGGATTGGTCCTGAGAGTCAGACATACGCCGATAAGATCTCTTCGTCCATTAAACGGTGTTACAATGCCGTTACAGTCAAGAACATATTTACTACTAAGAGGGCTTTCCCCCCTTGCCGTAAGGATGTTTTGCCTACCTACCATAATAATTTAGTTATTTATCAATTTAAAAGTCGATGCGGGCTCGACTATGTGGGCAAAACTATCCAGAGGCTTGAGGTTAGAATCACCCAACATGTCCCGGGCTGTGTGCGCAGGCATGAGCATGTGACATCCGGGTGTTCGCAGACTCACGCCTCTGCTATCGGTATGTTCACCGATAGCAGAGGCGTGAGTCTAACCTCAAGCCTCTGGATAGTTTTGCCCACATAGTCGAGCCCGCATCGACATTTAAATTGATAAATAACTAAATTTCTATTAAATTCTGGTGTTTGTAGGACTGAGTAGTCTCCCCATTTCTTTTCGGTATTGCACAGGGCTAGGAACAGACTCCACCTCGACATCTTGAAGTCTGTTATCATCAACATACGTAGGCCGGCCCTTTGCGTACAACGGGAGATGAAGTTTAAGTTGGCCTTATTCGGGGAAAAGGTTACATGATTTGAGGTAAAACAATCCCCCCCTTACCATCCTGTTTTATTACGGTATTAATAAAAAATTTTCTTGTTAGATTACCGACGATTGTGTTTGAAAATGTGTCGGTCGAAAGGTACCTTACATTTTAAACGTGGATATTATTGTATCTTATGTTTAATATGATCCCATATTTTTTATTCCTCAAATCTTTGATTAGATTAGGCAGTACTAGAAATCTGTTTATATATATATTTATATATATATATATATATATATATATATATATATATATATATATATGTATATATATATATATATATATATATATATATATATCAAAATATCGCGCATTGTGTTCTGGTGGGGAAAAATATTGACCTATGTATCATAACAGAGCTATATTTTATACTTATAATATAATTAATATATTAATAATAATTATAAATATTTATTTCATCAGCGGATAGACAATACACACACACATATACACACACACATACATATGTGTGTGTGTATTATATATGTATATTTATTATATTTATAATATATATATATATTTAAAAAAATGTATATTCACACACACACACACACACACACACACACATATATATATATATATATATATATATATATATATATATATATATATATATATATATATATATATATATATATATACATGTGTGTGTGTGTGTATTATTTCAAACGCTATTTTGAGTGGATACCCGTGTTTGTAATATAATATTTAACATCAGAAAGAGACATGTATTTGTAGTGCACATAATGAGGGAAGAGGACTTGGCAAATTTGACACTCACAAGACATACTGAAAGCATGAAGGACAGAGGAAAACATCGCATAACCTACCTACCGAACTTGGGTAAATGGATGAGAAAGCATGACAGATAAATGTGGAGAGCCTTGATCGTCAACATAGGGCATGTAAGAAGGATCAATCAGAAATCGATAAATTCAATTAAACACTAATCGATGTTAACTGTTTGCTAAAGACAGATAGAGAGGCACAGAAAAAAAAAACGTGGAGAAAATAAAAATGCATCCGAATGAAAATTTATCATAAAAAGAAAACTTAAAGAGTAAAAAGTAAACTAGGAAAAATGTCGAAAATTTGTATTGATTTTGTCTGTTTTCGTATCTATTAGTTCACAAGAAATTAATCTTTCTAAAATTTCCCTAGATAATCGGACATATTTTCAATGCAGACAAATCTGCATTATTTTGATATAATCTATTTTCTATATTTTTCCTTTTTTTATTTGACTTTCCATTTCCGTGTTATCTTTCTGCATTTTCTGTTTTCTTCCGCCAATAAATTCTTCTCACTACAAAGAACGAATCAGATTTACATGTCTCGGAATCTTTCTTCTTTTCTCTTGGTCATCATCACATGACTGTCGGTTGGGCAAAGGACATGAAAACGGTGAGGATAAAATCATCACTGCTTGCTTCTTTCCACAATTTATACTTCACTCTAATTTTGTCGACCCTGATAAAATAAATGGCCCACCCTCACTGAGTGGTATCGAACTTAAATATTTTAACGCGCTTTTGTTTTGATAATAACTTTGACAGACATTTAAAAATGGATTATCACCAAATTTTAAATGCTTATTTTCTTTAGGGATAAAAATGTTTTTTTTTTTTATTTATAAATCCCTTGAATGTTACATCAGACGAAGAATGTACATTTATATGTAGGGAGATCACAGCTGCTTTCCACTGGACTGAGCTCATGGGAATTCGGCCCCATTAGAGGGAGGAACTCTTCTGTCCCTTTTTTTCTTTTTTTGCTTCCGTTTTTTTTGAGGAACGGTCTCTTTACCTTCCTGACCACCAGGGCGTCCACACACGTGGAAACTGGTCAACATGTGCACAGCCTAGCGTGGAGAAAAAAAAGTAATTTCTATTCACTTATCTACAGACGATCAAAGGCCATAAAGTTGGTATGCTATTTCTTTGTTCTCGTTCTGTAAACAGCCTCGTCCCTTGGACAATATGAAGAATCATTTGTTTTGGGGCATATGTAAATCTTTTTAATACATGTATGTAAATTGCTTGCCTTAATAAACGTTTTGTTTGCTATGGCTGCATATCTCGTCTTTCTATATTCGTATTCAATATTAGTGTATCAATGGCTACGCTAATGCTAATATCAGTACTCGGCATACTACTGGAAGGCTGAAACACGTTATTCTCCCTAAGACAAAATAGTCGGTAAGCTATGTCTGGCTAATAACCAATACTAATAATATATGTTTTCCTTAAAAACTATAAAATTATTTTTGTTCAGCTGATTGTAATAACAATTCGGAAGCGTAATAAGATTTAAGAAAACTTTATTGAGCTTGAAAAGGAGGGCACGGTTACACTTATATTTATAGCGTCTAAATGAGGGAGAGTTGTTCGTGAGAAGAACTCTACCCATTACTTAGATACCATAACAGTTAGATAATATAATAATAATAATATAGTATCTAAATCAGGGAGAGTTCTTCTTTCAAGGGAGATAATCGTCATCAAGATAGGTAACTCCCGTTGGTCTATACCACACTGATAAATTTAACTGATTAATTTTGTCGATCAGATTAATCTCGCAAGTAATTTAATTCCGGGGGGTTTGGGATACTTTGGAAATGAACATTGATGATTAAGTCCTAATTTTGTTAGAATATTTTAAATGAGTAATTACCATTATTATATATTTAGCCATTGGGACCACAGTCCTCATCTTGCTATACACAAAATTTCAACCTTTGTATTCTGCTGCCTTCTCAGTTATTTGTTTTCAAACTCAGTAAGCTCTTGGAATTTCTAATGTAAAAAAATTATTAAGTCTATTTGGGCACATCAGGTGCTGCAATGGTTAGTTACCTTGTCTTGTTAGATCAATTACCAGTGAGTAATAAGTACGGTCCAGAATGGGTGCTCCATATTTTTGACCTTGAGTCGCATCTAAGCTATGCTTAATAAATTGCCTTGACAATACATTACTATTCGATAGTAACACTCAAAACTTTTGGACACATGGCCCAGTGGATAAAAGCGTTGGTTGGATCCAGTGACTTGACTGTGACTTCAATACATGCCTACTGTAGAGGTGAACAAAAACTTGGCGAGTTGAGTTTAATGTACATAACTGAGACACCCGGAAGAGGCAAGGCACGTGTAATTAGAACAATCTACCCCGGTGGATGAAATAAAAGGTTCAGTTCGAAATTTCAAACACCTGAAGAAGGCCGGAGGGTACAACGACCGAAACGTGAAAATGGCAATAAAGATGAGGACAAATGTCCGAACAATAATATAAATAATTACAATATCTGATCTCAGAAATATACAACTCATAATTCCTTGAAAAATATTCCCATCGTGGTGTAGTTGTTAGCTTACAGTACTGATAATATTTCCTATAAGATTTACAAGAAATATGGATTTTGTGTCTGTAGTAAAACAAAGTGATTTGTAAAGAACATTTAATTAAAGTATGAGCCGTTGAAACAAATAGGATTGGTGAAACAAATTTGTTTTAACCGCTGCTAAATAAATAAGAATTTATATGTTTAGTGAGTTCCCTGAGTCATTTTGTATAGCTGCTTAGTTATTGAAGTACTTTTGTTAAAACAAGATGTTTTCGAAATGTTTGTTAATTCGATAATCGCTAAAAAAAGAGCTGATAAGTTTAAATATCAATTTTAAATTCGTTCAAATTCTAAGCAAAAACTTCCATATACTGCCTGTAAATAAAAAAAAGCCTCTCATTATCGAAATATTTTCAGATTACTTGCATTATTTGCATTATTCGGACTGTTATCCTCATCTTCATTTTCATATTCACACCGATCTACCAACATCTTTGAGATCCAGTGGTTAAAGACATTGGTTAGATTCAGTGACTAGACTCAAAGAGTTGTCAGTTCAATACAAGGCTACAGCAGCGGTGAATGAAAAACTTGGAGAGTTGAGTTAAAGGGAAATAACTGAGACATCTGGAAGAGGCATGGCACGTGGAACTTGAACAATCTATCCCGGTAGAACAAATAAAGGGTTTAGTTCGAAATTCCAATCACATGTAATAAATTGTAATCACGGAATATTAGTGTTTAAGCCTTTTTATTATATATATATATATATATATATATATATATATATATATATATATATATATATATATATATAGCTCCTGAATTAAATTTAATTCCAGTTGAGCACTCTAAGGCTGAGGTATGGGTTTGTAAACAGTGACTATTATAGCTATATAGCGAGACTCTTCGCAAGGCGAATTGAGTCACTGTCGGTCACTGGGCGTGTTTCCAAAAATAAATACGCTAAAAATCCACTTTTATCCCGACCTTGCGCCGACAGCTTAGTGGTAGAATATCCGCCTGATACCAATTCAGTCTGGTTTCGACCTGTCTGTGGATGACATTATATATATATACATATGATTGTATAAATGTAAAATTACTGTAAATAACTCTTATTTTTATTTATTTTATAAATGTCCATGGCAAGTGAGCGGTGGTCTGGTAAAATGGCTTTAGCATAAAAAAAAATTCCTATCACAGCTGTTATGGGAGTCCACCATGTGAGAAAAAAAATCTATCCATTGGCATTCATTGACGCTTACACTGACAACAAAAAAACAAACAAAACAGTGGTCATGCACAGAAACAGGCAGTGATTAATGACATTCGGCAATGTTGATAGCGATACATTTTTTTAATCAGTTCACCCTAAGCAAGGTAATAAAGCCACTAAGACACATGATGTTATTGAGTATTAGAGAATATGAAGAAAAACACTATTAAGGAGAGAGAATAGTAAAAGAATAAGAAAACAGATGATAAGGATTGACACTGCATTTAACATTTTTGAAGATAACTTAGGGAAAAATGGTTCCTGTCACTTTTTTACGAATTCTTGTTCGTCTCTGCTTAGTCAATACAGGTGCCTATATTTTTTCTTTGCTTTAATAAACGTCTACAATGAATGAGTCTATTCTGGTGCACCAAATAGAAGTGCCGGCACTGTTAAACACTGCCTTTTAACTCTTCCATTCCCGCCACGGTCATTATTTCACGAAACATTTCACGACACTATTGTCAGGACTGTTACGTTTATTAAAATTATATAAAATTTCCAGCGGAATGTTTATTTGAACCGTCTCTTTTATGCTCATATGTTGAAGAATTCCCACCGGCATTTCTAGAAGACCATGGTATATTGGTACAAATGGGTAGAGGAAGGCCATAGCTATCAAAATAGGAAGCAAATTATCATTAACTTGCAGCCGGTCGGTTTAGAAATCACGGACTACTTTTTTTATTACTATTTTCTCTTCTTATAAAGAACATCACATTCCACATAGTCCCATGATCGAGTTCCAAAGTCTCGTACTAGCGAGAGAACAGGTGAGAAATGATAAAAAGTTAAACCGTCTGCTTTTATCTGAGAATTGATATCGTGTTAACCCCTGATATGAAAGTCACTGAAAAAGGATTTCCAATGGGCTTACGCTAGTTTCTGATATGGAAAGCCTGCATTGCTAAAATTAGATCTTCTCAGTTTCCACATGCTCCTCGAATTAAATCCGTTTATTTATATATTTATTTCACGACAAGTATATGTGTACTGATATTTTTAGGAATTATTTTGAGTTTTCTCTTAAATCTTCATCTATCTCTAGCTAAACTGTATGAGGTAACATTCGAATTAATCCATTAAGTCTGCATTCTCAGTTTACCAATACACGGCCTTTGCGTCGAATCACCAAAAAGAATTATCTAGCCTAAGGGTTAAGGAAAATAATGCTGTTCATAAGAATGATTTGGCACTAGCCATTTGCTGCTATTCTCTGTTGGTTTTGTTTCAGGCAGTTTTGAAAAATTAGAAATGGCTGAAAATGTCCAAGAAGAGTTGTAAAATCTCAATGTTCAACAAATTGTTTAGAGAAACGTAATCAACATAATCTATTTAATGATTAGATAAAGATTTTGAGAAGACGAAGTTTGGAATTGGGAAGCATTTTTTTTTAAAAATCTATAAGAAAAAAAAAACAAAGATTACATTAACATTTTCGAGCAATTTGTTAAATATACTATGTTATGTATATAACGTTTCGGGAGATTAGCCTTCAGCGATCTTCAAGTTTATACTTTTAGCTTATTACTTTTTTTGAGCATTTCACCCCAAGCAAGACTGGAGTGCCACTAGACTCAAGGGGTTACACAGAATGAGAGCAAGAGGAAACGATATAGAGAAGGACGGGGATCAGGATCAAGGCATCAGATGTCGATTGACTTTACATTTGAATATTTGAAGATTATAGCTATCAGGGAAGCAAGTAAGAGGAAGGGAGTTCAGCTGCCGGGAAGTGCAAGAGAAGAAGCTGTTATATTAGAAGAGGCGGTAACATTTTAATGTTTCGACAGTGAAAGGTTGGGACCTATCTTTTATTAATAATGGTATTACGTTGTCTCTTACTCGTTCTTCCTGAACAAGAGTTTAATAATTTTCCCTTCCTTATCTAGAGATTAAATACGCAACAACAGCTTATTTCCAGCGTACTTTAACACTGTTTGCTAGTTTCACCCATTCTCCTCTGTCAAAAACAGCCATGAGACGATCGATGAGGAATGAAAAATTGAATTTACTAGTTAGGCTTTTAGTTACTTTCACATTTGTATTATAAGCACACTTCAGTATTAGAATTCATCACCGCTATTAATTATTGTAGTATTCAGCAAACTGGATATAGTTCACCGATTCCATTGGAGTTGAAGGCATCGTTTATCATCTGCCATCGATTAAAACCAATGTATCCGTCCGATGTTGTTTTTGCCATCTCTGCAACTGGAGAGCGGCTGTCTGCTCCATGTAATTTTAGCATTGAGGTTCGTTCCCTTGGTGATTATAGTTTTGTCTACCAATTGAGCTGTTAGGCTAGGTTGGACCTACCATTGTCATCGAGTTAGAGTTGTCAAAGGACTTATCCCCGATGTCGCTAATTCAGAGGAAAACTAGTTTATTAATGAAAAAAATAATTAAAACATGTCCGCTGTGTGTACATATATATCTCTACTGCAATGCAATGTAGCTCTTCAGCTACATTGTCGAGAAATTAGTAACGGTTTGAGAATGTAATTTGAAAATATTTGTCTATATCTCTGAGATTGTACACTCCAGCCATCATCAAGTGATTGGAATTTTTCTTCAATATCTGTCTATATCCCTGAGATGAGGTATTATGATTACTTACAGAATTTACAGTATTCGGACTGATATCCTCATCTTCATTGCCATATTCTCGACGTTTTGGCCGATGTACATTCGGCATTCTTCACGTGATTGGATCTCTGAGATGAGGTATTATGATTACTTGCATTATTTACATTATTCGGACTGTTATTCTCATCATCATTGCCATATTCACGACGTTTCAGCCGTTGTACGCTCCGGCATTCTTTAAGTTATTGGAATATTAATTCAATATCTGTCTATATCTCTGAGATGAGTTAGTATGTTTACTTGCATTATTTACATTATTCGGACTCGTCGTCATTGCCTTATTCCCAACGTTCTGGCCGCTGTACGCTCCGGCGTTCTTCAGGTGATTGGAATTTCGAACCGAACCCTTTATTTCGTCCGCCTGTGTAGACTGTTCTAGTTCCACGTGCCATGCCTCTTCTGGATGTCTCAGTTATTTTCCTTTAACTCAACTCTCCAAGTTTTGGTTCACCACTGTTTTTGAAGAAACATGACCCAGTGGATAAGACGTTGGTTAGATCCAATGACCAGACACAAAGTGTTGTGAATTCAACAGCAGTGATGAACCAAAATGTGGTAATTTTAGTTAAAGGGAAATAATTGAGAGGATCGGAAGAGGCACGGTACGTGCAACTAGAACAATCTACCCTGCTGTACGAAATAAAGGGTTTGATCAAAATTCCAATCACCTGAACAAGACAGGAGCGTACAATGGTCGAAACGAAATAAGGCAATGAAAATGAGGATCACAGTCCGAACAATAATAAGTAAATATTAGTTTTTGGCAAAAACTGGATTTTGAAAAGTATATATATATATATATATATATATATATATATATATATATATATATATATATCATCAAAAATGAATACGAAAGTTTTCTAATGTGAGTTTTTGAATATTGTTTTTTTTTATTTCATTGAGTTGTATTTTTTCAACTACCGACTTTGTAAACATCTTAACACAGTCTGCAATTGTTACAACGAAAATATTAGCACCTGCCTTTCCCAAAGCAATAGAAATAACTGTTATATATATATATATATATATATATATATATATATATATATATATATATATATATATATATATATATATATATCAATTTACTGACATTATTAACAAAAAAATTCAAATCCACTTGGTATATAATGAGTAAATATTGAACAATACATCATGAAATTAATCGAGAATCTATCACATCGTCTGAGTTCTTCAAAGCGTTTCTCATATGTTTACTCGATCTAGAAAATAGGAAATATTAAATTTTACTTATTAAAATATTTAAAAAATAATAATAAATTAATTATAATTATTTTAGTTATTTAAGTAATTAAAATATAATTCTAAAATGCAACATATTTAATTTATTTTTGTTTATTTTAATATCTGCGAGAAATAATTAAGTAAATTCTAGTTCCGGCTATTCATTCCCAAACAGCACCTCCCTACTGTGTCAAAAGTGTTTAACAAAGGAACAAAAATGTTAATAGAACCCCATAAAATACGATTTTAGTTTGTATGTCTTAATGGTTTGTGTTGAGTCGTCGCAGTGAAGAGAAACTAGTTTCCCTTTATGTTTCAAGGTTACATGGAGTTGTACAGAAAACGGGCCCCATTCTATACGGCGCCATTGTTATCAAAGACAAGAGAGTGAACCGATACAGCTTATTATCAGTGACGTCACAAGAGTTGCCAGAACGAGATTAAAGACAGCCTGAGACTTCATTAGAATCTTCAGCTACGGATTTGTTAAGGTTTACTCCCGAAGTATATCTATTGAATATTGTTGCAAGGAAGCGGGGGTTTCAAATCTCTTAGATTAATTGCCTTCTCAAGCTGACGTGTTCCATCTACCAGGGACACAGCTTTTGAATATACTCATCCTTTTCCTACCGGTAAAAATAATTCTGGGCTTAGAAGCTAAACAACACGAGAAGGCTCGGCATTGGATTTGATTATGAGAGGCGATTTTAGAAGCATGCTGTGAGGAGCTCTATTCACAGGACATTGGTGGCACTAGAAGCCAAAAGCCCAAAATGAAAGAGCGAGCAAGCAACCGGAAAAGATCATAAGTTGGGAAAAAGCTATGATTGCGCATGTCCTGAACTGATAGAGCGGATAATGAACTTCTCTCGTTAACTTTCATCACCTAGACTCATATCGAATCACACATTAAAATGTCACAATTATAGGTGGCGGGATATCTTAACGTTCTATTAAATATTGATATATAGCTGAAATCTTTTCAGCTATGCTGGTTAAATTCTCTGCCTCCGAGCAGAGAGGAACCCGGACGAGGCTATGCCGTAAGGGCAGAGTCTCGTTCGGGGAGGTACATCAATCCGATCCCATTTATGCGCGGTCTACGGGTATTTTTTAGGTCGGAAATCCCATATAAATTTGGTCTTGTGTCACATGTGACTGCGTTGGTCTTGTGTCACATGTGATTGCGTCTATTAAATATTGATATTGTACAAAACATTCTATTATTGGTAGTAGTAGTTTGATAATAATCCTATACCCAGGGCAATGATGCTATTGTTACGATTAATGAAGAGTATAATAGACTGGGAGATATGGATTGGAAACGTAGATTTGGGGACAACAATGATATTGGTAGTCGTTCGTTGCAAACACACAAGAAGCGAGAGTAGACGATAGAAGATTCGAAGAGAAACCTGAGATTATTGGGAACAATTCTTTTAGGGGGAGGTCGGTTTCAGTACTGAGGAAGGTCCTGAAGTTTTGAGGAGTCTTGCGGGCGCGGCGACATTATTTGACTAAACATGCAAATTATAATGATAATTGTATCAATGGAACAGAAATTAAGAGTAAGTAAAGAACCCAAGAATGCCTCAAACGCACAAATAGACACACACACAAGCATACAAACACACACGCACGCACACACGCACGCAGTCTCTATCATCTACACACACGCTTACACACACTTACTTTCTCACCTATGAAAACAAGTACAGCTTTTCTTACATGCGTGCACACTCTCTACAACACACACATATTTTCTCTTTCTCTACTCATACACACACAAGCGCACACGTGCACACTTTCTACCACGCATTTTTTCTCTTTTTCTCTCATACACACACAAGAGAACACGTGCACACTCTCTACCACACACATATTTTCACTTTCTCTCTCATGCACACACAAGCGCACACGTGCACACTCTCTACCACACACATATTTTCTCTTTCTCTCTCATACACACACAAGCGCACACGTGCACACTTTCTACCACGCATTTTTTCTCTTTCTCTCTCATACACACACAAGAGAACACGTGCACACTCTCTACCACACACATATTTTCTCTTTCTCTCTCATACACACACAAGCGCACACGTGCACGCTCTCTACCACACACATATTTTCTCTTTCTCTCTCATACACACACAAGCGCACACATGCACGCTCTCTACCACACACATATTTTCTCTTTCTCTCTCATACACACACAAGCACACACGTGCACACTTTCTACCACGCATTTTTTCTCTTTCTCTCTCATACACACACAAGAGAACACGTGCACACTCTCTACCACACACATATTTTCTCTTTGTCTCTCATGCACACACAAGCGCACACGTGCACACTCTCTACCACACACATATTTTCTCTTTCTCTCTCATACACACACAAGCGCACACGTGCACGCTCTCTACCACACACATATTTTCTCTTTTTCTCTCATACACACACAAGCGCACACGTGCACGCTCTCTATCACACACATATTTTCTCTTTTTCTCTCATAAACACAGGCGTACGCACATAATCACATACATGCAGTATCTTCTTTTCTTTCTCTTACTCATGTAGATATGCACACACGCTTTTATACAAATGAAAGGACATACACAATTTATATTTATTTGTCATAGACTCTCTTGACAGTCACGATCATTCCTCTCCACAACTTCCTTTTTCTTGATCTTATACAACTCTTTAATTTTGTACTTGTTCCGCTATCCATTTTCTTTGAGTTTTTTCAAACTTGGCAAGTAGGTTTTCTTGTCTTTAATATGCCACGTGGGTGTTTATTTTTCCCAAGCTTCTTTTCCCATTATATCTCTTAAAAATAAAGCTGTTCCTTTCTGAATTTTTGCAACAGTTTCTTTTTAATTCTTACACACATTCAAATGTTTGCTTATAAACAACCGATTGTAAAAGAGGCAAATGACGGTAGCATCTACAGTCTTTGGAGTGCTAGGAATGTTTACTTTAAAAGTATTGCAGAAGTAGATTAATTAAAATTTTGAAAGATAATGGATTTTTACTTACATTGCAGGTCACGGTCACAAGTAAGAGGAACCTGTGAGAATTGAACTCACGACAGTACTTTTCTTTCACACTTGTTTCCTTATCAATTTTTTAATCAAATGTCTTTGGCTTTAGTTATTATACACCCACTCTCTAGTTTGCTAAACGTGAGACATAATGGGTCGTGATTATCTAGTGCTTTAGGACAGACACATAGTAGACGCTAAAAGATTTTATCTGAGGATATTTTATGACAGCCAATAATAAAATTGGGATATGAGAGTTTCAAAGTAATCACCTGCTTTTCACAAGTAGCGAAATATAAATAAACACATAAAAAAATTTCGGAGTCAAGTGGCATTCATCCGGAAGGTAGGGAATTCCGGTCCTAGGTTATACAGTCAGGATGAATTCTAGAATTACCGATAACAAGCCGTAAAGTGATTTGCAAGAGGTCTGTAGGAGAAAAAAAGTCAGTGATGAGAGATAAAGATATGTAGATAGAGGCAGTCAGCTTGACAGACGCAGTAGCACATGAACAGAATGGAAGTCAGAGTTCTCGATAATCAAAGAGATCATTTGTTACGTTAGTGTATCGTGAGGGAAGAGAGATGTGGCAGCAATGGTATCCAAAGTGCCGTTTACTAACCACTCGGGTATACTGAAAAGATTCGCTATTTTCATTATTTTGAATGAGGTCTATTGTCCTAGAAGGTTACACAATGTGAAAAGCATCTGATTATGACCGGAAGGATCAACTGCCGAAATGTCGTGATAATAGCAACAAAGATGAGGATATTAGTCCGCATTTAAATGATGTAAATAATGAAACAGGATTCGTTTTTTTTTTCTTTTCTTGTCTTGGCAGTATTCCAATTTCTGTTGAACTTATATTGGGCCTTTCCCATTATATTTTTGTCCACAGCGACGCCAACGGGAAGTAAATCAAGGTGTAGGGCAGAAGTTAACCTCTCGGTGAAAAACTGACTGAGGGAGGCGATCGTATATTCGCATAAGTAGCGAATGTCGGATATATATCATGGCAGTGACAAACAAAGAAAAGAAAACGTTCTGGGGCGAGAAATACAATGAAGAGCAATACGTGATCCATTCCCTTTCATTCAGGTTGAAGCTACATGTGTTGACAAAGTTTCAACCGTCAATGGTAAACGAATTCTTTGGGAAAAAATCCACGAGAAATTTGTGTTATTGACAAGAGCTTAGAACTCCTTCCGGCAGTTCAAACCAGTCACGAGGCAAAAAAAAAAAAAAATGTATATTTATTGTATAAAATTACAATTTTAGCACAAAGATATCCTAAACCTATCTAATCTGATTCGCGACTCATTCATTCATTTCAATTTCTCACCCGTCCTGCGTATGACGATAAACTACATCCGCGTCCTGGGTAAGACCATAAACTCCGTCCAGCAGCAAGGCCTCTGATCTGGAGGTTTTGAGGAGCTTGGAACCACCTCTTAATTGCTGGTGTTCCCAGGTCCACCCTGAACTGTGGTGGTAGCACCTGCTAGAGTCCCAGCTATGGGTAATTAGTTAACCCACAAACTGGGGTCAAAACACTATGAAAGTGTAAAAATATTTTTTAATAACAGAAATACTTTGTAAAAAATTATTACCAGCAATACATTCTTGAAAAAAAATACCAACCATATATCTAAAAAAATATTACCAGCAATAAAAATCTTGTCGGCGTTAAATAACCCATTGAGGCTGATATGCCGTAAAACAAACCAAATCAAACCAATTTACTTACTCACCACCACAAGTTATTCACCTAACATATGCCACAATACCGCATATTTGGGTGGGATTTCCTACTACAACACCCGTGACATAAAAATTTTACAATATATACAAATGTCTATAACAATATATGGTATGAAATGGAGGGGAAGGGGATGGATACAATAACGAAAAGAAGTCTACACATCAATTCGGTTTCGTATAATATAGATTCTACTTATATCTCGTGTAGTGTCCCGTGACCTTATTCTTTTTAAATAATTTGATTCGGGGTCGGCCATTTTCTTTTGTGGATAACTTACGTTCCAGACAAGTGTGAACTCTTTGCGTCGGTAAGTCATTTTATTTTTAATCAGTGGTGAGTGGACCTTCAATTCCCCTACACTGGTTTTTATTATCATTCTATAAAACAAAACCGGAAAAACAAACAAACAAAAAAAAAACTGTTTACGATATTTTCCGTGTTTACTTGATCTGTAAGAGGTCATTTATTAATGACAAAATCGAAATCCGGCCAAATACGTCTGGCCCGTGTTATATTTCCTGTTTGTCTCGTCATTTATTAATAAGACTAATATAGATTTGCTGATATTCAAGGTAATGCCCAAATTTCACGAGTACAAATCTTGTTATTCATAGATTCAGTAAACTGACCAGATGAAAGCTTCTTATTTCTTATGTCATAATCATCCTGTTGCGATCCAAGCTTCTTCTTAATCACCATCTTCTTCTTGAAATGTTTTTACGTAGGTTTTCTCCGTTATACGCTTAGTAATTAGAATCTGTCTATATGTATGAATCGGAAGCTGGTATTTCTCAAACAGTTTTCTGTGACCCACGATTTTCAAGATTGACGATTAGATAATTCCAAACGGAATTCATTTGAAGTAGTAGTTCTTTTGTGAATTGTTGATTTTTTATTGTCATGAATATTGATATTTTACTTTATGAGTAGTGAAGTTCTAAAGAAAATGAAAACTAAAAAGAAATTTATACTTAACATCAAGAAGAGAAGTTTGAAATTTCTAAGGCAAATGATGAGGAAAGAGGGCTTAGAAAATATGATACAGAAAATATTAATAGCAAGAGAGACAGAGGAAAACAACGCATAACATACTTAGATATTCCCGCGAAAAGACACATGTATGCGTGAGGAATTAACTTAGAAGAAGAAAAAAATGATCTTACAAGGATTTCGAAAAGTCTTTCTCCACTACGTCATCACCATTTCCATAATCATCACTCAACGTTCAATTCATTTTCGAGTTCCTTAAATTTTGACACCGACTTTGAACAAATCAATTTGTTTTGGTTTTTGGAAAAGAAATGATTTTGTGGTATTTTAGACCTTCTGAGTGCCTGTTGTATCGTCGTCCTTCTTCAGGTGACTATAGAACCTGCTAAGCTTCTAGAATTTTGAGCTGAACACTATTCTATGCAGGTTGATTGTTCTCGCCTCACCGTCCATTTCGAAGCATTTCTCGTCTACTCCTTATTTAGTACTGCTCAGTTTTTACTTTATACTAAGCCAAAACCTACACTACTCGGCTTAGGTTACTGAAATGAAAGCATTGGTTCGTAAATTTGATGACACAGTAATTGTGGATTCAATTCCTAGTACAGACGCAATGAAATCAAAATAAACAATTACTGACCACTATTAAATAAGAACACGGCGAGATATCCCTAGACATGGACAGCGGAACAAAGACTATCGACAGACTCCTGAAGAAGGCCGGAGGACAAAATAGTCCGAATGTAAATAGGAAATCTTAGATATTGATATTTGCGAAATTTATGATAAAACATCCGGTTAGACTAAAAAATGGCTATTCAAAATATGTTTGTTTAAACAGAAAATTGCCATATTACTAAGGAGAGTAGTTGATAGGTATTATATATATTGATATATTGTTATTATTTTCAATGGAACGAGTTGATATATAATACAAAATTGAAAACCAAAAAGTGACAATAGGTGAATTAAAGACAATTATTTGGTCAATCTCAAGAGAGAAGGACACCCATTTGGAAATGTATATCCTGAAAACGTATGAACAGGTCTTTAAGACGATTTTTTATGCTTGGAAGTCAGAGATATTTAATGAGTTTTAAAATATCTGGGGCAAGGCAAGTTGTAATGGAGCACTTTATGAGGATCAAACTTATTTTTTAACTAGCATGCTAGTTAACAGATAAATTAGGCCAGAATTGTATGGCATTTGTTTCTTTATGTCTGTCCTCTTCGACATTCATCGTCCCCGATGATGTTTCGACATGACTGTCCATTTGTGTTTTTTCAACATCTACAGAATCAACCTGTGTTTTATACTGAACAAAACTTAGTTATGGTTCAATGTTGTCCACCGCCAGAGCAACATACAGCTTTGAAATCAGTGTTGTTCTCTTAGACTGTTAGGCAGTATCATGTACCCTGCTGTTTAACGCATAGTTGGAGGGAGAAAGGATAAATCCATCTCTTTCTCAATTCTCGTCTTTAATGACTCTATTAATTATTGATGTATTTTATATTTGCTAAGGTTAGTAGTCTAAGGTAGGTTTCCATGTATGGAGCATTCCGAGAAAACGAACTAATGATCTAAGTGTCGTGGTTGTTTACATTTTTCGCGGAAGAAAACTCGTTAGGTCGAGTCGAACAGATCGAATCAAATCAAAAGACAAAATCCAAAGATTTATTATTGCTTTCTGATTTCCCGTGAAGCTGAAGGCATTGCTTTTGTTCAAGTTGCAAAACATCTTGTCCTTGTTTTCGAGACGATGGAGCAAATAGTTTCTTCCGAGTAACGAGACGCTGTCCTCACTCACCCGCTACCAATCGATAACTACTTTCGATTGACATGCGTGACTTGGCGACTCGAAAATTAAACAAGCAGGATGTTATTTGTCGCTCTCATGTTTCTCTGCCATTTTTCCTTTTCCCACCTCTCCTCGGGTATTTAACTAAAATAAGACATCCTCGACGTGGCCTCATTTACGACGAAAGGAAAGAGAACGAAAAACCTACAAAAACAACATTAATATAATATATAGTATTGAATAATATAAAATACATTTTCATATTTTGTATATCATATCTTTTCAGGACATTGGCGATCGTGGCGTTTCACAATTTCTAGCTTAACTTTAAGTATTCTTAATTTCTTTCTGACATTTAATCATTTAAACTCGTTAATTTTAAATTTTTGTCCTGCCTTTCTTACCGTCAGTATATCGTGTGGGTGTTAAATTCTCCAGGCCCGCTTTTCTTATATTTTCCAGAACTTTCAGTTGTTTATTTCTTATTATACATATGATCTCTTGTGGGTCATAGTATTCTGGCTTACAGTCACATCACATTTAAACACGTTAGAAAGTTAAGCAACGTCGAGCCTCATTACCAAGATGGGTGACCGCTTGGGTGTGCTGGTAGTGTATAATGGCTCACTTCCCTTTGGGTTCGTTATATTCACTTACGCGCAAATACCCTTGGGAAAGCTATGAATTCCCCCAGCTATGGATTAATTAGTAAGGCATGTATATCTAAACCTTTATTATTTTAAAAAATTATTACTATCTAAAAATATTTTCGGGCTTTAAATAACCTGCAAAGAGTTGATAATCCGTAGAAAAAAATTATCAATCAGTCGCAAGTTCTGATCATGTCGTTCTTAGTATTTATCAGTAGAACCATACCTCTGTCACTTTCTCTTCTTTTTCCGTGAGGCGATTTTCCAAATTCTCCTATTATGTAAAAGATTTCAAAGCAGACTACAATCCAAAATTCTTCTTTTTTTTTTTCTAAGGACAACTTCCTATGTCTTAATTCTTTGCTTAGTTTCTGAGAAGTATTTCTATACACATTTTATGTTACACTTTTCGTCGTCTCTTGATTTTGATGTTCCCTTTGTGTAGCTTACATGTTGAAATGGCTCTTTTGCTAACAACCAATCATTCTGTGTTAATGTTCATATTTTTATGCTTCCATCTACACCCTTTATTTTCTTCGTTCTGTTTCCTTTCCAAATCGTCTTAGTATCTGATATGATTATACCCGCAGATAATAAACCTTTCTAGGTTTTCCAGATCTCTTGGTATCGAATCGTTGTAGAGATTAAAATACAATTTTAAAATTAATATGGAATATTTACACAAATTTCTGATAGCGGAGGTAAGTGATTGTTTTTGGCTGTAACAGTCTTATTTCAGATTTAATAAGATTTGTTTTGTACACATTTAAAAATAAATATTAGTTATTATAAACGAAAAATGAAAAGTGAAATGATTAATGAGTAATATACAGAAATAATGAGTTGGTTTAGTTCCAGCCCTCTAACATTATACTCCCCCCACCACCGTATTCTAAGTACGATCAGGCTTCAATTTGGAGTATAAGACACCAGACTTGTTACGAAATGGGTGCCTGTTGTTTCTGTAGCAGTTCGTGCACGCAATTTTGAATTCAGAGTTGTCCATCTACTAGTTAACTTGGCAATCAAAACTAGAAACACTAATATATCTTGCAATTTAATCTATAACTGTGGAGAAATGTAGTAAATCTATAACTTTCCCAATAGTATGTGCAAAACTGAACCCTGAGGTTTGAACTCGACACGTCGATTTCACTTTATATATATTTTTTCAAAAACGTATAGGTGGCAATAGTTTGTTTTCAAAAACATATTGCTGGTAATATTTTTTTTTTCAAAAACGTATTATTAGAGGCCTTACTTTTGGACGTAGTTTATTGTCTTACCCAGGACGCGGATGTAGTTTATTGTCTTACCCAGGACGCGGATGTAGTTTATCGTCTTACCTAGGACGCGGATGTAGTTTATCGTCTTACCCAGGACGCCTGATGTTTGACAATCAAAATACTGATTCTGTTAAGTGGACCCGGTCAAAAACTATTTGACATATTCTATTCAACTCAGGACAACATGGAGGTCGGGTTTGAATGGAGAATGGTTGCATTGTCCAAAAACATTCGACCTATCTATGACCTGTCTACCTGAAAGAAAAACATTTAAAACATTGCCTTTCGCTTGTATTGAAACAGCAAACTCTGTTGCCTCTGGAAAAAATATCAGGATTTTTGCATATATGTCTGTTGAGCTGACATAACGTGTCCGTTTTGGGCGTCTACCATAGCATGATATTAATTGATATTAAGGGAACTTGACATGTTTGTCCGGCAGAACAATACGCTTGTGTTTTACTTTTTATTAATTGTAGCATTGAGACGAACTGAATTGAGCAGATGTCCTCAACTTATGTAATTAGTAGCAAACTTATCTTCAAGGTCGAATTGTTTGTGGAATCATAATGGTAAATTTGCTATTTCCAGACTGGAAACATACGACATTCATTGTCCCAACAGTTAGTGTTACTGTTGAAATTTATAGATTTTTTTTATTAAAACAGTTTTTCAGAAAACTAGGCACAGTGGAGTAATGGATAGAGGATAGGAGTGAAGAATCGGAGAGCCTAGTTCTACATTTAATTCGTGCTAATACTCTTGAGAAAGGGTATGGGTAATAACAGGAGAGACTGGCTCTAGTCTTAGTGGGTAACTAGTCTATGATAAAGAAAACTTTGAATTCAAAGCAGCGTGGAGAGGGCTTTTACCCAGGAAACACTACTACTTCGGCTACAGTACACGTTGTGCCCTTTACGACCCTAATGGATTACGGGACTCGTGATCGAAGATTCTATATTCACTAACCGTTATAGCTCTTTTTTATATTGATTGGAGTTTCCATCCTTTCTTTTTGTTATTCGGTTAGATCCCTATTTCCGCTTCTATTTACATGTGCTAAGCTTTTTGGAATTGTTGGAAGTGTCCAGGTGATTTAGTTTTTGATATTTGGTAAAACTCTTCGTTTGTGATTATGTAGCGCCAGGCTGAGGAAGCGTTGTCTTTCAGATTTATCGGATTAATTCATTTAAAGCCATTTTGAACCATTGATCCGAGAAAACAGTTGTACACAGAGGAGATTTTACACATCTCTGAACGCCATACTTGACATTCATATAAAAGTCTAGATCTGACGAGGCAATTTAAAAATATGACTATTGTTTTCAGGTCAATATTTCTTTTGTATTTGATGTTCACTAACTCCTCAATTAGCTAAAAAAACTCTACTTAATACTTGAATGGATACAATGTAACAGGTAGCCATTTCGACTGTAATGTTAAAAATGTACAAACGGTATATGTCTATATTTCTGAGATGAGGTATCATGTACCTTATTTACATTATTCGGACTATTTTACTCATCTTTGTCGCCATATTTATTACAACGTTTCGGCCGTTGTACGCTCCAGCCTTCTTCAGGTGGTTTCAGAGGAACATTAACAGGAGATAACTGATAACTGACATCCATTAAACATAACATGTGGAACTAGAAGAGTCTACCCCAGTGAGCGAAATAAAGGGTTCATTTCGACATTCCAACCACCTGAAGAAAGCCGGACCGTACAACGGCCGAAACGTTGTAATATATAAGGCGACAAAGATGAGGACAATGGTCCGAATAATGTAAATAGTGTACATAATACGTCATCTCAGAAATATAGACACATACTGAAGAGACGAAACATTGTAATAAATATGGCGACCAAGTTGAGGACAATAGTCCGAATAATGTAAATAGTGTATATAATACGTCATCTCAGAAATATAGACAGATACTGAAGGGACGAAACATTGTAATAAATATGGTGACAAAGGTGAGGACAGTGGTCCGAATAATATAAATAATGTACAAACGGGTAATCGTTTTTTTTTCTATGTTTGCAGAAATTATGCTTTTTTCTATACACATTTCCTCTGCTCTGAGTTTGAAAAAGGATTCTCACTGTTTTCCTCTTTTTTTATATGAACAGCTAAGCATATTACCAAATAAGCAGCCCCAACTCATCATCATCATCCCCTTGACTTTTGTAATCGTAGTTGGGTCCGAATACAGATGACACACGCAACCTCCCCCTCAAAGGGTCTATCAACAACAGCCATCAGACATTACAAAAGTGGCCACGAGTATTCGTTGACATCACAAAAGTATGGGAGATAAGAAAATTGAATCTAGAATAACTGGTTGAAATAGGGGTAATTTCTCCCAACACCAGTTTATACTACAAAATAAAAAGAAATATTTTCCTAAAAACTAAAGTTTGTTCGTTAAATAGCCTCGTCAGTTCGAAACTTTCATATAGATGCTATTCATAGCGAAATCACATTCAAAAATATCTTAGCTATCAATCGATTTTCTAAGATCAATGATTAAAATGGATTCGAGTGAATGAAGCGTGTAGATCTTAGCGGGAACCACGCTTCATCAAATTTTGGGAACTAGCTGGACAGAATCATAGACAAAGTACTGTACCAAATAACAGAAAGCACATGACTTGAGGACTTTCAACAATAGCAACAACTAAAATAATATAACTATAATGCAACACATTATAATATATACTATAATATAATAATATAATATCTACAATAATAATAATAGTAATAATAATAATAATAATAATAATAATATACAAAAATATAACATATGACTCTGAGATAGGAAGGAAGCTTCCATCAATACTGAAAAGGGTGATAACTAATATTTGGACTTGTGAAGTTTATTTTCCTCTAAAATTGTTTTAATAGAAAGATTTTATGAATTTCAATCGAAAGTAGGACTGGCTTTTCGGTCAATAATTGCCAAAGGTTTACTTATAAGGAAACGGCTAATATTACCGTTACCATTTGTATCAGCATAAAATTATTAGGCTAAAAGGGTCCAACCAATAGCAAGATATCTGGATGCATGTCTTTTAAGAAAATCTTGACCAAAATTTCGTTTGATAGGTAAAACCAGGCGTCCTGGACATAACGATAAACTACATCCGGCAGCAAAGCCTCTGATCGGGAGGTTTTGAGGAGCGTGAAACCACCTCTTAATTGTTGTTAAAAAGGTCCACCGTGTCCCGGGTGGGAGCACCTGTTAGAGTCCCAGCTATGGGCGAATAGAGAACGCCCCAAACTGGGGTCAAGACAATGTGAATGCATAGAAATAGATTTTTGCAGTAAAAATATCAGTAATACAGTTGAGAAGAATATTACCAGCAATACACTTGACTCTCGACAAAAATCCTCTTTACAAAAATACATCAATGAAACCTTATTTACGAACTTATTTCTTACAAATAACACATATTCTATTCATGCGAACCTATCCTAAAAATCTTGTCGATATTAAATAACCCATTGAGGTGTTGATATGCCGTAAAACAAAACAAACGAAAACAAAAATACGTCAATGGAACCTGATCTACAAACAAATTTCTTACAAAGAAAACATGTTCTATTTCTTCAGACCTATCCTAAAAATCTTGTCGGTATTAAATAACCCATTGAAGTGTTGATATGCCGTAAAACAAAACAAACGAAAACAAAAATACGTCAATGAAACCTGATCTACAAACAAATTTCTTACAAAGAATACATGTTCTATTTCTTCAGACCTAACCTAAAAATCTTGTCGGTATTAAATAACCCATTGAAGTGTTGATATGCCGTAAAACAAAACAAACGAAAACAAAAATACGTCAATGAAACCTGATCTACAAACAAATTTCTTACAAAGAATACATGTTCTATTTCTTCAGACCTAACCTAAAAATCTTGTCGGTATTAAATAACCCATTGAAGTGTTGATATGCCGTAAAACAAAACAAACGAAAACAAAAATACGTCAATGAAACTTGATCTACAAACAAATTTCTTACAAAGAATACATGTTCTATTTCTTCAGACCTATCCTAAAAATCTTGTCGGTATTAAATAACCCATTGAAGTGTTGATATGCCGTAAAACAAAACAAACGAAAACAAAAATACGTCAATGAAACCTGATCTACAAACAAATTTCTTACAAAGAATACATGTTCTATTTCTTCAGACCTATCCTAAAAATCTTGTCGGTATTAAATAACCCATTGAGGTGAGGTTGATATTCTTTAAAACAAAATAAACAAAACAAAACGTAAAACCGGTAACTAAATTCAAAATATTCTCTGTAGATTTTCTTTCTTCAAATCAAAAGAAATGTTTAACTGCCCGAAGGCGGCTTCAAGACATCATAACACCTAGAAAAAAGAATGTTTTTTTATATTGACAGAAAACTAATTTCAAAGGAGAGAGTCTGTTTTGCCAGTTTCTGAACAAATTGCCTGAGGCTACAACAAACAGGTCAGCTCATCTGCATCGAAATTAAGCAACGTACTTATAACCTGCAACATGTAGGTAACCACCACACCCAGCTCTCATCTGCCTTTTGTCGTAATCAAATAAATTCAATAAATATATAGGTAATCTTTTCACACATCGGGAGAGCACGTATATGAGTTGAATTTCAAAGAGAAATATTACAGAGTAACTTATTCAAATGTACAAATCCACCATTCGTCCTGAATACTGTTGCCATATATGGTCTGGTGCCCACGCTGTTCATCTCGAGGTCCTCGACAAAATCCAGAGAAGAGTATGCAATGTGATAGGTCCTGATCTGTCATCTCGACTACAGTTACTTTCTCACAGACGTTACATGGCTTCCCTTTGTCTTTTCTAAAGATATTTTTATGGCAACTGCTCTGACAAATTACTTTCACTGGTGCCCGATCTACATGAATTTAAGCGTGCTACTGGGTTGGCATTTCGGTCCCACTCTTTCACTGTCGAAACGGCTAAATGTAACCGTTTCTTCTACTCCAAGATCTTCTTCTCTAGCACTTCTCGACAGCGGAACTCCTTTCCTCTTGCTTCACTGATAGCCATAATCTTCAAATATTCAAATGTAATATCAATCGACAACTTCTGATGCTTTGATCTTGATCCCTGTTCTTCTCTTTATCCTTTCCTCAAACACCCGTCTTTACTCTTACTCCCATTCACTCTAACCCCTTGCATGTTAGTGGCACTCCCGCCTTGCTTGGATTGAAATACTTAAAAAAAACGCTCTGTTGTGTTTCGGCACTTAGGTAAACTTCTTTTATTATAAATTAAAATATTGATTCATTTAGTCTGATGAGCTAATTTCAATGGTACCCCATCTGAATGAATTTAAGCACGCTACTAGGCTGGCATCTCGGTCCCAGTCTTTCACTGTCGAATCAGTTAAATACCTACTTCCTCTTCTACTCCAACAGATTCTTCTCTCGCACTTCCCGATAGTGTAACTCCCTTCCTCTTACTTGCTTCCCTGATAGCTATAATCTTCAAATATTCGAATGTAATGTCAATCGATATCTTCTGATCCCTTGATCCTAATCCCCATCCTTCTCTATATCCTTTCCTCAAACAGACTTCTTTATTCTTACTCTCACTCTCTGAACCCCCTTGTGTGCTAGTGTTACTCCCGCCTTGCTTGGGGTGAAATTCTTAAAAAAATATTCTTTAGCGTTAGGTAACATTTTCCGCGTTTAAATCCGTGTGTAACGAAAAGGTGGAAAAGAAACTCTGAAGTGGAAACATGAATATATTTCTTACTTACGATGATATTAAATACGTATCGATCAGACGTTTGAAGTTCTGCGATATGTCCAGCGAATAAAGCTGTTGGGTTACAAGAGGCGGTTACATTTAACTGTTTCGAGGGTGAAAAGGGTGGGACTGAGATGCCAGCCTAGTAGCACGCTTAAATTCATGCAGTTGGTGAACCAGTGAATGTAACTCGTCGGAAAATTACATGTCAATTTGTTTCAGGAAAAATTCTCGGATTAATATCCTAATTATCTGTATATATTTCTGAGATGAGGTATTATGTACATTATTTTCATTATTCGGACTATTGTCCTCATCTTTGTCGCCATATTTATTAGAACATTTCGGCTGTTGTGTCTACATTTCTCAGATGAGGTATTATGTACATTATTTTCATTATTCGGACAAATGTCCTCATCTTTGTCGTCATATTTAATACAACACTTCGGCCGTTGTACAGTCCGGCCTTCTTCAGGTGGTTGGAATGTCGAACTGAAACCTTTGTTTCGCTCACTGTACCATGTGTCATCAACGACACATGGCACAGTGGATAAAGGCGTTGGTTAGATCCAGTGACAGGACCCAAAGCGTGTGAGTTCAATACCCGGTTAAGGTAGTGGAGAACTTTCAGAGGGAAATTAACAGAAGATAACTGATAACTGACATCCATTAAACATGACACGTGGAACTAGAGCAGTCTACCCCAGCGAGCGGGTTGTTGAAAGTTCTAGCTTGAGAGACATACGTAATTCATTAGGTTAATAACAAGCCTTGAGAGTCGACCTATACACGAAACATATAGATAATGATTTCGTACCTAAAAATAAAGCTTGACCGTTTCATATTTTCAACCTGTGCACAAGTATATAAAGTAAATTTAATTAAAACCTAATAATCCTTATATCCGCTGATTATAAACATATTCTAGGTAATATAGACAAAAGGAAATTGAAAGAGATATAAACATAAATACAGAAAGAGATAAATAAAGAAATAGGGAAAATGAGAGAGACAGAGAGAGTGAGAGAGAGAGAGAGAAGGGGAAGTTAAGGAGAATGAGAAAGACGACGTAAAAGAAAGAGGTAAAATTCAATATCTAAACACATAAGAAGAGAGAAATAAACAGAGGGAAAATAAAGGAGTAAGGAAAAAGGAAAGGCAGTGAGATTTGGGTGGAGACAATTGGAATGTGAATCAGAGAAAGAAAGAGACAATTAGAATGTGAATAAGAGAAAGAGGCAAATAGAATGTGAAACAGAGAAAGAAAGAAAGAAAAAACTAAAATGTGAATCATTAATATGTGAAGAAAGAGACAATATCTGAAACAGAAAGAAACAATTACATTTTGAAACAGAAAGAAAGAGACAATTAATACGAGAATGAGAGAAAGAAAGAGACAATATGTGAATGAGAGAAAGAAAGAGACAATTAATACGAGAATGAGAGAAAGGAAGAGACAATATGTGAATGAGAGAAAGAAGAGACAATATGTGAATGAGAGAAAGAAGAGACAATATGTGAATGAGAGAAAGAAAGAGAGCCAAAGAAAGAAAGGGAGAATTAGAATGTGAATACGAGAAAGAAAGGGAATATTTGAATGTAAATCAGAGAAAACCAACATTAGAGAGAAAGAGAGAAAAAAAAGACTGAAAGATAGAGAATAGGGGAAAGTGAGAAGTGGAGGAGAAGGAAGAGGTAGAAAGAAAGAATAAGATGGAGAAAGATAGTAAAAGTTAGTGACTGAAATTGAACGGAGAAAGAAGAAGGCTTGAAAGAGAGTGAGCGTGAGAGAGAGAGAGAGAGAGAAAGGTAACTACAAACGATATGTAAATATTCCCTGAAAATAACGATGAAAATTAAGAGAGGGAGAAAGAGAGAGAGAGAAGGGGAGAGAGAAAGAGAGAGAAAGAGGGTGAGAGAGGGAGAGAGAAAGAGAGACTGAAATTCAAGTAAATACTTTGATCACGTGTGCATATATACAAATGAGTGCTATTGAGCGACTCAATTCATGTTCCAAAATGAACGAAATGATCCGAAAACATTCTTTTTTAAATCCCGAGAAGTTTTGAGTATTCATTTTATATAATTTGGCGCTTTCAAAGTTAACAATGGGAGAAACATTTTTTTTTTGTTGCTGCTTCAGTCTTACTCTTTTCTTACAACCATTGTGTCGTCTTAATGACCAGACGTTTTATAAAGTTATCTGGCAGGGAGAAGAGGATTCTTGCTTTTCAAAGCATTATTGCCTCTGTTTATAAACAAATATGTTTTCTTAATTTGTGGGACGCGTCGCGAATTACAAATCGTTTGCGATTTCGTATTAGATAAGAAATGTGCTTTCGAGAAACCAGAACGAAATACCAAAATGCTGATTGCAATAAAAAGAAAAACAATGACTAATACGTCAGCATTTTTATCCCACGCTCCATTACTCATCTCTGCCCCTCGTTTATCTTCCACCAGTCTATCTCTTGTACTATCTATTCAGTTTTAAAATGTCTGACTTACTTGTTTTTTTTTTAAAAATATTCATTACTTCAATTTATTTCCGTCTTCTTTTTTCTTTCGATTTTTGGATTTGAGAAATTTACTTTCTTTTCTTCTTTTTTATAGTTTATTATTTTTCTTCACATATTTCTGATAATCTTTTTCTTCCTCAACTCCCCACTTCTTCTTCCACATTGTGATTGTTTTTGTCTGTGTTTCCCGGGGACCATTGTTCTGCCCCCTCCTCCCACACACCCTCCGTTTCTCTCCGTGTCATTCTATTTCCTTACTTCTCTTTCTCATCTCCTCGCTTTTCTTCGCCATTTTAATAAAATTCTTCTAAGTGCTCAGATTTTCATACTGTTTTTAATCTGTTACAAAAATATTTTTCCGCAACTAACGAAAAAAAAAAAGAAAAAAGCAAATCACGGAAGATTATGTATGCATGTATGTATGTATGTATGTATGCATGTATGAATGTATGTATGCATGTATGCATGTATGTATGTATGCATGTATGTATGTATGTATGTATGTAATGTATGTATGCATGTATGTATGTATGTATGCATGTATGTACGCATGTATGTATGCATGTATGTATGTATGTATGTATGCATGTATGTATGCATGTATGTATGTATGTATGTATGCATGTATGCATGTATGTATGTATGCATGTATGTATGTATGCATGTATGTATGTATGTATGAATGAATGAATGTATATATGTATGTATGCATGTATGTATGAATGAATGTATGTATGTATGTATGTATGCATGTATGTATGAATGAATGTATGTATGTATGTATGTATGCATGTATGTATGTATGCATGTATGTACGCATGTATGTATGCATGTATGTATGTATGAATGAATGTATGTATGTATGAATGTATGCATGTATGTATGTATGAATGAATGTATGTATGCATGTATGTATGTATGTATGAATGTATGTATGTATGTATGTATGAATGAATGTATGTATGTATGCATGTATGCATGTATGTATGAATGTATGTATGTATGTATGAATGTATGTATGTATGTATGTATTTTGACCATGAAACTTGGGTTCGAATCTCATCATGCTCGATTTGTCAAGAAGAAGACTTCCCGACGTTATCGGACTGGAGTGGTTGATCTCAACGTGCTCCACCATTGGAACGTACTTGAAAACCATACCACTTGTGAGTGAGATTCGGTAGACAGAGACCATGGGGGCCGTCGATAGCTGTGCTAACACGAAGTCACAAGTCATCGTGGGCGAGTGCTTGAGCGTGCTGGCCTTGTTCAAACTGTTGATCACGATAGATAACACGTACTCTCCCAGAAACTGCAACTAAGGTCTGCTCAGCATAGTTGCAGTACAAACCACAGGTGGGCTTTGTGTGTGTTGAATAAACACAAATGTGCCTGAGCAAACGTTCGCAATACGGGTGTTGCTAGCCGCCCTAGTAGACGGGTATCCTCGAATACAAGTGGCCAGCTATACATGTATGTCTGTGTGTGAATCCATCAAGGTTGTAGCAAGCACATTGTTTGTCTGTTACTTGTGCAATAAGTCATGCGAATTTGCAGACAGCCTGGCAAGTCACCCTCGGGTCGATGCACGAGAGAGGTGTGAGATGGGGAGAAAACGTAATTAGGCGGCCATCATCTGTGAAGATGAGGCGGATCATCATCCTGGATTCATGAGTGTATTCGTATCTATCTATCTATCTATCTATCTATCTATCTATCTATCTATCTATGTTTATTCATTTCTTTCTTTCTATCTATCTATCTATCTCTGTTTATTCATTTCTATCTATCTATCTATCTATCTATCTATCTATCTATCTATCTATCTATCTATCTAAAAGGTTGCTCATAATTTTCTGTTTCATGAACTATCGATCTTTAATCTGTTCATATCGACATCTCTTATTAGTGAATTGCAAAGATTGATGTCCGAATCCAGACAATATCCAAACTAATTTCAGCAAAGATCATGCACGCAAAATATGAACATCTTTGAAATTTTTGTTTCTTCGATTTGTAAATTCTTCTTCCTTAGAAACTCGTTCGCATTTTTCCTTTAAAAATATTTCCTTCGAACTTAATCCTAGAGGAATAGATTGATTTATAATTCTTTGTTTTCATTTTTTTCCTCCGACTTTTCTTTATTCTCATTTATTCTGCTCGTTAACTTTTATTTTTGACTTATTTATTTTACTCTTCATTTTCCCGTGCAGTTTTTTTCTTTTTTTCTTTTTCGGGTATACATATTTTCATTCATGCCTTCTCTCTATCGATTTTATATTACTCTTTCTCTCTCTCTTTTCCCTCCTTCGAGTTAAATTCTTTTTCTTTTCTTTCGATTTAACATTCTTTCTTTCATTTATATTTCTCACTATCTTATCAATGTTTCACCTGCTTTAATTTTACACGCCATATTACCTTCAGCGATTGCTTCCCCCTGCCTCTCTCTCTTTTGCTCTTTTATCGCTCTCTAAACCAAAAACTAAATCCCACAAATATATTCCCCCCCACACACATTATCACTATAAATATTATTTTTAGTGAGTACACGTGTAATAGAAATTAATGGTTAACGGCCTAGATCATTGAAAATCATATCAAAACAATTTTACCTCTGGTTAGTCAACGAATCTACATTCCTATTATCTGGGGAACCACTTTAACAATGCGTGCTGTTACTATTTCGGCCATGGAGATCCTTAAAGTAAGGTAAGGCTCAGTTACCCGTTTCAAGAAAAGTGAATCTCTCGTTTAGACTATTCGCTGTTCACGATTGCTACTTTATATTTTTGCCCTCGAAATGCACAAAAGTTCATGTGTTATTATGCCGGAATCGACGCCGCACTCACATTTACACCAGGCCATCAAAGTAAGCCGAGGGTAGAGTTGACTGGGTTTACGCCCGACCACCAAACCCAGAAGTTCGTGACTTCACACCGAAAATTTTGAACACATGGATGTTTCATGTTAATGTCGACCAGCTTTTTACTGTTCACAATGTAAAAAAATCAAAAAGGAGGTCAACTCAAGCACGAATCCAACCCCATGAAAATAACATTTATAGTTGCAAGAAATAATGTTGGACAGAATAAAAAATTCATTATTCATAAAAAAAATTACATATGAATGTGTAATCATTTTCAGTAAAGAACTTCACAATCTCTTACACATCGCAGGCTGAAAATGTAAGGTTCACATATCGGACGAGCGTTCTGGCTCCCGTTTTATACTCACACTGGCATCAGTATAGCGAAATGGGACTTCCAAAAGTTAAGCAAAGCATTAGTAAACAGAAAAAAAATCGTTAGAAATAAAGGAAACAGCACTGAACTGTTAAGTAATATCAATTCTCCTATATAGCAGTGAATCCTGAATATTCTCCTCACAGACAAAGAAGCGATTTGAAGCAGTCGAAATGTGATTCTACAGAAGGATGCTGAGAATAACATGGATCGAACATGCGAGTAACAACAGTAAGTGTTAGAGAAAATAAAAACAAAAAGAACACTTATACTTAACCATAGAATTATATAGTATACTTACATTAGAAAATATATATTTTAAGACATTTTTATGTTTATACATTATTTTTTATAGATACAAATACTTAAGTAAATGCTCTATTTATAATAAACAGTATTAAACAACATTTACCGGCCTGAATATCCGAGAAAATGTCATAAAAAACATGCGTCCTCCGACAGGAATCGAACCTGTATCCTATACGGCGACTGTCATATAGTCTGACTTGCTTTTACCGATTTGGCCACAGAGGAACGTTCGGCTGGCCAGGTCAATTTTCTGTTTTTAAACTACAATCTTCCATGATTCTCTCACGTACATTCATATCTGCTCAATGCGTATCCAAATGTAAACAAATGACGTCACACATTATAAAATGGACAAAGTCTGATAATTATTTTAAGACATGTTTATGTTTATACGTTCTTTTTATAGATACAAATATTTACGTAAATGCTCTGTTTATAATAAACAGTATTAACAACATTTACCGGCCTGAATGTCCAAGAAATTGGCATAGAAAATAGTCTTACTTGCTTTTATCGATTTGGCCACAGAGGAATGTTCGGTTAGCAAGGTCGATTTTACTGTTTTTAAACTACAATCTTCCATGATTCTCTCACGTACATCCATGCGCTTACATTTGGATACGCTTTGAGCAGATATGATATGAGCATTTACTTAAATATTTGTATCTATAAAAAAAGAATGTATAAACATAAAAATCTCTTAAAATAATTGTCGATCTTTGTCGATTCAATAATAATAATAATAATAATAATACATACATACATATATATATATATATATATACACACCGTGTGTAACAGCAAAATTGTCCAAATCTTATAACACCATGCGATAACTGTTCATCCCACAAAGTGTTTAATATCTAAAAAAACACTCAACTAATCGAGTTTCATTTCCCCAGGTTTTCAGATAAAACTTTTAGACATATTTACACAATTTGTCGTAAGAATCATGGCAAAAACCCTTGAGTAATTCAGCTAGAAAGAGAACAGGTTAAAATCGTTTTATGTCAGTTCCACAATGTCTTCCCAACTAAGCAATGGTGAGAGGAAAAAGATCATTCAAGCCTGCAGTAATGGTACCAACATTCATACTTTAGCTTCCATCTTCAAAGTCCATTGAAGAACCATCAAGAGAACGGTGAATAAGTTTTAAAAAAGAGGGAACAGTACAGAGGAAAACAGGATCAGGAGATCACAACAGGAAGAGGGATCATCATTTGAACTTAGAGCTAAATATATTCTCACTTGTCAAAGTTGATTCTAATAATGTTATAAAATATGGGAGTATTCCAGTAAGATATCTTTAATCATCTCTAAGATACAACGGTTCAAAGCTTAAGGTAACAATTGGATAATTTTGCTTTTAAATCCGGTACATATCTCGGATCGAAGCAATCGCATGTCTTATCACACTGATGAGCTTTAATACAGCAAAACTGTCTATATGTATATGACAGAAATTATTAAGAGGATCTGATAATTATAATTAAGCAATTCATCGAGTTTGAAAGAAACCTCAACAGAATGCAGAAAGCACTGGATGGCCGTTTCGTCCTATATTTGGGACTCGTCACTACCGAGAATTGAAACCCTAACAGTTAAGTTAGCAAGCAAACGTAATACCAACTGTTCTAACGGGCCTCGGTGACGAAGAGGTAGCAAATCAGACTCAATATAGCGCCGCTCGTGGTAGAGCTCTACTGAGATTCTCTCTAACCATAGGACTGTATCCCCAGGAGCCACGACTACTATCACCAAGCCGCTCAAACTTGAGCATTAGAAGCCGGTTCAAGCAATGGTATACAAATGATAGAAATTATTAGGAGGATTTGATAATTATAATTAAGCAATTCATTGAGTCTGAATATATATATATATATATATATATATATATATATATATATATATATATATATATATATATATATATATATATATATATGGTTTTAATTATCGCCTATAAATATGTGTTTCTCTTTACCTCGTTAGCCATACTTTCCTTGACGATCTGTTTAGGTGAAACCTAGGTAGGTTTGTCTGGCTCACTAGGTGTATCTAGGTCTGCTCTACGATTGTATTGAGCTCTTTTGTTAGTTAGTTGTCTACTTGTATCGGGTTTTTTTCTTTGGGCTTCAGACCTGCATCTGTGCGATTTGTTCGACAGTAGTTCATGTTTGTAGCTCTTTCTTTTTTTAAAACCTTTTTTTCCCTCGAGATTGATTTGATTATTTGCAAATCAAAAATTCGAGGGTTTTTCCAAACGAGTCTAGTTATCTATATATATATATATATATATATATATATATATATATATATATATATATATATATATATATATATATATATTTCATCACAAGAAAGAATACAAAGTCACAAATACGCATGGATTTACTGAGAATGAAAAAACAGAGAAAACGTTATTGAGGATAAAGGACAATAAAATTAAAAGGAGATGACGATTGACATTGCATTTAAAGATCGTAGTTGACATGAAAGCAAGAAGTCGGAAGAGAAGAAACTATTATTATATAACTTTCGCTTACACTTTGCAGTTTCAAGATGCACCTGTCAAACTAGTCCTACACTTAAATTCATATGAGAGAGAGAGAGAGAGAGAAAGAGTGAGAGAGTGAGTGAGAGAAAGAGAACATGAGAAAGACAGTTAAAGAGAGTAAGTGTGAGAGAGAAAGTGATGGAGAGAGTGAGAGAGAGTGAGTGAGAGAAAGTGACAGAGAGTGATGAGTGAGAGAGTGAGTTAGAGAAAGAGAGTGAGAGGGAGTGAGTGAGAGAAAGATTGTGTAAAAGACAGTGAGAGAGAAGGAGAGTGAGTGAGACAGAGTGATATAGAAAGTGAGAGAGTGTGAGTGAGAGTAAGAGAGGGTGAGTGAGAGAAAACGAGAGAGAGAGAGTGATGAGAGAGAGTGAGCGAGAGAAAGTCAGAGAGTGAGTGATGAGAGAGTGAGTGAGTGAGAGAAAGAGTGAGAGAGAGTGATGAGAGAGTGGGTGAGAGAGAAAGAGAAAGTGAATGAGAGAAAGATAGAGTGACGAGTGAGAGAGAAAGATAGAGTGAAAGAGACAGTGTGTGTGTGTGTGTGTGTGAGAGAGAGAGAGAGAGAGAGAGAGTGAAAAAGAGAATGAATATACAATGTCCTACCTGCAGATTTGACGCATATTCTTGTCAGGAATTAAAACAGCCATACCAATGTAATAGTATTCCTTATCATATCATCGTCATGCAACACCAAACGAACAAACATCCTGTTAGTCACTTACGTCAACCACCTCGACTAAGCTTAATACAAACTATATTATTACAAAGAAGTGCGGGGTTATTTTTGTCACTGCTACTGTTGCAACCAGTAATATAGACGACCAATGTTTCTCTTACTAATACTCTTTCTGCAAGTCCTTGCGAGTTGAGCTTAGTGGTAGAGCGCTGCAGGCAACTTGCTAAGGCTCTACCTTACACTAAAGGTTATAACTGTAAATTACTAGGTGTCGAAACTATTTACTAGAATTTCACATTATTTGTATAATCTGAAAATAAAAGGTAATAATGATAGAACCAGAATCAGGTTTTTGAGTGGAATTAACTTTTTTTGAGAATCGAGCTATTCCAGTCTGATATTGCAAAATCCTTTCTTTGGTTTTCTATTTGCTCTTAGTGCTAATTGCTATCAGATTAAGGATTCTTACCATTTCCACGTTATATGACTTAAATTAATTTGTAAACTTTATTCAGTACCCTTTAATCAACTAAATTCCTGGCATTCCGCTTGACATGATATTGGAATTCATTGATCTTTGGAATAGAATTAGTAATTATAAAACTACATTTTGAATAATCCGAAAAGATTCTTCTCGCTTTTAAAATGCTGAAATTGTCAGGACATTTGAGGCAATAAAGATGTGACCCTACAGAAGGATGCTGATAATACAATGGCGGGAAGATGTGAGAAACTATGAATTTGTAAGGAAAATGGAATCAAAACGGGACATTTTAGTCGGAAGCAGAAAGAGTTAGTTGACATTTCTAGGAAAGAGGGTTTAGAAAATTTGACACTCGAAGGGCTTATTTAAAGGAAGAGAAACAGAGAGAATAATTAGGTATTCTACCCAACTGGTTTGTTTAAAAAATGGCAGAAAAAAGGAATAAGAAGGGTATGATGAACATTACTTATATCTACGAAGATAGGAAGTTGTGGAGAGCCATGATCTTCTACGTACTGAGCGTACTGGGTAAGACGTTAAACTATGTCCAGCAGCAAAGCCTCTGATCAGAAGGTTTTGAGGAGCGTGGAACCACCTCTTAATTGCTGGTGTTCCCAGGCCCATCCTGACCCGGGGTGGTAGCACCTGTTAGGGTCCCAGCTATAGGGAAATAGTTAACTATTACCAGAAATACTTTTTGAAAAAAATTATTACCAGCAATACAGTTTTGAAGGGAATATATTACCAGAAACAAATTTTTGACAAAACAAAATATTACCAGCAATAAAAATTTTGTGAGCATAAATAACCCATTTAGGTAGATATGCCATTAAACAAAATAAACCAAATTAATCTAAACCAAAGAATACATACTCTATTTATACGAATCTATGCTAAAAATGTTGTCGGCATTAAAAAACCCATTGAAGTTGATATGCCGTAAAACAAATAAACCAGACCAATCTAAACCAAAGAATACATATTCTATTCATACGAATCTATCGTAAAAATGTTGTCGGCATTAAATAACCCATTGAGATTGATATGCCGTAAAACAAAATAAACGAAACCAATCTAAACCAAAGAATACATATTCTATTCATACGAATCTATCGTAAAAATGTTGTCGGATTTAAATAACCCATTGAGATTGATATGCCGTAAAACAAAATAAAGCAAACCAATCTAAACCAAATAATACATATTCTATTCATACGAATCTATCGTAAAAATGTTGTCAGCATTAAATAACCCATTGAGGTGTTGATATGCCGTAAAACAAAATTAAACGAAATAAACCTAAACTTTTACGTCCTGAATGGACCAAGCACATGAAAAAAAGATAGGTTTAGTGTGCTGTATACCCTAAATATCTTCGCCCAGAATGTATTTCACTAACAACAAAAAGATGGGATATCTTCGATTAATAAAGCCGTGTTTAGGGAAGAACTTATAAACTCTGGCTGTTATCCTAAAAATCGTTAGAAATATTCGTATTTTGAAAAATTAAAATTGCGATAATCATATCTGTATTATCAAAGTTCTTGCTATCTTTCCTCTTGTTTTTTATTTTTGTTTTCGTATTACGCTTCTTTAAAAAAAACCGTCATTGCCACTGCCAACGCTTACAACTTTGCCTAGATTTTTTCTTTAAACAATACTTTCGCCCCACTCTTATCTGTGTCACATTCATTCGTTGACATGGTTTCAAATTACCAAATATCTAAAGATCGGTTTTCACGAACAAAGTCAGTATCCATTCCCTTCAAAGCCTTTCGTCTAGACTGGTAATATGATGAAAAATTGAAGACAGTATGGAGTTGACGTGGTTAAACACAAAATAAATGCATTCTTAATTATTTTATACCTCACTGTGGGGATCACTTATAACAGATTAAGTATAAGGAAATTGAATATATTAGGTTGGTGCAAAAATAATGACGTAATAATATCGTTTTTGACGTTAAAAAATAGGTCAAAAAACGACATTATTACGTCATTATTTTTGCACCAACCTAATAGAATAGATACCATTAAGGATAGTTTAAAATCTCAAAGATTTAACCGAAAAAACATGTCATGTTCTTAAGTAGCCTCGTCAAATCTAGACTCTCATGTGGATGTCATGCATAGCAACCAACATGTTCAGAAATAGCAAAAGGGTCAGCCGTATACAACTGTTTTCTCAAATCAATAATCGAAAACGGCTTATAGGTTATAATGTAGATCACACCCCTCAGCGAATCTCGTGGACTGGCATAAAAGAATCAGAAAGAAAGAATTTACGAAATCAGAGAAAATACGTCATTTGAAGATTTTCGACAGCAGCAACAATTAAAATGGATATCACATGTAACTCCAAGGGAATGTAATGAAATAATCAGGATGCAAGGTCAACCCTACTCGAAGAAAAGTTTAGGAAGGAAATAACCATCAGTTCTGAAAAGAGCGATAACAGTGGAATTGAGAGACCCATTTTCTTAAAAACTCTTTTAATAGAAAGATTTTATAAATTTCAACCCCAAGTAATGCCAACTGGTTGGTCAATAAATACCGAATGCTTCCTTATAAGGGGACGGCTAATCATACCATTGCCATAATCCACCACATGTTTAACCCTAGGGATCCTCAAAACTGAGGTCTTGTGCCATACTTATTTGCATCAAAGGAAATTCTTGTGAATATACTGTAGTTTCATAATCAGTTCCTTCATTGTTTGAGTGAAGCACCATCTGCTATGTCTTCCACTGCCAACCTTTTATCTTTTAAACTTCCCGTCGAACTCTGCTACCGTCTAAGCATTAAACAATCACCACAAGAATCGAAATCAAGAAGATAACTAACTACAAATGAGAAATATCTTATTTCGTTTTTGACTTAACATCTTGGGAGTTAAGTTTATATCAAGTTGGTGATCAAAGCATTTTGCACTATAAATAGTTGACGTGATAATGCAGCAAAGAAATTATAACTTTGTTTTTCTGCAGATTTGGTTTTTAGGGTCTTATTGCGTTTCTATTGCCCAATTTCAGATCATTCCTAACAGATTTTGAAAGGGAATATAACAGTAATGAACACTATACAGGCAAAAATTGATAAAGCAAGTTTATTTCACAAATCATTACCACTGCAGTAAGTTTCAACCTCACTATTTTTATGGCTTTGGGCCCAACTGAATTTGGCTTAGTGAATATCTAAACAGCATATTTGTTGGTTAACGGTTGTATCGTACTAACTTTATTATTATTCATTTTTTTTTTTACTTATCTAGGACCAAAGATTGATTGTGTAAATATCTACTACAGGATTTAATGTTTCAAATGATGTGACTGTTCTATGCAGTTAATGAAGATTCTTTTTTTCGTTCTGTATCGTGGGTGATGAAATGGTGAGATTCAAAGCTTTTAATTAATAAAACTAATGCATGTAGTCAACTTTAGATATTACTCTAGTCATAAAACGTAATTCATAAGTTGCATATGATTTTAACTCCCAAATTTGTACTCTCGCATTTAGAAAGAAAATAACTAAAAAAAAAAGAACAGTAACATAACAACAAATAAAAAATGACTGTATATTTTGTGGCAATGTATCAACTTTCATTTGGTACAGAGTGTCAACTGAAAAAGCTTTTGTGTTGACATTTGATCAAATACGTCAATATAGCTGTGTTGATATTCTGTTTTTTATTGATCTTCGATGCGATAAGTGAAGCCAAAGGTTACATTTGACCTGTAGGTAGGCACACAAAAAAAACAAAAATGAGTCTAGTGATTTCTGTGATGAAAATGAACCAAGGAGCCGCAGGAAGTAATAAAATATTTCTTTTTATTATTGAAAGATCCATGCCGCGAAAATTAAAAATATATATAAAAAGAGACGCCATAGTGTTTTCCCGCTATTAAAATTGACAGTTTTCATTGCATATCGTTATACATTTTCCTGCCATTCTGACATTTTCCTCGTCCTTTTAAATACTTCAAGAGGCTATCGTTTATCGTCATGTTAAGTCTGTAGTGAATATATTTACTTTTCTTTGGTTTTATTTATGAATCCCGTTAATGTCTGTTAATAAAGTACAAATATATAGAAACTTAATTTAAAGTATGTACACACAAAAACATACTCGTGGCTGTATAAGTCTATCTACTGAAAATAGATTGTTTCTACACAAGTGATAAAATGATGAACTGTATTATCAATGTTTTAGATTCAAATTACAAAAACTAAAGAGACGACATAAAAAGGCATTAC
>OZ010584.1:114288245-114295745 GCA_963932145.1 Acanthosepion lycidas | reverse complement strand
TATATACATATATGTATATATATATGTACATATATATGTATATATATGTATATATATATGGATATATATATGTATATATATGTGGATATATCTATTTTATTTTGCTCATGTATATATCTATATTCTGACATAAACGTACCTGTATTCACACTATTGCGACAGAAGACATTCCACTTTCAAATAACAATTTTGACAATTTCTCTTTTTAAATGCGTTGTTCATGCGTTCATCCAACTTAAGCAATCATGACTCTCCACAACTTCTCTTTTTAACATATGCAAAGTATTATCTGCAATTATTATTCTTAATCAAACAGTGAAATGATTTCCCTTTTCCCTTCTCTTTTGAATTTATAATTTCCATTCCTAAACTGATCACCATAGAGAAGAGAAAGTGTCCAAGCTATACCTGAAGAGAAGAAAATGTGAATTCGTGCCGTTTTAAAAGGAATTAGTTCGACGTAACTGTCTCAGATAGAATTTCAACTCGGCTCGTCGATGTTAAGCCACTGACACCGCCTCTTTACCAAATTCCTGTAAGGACAATCATTTTTATTGCATTATAGTGTAACGATCGAAGCGACAAAAAATAGTCCGATATTTAAAAAAAATAACACATAATAGGTAGTTATTTGCGACTTTGCAAACAGAAAACATGTTAACGGTAAATGTCAAAATAAACATTCCTACTTGGACAACACAATACTTCCAATATCATCTGAAAAAAAATTCAAAACATATCTATCTATCTATCTATCTATCTATCTATCTATCTATCTATCTGGTGGTGCGGTAAAGTTTCTCGACTTGACCTACCTCCAAAAATCTGAGCAACCATGAAAATGACCAAATATTATCAGTATGTTTTGGGGAAAACATTTTAGTTGGTTCAAGAACTGTTTAGGGCTTATTCATTATTGCTTTCAGACATCATTTTCAAACAAGTCTCTCCCAAGGCAAGCGGATGTGACGGGATCCCAGCCGCCGTCCTAAAGATATGTGCTCCAGAGTTGACTCAACAACAATTGCCTCACTGCTTCACAGCTTGATGGAAATCCTTCTCAATAGTTCCTCTTTTTAAGAATTCTGGAGAACTCTCAGACCCCTCAATTTTTCGCCCTATTATTCTCTCATCGCTTTTTGGCAAAGTATTCGAGGTTCTAATCAATGCTCAAGTGGTTAAGCATCTTACTTCTCACGACCAATTCTCAGACAAACAATATGGCTTCCGTTTCGCCTGGTCTACCAATGATGTATTAACGGACATCACTGAATTTTTGTATCAAGCTTGGCGAAGCTCGAGCCGGGTCTCTGGATATCTGTAAGGACACTTCACAGATATCTCTCCCGAGTAAGACCCCTCATAGAAGAGAACATGACTAAAGACTGTATAAGCTATCCCTTGAAGTTGCGGAAAGAAATATAAAGGGAAGACAGGCCGCCCCCTTAAGGTAAGGCTTCAAGAACACCAGAAATCTGTAACACGAGGGAAAGTAGAAAAATCAGGCGTGGCTGACCATATATGGAGAGAGAAGGGAGATCACCGTCCTCTCTGGGATCAGGTTGAGATCATAGACGAAGAACACTATTGGAAAATTCGTAAACTTAAGGAATCAGCACATATGCTAGGCCACAAAAATCTCCTGAGTCAACCAAGCATAGAAGTGAATACAATATGGGAATCAGTAATAAAGTGTCCCAGAGAAAAGCGATAATAACAACAAAAGTTGCTATATGAGCTCTGGTAAAAAAAAAAATCCAATGATAACAGCAAAAAAAATTGCACTGGTAAAAATGGTTGCTGAGACATTAGGTTTATAATACCCAGAAATTCATACATAGGATAAAGGCGTTGGTTAGATCCAGTGACTGGCCCCAAAGTGTGTGAGTTCAATACCCGGTTAAGGCAGTGGAGAACTTTCAGAGGGAAATTAACAGGAGATAACTGATAACTGGCATCCATTAAACGAGAACAGTCTACCCCAATAAAGATTTCAGTTCGACATTCCAACCACCTGAAGAAGGCCGGAGAGTACAACGGCCGAAATGTTGTAATAAATATGGCGACAAAGATGAGGACAATAGTCCGAATAATGTAAATAATGTATTTGTAAGGAGTTCGACGGGGTATGCTGGCCTTCTACGCAAGCTCCAGGGTTACGGTGTCGCTGGATGTATGTTTGATTTAATCAAATCATGAATATCTAGATCTCAGCCATTTTCCACGGTACGTCGCTTCCCTTTGGCTTTCAGTGGTAACTGATCCGACGAGATTTTCCCTGCTGTCCTGAATACATGATTGGCATCTAGGTCTCACTCTTTTACTGTTAAAATAGGTAAATAAAATCCCCATTTCTAGTCCAACAGTTCCTTTTGTTATGCTTATATACCTATCATTAGTGTTCCGTGTATTGGTTGATATATTGAAAAGTAATTATCATCTTTGATAATGGCTTATGTAAGCCGAAAGCTTAGATTGGATATAAACATGTATCAATATGGTGATTTCCTTTCGTCCTTGAATGATAATGTTATTAAGCTTATCAGACAATATGAAAGGAACTTAAAATAGACAAAACTTGTCTATATTATTTAATGAAACATGCATCAATTATATATATATATATATATATATATATATATATATATATATATATTATAATTTTTTCATATAGCCAAAAACAATTTACTCGCTACAAGAATGCAACTTCGTTTCAGTGCCTTTAAATTGCACTTCGACTGGTGAGAACTAAAATGGTTATAAACAATTCTATTTGTAAGAAAGCTGCAATTGAAAAGTAAGTGACGTTTCACATGTGGCTTGCTTACAAACAATTGTTTATAACCATTTTCGTTCTCACCAGTCGAATGTGTAAATTTAAATGCCATTGAAACGAAGTTGCATCTTTGTAGTCAGTAAATTGTTTTTCTCTATATGAAAAAATTATAATATATATATATATATATATATATATATATATATATATATATATATTGTACATATCTATCTATATATCTATCTAATTTAATACATATCTATCTATCTATCTATCTATCTATCTATCTATCTATCTAAAAAGTTGCTCATAATTTTTGTTTCCTGAACTATGGTTTTTAATCTGTTCATATCGACATCTCTTGTTAGTGAATTGCAAAGATTGATGTCCGAATCCAGACAATACCCAAATTATCTATCTATCTATCTATCTATCTATCTATCTATCTATCTATCTATCTATCTATCTATCTATCTATCAGGTAGGGTCGGCAATGTATGAGTTGATATGTCGTTATATCATCGATATTTCATCGATAGATGAATTTTGATCAACATTTTGGTCTATGGGATTAATAATCAGTATCAAGTTAAGTGCCATCAAAGTAGAAATAATGCCCCCAAATAAATATTTCTTTCATATTTGATTCTACTCTGTATATGGTTCTTTAGTTCATTCTTATAATGAGGAACAGTGGTTACATCACTTTTACTTTATTTGTCTATTCAATTTCTCTCTCTATTTTCTATCTTAGTCTATTACGATTTTTTTCTATTCGCACCTGATTTCTCTCGAAAAGTTAGTTTTTAGAAATCTAAACAAACCCAATTTATATCTAAGAAAAACATAGACAAATGTTTTATATAAAATAAAAATTGAACCGAAAACATTCTATTTTATTTATGAACATAGGATAAACATTTGTAGAGAATTTAATCGATGTGAGCAATCACACCTTCACCGTTGTTAATTTCCCAGGTTAACTTCTTAATTTCAACCGTGAATGTTCGCCACCCACAGATACAATATTACCGTGAGAAATCACATAATCCCACACGTAATTTTAAAACGAATTAGATATCAAACTCTTATTAACCAGACTCTCTAAATATATTACAAAAGGACAAATAGAAATTACAGCGATGGAAAATGCTAGACCGAAATCTGAACACACTTTAGATTAACGAAATCTACACAAAGTACTAAGAAACAGAAAAAAAAAGTTATAAGCAAAGAAAAGAGTGCTGAATTGCAATATAATATAAATCCCCTTGTATGTCGGTGAATTCTGGACAATCTCCTCACATATGAAGTGAAAACTGGATGCAGCTGTAATGTGGCTCTGCAGTAGGATACTGAGAATTTCATAAACGGAACGAATAAGCAACAAAAAAGAATCTCATACTAAGAATCAGAAAGTGGCTGTTGAAATTGCTTGGATGATGATGGAGAGCTTGGAGAATGTGACAGCCACGGGGATATCGAAAGGTAGAGTGGTAGGGAAAGACAGCGGACAACCTAACTGATGAGATTCTATGAATGGAGTACGAGGAGCTAGGCAAACGCTAAGGGCCACAAGGGAAAAGAAGATGTGGAGTCCCATAATTGGGAACGTCCTTAATTATGCAACCGCCAGCCTTTACCCAGCACACGAAGTTTGCATTGTGGATGAAACTCCAGGTCGTGGAATAATATGTATTAGGTTGGTGCAAAAATAATGACGTAATAATGTCGTTTTTTGACGTTAAAAAATACGTCAAAAAACGACATTATTATGTCATTATTTTTGCACCAACATAATATATTTATTGACATTTGCATAATAGCTCTGTAATATTACAACGAACACTATTTTATTGATAAAACCAGCACTCAATAAGCGATATCATATATATATATATATATATATATATATATATATATATATATATATATATATATATATATATATATATATGTATATATATATATATATATATATATATATATATATATAGGTGCGTGTGTGGAATGAGCTATGCAACGGTCTATTCGTATATATATATATATATATATATATATATATATATATATATATATATATATATATATATATATATATACAAGATATTCCTTATAGAGTGCTGGTTTTATTAATAAAATAGAATAGATATCTTTAGTTAAATTTAAATGTTTTTTGAGCTTTTTTTATTCCAATGGTTACATATTCATAAGCCTTACATGTCGATTGAAATATGAGAATCACCCGCCTTCTTGAGTGAAATAACTCGCCTTGATATCACAATTATACGAAGAACCACAGTTTTCACTGAGAAAATTACATGCAACCCAATTCATGAGCTTTGGTAAATACCTAGAGAAGTATTTAACCTCTGAGCGAATATTTACCGAGACAGTGTTCGCAATTATAAAATATTTGTGTAATTGACATCAAGTAAAACTGATAAGAAATCCTTGGTATTTCAGCATTGATAAGTGGATGATCGTTTATTGGTAGAAGTACAAAGGTCAGACTTGACACCAATCTTGACAGTTCTTGTGTATGTACAAGTACAAATGTGATCTGAGAAAAAACGAAGGAATTGCCATAGATAGATAGATAGAACAAACGGAAGTAGATATATAGACAGATAGAACAAACGGAAATAGATAGATAGTTAGATATTCGTATTTATGTATCTGTGTTCGAATCTATCTAACTTTCTATCTATTTCTGTTTGATCTATCTATCTATCTAGCTATCTATCTATCTATCTATTATCCATTGATATTTTATTTATTTTTTTACTTCAGTAGGATCAATTGCCGACGTGGTAGTTTAATTGCTTGCCATAGGTCTGCTTTGCTGTTATACTGTTTGCCACCTTCATATAATTTCATCTTCACAATTGACCATAGATTTTCGATCGGATACAGATCAAGAATTGATTGTAGTGATTTCATTATCTTCCCTCCTGTAAATCTTTTATGCTCAGAGTTAACGGGTAAGCTTATATATATTGCAGGTACATTATTGTGCATAAATATAAACATTTAACACCTTCATCGACTTTGATTGGTCTAATAATGGTTTGATCGAGATCTCCAGCCCATATCGTAACAATACCGCCTACTTGTTGCCGTCTTTTAGCCACAGGCACGTCTGAATTGGATAAAATCCATTTTTTGTCTCATCCATCAGGTCGATCAAATATCGCTCGTGATTCGTTCGTGAAAATTACTTTATAAAAGTCAATTTTCATGTATTTCTTGGTCAAATTTTGATGCTTTAAAATATTTGCTTTCGTGAGAAAAGGCTGCGTAGGAGTTTATTTTACAGATCACAATTTACAAAATGTATTACACCTTTTGTCCTTCTTGACTCCCCCAATTCCTGCCCCTTCAAAGATCTGATCGCTGGTCAAATGTGGTTGATCCGCTGTAACTCACTTTAGTTTACGTTCATCTCGAGGAAACAAGTTCTTAAAGCCTTTTCCTTTGCTTCAAATTCTCAACTTATATTTTTAACAGCCTTCTTTATTATTTGGTGATCTCTGCAAAGCTCCTTTGATATGTCCAGTATAGACATTCCCTCACTCAATAACTTTGTTATTTTCTGTTTTGCAGCAGTTGTTAGATCTTTACCTATGTTTCAACATGTATTATGGACATGAAGAAAAAATTGTTTCTATTAGATTTCAGAGGTTTTAGCTTAATCTGCATTTTACCATCAGTCAGTCCATTGTCGTTAATTGCAAATATCACACACAAAAAAATCTAACCATTAAAAATAGCAGAAAATTTAATTAAATATTTTACTATAGGTGGAAATAAACGAGTTTTAATTTGACAAATATTGGTTCAAAACCTTTTAAGTTATTGAGGTTTATTTTACTTTCATAATAACTTTAGACGGGCTGTAAATAGCAACATCCTCTTTTGGTTTTGCGTTATTTTCATTTTATTTTCAAATATTAGAGTAGTTTGCGTTTCAAAAAATATAATACTAATTGCCAAATTAGAAGTTTTCTTTAATAAACATATTTCAAATACTACATTCCTTTTCAAAACTTTGCCTTCAAAACAAGGTTGCGTTTTATACACTGGGGATCATTTTTTCTGAAAAATACTTTACTCTAACTAAAATGTCATGGTCTCAGTCTTTAGCGAATATAATTCTTTACGAAACTGATTTGGTTCAAGTCTTAAGAACCGTACTACGGTAGGAGCCAACAGTTATTTTCTTAGCCGTATTGTACTGAAGTCATTTCTCTGTACATTTCTTGCAAAAGTCAAACGTCGCTATTATTTTGGTTTATTTAAATAGAAATCTCTTTTATCTAGTGTTTTTAGCCATGCCTGATCTCATGGATTTCTGAAGAATAAGACCGATTTCTGCTCACTTTTCAAACATTTTCAACCCAGTATGAACGTGAAGCAGATTCAAAAATTAAGCTGAGGAAGTTGCAAGAAAATCTGTTCTATATTCGCTATATATAAGCGAAATATCAAACATAGATATATTTGGAAGAGAAAAAATATTCTGTCTGATACACCTGAAGCAGGCCAGGAAACCAGCTGTTAAAGAAACAGCAACAATTCGTTGATATCCATAGTTTTTGTAAATAAGAAAGAAGGATAAACACAACAACGATAAGGATACTACTTCACATAACTCCTACAATTCTACAATACTATACGAACAATCCTTGCACCATGACATAGAGTAATGGTTAGTAATCTTG
>OZ010584.1:114280745-114283245 GCA_963932145.1 Acanthosepion lycidas | reverse complement strand
GTCGAAAAATGGCTTGTAAATTAATAACGCCTCCAAAATGAAAGTAATATCTTTTACATTATTTACATTACATTATTCGTAGTATTGTCCTCATCTTTGTTGCCATATTTCAGTAAAGGCTAATGGCAAATGAATACTGCCAGCCAAGTGTCACCCGTGAAGATGTCACGTTGTAAATTGTAAGATCAAGAGTCATAATTAAAAGCAAGGAAAGCGACAGGAGAAAATCGAGGCTGTCTTCTCGAATGAAAGACGAAACGATCATTTTACCAAAATGTCTCTGCTTATTGGTTTTATTAGGATGCTACTTTTGATTTTTCTTTCCTGATCTTTATTGATCTAATACTTTTTTTTATAAGCATGATAATTTACATTATTCGGCCTTTTGTCCTCATCTTTGCTGCCATATTTATCACAACGTTTCGGCCGTTGTACGCTCTGGCATTCTTCAAGTGGTTGGAATGTCAAACTGAACCCTTTATTTTGATCGCTGGGGTAGACTGTTTTAGTTCCACGTTCCATGTCTAATGGATGTCAGTTATCAGTTAAATCCTGTTAATTCCACTCGATAAGTTCTATAGTGCCTTAACCAGGTATTGAACTCACAACTCTTTGGATCATGTCACTGGATCTAACTAACGCTTTATCCACTGTGCCAAGTGTCCTTAATTAAGATTTTAGATCAAATATGTATTTCTTCCATCTATATTTCTGAGATGAAATATTATGTACACTATTTATATTATTCGAGCTATTGTTTTCATCTTTGTTGCCATATTCATCACAACGTTTCGGCCTTTCAGTATCTGTCTATATTTCTGACATGAGATATTATGTACACTATTTACATTATTTGGATTATTGTCCTCATCTTTGTTGCAATATTTATCACAACGTTTCAGCCGTTGTATGCTCCGGCCTTCTTCTGGTGGCTGGAATATCGAACTGAACCTTTTATTTCGCTCGCTGGGGTAAACGGTTCCTTAAGAACACATGGAATAGTAGATAAAGGCGTTGGTTAGATCAAGTAAAGAGTTTTTAGTTCAATACCAGGTTAAGGCAGTGGAGAACTTGACATACATTAAACATGGCACGTGGAACTAAGTCTACACAGCGAGCAAAATAAAGGGTTCGGTCGACATTCCAACTACCTGAAGAAGGCCGGAGCGTATAAGGCCGAAACGTTGTGATAAATCTAGGGAAAAATATTTGTACAATAGTCCGAATAATGTAAATAGTGTAAATAATACCTCATCTCCAAAATATAGATATATAATATTTTTAATCGTCATAGAGAAACATTTTTCTCTTCCATCGGCACGGCTGATATTAGCCTTCGTCCGTGGGGTTCTCTTTCAGTTCGCTATTTCCTTGCCACCTACGATTTTCAAAAATTTAAATAAAACGCCAATCGTTTTCTTCTGAATTCCTGAAACCTGCTCTTTTATTGTCCTTACTCCTTACTAAAGACTTCTCATTCTCTTTCAAACTCAGCAACCACTTGCATTTTAGTGACATTATAGCTTTGCTTGGGATTTAATAATTAAAATAAAAAAAATAAGGTGTTATACGTTAGAATTACGAAGCAAACCCTTTATTTATTTCACGAGGTAGATTGTTGTAATTTCATGTACCATGCCTTTTTTGGACTTTGTGTGTGTGTGTGTGTGTGTGTGGTAGGGGAAGTAATTCAATTTCAGTTAATTCGTTGTTGTAACTCAATTCCCCAAATTTTGTTCCCCACCCACTGCTGTGGACTTGGTATTGAACTCACAACTCGTTGGGTCAAGTCACTCGCTTGGATCAGTCAAACAACACTTTTATCCACTGGGGCAAAAGCATCCCGTTCCAAATTTCAGTGTACACCACCTGAAAAAGTCCGGAGCATACAACAACCGAAACGCCGTGAATATAACAATAAAAATGAGAACAAAAAAGTCACTTATGTAGAAAAAGAAAAGAAATAAGCCAACGCAATATTACTTTCTTAAGCAAATTGACCTAAGTGTGTGCATCCAACCATTGCAAATAATAATTAGTCAACAAAAGAGAACATGGCGGCTGCAGAATATTACTGTGTGCGTTGTAAGTGATGGAACATCTACAATTAATAATTGATAACCTATTTAAACTACTGTGGCCAAAATAAAGCTATCTACATGATAGTATTTAACACCTTATTTCAAATTCATAACTTCAGCTAGGAAACGTAGCATAGAATATACGAAATGAAAGGGTCGGCGTGTTCATATCGATCCGCAAGTTTCAAGATGTATGCAACGTATTCATAACACGTGGTTTAAATCTAACGAAGGGCAGACTCGATGGAGTACTTGGGAGACAGCCGAATTTTCCTGCAATCTATCTCTGCCTACAACGATGGAGGTATGTTGGTTGAAGGGAACAACACCTCCATGAAACATGGTTAGAATACCATTACTGTCACAAATGCAGTATAAATCTACACTGCGTTTCATTGTGTAAACGTTTTGCAACAACA
>OZ010584.1:114253245-114275745 GCA_963932145.1 Acanthosepion lycidas | reverse complement strand
GTATAAGGATACACATCGAGGTGACAATACACACACCATGGCCGATCAAATCTTAAAGAAGGAGGGAGAGGTAAGGAAGGAAGTGGTGGGGAAGAAAGATGGGGCGGGTGAAATTAAAATTGCAAGGGACGCTGTGTAATTGAGAAAATTTGACAAAAATAATATCGACTGCAGGTTACAAATAAAATATTATAAACAATAAATATGACGATTATCTAATCTGGCGAGGACCTATATTTTTATGTTCAAAACGCATGCAAAACCATACATACATGTATATGTATATTTACCACTAATATTATCTATATATATATATATATATATATATATATGTATATATATTATGAAATGTACAAAGTCCGACATTTATTTTACGTCACACATTATGAAATGGACAAATTCTGATAATTGATACGGAACAGAGCATTTAATTAAATATTTCTGTCTATAAAAAGAATGTATAAACATATAATGTCTTAAAATAATTGTCGGACTTTATCCATTTCATAATGTGTGACGTCATTTGTTTACATTTGATACGCCATGTGCAGTTATGAATGTACGTGGGAGATTCAGTTAAAAGGCACGTCAGGCTATATGACGATTCTGTATAGGTTACAGGTTAGAATCCTGTCGGAGGACGAATATCTTCTATGAAAATCTCTCGGACATTCAGGTCGGTAAATGTTGTTTAATACTGTTTATTATAAACAGAGCATTTACTTAAATATTTGTATCTAGAAAAAGAATGTATAAACATAAAATGTCTTTATATATATATATATATATATATATATATATATATATATATATATATATATATATATATATATATATTGAACAATAAAAAATATTAAAAAATTAAAATCTTCAGAGGCACTGCGTTTTTTTTTATTATTATTTCATTTAGATTCCTCGACTAGTTTCGGCCAAAATGGCCATCATCAGGAGAAGACATATTTCTGCTTGCTGGTAACAGTAAACTACAGAAATGAATGTCTTGATGGAGAAAATGAACTTTTGTCTGTAGTTTTCATTTGTTTTTTTTTTATTTTTTTTATCTTTTTAACATGAATCTTTTAACATTCCTTGTGTGGGTCAAACAGCCTCTTTTAAGTTGTTTTTTGAGATAAGAGCTTGATGGATCTATGGTACTCTGAATTCCCTTGACAGTTTTATTGGTCCTGGAAAGGGGATGTGTCTCTGTTAAGTGTTTGTGTGTGTGTTATTTGGCTTTTAGGGAGTGAGTGTGTATGATGTGTAAGCATTGTGTATTGCTGTGGGGGGTGTTATCATTTGGCTCATTAGGGAGTGAGTGAGTATGATGTGTGTAAGTATGTATATTCGTGTGTGTGTGTGTGTATAAGTGTGTCAACACCTCCTCTAAACCTCATATATATATATATATATATATATATATATATAATCTTCTGGTTTGAATTTTAATCAAGGTGTTTCAAATTTATTGAATGTACCCTATATAGTCAAGTAACACGTTGGCAATTGAAAAAGTTATTCTCATTCAATTCACCGCCTAAAAAAACATGGACCAAATGATATACATAAGAAAATCCGAAGACCACGAAAAGAAAAGGCAATATTTGGCAGTCTATGAAAATGGTGGAATCAAAACGTCCAATATAGATGGATAAATAAGGTTATAAAGTAGATACAAGAAGTATTAAAAAATAGAGTAGGACCAAGGACACCTGGAGAGACTCTGCGTTAGTACCAAAAGATCTAGACGAGTGGACGTTCATGATAACTCTCATTTAACGATTTGATAAGAACGACTGTATGAGTTAAAAAAAGTGTCTGGAGACATCGTAACTTTCAGGTTGTGGAGAAGACCTGAATTTCAGAGCCTGTCAAATAATTTAGAAATGCCCACTCCAACAGCCCGGGCTTCACTGTTTTGATCTAGAGCTTGATAAAATCACGCTGCGAATATTGTGAGCAGATCAGCAGTTGAACTGGAGAAACGAAAGGCATATTGCTTGTCTGAGAAAAAGCCCTGCGATGAGAGATGAAGAACCAATTCAACATTGATAAGGATTAGTTTCTCACCAAAGAGGTAGAAGGTTAATAGACCGATAGTTGGAAGGGTCGTACGTCCCACCAGAATTCTTAAAAACAAGAGATGGTGACAGGCAGGAGAGCAGAAGCATTTATTATACAGAGAGAACAGGAGCCTGTTTGGGAGTACACTTCTTAATGACTATTACAGGGATACCATTGGGCCCACTAGCTTTGTGGGTATTAAGGTCAGAAATGATATCAGAAACCATGGAAGGTGTTATATGCATATCACTCAACTGAAATTAATTACTAGAAGGGAAATTAGGCAGGGATATTCCGGATGAGTCAAGAGTAGGTTTTGAAGAAAATTTATGGGCAAAGCATTCAGCTTTTATCAGCAGAGGTTAGCACCTCATATTTATTGAACAGGGGAGGAATAGAGACCTTATACTTATTTAATGCCCTATTACAGAGCCGCCAATAATCACGAGACCTAAAGTTTATAGAGGTTATAGGGCGCCTCCTTCTCTCGGCAAACAGAGACTTTGTTCCTTCGGGGACTCGCTTACATTTATTGCAAGCAGCAACAAATAGACGCTTGTTGTGAGGAGAGCCGTCACGCTGGTCTAGCCGAAAATATTGATTCCTGCGTGCTATAGCGACCGAGAATGCTGATGTGAACGACAGAGAGGATCGAGGTTTCACCTGGTATCTCTGAGAAGGGATGAAATGCCAGCATTGACCCAAAAAGAAACCCCAGTGGCGCAATTTTCAATTGAAAAATGTCAGGCCAAGTGCTTTACGGAGAAAATCCCAAAGTAAGTTTCAATCAGGGTGCTTGTGAACAAGACGAGGTCTTATAAATAGGGGTTTCCTGTTTAATATTAAATTGGAACGAAATATCAATAGCTATCACAGACTGGTCAGAATTACCAAGAGGACAGTGTTACAAAACCCTGCAAGAGCGAGGAGTGGAAGTAAGAAATAAATCAAGTAGAGAAGCATGTTGCCTGATTTTGCTAGGGAAACGAGTAGAGAAGTTGACGACTTAATTGTATATATTATATTATTATATTATTATATATTATAAAGGAATGGCTATCATTCTCTTTGCGGCTATGTGCTTAATAGGTTCGTCACAGGCACCTTTACTAATGCAAAGATTTGGGTCCTCACTAGATGTTCGACAAAGTTATGCGAGACTAATTCAAATACCAACAGGGGTCTTATAGTAGACTAATCATGCAAATGTAAATTTAATCTTCATTTTCTGTTATGTACTAGAGAACTTGTGCCAGACAAAATAAATATTCATAGATCTAAATGTAGGCTGCATCAGTGAGACGAGAGAAAGAAATTCATGCCAAAGAAGAAGAAAAGAAATATATAAAAAAAGAAAGGTAATTGAGAAAATCAGTAATTGTCCCAGTACAAAGAAAAAAAGTTATTTCTTAAAGTTCTGTTTTTGAAACAAAGCCCAAACTATTTTCCCTATTTTTAATATTCGCCAAGTTTTACGGTTAAAAGCCACGTGAATGTGATTTTCTCCTAAATTCTGAGAAGAAGAAAAGAAAAAAAAAACTCACACAAATAAAATGAATATCTTTCTTTTTGCCTGAGGTTTTGTTATATCTCTTCTTGTTATCGCTACATTGAAAAGAATGCAATTATGACAGTTATGGTGATTGAATCCGAGCGTTTTTTAAAAGTTGGACATTTCTGTTGGTAGAGGGGAAAGAGTCGACCTTTCTGTATTCATAAATGCATATGCATCTTGTCTGGCGAGCCTATAAAAGATATTATAATTGTCGTCTTATCTTAGCTTGCAGAAAGAATTCATGTTCAGAACAGGGCATAAATTCTTGTTCTTTGAGAAAACTGTTGATGATATCTCTTCGGTTACTATTCTGTTTATCTATCTTAAAATTTGATGGACATAAATCTCAAAGTTTCACAATATAGTGTTCTATATATGAACCATTAGAAGCTTTGGTAAACCAATTAACTTGTATCTTAAAGGCATGGACAAATGGCCCAAAGCTTAATTCTAGAATGGATTATGGAATATCATAGGCAACATCGGCTTCTTACTTGGACTTGATGTGCTGCAAATATTATTGACAAATACAAAGTTTCAGTAAATTTCTCTAAGAAGAGAATGCTGATATTATATCAGCGAGAACAACAGCTACCATAACTATGAAGGACCTTACGAACTACAGAAATGTGGAAAGCTTTGAAAGCGTATAGAAATGCGTTCAAAAGTTCTGGAAAAGTTTTATAAATGATTCAAGACACATGTCATTAATCACAGAAACAGTCAGGTATTATAAAATATTTACACTCTTGTACAAATTAATTGAAACAACCGTTTTAGTTTGCTTTCTTTTAACATACGGTCAGCTTTACTCGCACTGAAGTGACAAAGTGTAATCGATTTCTATTTTTGCCACAGATTAAATCATTTGCAGTAGTCTGCAGTAATATGAATCTATTTTCGGGTTGTATGATGAAATTTCTTTGGATTTGAAAAATATTGTGTCATCCGTTATTGCATCATATTTTTATAACACCCAGACACTATTGTCTCGACTTTCGATTAGTTGTCATACGGCCATCGTCTGCGATAGACGTTACTCCGAGTACGAAAATTGTAACGCTGCACACACACACTGGCAAATCTTAGCAGTGAGCAAATTAAAGTACTATAGACTGGCCCGGAAACTCTCCTGATTTAAATTCAATCGAGAATTTGTGGTCAATCTGCGAGAATCGATTTCGTGGAACGAAGCACTAAAATGTGCATGTGATTTGAAGAATTCAATTTTCGGTCTGAATTGTAATTTCGTCCCAAGTCAGACTTTTGGCGCAAATCGGTCTTTTGGTCGGAATTGGACTTACAGCCTGAATTAGAGTTAAAGTGTAGTTTTCAAGTTCCATGGACTGAACTGAAGAATTCAAAGTTATTTCTTCAAAATTATCATTCCTCTTTTCTAAGCTAGATCAGTTTAGTTTTGAGTTGGAGGCCAATTAACGCTACGCAGGTTATAGCTTAAAAGTTTCTAGTGAGTGCGGCATTAAGCTAGTAAGAAATAAAGGAGTCTAAACATGTTTCAATTTAACAATCAGGTTTAATTACGGCAATTTCGCTAAAAACCAACGACTACTTCCATTTTTGTTTGATACCGTGTTTCTTCAAGACGTTGGTGATCATAGATATTGAAAGATTTGCTTTTCTTTATTATCTGTCAATTCCCATTCCAGTTTCGAAAAATAGTGGAAAGATTTCGTGTTGGCTTCTCCACTGTTTGGTATTTAAAGTTTTCCTTCTCATAGGCTGCCATCCAAAGATAGAGAGCCTGCCATTTAACCCATAGGTAGAGCGAAGACGAATGTTTTTCCCAAGGGCATATTTTGCGAAAGTGAACGCAACGGCTTCGCTCAGAATTTTAACTCCATTCGCCGATTTCATTGTCCACACCGATAACCGCTACGCTACCTGATTGGCCCAAATGCAACGAGTAGGAGTCACCCGAAAAAAACAAAAGATGAACCCCAAACCTAATAATAGAAAAATTTGGTCGAAGAAATTCTGTAATAATAAATATAAATTCTCTAATTTTATGTTTTATGAAATAATTGCCCACCAAAGGCCATGTGTTTGAGAAAAGCAAACTCAGTTTATCAGGTAATTAGCTGACAGAGATTTCGATTCTTTGTTAATGTCTAATTAGATAGCTTTCTTTTTTCCAGACACACGAAAACTTAATATACAAATTAATTTTAGGACCGCACCTAGTAGTAGCAGACGTAATAGTCTTAAATCATCTGAAGATAAATAATTGTAATTATAAATAATTTTTACTTGTTTCTTTCATTTTATTTTGTTCCTTATTTCTATCCTGTAGTAATAATAAAAGTATAAAATTGTCTCAATTTCTTAAATGAAGGATTGTAATGATTAATAACTTGTTTGTCCTTGTTTTCAAGAAGGATGTTCACATAATATGTCGTTGTGCCATCCGGGATTGTAAACATCTTCAAACAATCTGTTACATTCCAAGAGAGTTAACCCTTCTACAGACAAAAGTTACAAAAATATTTGATGCAAGAGTTTTAATTAAGGACACATAGCACAGTGGATAAAGGCGTTGGTTAGATCCAGTGACAGGACCCAAAGAGTGCGAGTTCAATATCTGATTAAGGCAGTGTAGAACTTGGAGAGGGAATTGACAGGAGATAACTGATATCCGTTAGACATGACATGTCGAAATAGAACAGTCTACTCCAGCAAGCGAAATAAATGGTTCACTTCAACATCCCAACCACCTGAAGAAAGTCGGAGCGTACAACGGCCGAAACGTTGTGATAAATATGACAACAAAGATGAGGAATAATGTAAATAGTGAACATAATACCTCACCTTGAAATATAAACAGCTACTGAAGACTTTTAATATTTTTCTAATGATTTGTCATTGTCTTTAGAAATTATTATTATTATTATTATTATTATAGGTTGTTTTACGCTCTACAATCTCTCTAAGATGAGGTATTGTGACTATTTACACTATTTACATTGTTCGGGCTGTTGTTCTCATTCTTATTGTCATATTCACGACGTTTCGGCCACGCTACACTCTAGATTTCTTCAGGTAATATGCGTTGAAATTTCGAACCGAACATTTTATTTCGTCCACTGGGGTAGATTTTCTGAGTAACTGAACTCTCCAAATTTTCTTCACCTCCGCTGCGACCGGGTATTGAACTAACAACTCTTTGGGTCAAGTCACTGGATTACATCAACGAAAGTTTTTATCCTCTGAGATATGTGTCCAGTGGTTTCCATTCGAAATTCTAGGGAATATCATTTTAAGAAGTCCGGAGTGTATAACGGTCGAAATGTCATGAATCTGACAATAAAGATGAGCACAGCAGTCCGGACAATGTAAATTTAATTTTAATTTCATAGATTTAAAAACAGAATGTAATGTCTGATCAGCTATGAACTGATATGCATCAAACTTTTTCCTAAGAGGCCAGTGAAATCAACAGGCTACGGGAAAATATAAGTTTTTTTCGAGTCATATTGTTTAGTGATCGTGAAGTGTTATTCTGATGAGCCAGCTGACGTCTATTACATCTCTCTTATATGCCATGTCTCAACTTATTTTTTGCTCGAAATAAATTTTGACTGATTATCTTCTTCATAGTTGGGATAAGAATGATTTGGGACAGAAAATCAACAACCTCTATCAAGTGTTTCAAGAAATAAAACTCAAGGTAAATCTTTACAAAGCATGAACTATGACCTGGAATTGAAATGGAAGCAATTTTGGCACCTTCCCCTGAATAAAAAAATCAGGATGTTACATTAGTAAATACTAAACACGTCAAATACATCGGCGTATAGATCAGTTATAAGAAATATAATACAGGAAATGAGGAATTTGAACATAGAATAGGCTGCGCTAGAGATCAACATCGCAAATACATAACCAAAATACTAGTCTCGAAACTAGAGTCATGTTCATAAATCTCATGTTCTTAAGATCTTCACATTGAGACTTTCATACGGATGTCATACATGGCACCAGATCAGTTCAGATAAATCTAAATTGACTGTGTAGAAACACTTTCTCAGATCAATAGCTAAGATGAATATGAACGATTGAATCCTATGGCAGAAAACCATACTTCTGCGAACATATGCCAAATCAATTGAGGATCTTCAACAGCAGCAACAGCAAAAATGGATAATGCATATAACTTGACGTGAAAATAATGACATAATCTAGATGATGATATTCCACACCACTTTAAATAAAAGGTTAGGAAGGAAACTCCCATCAACAGTGGAAAACGTGATAAAAGCCAATGAACTTGAGAAAGCTATTTTCCTGAAAATTATTTTAAGGTAAAGATTTTATGAATTTCAACCGACGGTAGTAATGGCTTCTCGGTCAATGAATGCCGAATATTTCCTTATAAGGAAACGGCTAATATTAACATTACCATTCACTTAAACTAGTTAAGTAGCCTATTCTCTGTTTCTATCTGCTTCACTTGCCTTTAATATGTTCTGTGAGTGTTAGGTTACTCTAAATACTCTTTTATATAATGCAATGATATTCAACTCTCTCTTCTGTATTGTACGCATGAATTTCCTTGAAGCTTTTACAATCCTTAGGACTTCCTCATTTTTCTCATGATCAGTCCATGGTATTCTTTTCGTCGATAGAACATCTGCGGCGGTTTGTCTCTTCATTTAGAAAGAGATTGTTCAACAATCACGGCTATATTTTATAAAACATATGTTTTGGGCATGGAGCCGAGTGGTTCGAACATTTGCTTTCTTGGACCAGGGTTCTATTCTCACCATGGTCGATTTGTCAAGAAGATCGGTCTGGGGAGAGGAGAAGATCCTAGCGTGGGACAACTTTGGAAAACCGTACCCATATTTGTGAGTAGACGGAACTCATTAGGAGTCGTCAATGGTTGTACTAGCACGAAGTCACAAGTCATTGTGACCGAGGGTTTGAGCGTGATCACCTTGTTCAGACTTTTCAGACTAGATAACGTTCAGACTAGTTGCAGTGCAAAAGAACGGGTGGTGTAAGCGTTGAACAAGTTTCATTTGTAACGAGAATTAGTTCTCCACCTTAGTAGACGGGCATCCACGGATACGAGTGGCCAACCATTTATTATCTAATGTTTGTAAATTCTGAAAGTCATCCTTCGCTATTAAAATACGCTTTCGAATTCTGCGTTATAGCTTCCTACGTCTGTTATTTCCTTAGCCAGATAGTTAAATATCTGTACTTCTTTGATTTTGACATCTACTTCTGCTAAATAAAGAAGCAAATATATGGCGTAGAGAAATCGACTTAGAAAGAATAAATCTGATTTCGCCTCGTTGCTTGGTCTCTGTGTTGTAATTGGTAAATAGAATGTCATTCGTTTACTAATCCTAGCTTTGTATTGCTTTAATTTACGTGCGCTGGCAACTCATTAAGTCTAGTGCATTCTGACACCTAGCAACAATTGTTTGAAATCAATATATTAATGGCCTGTGAGAAATGTCAGCCATATATATTCCTTTGGATTTAAACAGCAAGATCAAGCAAAGCGCTACAGAATAAATGTCTTGTGGGTCTAAATCATATGTTAAAGAAAGGGGTGATAAATCAGACATTAAGTTTGAAAGATTCTTGATTCTGTAAAGTTATCTGATCCTTCAAAGCATATATATTGTTTTGAAGATATTATCGTAAGCTACTTGAAGTAACAGAAATGTAGTTCTACAGAAGGATGCTGAGAATACCACAACCGAACATGTGAGCACCAACGTTTTAGAGAAAATGGAAACAAAAACGACACTTATACTTAAGATAATGAGGAAAGAAAGTTTGGAAAATTTGACACTGCCAAGACAGATTGAAGACCATAGGAACAGAGGAAAACAACGCAAACATACTTGTAAAAGGATGGTGGAGTAGGGTGTAAGAGAGATAACAACAAGACGGAAGTTTTTATGAGCTACAAAGGACAGGAAATAGTGGAGAGCCATGAACACGAAAGTCCATAACACCTAATAGGAAAAGAATATTTTTTGCTTTGATTTTAAATGCATATTTTTTTTTTGCTGGGAGGAGGTATATAAACATTTTTGTATATAAGACTTACGTTTTTATTTAATTTTACAATGATATTCATACTGTACAAGGCCTGGGAGCCACTCAAGTTAGAGAATTACAGAGTAAGAGGCATATTTCATGCGGATAACGGTTATCTATAGAGTTGAACAGGTTAAGATTGTAGTGATCAGGGAAGCATTCTCTTGGGAGTTGGTTCCACAGAGTAGTTGTTTCTGCAGGAATACAAAAGGATGGTTCGTTACAATGTGCTTGGCATGGTGGGTCTTAGACGTGAAGCTAAGAAGTCGTAGCACTAGGAATCTAGTTGGACTGAAGACTTTCCATGGAAAAAGCGATAGAGTAGTTATAGTCCTGCGATGTTTCATCTGTGTGAAAAGGGTCGTAGGTTGGAGAATAATTCATCACCCACAAGGACACGAGAACGCAAACAATTTAGTAGCTAATGTTTTGGAAGAAAATCGTAAAATGAAATGTTTGTGATTTATTTTGAAGAAGAATGGCAGTAATGATTTTAGATCCGTGTCAATCAATTGAAGGTAACGAGGCGAATTTAGACTTCGACCACAGTTTCACTAAAAGGTGGCTGAAACCCGCTAATAGCGCCATGGATGTAGTTACGATTGTTTCTCAGTTTTAATTCTCCTGTATGTTCTTTTCAAATAAACGAAAAGGAATTCATTCGTATTGCTTGTGTATCTATTTATTCTTCGGCTATTTCAAGACACTTCTTTTCATGCATTGAACCGTCCTTACGTCAGCAATTACAGTTGCCAATGCCGGTTGCTATCTACCAATTTTCTCGCTTATCGAACAATGGTAACATCAAGGCTATATTCATAGCGTTGCGCGCTGCTTTCCGTGGCTAAGGTGTTTTTATTTGTTAAAAGTGTTAAATTACAATTTTAATGGATGCTCCCGGATGTTGCCTGTGAGCTAATGGCCTGCTGATATGACCGACGAAGAGCAAAAGCTGGTAAGAAATAAGTTGGAAATGTAAAAGCCGGAGATAATCGTATATCTTTTCAATTAATTTGTCATTTATTTATAGGAACTTTTACTCAACTTTCATCACAGAGTAATCATAGCTATTTTGTGGATGTAAACACTTATATAAATCCTTAATGGGAAACATCGTCTCATAAATATGTACATGTGTGTGTGTGTGTGTGTATCTCGCTCTTTCATGAAAGTGGCAATTGTTGGGCACAACATTAAGACACATCATTGTAAAATTATAATATTAATATTTATTACGTAGTGTTTAGGAGCAGTTATATATATATATATATATATATATATATATATATATATATATATATATATATATATATATATATATATATATAAAGTGGATATTTGTCAACACCCAGAGACGACATCCTGTTACATGTTGAACGCAATCGTCGGGCCAAGCGCGTTGTGTTTTTGCTCAACTAATTATATATACAGCTTAGTGATGTTTGGGTTGTCTGTTGTAATATTCTAACGGTTATTTTGGTTGGCGGTAAAGGTTGTCATTTGATTTATTCTTGGGGCTATTCAGTAGGAGTAATTTTGGATCCGAATGCAGTTTTGGGGCTTTTTATACTGTCGGCGTTTATTATTTATGGGATGAAGTGCTCAATATCTGGGATAGACCGTATATAAATATAAAAGTCGATAGTGAGGCCAACAAACGGCGCAACAGTCTGTTTCTTCATTAAATTCAATTTTCATGATATATATATATATATATATATATATATATATATATATATATTCTTTTTAAAGATACAAATATTTAAGTAAAGGCTATGTTTATAATAAACAGTATTAATAAATATCCGAGAAATTTTCATAGAAAATATTCGTCCTCGGACAGGAATCGAACCTGTATCCTATACAGAACCGTCATATAGCCTGACGTACCTTAACCGATTGAGAAACAGCGGATTGTTCGGCTAGCAAGGTCGATGACGTCACATATTATTAAATGTACAAAGTCCGACAATTATTTTTAAGACATTTTATCTATAAAAAGAATGTATAAACATAAAAATGTCTTACAAATAATTTTCCATTTCATAATATATAACAGCAAAATTGTCCATCTCACAAAATGTTTAATATCTAAAAAAAAAAAAATGAAATAAACTAATTGAGTTTCTTTTTCCCCGTTTTCTTGACATATGAAGACATATATTTTTAATGCATGCTATATTAATAGGATAAAGTGCTCTGTATCAGAGATAGAGCGTATGTAAATATAAAAGTGGATATTGAAGTCAATACTCAGAGGCGACAGACTTTTTCATGCTAGACGCAATCGTCAGTTTCTTGCCTGGTCAGGACGAATATTATTGACCAACACAGTGAACTAACTTCTTAAATTAACTGCTTCTGGCTACTATTATGAGCTCTCAATGGCTTCTTTCACCTGCATTTTTGTCAGCAAATAGACAAGTATACAGCCTCGAGGTTATCCCTGGGTGGAATGTTTTCTAACTACCTACACACATACATGCATACAACAGGTACCCCAGATAAAACATTCACATCTCATTCGCGATTGTTTAAGGGCAAATGCGTCATTTCTTGGGGAGGCCAGATCAAAATTTCTATCACTCTGCCGTCGGGAAAGAACAGGGACCGTTCATTGTTTATTTAAACCGTCATTATAATTGTAACGAGCGATTGCAATATGTTCCTAGTTTAAATTATGCATTCTTCACCAGGAATCAAATCCTTTCCATTATTAACGCAAAGACGATGATTCAATGCATGCTGTTAAGTGCTACTTACAGATACCTGAGGCATGTCACCGGTGTTGACACTGCATTTGATGGAAAATTTACACAGGTGACATATTTTGATATAAAATTAACAATTACTAAGAATATTACGTATTTTCAAATGTATGATGAGGCAGAATAGGAAGCTAGTGTTTCGACAGTCTTTATGACGGAAGGACCTGCCTGTCAATTTTGAAGATAAGCGTTCAAAATCATGGATGCTATTACACTCAAATATGAATCATTGTAACTTGCATACATATAACTACCTATGCCACATATCAAGTTCAGGGTTTAATGCTATTTCTTTTAAAATATTCACGCAAAAATAGTACAAATAGACAATTCAATGTCACATAAATCAAAATTTTAAGTCTTTTCTGAGACCTATTTCTTGTTGTCTACATCATTGTGTAAATTAATTGAAACAAATTTTAAATCTATATCTACCAAAGACTTATCTTCGGTATGTAACACAATTCCACATAAATGTAGCAAATTAATATATATATATATATATATATATATATATATATATATATATATATATATATGTATATATATATATATATAATGAACATATATATATGTATATATATACATGTACATATATATATATATATATATATATATATATATATATATATATATATATTGTGCAAACGTACAAATAAATAATTATTCCTAAATTTTCGCCTGAGGATGAAACAGGGCTTGATACTTTAACTCAATTTAATTTTAATAATTATTTTGATGTTTTCGGCTCTCGTTTTTGAAACATGAGAACTCTTATGTAGCGAAGGAATCTTATTTTTTTAAAAATAATTACACACACACGCTACACACACACACACACATATATATATATATTTTTATATATATATATAATGTACATATATATATATATATATATATATATATATATATATACATGTACATATATATGTACATACAGTTGGGAAAATAAATATTCGGACACTTGAAAATTGTATTAATTAATTCTTATTCTAACAGAGATTAATGCATTTAAAAAAAGTCTAACTGGTAAAAAAAGTATTCGTACAAATCAATTATTAGAATAAAATAATCAATTAATTATGGAAAAGTATATTCTAGAATGTTCCAGTAATGTTTTCAGTAATTATAGTTAACGCTATTAGTCATTATGCCTAACGGTTAAGAATTCAGAAAACCAGCACATTTTGTCTCTTTGGAAAGATGGGAACAGTTACAGAACGATTTCTAACAACCTGAATATTCCTTTTACTACAACTGCTTCGTTCATTGCAAGGTTTAAAACTCATAACAGCGTCGAAAACCAAAGACGAACATGTGCTCGAGGAAGATTTCTCTAAGATCAGCAAGGATATTAGGATGCCAGATCCAACAAAATCCACAGGTTACCCGAGAAGAACAAATCTTGCAAAATCGTGAATTTTTCAGTGCATTAGTATTTCAGTATATATATATATATATATATATATATATGTCTCTCTCTCTCTCTCTCACTCTCTCTCTCTCTATATATATATATATATATATACATATATATATATAGAAATAAGTATATGAGAAATATGTATATATCAGAAAATCTGAAAGCTACATTTCAACAAAATTCTGTCCTAAATTTTACTCATGAACATGAAAGCAATTCACCTCCTGGAACAAAATTAAATAGGTCAAATATTATTTATTAATTAAAATTCCCATGAAGGAATTGTATTCCTGATCACTCAAAATTCGTAAATAATTATATAGGCCACACTACAACATCTTTGACACGCAGACTCACTCTACACCTTTCTGAAAATAGCTCAATTAGATCTCATTTAAATATATGGAGACCTACCGGACACTATTCGTAACATACTTGTTGACAACATTAATATAATAGCATCATCTACATGCAAAAAACGGCTAAAAATAATGGAAGCCTTATTAATAAAATCACTTTAAACACTTTAAACTTTGAACATGGGCATAATACATTGACTGTGTTTTGAAAAATTAAAACATGTTATAAAAATACATACAACAGACTATTTCTTATTTTAACCGTTAAAATATAATCCTTGAAAATGGCTAAATGTATAGCCGAAAGCGCTCGGATGAAAAGAACATTCGGACAGTTTTTATATAATTTATCATCCGAAAAGAAAAAAAAAATAGATCGCATTCTTTTATAAGGCAGTGAATTTTGGACAAGAGAAACAAGATTTTCCTGTCGAGATTTATTGTAAATAAAATACAATTTTAGCCCAAGGCCTAAAATGTGGAATGGGATGAGGCTGTTCCTCACTTACTCTCTTATACCAAGCTAATCCGATTCACAACCCATTTACTCATTAGAAATTGCACATCCATTATAAGAACTCTTTCATCATTCAATCCTCCATTTATCATAATACCGCAATACTCTCAGGGGGACCTACAAAAACACATCCCTAAAGAGCATAAAAATCTAGATATAAACATTTGTAAATGATACTTGATGAGAAGTGAGGGGAGGACTAGCCCAAACAAAAACAAAAATATCAAAAACAAAACAAAAAAATATATGTACATAACTGATGTTAGTAGGACCAGTCAAATCTTCAAAAGATTTAAATGTGGCCGCTGTATTCTGTCTTTTGATTTTGTTGTCGACATACTGGCAGGTTTAGGAACGCTATAATTTAAATTAATTCAGTTATACCTCTATAGTGTTTGTGACGTTATGTTTAAAACGGTTTCTCAGAGAACTATTGCACTAAAAAAGAATTCATCAAATATTCCTACGTATTTTTACTAAACATATGAAGTACTTTATACACGCATTAAAACAGCGTCTCCTGTGGTAAAATATATTTAATTTAATGTTAGTTGCTTCATTTTGTATAGTAAGAGATTCAAGTATTTTGCATCTTACTTTTCAATGAGTACTAATGATTATATTGGTACTATCTACTAATATTTGTTAATTAATGTATTTTGGGTATTTGTGAGGCGATGATAAATATGTGCACAAAATGATGTTCTCCTTGTACAAGGGCCGGGAGCCACTCGAGATAGAGGGTTATAGATTAAAAGGCATATGTTGGGAAGAAATCTATTAACTTAATACTTGAAAAGGTTAAGTATGTAATGATTGGGGAAGCATCCTCTTGGGAGTGCATTCCACATAGTAGCGATTTGTGGGAAGAAGCTGCTCGAATGTAACTTACATCTCACCAATGAAACACAAAGAGAATGAAGGTGGTTCGCTATAATATATGTGGCAGGACACATTTTTGGCTTTGGACGTAAGAACCGATGCTACTAAGGAATCTAGTCTGTCTGGAAAGGAGCATAAAACAGCAATAGGCTTCCGATGTTTCTTCTGTGAGAAAGTGATTGTATGGTGGAAAATAATTTGTCACCCACAAGGACGCGGAAACGCTATTGTACTGTATAAAAACTGGAATGTGAAGACAAGCGGCTCCTGCTTATATATGGCAACAGTACTTCATTTTTAGCCTGATCTAGCTCTCATAAATGTAGACGGTAGCGCGAGGAATTAGATATTTACTGGAGCCGTACAGGGAACCGACAACTTTTCCAGCATCTTTAGCAATCTGTTGTATGTATGACTTTCACTTGAAGTCTGGGTTGAGTTGCATGTTAAAATGGAAAATGTTACGCGTTTTGTTTCTCGAATGAACATCTTCAGACAGTTTTATCGATGGATGAGGCTCATACATTAGAAATGTTGTTCTGCTATTTAATTATCCAAAATTAATCTAATATACATATATGTAAATCATATATTTATATAGTCAATCTAGCACAAATTTAACTAAAGGGTGGCTATGAAATGACCATGGAATATTTTAACTAGTTTAAATCATGAGCCAAATATACCACAAAAATCCTTTCAACAACTGGACCCAACCAGAACCTCTGTGCTTTCTATTCAAAAGACTTTCTCTGTTTTACTATAAAGCAATTAATCTATCATTTGGAGACAGGGAAATACTTTCTTACAATACCCACATTTCAATAAAAATGCAAATACGTCCTTGTGTTTGTAACTGCACAAACGCAACAGTTTTCTTAGCTGTAAGCGACCCTCCTCTTTAAGAAGATTCTCAATAAATGAAGCCATTACGAAACGTTTTTTTAGAATCCACAATATCAACCAGCTTTAAGCAGTCACATAAATAATTAACCAACCATCAGTGGAGAAGAAATTTTTTCTTTGTTGAATCAGAATTAGATTTAGACAATGAAACATGCATTTTAACAAACGCTGAATACCTTTTCAGGTATTGCATTTTTCTGAGGCGATCAAGAATAAAATGATGTGCACCTGCGCCCTGTACACCTAAAATTAGATCATCTAAGAAATTGCAATTGACTTCCCGACTTATTCGGAAGAAATGTTGGCAGTTGCAATTTTTTTTTTACTTCTATCATCTGAAGCTATCTTCATCTTATTGGATTTTCTGATTCCATCGGCGCCAACTCAGGAGGCAAATAGAAATTCTCCATCAAATAAAGGAAGAAAAGAAGATTCTTAGGATTAGTAAGAATTCAAAGAATTCTATCACTATTATTTACATAATTCTTGCATTTCCACAATGGAAAATATTAATACATTCATTCATTGTGAAGGATGTATTTCAAGGCAAACAGCGAAAGACCTCAAGCAGCAAATATTTTCGGACCACACATGCACACAAGCATACACACACGGATATATATATATATATATATATATATATATATATATATATATATATATAATTATTTATTCGAAAATTATAACATAAATATGTTATAAAATTACTACAAAAATAGACATTTTGTTTCAACAATTCTGGTGTACTTGATAAGACAGCAGAAGTGTTGAAACAAAATGGCTATTTTTGTAGTGATTTTATAACATATTTATGTTATAATTTTCAAATAAATAATTATATTTGCTCTACTCTGTATTGAGCACACTTTTATGAATAGTATTTGTTGGTTATTGGAATTTATTCCATATCCACCAATCCTATACTTGGATATATATATATATATATAATATTAGTAGTAAATACACACATACATATGCAATCATATATCTAAAATGATGTATAAATGTATATACATACATACATACACATACATATATATTTTGTATATAAAAAAAAGAAAACAGAAAAAACAACTCCGGGAATAAAAAATAAAATTTAGTGAGAGTATATATATGAGAGTGTGGGACGAATGTTAGAGTAAAAGAAAGCTATAGAGAGGGGGTAACAGACGAGAGAAGAACAGGAAGGTCTAAAGATGAAGGGGGGGATTAAAATTTAACAGAGAGAAGTTTTAAAGAGGGGAGTCAAAGACGGTTTAAGTGAGAGAAATATGAATATTGTCGGATGTCTAATACATTAAAGATGTAACCGGAAAGGATACATTTTGTGGTGACATACACACACCATAGACGATCTAATCTTAAAGATCAGAAGATAAGAGAGGGAGACGAAAAAAAAAGAAAAAAAAAGGGGGTGGAGGAGAGAGATGGGGTGGGGGGAACTAAAACCGAAGGGTATTTACTGAAAGGGCCGCTGTGTAACCAAGAAAATTTGACAAAATTAATATCGACTACAGGTTACAAATCAAATATAAAAATATAAAAAAACAAATATAACGATTATCTAATCTAGCAAGGACCTATATTTCTCTGTTCCAAAATAAATGTGTATATTTTTATTATATATATATATAAAATATTTATATATATCTAATCTAGCAAAGACGTATATTTCTATGTTCAAAAACACATATATATATATATATATATAATACTTATATATATAATATATTTTTATGTGTCTATATATATATATATATATAATATTTATATATATAATATATATATATATATAAAATACTTATATATAAAATTTACAGTGTAACCCGGATATAAGAGAAACCCGAATATAAGAGACTTCTTCTCCGGTTCCGACAACTTTCTTATATCCGGGTTACACTGTATATATTATATATATATATATATATATATATATATATTATATATTTGTATATATTATATATATATATATATATATATATATATATTATATATATATATTATATATATATATCTTATATATATGTATATATTATATATATATATATCTTATATATATGTATATGTTATACATATATATATTGTGTATATATATATATAATATACATGTAAATTGTTAACTTAAATTTAATATTTATATTGATTTCTAATTTAATCTATTCTTAATTTCAAGGCACTAATATTAGATTGGTGCAAAAATTATGCCGTTTTCTGACATAGTAACATATGTGAGAAAACCACATTATTTTTCCACCGATCTAATAGTTTGTGCTTTTACCAGAACATGTGATGTTATTTTAATTGGCATATACTTCTATTCTGATTGGTCATCATATGTTACCTAACAATGTTTTCCCTCATGGTGGGGTTGGATTTTGAACTCATAAAGTCCTTTATTTTCCATTCCACATCATCAACTTTTGTACTGATCTTATAAATTGTACATGTTAAAAATTTAAGTAAATATATATATATATATATATATATATATATATATATATATATATATATCTTAATGCGAATGTAAGTGTCTCACTGTGTCACGCTTTTTTAACTTTACTCCTAGTAAAACGTTGAGCAACATATTATACCATTTCGGAATCACGCCGATTCCATGATGAAATTAAAGTTTCGACCCGCAATCTTGGAATCATCAGTTCTCAAGTTTTCATTACTACGATTGTTTTCGGATTCCGCCATCTTTTTTTCTACTGATAAAAAAATAATTAAAGCGACACAACTGTCTAACTTTCAATAGCTTATATTCAAATGAAAAAATAATACTGTTCTTAAATTACGGTGTTTCAAAATAATGTTTTCGTATTTTCAACTTTATTCCTAGAGGCTGTAGCCCAACATATTTTGGAAATAAGCGATTTTGAAATCAGGCCGACTCCGTGAGCAAATTAAAAATATTCCGAGCCGAATCTGGATTCGCAGTCCTGAAAGTTTTCATTACTAGTCCTTTTTTCGTCGATTTTTTATGTGATTTTTTGAGTTTTGAATTCTGAGTTCTATAATTTATTGTTGCATATAGTATTTACTCCTGCATACCTCTTGTCGTGAAGGTCTAATCAAGAGCCCACCGTAGGTGCTAACTGAAATGTCCTTCAATAGGTTGACTTTGAACCTAGTCATATATATATATATATATATATATATATATATATATATATATATATATATATATATTGTGTGTGTGTGTATATTTAGGAAGCCTTTTTTCATTGATGCATGTTTCATTAAATAATATAGACAAATGTTGTCTATTTAATGTAAATTCTTTTCATATCGTCTGATAAGCTTAATAACATTATCGTTAAACGAAGAAAGAAAATCACAATATTGATACATATCTTTTAATCCTATCTAAGCTTTCGGCTCACATAAGCCATTATCAAAGATAACAATTACATTACAATATATTAAGCAATGCACGGACTAAACAGTGATGATAGTCCTTTTCTGTTTACATGGATGATTTCCAAGCAACGGCAAACTCGTGCATGTATACGTAATTTCCTCCAGTTGGTCCCGGGGTAGTTATATCCCTCAGTTTATCGTAAGGGTGTTCAGTTTTTCTTTGGCTATTTCAATTTACCTTTTCACAAAGCTACATTTATAATTCCAAGTGTTGATAGTTTTGTGGGCTGCTGGATCATGTAACTTAAATTGTGTGTATTTAGGCAGCATTTTTTCATTGATTTATGTTTCATTAAATAATATAGACGAGCTTTGTCTATTTATTTTATGTAAATTCTTTTCATATCGTCTGATAAGCTTAATAACATTATCATTAAACAAAGAAAGAAAATCACAATATTGATACATAATTTTTAAAATCCTATCGAAGCTTTCTGCTTACATAAGCCATTATAATTATATATATGAATAGGCTTAATGAATTTGTCTCAGTATCGGCATTACTAAAGACCCAGTGGGCTTTTAGATCCGGTAATGGAAACGTGGATATGATTTTTGTCTCCGGCAGGCTCAGGAGAAGGCATGAGAACAAAACATGGATCTATTTGTTTGTTTTCGTAGACTTCACAAAGGCTTTCTATACTGTATCTCGAACTGCTCTTTGGATAGTCTTGTCAAAATTAGATGTTCCAGAGAAATGCTCTATATTATTTCTTTTCACGAAGGAATGAAAGCTTTTGCAAGGTCGGGAAGTGAGCAATCCGTTGCCTTTTTCGTCTCCAACCGTACAAAGCAAGGTTGAGTTTTTGCTCTTTTCTTTTCTGCTATACTTGAAAAGGCATTCTCTGACTTAAGTGAACGAGTCAATGTTGAATCCAGAACAAGTGGATGTCTGTACAGTCGGCAACGTTTTAAAGCACAATCGAAACTTGATCTGCAGTTGCTACACGATCTTCTTTTTTTCAGATGCTGCTGCTCTATTCGCACACAGTCTACAAGACATTCAAACTATTCTTGATAAATTCTCTGAAAAAAAAAAGCATTTGGTCTCAACATAAAGAATACTGAGCTAATGTACCAGCCAGTTCCAGGTAATCCATCTCTCACAAATCTTTCCGTATTAATTGATGGTACGGCATTAAAAACTGTTGAGACGTTCACATATTTTGGATCAACAGTCTCTTCTCTTGGAAAAATGGACAGAGAAATCCAATCAAGAATAGCCAAAGCCAGCACAGCATTCAGTAATCTTGAATATAGGATATGGAACACCAAAGACGTGTCTCTCAGAGTAAATATCGACATATACAGACCAATCGTTCTCTCAACGCATCTCTATGGTGCTTAAACTTGGGCCTTGAACCGCAAGCGCATAAATCAACTTGACGCCCTTCACATGTGCTGTCTTCGTGATATATGTGTTATAAAATGGAATGTCAAGGTCAAGAATAGTGCAATACTGAAGAAATATAACAACATCACAGGCATTGAAACCATTCTAGCAGCTTAGGTGCGCCAGTCATGTTCTGTGAATAGATGAGCATAGGCTTCCAAAAAAGGTAGTGTATGAACAACTACACTATTACTCCAAGTGTTCAGTTGGGTGTGCACTCTTACGATACAAAGAAATATTGAAAAAGAACTTAAAATACTTGGGAAAACCAAGCATCAAACAGAAAAGAGTGATGTAAGACATGTTTCAATAAATTAAATGGTTTTGAAGCATCGTTATCGTTATCATCGTTATCGTCTTCTTCATGCTCTGAAGCAGAGACGCCATCAAAATCCTTCTGTAGCAAATTGCATCTGTCAGTGTAGCATTGTCGGCCGCAGCAAGGCTGGACTAGTATCGCACTTAAGAAAGCACAAATGAAATATGTCTTTTTCCTCAATAGTCAATACTAGCGTTCATAAGTGTAAAACGAAAGGCACCAAACACTGTTGACCCTCATTTATCGTTCATGTATATATATATATATATATATATATATATATATATATATATATATATATATATATTCATATTATATATGTATATATATGTATATATATTTATATTCAAATTATGTATGTATATATATCTATATATATTTACGTTCATATTATATATGTATATGTATGTATATATATTTATATTCATATTATATATGTATATATATTCATATATATATATATATATATGAATATATATATTCATATTTATATTATATATATGTAATTTTATATATATGGATATATAAATATATATATATATATATATATATATATATATATATATATATATATATATATATATATATATATATATATAGGTTTCAGCAGATATTTTAAGACGTCATAAAACCAGACAGTTCTATCAAAAATTTTGTAAATTGAAGGAGAAAGGTCTGAAGACACAGATAGATTGGAAGATTATAGATTCCGTACATCTAATAATCTTAGAGATTTGTGTATCTTTTGATCAGAAGAAAAAATTACAATAACAAAATACAATAATCCAAGCAAACTGTTGAATCAAAGAAAGGAAT